>OX123181.2:12249205-13449205 GCA_944739405.2 Euclidia mi | reverse complement strand
CTTAGGGACATCCCTTCTTAGTTTCTATGCGGCTCCCAAGGAACATATTATATGGCAAATTTCAGCTTTCTAAGACAAAAGTTTTGGCTGCACGTTGTCTGCCATTCAATAACGGAAGAATTTTATATCTACAGATTTCTCTACTTGCGATAAGTGAACAATGACGTCCTAAAAGTTAATAATAATATTGTACCAGATACACACATTACCATCTAGTCCCAGTCTAAGCAGAGCTTGTACTAGATACCTAATGGATAAACATACATACTCGTATATACTTTATTGTAAATACATACATATTTTTCATAGAAACACCCAGACCAAGACAAACATCCATGTTCATGCACACAAATGTTGGACTTGAGCGGGAATCGAACCCGGCCATCGGCGTAGCAGTCGCTTACACACCCGCTGCGTCAACCGGTCGTCAAATAATGTGTTAATGAATTAATAAGGTACAAAACTATTCTCAAACTTTACGAAAATGTTGTTTCATTGTTTCAGATCACATTTATGGGCATGGCGTTATCAACTTCGGTTGTAATAGTGGATTCGTTCAGATACATTCCACCAGGGATGGCTTCAAGCGAGTGCGAAATATATGAACAGGAGTCAACATACACAGCTGATGAGCTGGAAGAAAGTGAAACTGATGACACTTTTTGGGCTTCATTAAATATTAAAATTATAGTTTTAGCATCAGTCTTATCTATAATTCTGCTATCTGTAGTATCTTATTGTTGTCGAAAGTCTAAAGTTGCGGTGAAAGTTGCAGCTTGATGGGCTATTGTTTTATGATCAAAATTGAAGTCTTCGTAGGGGAAAATGCTGAAAATGTTCTTATCGGTAAAGGTTTATACATAGTTCAGCAGAAAAAAAAAATACTAATATCAAGGATATTTGTCGTCAAACACAAATGGCGCCAAAGTCTTGGATGCAACCTGGATAATGGTGACGGACCGCTTCGACGGTGATGATCATGATTTGACACAAGCTGCCAAATTATAATACTATATCAATGAATACAGATTTACATAGAAGCGCAGTTCTTAAGGATTTTGTGTACCGATTCCAAGTGGGGACTGTCTCCAGTTTAGTACGTAGTTGGCGCCGTTGGCGACGCTAGCGTCGTTCTCCGTCTCTCTCGCTCTCGTATTTAAGATACACTGGAAGAGAGAGGGACAGCTGCAACAGCGCGACTGCCACGCCATCAAGCGGCAATTTGAGTCGCAGAAAGTTTGTCTTCAAAGCGTCCATATGAAATGCGCCTTTATGTAAATATCTGAGCTCTTTGACTATATCCACTATCTGTCAACATTAAAACAGTATTGTATAATAATGTCAATAAATATAATTCTTTATCATTTGTCACAAAACTCCTTTTAAAGACTCTTCTAATTTGTATGTATATTTATGGGTGTGTAGATTTCTGGATGATTTGAAAATTCAAGTAGATTTAGTAGGTGGTGCTGCAGTCGGTTTGTGGTGCTGCAGTTCTTGATTTGTAGGACAGGTAAGAAAATTTCTCTGACTCTGTCATTTCCGCTAGTACCTATGTATTTAAATATTTCTGTAACACAATCTAACATATATGTCCAGGAATATTTATAATTAGGCCAAGTAGTCTCTTTCCAGGCGAGACAAGACAAGGAAGTTATGCGTCGCATAGAAAACGCCTGAAAAATCTACTGGTCGATGAAAGACATGATGAAAGGAGATCTCCCCTTATGCCACAAGCGTAAACTCATGACTCATGGTCACTCAACTCATACGTGAGAATAGGGAGAACGCACATGTCGTGCGTTCTCCCTATTCTCACGTATGGTGGACAAACATGGTCTTTGACTGCTCAACAGAGGTCTGCACTTGAGGTTTGCCAGCGAGCAATGGAGTGTAGTATCCTATGACGGCGTAAAAAAATACAATACTATGCTCCAAAACCAAAATCGCAGATTTTATTTATTTATTTAATTGACTGCCTCGTTAGTCTCGCGGCATAAATGTGCGCGGGGGATTGGGAGGTCTCGGGTTCGATCCCCGGTTCGGGCAAAGTGTTATTGGGTTTTTCCGTTAGGAAATTCTCAGTAGCAGCACGGTGTCTGGTAATGTGCCCGGTACGGCAATAGGCTCGCCCCCTATTATGTGGGACTAAAATAAATCTGGCGAAAAGTGGGTATAGCAATATACCTCTGCCTGCTCTTCGGGGATATAGGCGTGAGAGTATGTATGTATGTATGTATGTATGTTATTTATAATAGGCACAACTACAGAGAACAAATTACAATATTGAATTGTCATAGTAAAGCTAAAAAGAATAAAGGGGCAGGCCACGTTTGCCACATACCTGAAGAACTTTGGGCCAAAATTGCCACTAATTGGTCCCCGAAGGTGCTAGGCGACAACGTGGAACGCCGACGCTGATGGCGGGACTAACGGAACGCGTATAGGAAGGACTGGCCTGTGCTGGCACATAGTAGAGATGTGTGGAAAGAGGAGAAGGAGGCCTTTGCCCTGCAGTGGGACGCTTCAGGCTGAAAATAAAAATTAAATAACTATCTAACAGAAAAGTCGTATTAAACAAATAAAAAAAATATTCATTGGTAAACTGTCTGATGTGGGCAAGCTTTACAATTTCATGGGTGTTGCTTAACAAAAAAATAAGCACTTCTGTACTTAATGTCAAGCAAACACAGATTAACTTATAATCATCATCATCAGCCTTTTAACAGACCACTGCTGGACTAGGCCTCTCCTTTGAAAGGAGGAATTGGCCTACTATACCACGCTGGCCAAACGGGTTGGTATAGGGTTTGTATCAAGTTTTCCTTCTCTTACAGTGCTGTTCTGTGCAATAATAATATGCTTCCTCTGTCGGCTCTTACGACACCCATGGGACGATATGGGGTGGTGACATTCCGTATTCTTAATCCGTCACCGTCATGGAAACTTATTAACCGACTTAAAAAAGGCGGTATATATTTTTTTGGATGTATGTACACCGATGTCGCCGAGGTTTCTGAGCCGATTTACGTGATTGTTTTTTTATTTGATGCGGGATAGTTTCGAATTGGTCCCTTAAAAATTTGATTCAGGTAGGCCCAGTAGTTTTTATTTTATGAGCATTTTTTTACTTTCACCTATCCCGATGTCTGAAATAAAATCTCGCAAGTAAAGGAGAATGACCATTTTTGTATGGAAGTTGGGCTAAGTTTGATTCTTGATGGTTTGACCAGTAATATGTAGAAAATATAGTCGTAATTAAATCAGGAAAAATAAATACGAAATTCGGTGGCAGTTCTTAGATATCGCACATTTAAGATTTCAAATATTTTGAGGTTAAGTTTTGTATTAGTCATATTAGTATTAGTAAATTAGTTAGGTAATTATTGCCCGTGCTTTGGAGAGTAGGTACGTTAAGCCGTCGGTTCCGGATGTCATGAAGATCTTTGACAGTTGTTACGGGGAGTCCGTACCTTCAAATAAACTGATACTGGTCTAAGCCATGACGAATCGCTATCCCTTTGAGTAACGGAGGTTAGACGGCAGTGGCTATGTCGAAAAGCTGATATTCTGTCATATCTGGTTAGTCTTGTAAGCGGGCTCCTAGGCGTTTAAGTATTGGATGCAACTGAGATAACGCTAGGACTATGACGATATGATTTAATCATACATATTATCGGCATTTATTTTAAGTATATCCCGACGGGAAAAAGTGAGTATATGTATGTATGTATGTATGTATGTTATTTTAAGTCTCTAATATATATTTGATACATATAAGTATATAGTTGTAACAAGAAGTGGAGCTACGAAGCACATACAACAAAGCTACATACATTTGAACGCCTGTACATTATATAACTTTGAGGTATTTTGAGTCCGATATATTATATTTCTTACTGAGAATTCTCAATACCATGTGGTACAATTAATGAGAATTCAATGACGCTAGTGGGCAAAAGATAATCTCATTCTTTTGGACTTTATATTATAAAGTTGGCATTAAAACTAAACTGTTTAATGCTTAATAGGCAAATGAAACACATTTATTATGCTATTTTTCATTTTATTTGTTATTATAAATCTTCTTCAAATGAATCATATACCAATGAAGCAGGAGCTTGTATATCGTATACCATAATGTGGGGCAGGTTTGGCCTCAGAAGTTGCAACAGCTTCAATTAATGTGTAGCATTCTAAACATAAGACTCCATTCAATTCCTGAAACAAAGAAGTTAAAGTCCGTCTGAGTAGTCGGTTAAGAGAGATAATTGTAAGAATTGTGAAGAGAAGTAAACAACACTTACATAGACTGGCGCTATCCATCATGTCAAAATATTGAGCGCCGAATGAGATAGCTCGTCCAAAGAATGGACGTGCCGTGCTGCCGAGGTACCGCAAAGGAACAGTTAATAAGACCGCGATCCTCACCGCGGTTAGTAGTTCTACGTCTAGACGACATAGGTACTTCGTTTGTTAGGACGTGTTACCAATAGAGTCCTATGTCAAAATCTAGTAAACACACTAGTCAAGCAGTAAACGTGTTTAGCTTACAAAGGATTTCTCAACTCAATGTAAATCATAGTAGGTAAATTACTTATTTTCGACAATATCATCGAAACACAACGCAACGTTCATACCATAAAGTAAGGAAGGTTCATACGAGAAAAAGCAAATTAACTGTTTTCATGTCAAAATAACGGACGTTAGACATTATGGATGCCAGTGTCATAAAAATATGTTCCCATATTTTAGATAAATACAATATATTACTTTGTAGGTAATATGTTGCATAAAGGATATAAATATTATTTATTGAAAATATTTCACCACCTGTTGCAAAATATCAAAAGCTTTTGGTATTATTTTGGTTATTAGAACTTTCAATCAGCTACACTGTTTGCACTATACCTAAGTACCTATAATTTTTCTCTATTTAAAGAAGTTTGCAAGAAACTGTAAACATTTGCCGAAATATGCAAAATGAGTTTTATATACGAAATGGCAAATAGCGATGTTACTTATTTCCGAATAATGCAAATACTTATATTTTAGAACTAAAAATCCTCATTTTGCTTTAACATCAAATTAATATATATAAAATTATAAAATAAAAGAAGATTTTCCACGTATGAATGTTTAAGAAGCAAATGTGCCACAAAATAGCCCAGTTTTGGTCATTCTCCAAATGATCCACTTCCCGGTTACCGATTGAGTTGAAATTCTGTAAACGTACCCATGTAAATTGGATGAAAATGATAAATGATTATGACAAAAGATCGGAATCAGGGACCTAACATTGTCAAAAGTATGGATATGCCTAAATTTTTAATATATTTCCGGAAACACATTAAAAAATTAGGCATACTTTTGACAATGTTAGCTCCCTTAATTCCGATCCTTGATTATGACATAGAGCTGATCTGATGATGGAATCAAAAGGTGGTCATAGGAAGTCAATAATTAAATGATTTTCGAGTTTCGGCCCGTTTGATTCGTTTTGACGAGCACTTTAGTGCGGGTGGTTACTAAGATACTCTAGGGTCCGATGAAGGAGCCAGAAGGTAGCTATACGAACTCATTACATAATTACAGTAATCAATTTGGCTTGCACAATGATGATAATGGTGACTTCAAGGACGTAAATCATGCGGTAAGGGCATGAGAGCATGGGCTTAGGATCTATATTTTTTAAGGGGCGTAGCACCTTTTGTAGGTCTACCCATAACTAGTTGACAATACAACAATACACTAAAAAGTATTAAATAAATTTTTATTTAATACTATTTAGTGTATTGTTGTATTACCACCTATTATTTATATATATAGTTTTTGATGACGGTTTTTTTAACGTAGTTAAGGTGATATTTAATTAATATTAAATATTTATTGTTTTTTCCTTTTTAGTTTTTGATGTAAATTTTTCTTAACGTAGCTATTTTTGATACCAGGGCAACGCTTATATTGGTTAATTACGCATGGGAAAATATGTTTGGGTTGGACATTTGGAACGGATGGATGAAAGATGAAACACGAAAGGAGTATATCGTGCGAGAAGGAATGGAACTGTCGGTAGGAGACGCCGTAGGCGGACGTACGCCGACCAAATAGGTGACGTACTGAAAAAGGGCCAAAATTAAAAGTACCCATAACCGACGCGCATACATGATGAGGTTAATGAATGTCGAGAAAGCGAAAGAGGTATATTTGAACCGAAGCATGTGGCGTTCCATAGTCTCTGCCTACCCCAACAGGAGACAGGCGTGACGATATAGATAGATAGATAGGGAAAATACGTCAAGCCTACGAACTAAAAATATTATGAGGACCGGTTGGCGCAGCGGGAGTGTAAGCACCTGCTACGCCGAAGGTCGCGGGTTCGATTCCCGCTCAAGTCAAACATTTGTGTGCATGAACATGGATGTTTGTCTTGGTCTGAGTGTTCTACGTATAATATGTATGTAATTGTATTCACCAAAAAAAGTATATATATGTATGTTTATCCATTATCTAGTAACCATAGTACAAGCTTCTGCTTAGTTTGGGACTAGATAGTGATGTGTGTATGTGCTAGAATATTATTATTATTTGTTTCTCTTTCACGGGTATTATTCTAATTTATTAGAACAATACCCAGCCCTTAAGCAGGCGTACACGGAGACATAGGTCTAACGTGCAGAGGCCCTTTGAGAGTTTTAATCTAGAATGTGATGGGACACCTACTGAGGAGCCGCCATAACTGCACTATTAAGTACAGTCACGGGTAAGCCGCATCAGATGAGGGACTATTGCTACTTTTATGGAAACTAATTACTCTGGGCTATTGGGATGGGTGTTAAATGGATTGTTTTAGATGAAAACTATAGATGAATGCCGGCGTCTGCCCTAAGTACTCTTATAGTACGTCGAAAAGGGGCAGACAGTGACTCGCCAACTCACTAGATGGGCCCTCTCTAAATAGCCGCCAAAGCAAACAAATTCTACCATAAAGGCAACAAGAGGGCTACACCGGTGTGAGCGCCTAGGGGTGTCGAGCGTGCGGCATCGGTTTTGCCATCGCGGGTCTCGTGACCCAGAGCGGGTTTCCCCTTAATTACGCCCTTGACAATGACACTTCCACCCCCGAGCTAATAGCTCTTGCGGCTTCCCTCTGGCCGGCCAACTAAGGCAAGCCAGAGTCGAGGGTCCTGCGGGCGTTCTTGGAAATCCACTCCAACCAGCCAATAAAGTCAAGCCGGAGACGAGGCCCTGACCGACTCTCTGAAGCATTCGGGACCGCAGTGTCGCCACACACATTCAGCTCGCCACAAAGCTGGTCGCCTGGTCGCCCTGCGCTTTGTAAGCTTTCTTTTCATCTTGTAATACATTTTTTGTTTATATCACAGGATGAAGGTGATTTTTGAAAGCTGTTATGGTCTATCCACACACATCCGGGCCGTGGACGGGACGTGGACGGGACGAGGACGGGCCGTCACCGTGCTTCCGGGTCCCGGCCGGGATATTTCGTTCACACAAGTCAGGGGTGCAACCGGAGCGTGGACGGGCTGTCACTAGAGCTTGCATTTTAATATTTGAATTATTCGAATTATGATTTGTGTCAAATATTCCAAAGGAAATTGCAATATCCGATTCTAATTCGAACAGCGTTCTCAAAATTGTCCTAAATACATGCACCAAAAAGCACATTTAGTTGACATTCTTAACATAATTATATTACAACATAAATTAGATTTTGTTTTTTTTTGCGTATGAAGCCCTAATTGAAGGAGTTCTAATAATAATAAGAAGAATAGCCGAGAAAAAAGAATCATAATAATAATAAACATCTCTGGGGGGCAGTCATTATCTCAACATGAGACTAACGCAATCGGAGGGCAGAGTGACAGCTTTCAAACATCACCTTCATCTTAAGATAAACAAAAACAGCATCACAGGATGAAAAGAAAGGTTACAAATCACAGGGCAGCTTTGTGGCGAGCTGTCAGTGCTCAAGTCAGGGCCTCGTCTTCGGCTTGCCGTTATTGGATGGTTGGAGTGGATTTCCAAAAGCACCGATTGTTGGGCCCAGCAAGACCATGTCGTCCGTACCTATAACTGATGTTGTTCATAACAACTCCGTCATCATGACAGTCGACACCAGCCTTGCTGAGTAGGTAGAACAATTATTAGCTGATTTATAAATAATAAAAAATAAATGTATAAAGGCGCGGCGAGGTGATTTCCTCTTGCGTCACGCCAGATTTCAGCCCATATTCCTCATGCGGAGCTGTACGCGCCCGCCTGACAGTGTTTATTGGATTTGCATACCAATATTATAGCAATCACGTACCTACCTCATAGTTCATACCAGTTTCTACCTCACTCTCAGTTTTTAAATTACCCCATACAGATCGGCAAATTTAAGCAACGCTTGCACATGTCACTTGGATGGGTGACAAGAGGTCTAAGAAAACTGGATTTACATTTGTTTTTAACTATATAGTACCGGACGGTCTGTGTTAAAAACAAAACTAAACTAATTAAACTACGCGACGTGCAGACAAATTTTAGGGGCCATGTATAGGTATATCCAGCAAACTATCGAGCACCTTAGTTGTAATGGTTGCCAGGAATATAGGGCTATAGTTATGAAGTTCAATAAAGAAAAAAGAATTTGAATATAAAAATATCAAATAAGTATGTATTCGAATAAAAATTTAGAACATTTGCAAGCCCTAGCCGGGACCTTACATCTGTCACTATTTGCACTTGGGCAAGTCCAATACAAAACACCGATCTGGGAATAACATGGATTGGACATACCTACCTACGAAATTAGCGTGCATACCTACGATTTTGTAAAAAAAAAAAATTTACATACATACACATACATAGACTCACGCCTATTGCCCCGAAGGGGTAGGCAGAGGCATATAAAACGCCCACTTTTCGCCAGTGTTTTGATCCAACGTAATAGGTGGCGAGCCTATTGCCGCTTCTCGGGATATTTTGTTTGCCTCGTCCGTTGATCGGCAGGTGCACCACTTGCAGGTTGGCTTGGGACCCTAAGTTCTTGGTGGGAACCCTATGCACCCTTAAATTTAATTTTGTAAAAATATGTAAATTTATATTTGCTGTAAGTTACTTTAGTTCCAAATCTGTTTAAATCCTTTTCCAGATTAGTTTATTCCATTACGCAAATGCGGGCAAACAAGGTAAAGCAAATAACGTCCCTTGACATGAAGACAAACTAAACATGAAACAAAATATTCTCTGGTAGCCAATATCGATACAGTGTCGCTGAGAAAGAAACGGACATGAATGGCGCCATTCATACCGTAATGAAACACACTGCCACACTGAAATACCATAAGGGAATAAGAAAATCAAAATTGATTGATTAATTTTATTTATAAATAATATTATTTTATTCAACGTTTCATTTCTAGGAATTCTCGAATACAGTTGCTGTTCATGTTATCTTTTGGCAAAAACAATATTTTTTCATAATTATGTACTATTTGCCCACTCCATGTACCTACCTTTATTCTTTACTCAAAGAATACAAACAAAAATGGGCGAGTCCATTGCGATCTGTCAAACTTATTATGTCAAGTTTGGGTCATAGATTAATAAGAAAGATAAGTTAATTTGCAGTTATTATAAACTAGATAAATTCTTATGAAAATCAGGAAAGCATAATAATAAATACGACAAGATTTATTACCAGTTTATAAGTAAGCGTTTTCTTGGTAGACTTATGTCCTGCAGTGGACGTTTATTGGCCAATATGCTGATGAAGTTAGTTGGCATGAAAGTGAACCAGCATACATTTTATAGTATTTCTTAACGCTACAGTACCGTCGCACGTCTCGCTGTATGATGAAATACTTCGAAGAATATAAATAAAGTTTCAGGAAGTTAATTTCTACCAGTGATTCTTCTTCTATTTTGTTTGTAGGTACTACCTACGTTTCTATGTCCCAATAATTCATTTCATATGGAATGAACATGAAGGGTTAGGTTAGATGCCTTTCATAATTAGTAATTGCGGCAATTTATTTCACATTACCACTTCACAACATTTTTTTACCTCATATATAGTTATCCCTATAATGTTTATCTGCAGAACTTTAAGAAGACAACAACATTAACAAGTCTCAAAATCAAACCCGAGTCCTATTTCATAGCAGTCTAAAACTCCAATCAACCATGTTTACAAACATAAATTAAAATTTTGCCAAATTTTTGTGAGTACTTAATACATGTCAACAAATCTTTGTCACATCTGTTTTATTTCAGTATTAATCTATGGCCAAATTATTCACTAGTTATATGTGTCATAGCGTGTTTATGGATATAGGTATGATATCCTAGAAGTGACAAATATTTGAAACGAGGAATTCATATCGGTTAAAACGGAATTAGCTCAGCTGATGACTTGTATCGCGTCCATTGCGTTAAGAGAACTTTAAAGCTGCTTATTTTAGAAAAATATTGAAAATTTGTTTATGTTTATTTGGAAGAAAGTTTACATTTATCATTCAAAATACGATTTTGGAATTATTAGAAAAACTAAACCTCATACTCATACGTACCTTGCATGTGTCTGTAGTAACTGGGAAATTCCTGGTTCAGGAGATAATGAGGCTCAAATTCACGCCTTTTTTTTCTAATTATTCCACTCGTACGAGCGTTGATGCACATCTAAGCTCGTCTAAGCTTGAGCCGCCAGAGCCTATGTTGACACTGACACGATGTCACTATCACTTCGAGCGAACACGCCGAAATAAGCCCGTTTACGCGGGTTCGGTGTTTTTACTTTGTGGTAGTGGGGTTGTATCTTTACCATGTAACCCATCGTAAAGATACAACTTTCATTTAAAATACAGAATATTTCCAATCTTTGTCACGTCTGTCCTAGAAGTGACAAAATAAATATTGGAGTGAAGAATATACAACAGGAGTTTTAATTGTAGGTTTTTTTTCATGCGCCATTTTGATAGTTTGCATAATAGTTAATAGACTCGTCCTTTTTTATTCATAATAGACTGGCACAGAACAAAAAAAATATTATTTAGTTATATTTTCTACTTAACGCGTTTATAACATTTTATGAGAACAAGTAGTTACTTACTTGCAAAATAATATAAAATAACAATTTAAGCTTCGATTATTTTTCAGAAAAATCGATTATCTTTTTTCTCTGTCCTACGGCATTTTGTTATGGGGCAAAGCTGCGGATATTCAGAATATCTTCGTTCTACAAAAACGAGCGGTAAGAGCAATATACATGTTAGGTGCAAAAGATACTCTTAGAGAACGCTTTAAGTCTATAGGAATTCTTACAGTAGCCTCGCAATTTTTATTTGCTAATATTTTGTACATTAGGCAAAATATAGGTTTATTTACCACAAAAAGCGATATACATAACATAAATACTCGAAACAGGCATAGGTTATATGCCCCTTATCATCGTTTACATAAAGTTAATAATTCTTTTGTAGGGCTAGGTATTCGTATATACAATAAAATACCAATTAGTCTTTTAGAATTACCATTTAGTACATTTAAAACTAAAATAAAAGACTGCCTTATTAAGAAAGGTTATTATACTATTAATGATTATTTCAGTGATAAGGATAGCTGGTCACTTACGCTAGACAACTCATGATCTTTATACCTAATTAGAATTATATAGATAATTTGCATTTTTCAGTTAATCTTTATATAATATTTCTAGTTCTTTTAAATTACTGTTCATGTATTATTAGGTCATTCAACTTAGGTACTACATTTACATTTGCATTGTTGTTCCACTAATTTTATTAAAGTTTTACTGCACTGTAAGATGAAGATAACTCGTGATTATGGGCTGTAAACTAATGTTTTAGTAATTTTGTGTATTCATATACAGTCACTTCTGTAACATATATTTCCACCATATAGTTATGAACATGGTCGCGAGTTGCCTACATTATAAGACGTAAGTGGATGCTCCTGTTACACAATATTCACACTGGAAGGCTACTACAGCAGTTAAATTGGTAACTGCATTAATTATTTAAGTATTATGTATGTTCCTAATTACTATTTACAAGTAATTAATTACAATGTGAAACAGTTGCAGCTCCTTACAAAAACAAAATATGTAACATAACACTGGCGATTAAAAAGAGTGGCCACGAGTTTTATTGCCCGTTCTTTCTCGTGGTTCTACCTATTGCTTTGCGAATGGGCAGTAAATGTAAATGTAGAAGCATTAAGTAATGTACATAAAAATTTGACGTTCATAAGCGTCACTTTGTGACCCAGATGAATAAATGTTTTTTGACTTTTGACTTTGACTTTGACTTTGACTCTCAAATTTGTGAACTAAGGAAGCTAAGGAATAAGTAAAGCGTTATTGTGCCTTAACTACAATTCACTGCCAAGTGGTTCTTCTGAAGATTACATCGAACACAGCGCATCTAGTGCTTAATATATGTATTTATAATATTGTTCTTCTGGATGTCAAGTCGCACTTAGCGCATCTAGTGCTAAATATATTATATCTATGGCGCCCGTCCCCGGCCCGTGGCCCCGGTCGAGGCACTGACAGCGCACTGACACGGCACGGAAGCTCCGTCCCCGGCCCGTCCACGGACGTGTGTGAACGAGTCCATATAAAATGTATGCAACGATTCTTTTCTGCGCTCCGTCCCGTCCACGTCCCGTCCCCGTCCCGTCCACGGCCCGGTTGTGTGAGGATAGACCTTACTCTGCTCTCTGAGATTGCGTTAGTCTCATGGTGAGATAACGACTGCCCCAGAGGGGTATTATTAGTATATATTCTTATTATATCCCTCATTCATGTCTTTACTAGTGTTAAACTCTGAATCAGAAGGTCAATTCTCGCATTATAAATGACATTGAAACTATATTTTGAACGAAATGAGATCATATTTTGAATTGACTCAGAATCGGTATTCTGCTAATTCAACGTCATTGTCGTCTAACTTGACGTCTATAGTTCGACGTTGACACATTGTTCAATTAAAGAAAGAAGTAAATAAATAAATAAATAAATATGTAAATAAATAAATAAAGAATAAATAAATAAAGAAATACATAAATAAATAAATAAATAAATAGATAAATAAATAAATAAATGAATAAATAAATAAATAAACTTTTGAAATTTATTGAATTATTTTACAACTTTATATATATACAGGGTGTCACAAGACCCATAACTAAGCCGAAGTCTACTCGTTGTGGACATCATGCCAAGTCATACTAACCAAAAATAATACCTGGGGAACGATTTTTTTTTAAGTTCTCACTTTTTTAAACCGCAATTAAAAGCGCGCGCGTGCAATGCTCGGAATACCTACTTATCCATGGGGTCATAGGGCATCTAAAGAACATATTGGCGGGGTAAATGCATCAATTTTCTACCTAATTAGAAAAAATCCATACTAACTTTGAGCCTCAATATCTCCTGAACCAGTAATTTCCCAGGTATGGTGCCGAAGTAAAAATTGTTCGTAGTGATTGGTTCAACATGGGATTTCAGTTTTCGTTAAGGGTCTTTTTACACACTGTATATTATATCAGATTGACACGTAACTAAGTCTTAAAATACTATACAAAGAAATATAAACAGAACATACAAATAAATAAATAAGTAAATAAATAAAAAAACAAGACTAGTGTAGGTATATTTTTATACTTGGCATGATGCCAAGTCATACTAACCAAAAATAATACCTGGGGAACGATTTTTTTTTAAGTTCTCACTTTTTTAAACCGCAATTAAAAGCGCGCGCGTGCAATGCTCGGAATACCTACTTATCCATGGGGTCATAGGGCATCTAAAGAACATATTGGCGGGGTAAATGCATCAATTTTCTACCTAATTAGAAAAAATCCATACTAACTTTGAGCCTCAATATCTCCTGAACCAGTAATTTCCCAGGTATGGTGCCGAAGTAAAAAATGTTCGTAGTGATTGGTTCAACATGGGATTTCAGTTTTCGTTAAGGGTCTTTTTACACACTGTATATTATATCAGATTGACACGTAACTAAGTCTTAAAATACTATACAAAGAAATATAAACAGAACATACAAATAAATAAATAAGTAAATAAATAAAAAAACAAGACTAGTGTAGGTATATTTTTATCCACATATGATATTACATTATGCATTAAAGGAAAAGCCAGTGTAGTTGATTTACCTCTTTGAAATCCATACTGTTCTTGTTTTATTAGATTGAATTTATTCAGATATCTGGTCAATTTGTCGTGCATTACTTTTTCAAAGACTTTTGAAAAAATGTGGATCAATGTTATCGGCCGATAATTAGATAAATCAGTTTTTTTACCGGTTTTATGAATGGGTTTCACTAAAGACATTTTTAAACGCTCTGGAAAAACTCCTTGCTCGAAGGAGGCATTAATCAAGTGCGTTATTACAGGGGCTAAAATATATGAGCACTTTTTAAGAATAAATGTGCAAATCCCATAATATCCTACCGAGTTACTATTATTAATGCCATTATTATTTTCTGAACTTCCAAGACACTTAGTGGTTCCAGGAAAAACTGTTTTGAATGCAGGTTTTGTTAGTATTTTTAACATATCTGGCATTTTTTGTCATGTCAATGTAATAGTCATTAAACTTAGCAGCAATCTGAATTGGATCGACTACGGACTGACTGCCAATTCTAATTTCGTCTATACAGCCTACGTTTGTTCTGCGACAATTATTTATAATACTCCAAGCTGCTTTACACCTATTTTGTGAGTTAGATATAAATTTGTGGTTTGATATCTTTTGCGAAAGGGACATACAGCGTTTTAAGAGGTTTGCGTATTTTTTGTAAATATTTTTGCTTGCTTTTGTTTTTTCTTTATAGAATTTGTAACGTAATGTTCTTTTTTTCTTACAGCTAATTCTTAGCCCTTTTGATATCCACTTAAGATCACGGTTTTTTGAATTTATTTTATGTTTTAATATGGGAAAGCACAAATTATGATACAGAAGAAAATCCTCATGAAATAAATTTAATGCCCTATTTACATTTGGCTCGGTGAGTACTTCGCTAAAGCTAAGGCTATTCATACAGTCTAAAAACTTGGATACGTTTATAGGTTTATAGTTTCTTCTTAATATGTATAGAGCTTGCGGTTGTTTCAAAACTACCTTGACGGGTATATTTAACATTTGAGCTGTGTCATGGTCTGATAAACCTAGTTTAAGAACTTCACCATACGAGTTTTTTAAAATAGCTGCCTATAATGTGATCTATGCATGATTGCTGTCGAATCGGTTCCTTTATGTAAAAAGTCAGATTATAATTATTTACTATGTCAGTTAGTTGCTGAACGATTTTATTATGTTTAAGAGTATTAATATTTAAGTCGCCTAGTAAAATATACTTTTTATTCTTAGCTGAAGTCAGTTTATATAATAATAAGTCTAATTGTTTAAAAAATATGTCAGTGTTGGATGTTGGTGTACGATATAGGCATATAATAGTTAATTTATGATCTATCATCTCTACGCCACAACATTCGAAACTATCTTTAAGAGCAAAGTTATTAAGAAATGACAGGTCTTTAATTTTCACATCTTTTTGCGTGTAGATACAGACTCCTCCTCGAGATTTTTCTCGGCAGTAAATAGAGGTCATATTATAGACGTTTAGTTTTACTGTACCTTCAAAGCCTTTTTTGATAAATGTTTCAGAGAAGCATCGTATTGTAGGTAATTTATTGGAATTTCTCAATTCATTTAATGTGACCTCTAGTAAGTCTTGTTTCGATAAAAGACCAGCAATATTTTGATGCATTATTTTAAGTATATTATTGCTGTCTGGGTTAACAAAAAATCTCTAACGAGTTCGAAGGTCTTTTCGACTCCACCTTAGAGCAAGAGTTAGAGTCGATAATACATTTTTCTAGTATAGGAAAATAATAAGGTATAGTGCCTCTTTTGGTTGACTTTGTTTTTGAAAATGGTTTAGACTCAAGGTCGTTACATTTCAATGCTTTTTGAGATTTAAAGTAATAGGGTATTGTACTTTTTTTCGGCTCAGTTCTGTGATTATAGTGCTTATTTTTTAATTTATTATTAAGCTTGCTTTGAGTTATTCGCTTCTTAATTTCATATACATTTAAATATTTGTCATCATAGCCATGAAACTAACTATACAATGTTATCTTTGTTTATTTAAATTACGACTCTGGTATCGAGTGATGCTCGTTTAAAATTGAGATAGCGCGTTTTAGAGCTCGCTTTGTATTTATAAGTTCATACCTCAAAACCTAAAGCGGTGACATATCGTTTTTTATATTTAATTATGTTACTTATATAATAGATAATAAGATGAGAAATAAAAAAGTACACTTGTTCATACATATTTATGAATTTATAGGCCTCTGATTCCAAACCATTATCTGGCGCCGCGTGGCGTTATTTATGTTAAATTTGATAAGGCCATATAATGCACAAATAACATTTTTAAGCATAAAATTAAATAAACACTAAATAACTAGTCTTATATTCTTTTAAAACAATAAGAAATCATAGGGATAGCATTCACCACTTCTGAGTAATATGAACATTTCTGAAACAGTTCCCATGCTCTCAGTAAAATCACTGTTGCGCGCCAAAATCTACTTAAGGCGCTGTTATACCTCAGAAGCCGTGAAACACCTACTTTTTCGTCGCGCATCTAGCCGTAACGGTACATATTACAAACTAGCAAAAAATAGAGCTTAAAGTCAAAAGTCTGAACAAAAGACTTGAAAAAATGTTTCATGTATGTAAAATAGAATTACGGTAAAAAAATCACAAAATCGAGGCAGAAAATAATCTTTCGTCTCACTGTTTGCAATATTTTGATCGTAAGCTGTCATATGTTTTTTAATAATATTGTAGGAAACCTAATGAACTAAAGAATTACCTAATTTATTTTCATATTATACGTGTATATTTTGTAAAATTAAATAAAATCTGCCAAAACTCTATGATTTTGACGCTCGGTAGATCCCATCAATATCAAACGCTTCAGCAATTTAAACCTTAATAGCATAAGCGTTGTACTGAGTGTCAGTTGCTAGTTTACGCCCCGCCCAGACCTCATCATTCGGCTATGAGCCCTGTGAGAGATAGGTCATGTCGCTTGCGTCTCCACTGCACGAAATTTTACGTAAACCTGTTTGTTATTGTAATACGCCGATTTGAGTTCGTAATTTCATGTTTTATGTTATAGACTGAATACTTTGAATCAAATAGGCTTTTCATGTAACTATGGGCACATATAATTAGGACCTAAGTTTATAACCTTAATGCGTTTAATGTGTTGTTTCTGTGATTATAAATATATAATTAGAAGAATAAAATATGGACAATTAGAGAAATAAAGTTCTACGAAGGATTTGTACAAGAAAGCGTCGTAATAAAGTAGAAATTCATCCATTGCCAAGTGATTATGAAATATGTAACATTTTTACACAAATTATTTTCATAAGAGTATTATTATATGACCGACTATGTTATAGATTATCGATTATGCTTAATATAATTATATAAATTATTCTCACAATACATAGCTGCCACAGTTTTCAATTTTTGAAAGAGTAATAACATAAGATTGAATCATATGATGTTCTTATATTGCAAGTTCATTAGCTTGTCAGAGCGCCTGGAGCACTAAGATGCTGCCACGGCAAACAATAAACAGCGCTAATATGGCGCTCCGCAATCCGCACACAAGCGGTAACGAATGTTGTATTATTGTGTTGTGAACATAAACCTATTTAGGTAAATCGGGTTAAACTTTGATTATTCATAAACTATTAGGTATGTATCAGTACATCTAATATCTTTTTAATTTCTAAAATCAATCTTTTATAAGTAAGAAAGTGACTTTTCTGTTTGCTATAACACAAGATATAGTATTTTTTTAACCCATCGAAGCATTTTGGCCACCATCGAGGCATCTCAGGCATAATATTCAGGCGTAATATTTTCGTTGAAAGAATGGTGATATTTCTAATTATTAAGGTAATATTGTATATCAAAAGACGCGTAATTAAATAAGCTTTCGAATGATATTAACTATTAATTAACACCAAATAATATACTTGAAGCCCACGCAAGAGCGGTATAAAGCGCGCCCGGTATAATATTTTCCCGCCATTTTTGAGCGCGCTATTATATTTCTAACATATACATATTTCTCGTCGTTTTTTATTATGAGAGGTATATGAATATTGTACACGGTTAGAAAGATAATTTAATTTACTTTCAGAGGAAATAAATATAATTGAAAGAAACATTTTAATTTTAAGCATACAAAAATATAAAATATAAATGATTGTTAATTGCCGCCAATTTTCGTATTTTATTTTTTCAAACATATTTTCTTGTTATATATCAGATTCAAACCTAGATAAGTTTCTTTTCAACTAGATTTCCAATTAAAAAAACCATATCTGATAAGAATCCGATAAGAATTATTCTTATTGGACTTTGCGCAATTGTTTACTTTTTCCCACCAAAAATAACCTCCATACCCGCCAAAATTTTCAAAAGCCAATATCTCATGAAATATAGGAGTATTATATATCATATGACAGGTTTATTTATATACTCATAATAAAACAATAATTCATAGCAGAAATGTAACCTTAACTATATATTTTTATTCAATAAAAAATGAAAGCCGTTTTTTCGGTAATTGAATGAATATAGCCTATTGAATTAAATTATTACACAATATTTGTTTATTTTTCTGCTGTTATTTTATAACTAATTAGTTCATTCACAATTAAGACATAAAAATATGAAATATAATTATATAATTTGTTTACAATGATGTTTTGAATCCATAATTACGCCCCGCGCGCAACATGCAAAGACAGCGAAATATACAAAATTTCAAATGCTGACATTTAAATAATTTTCTAAGCAAGCATTGCTATAATTTTATATTATTGTAATGCTTATACTACCAGGTATACAAAATAACAAAAGTAAGCAATTTATAACCCACATTGTTATCATGACAAACAAAAATGGCGAGTAGGTCGTCGATAGACGACATTGTTTACAATAGGATCAAGTTCGGCGAATCGCATAAACTAAACATTCTGTCATTTAGTCACCATTTAAACATAACTACAAAGCTTATTTAATCTACTTTCATAAAAACATTATTTCAAATATCAACACCCGAGTGACGAGTCGTAAGGTTAGCTTTAAGGTAGCACGGCAAGTGGCCTTGCTTCGCGGGTGGTCAGATAACGACCGCGTGATGCTTTAGCGGAAAATGTCAAATTAGAGCGGTTACCTTGAGCGGATAAATAATAAAGTACCTAACTAATTATCTTTATTGTAATTACAGTGAAGTTAAGGATAACAGTTCTGCAACGTCTTGTACACATTTGACTGCAGTCATTCCTAACACGATTTGTTCAAGAGCTAGCCAAGAAATTCCAAACAATTTTTTTACAAATTTGACTTAAATTCCGTAGTGATAAGCAAAAATTACAAGAGGGATAGCAGTGACTGGTTCGAAATGCGTAAGAATATGTTGACAGATTGAAATTTTGGTATAGTGGTAAAAAGAAGAGATAACAGCAGTAAAGCCAACTTAGTAAAAATTATTTTGTACAAATAAAATATTTGCAATGTAAACGCAGTTGCGCATGGAGTCTAAAATGAACAACTGGCTTTGCAACAACTGGCGAAGCAAGAAAATGTAACAATCGAGCCTTGTGGATTATCCGTTTATTGGTGCCACACCAGATGGATTAATAGGTCCAAACACGATTGTGGAAATGTAATGTTCTATAGTTGCCTATAAGAATGGCCTGGAGAATACTATAAGAGCAAATAAAAGACAAATATGGAAAAATTATAAAAAAGTGAACTGACTAGTCTAAACAAATATTGTAATTGTTATTACCAAATTCAAGGGCAACGCCACCTTACACGCAAACAAAAGTGTTTATTTGCTGTGAGGAGTGGCGAAAGTACACCACTAAAAATAGAAATTATAGAAAGAGATGATGTTTTCTGGTAGAAGAAAATGAAAGAAAAGCTTGTGGCGTTTTATATGAATTGGCAGTTGCATGGAATTGTTGATTCTCGTCAAGCTCAAGGGCATTGCGAGACCACGGAGAGGAAAATGTTTCATCAGTGCTTGAAATTTCTACAATACAAAGCCGTAAAAGGAAAGTAAATGTAACTGTGCCTCGTGAACAAAAGCAAATAATAAGTATTGAAGCTTTATCACCTCACACACTGCCTTTAACTTTCGATGAGAATAAAGAAAACCTGCCGGGTTGTAGCAGACAGCTAATTTTTGATGAGCTGTAAACTCTGTATTTCGTTAATAAATTATAAATGAATATAAATAAATATCTTTTTATATTTATTTTCTTTGAAACAACACATATTTGATGCGAAAAAATTTTTTTATATTTTTCCATACAAACATAGAGGAGAGCTAACGAAAAAAGAAGTAACTCAAATTCTAATTCTATAGTTTTCTAAGCGACATAGCAGTATCTCATGAATAAGGTATATCCACATATATTTTTGATATTTCATCTATTTTGAAAAATAATAATGGGTTGAGTTTCGAAACGAGTTGCCTGAATTTGAGGGTATTGGTAGTGTAGAGGGCTTAAGGGAGTTCGTTTTAATCCCCTAAAAGTAATTTTGGCTGCTGGAGTTGTGTTTAAATAATTTTAAACAATTTCCAAAATTTCATAAATACTTAGGCAATTATGTAAAATGGAACGTAGTTTTTATACTTTAGTACAGTTTTACAAATGTAATTTTTAGGTTTTATGTGAAAAACGTGAAACGAAACGCAAAACCGCCATCTTAGAATGATCATATTGACAGCTAATGTCAAATTTGTGCGTCATTGCTTTCGAGTGCCTAGGGTTAGGTGCGACTGTAATAAGTAACTAAATAGGTTATGTTAGGTTTTCTTTTGACCCTTAATCCGAAAATAGGAGCCCTTCGCAGGGCTCCGTCAACCTTAGTTTATTAAACTAGTGTGATGAATGTGGAAGTTGGCAGTGCCATACAAACCGATGTTTGGAGATATTTTTTTTTTAGAGGAAACCAAGTATCTCCGTCAAGTGAAAATGGTGAGAGGGGGTTTCGAGACCTCCCCTCCTCCCCCCCCGATCACTCACAACCCCTCAAAACGGCGACGTATTTCGAAACTTTTACCATAATAATTATACCTATAATAATAATAAACATTCATAAATAAATAAAATAAATCAAATTTTACTAAACTTCAATTATCTCGTAACTCGCTTTAGTTGAGATACGGCTTTTGCGCTTAGTAGGGCAGTATTATGGTTTTTAGGGTACCGTAGCCAAAAATTTAAAAAACGGAACCCTTATAGATTCGCCATGTCTGTCTGTCTGTCCGCCCGTATGTCACAGCCAATTTATTGCAAAACAGATTTGAAAACTGGCAGGAATGGAATTAGATGTAGGCCTGTATTCTATGAACTGCTTCACTATTTTTATACAAAAACAAAAATAATAATGGCCTCTCCATACATGGAACTGACTTAATTATTTTTATCATCTTACGGCACGTAGGTATTAACCTACTTTCGTCAACTATTAATACCTATAACGTCTAATGTAAACCAGATTTGCTCATGGCTGCACTGAGAACAAAAATTGCGCTATGCCTATATTGTACAAACAGATTGATATATGTAATATAAATTTTAATATCAGTATCTCAATTCAATATGCTAAAACGTTTTGCTTGCGATTTTGAAATATGGGAATACGGATGTCGCCAGAATACGGCCGCACGCGACGAGAATGAAGGGGGGCGCCCCGCAGTAGATGGAGCTAAGCTCCCTTCACCTCCCCTGCTTCACTCCCTCATTTACCAAAACAGTCGCTTAGGACAGCGCCTTAAGGTCTCGAAAAAAGTCAAATCTTATATTGCATGCTGGATTTTTTATATATACGTGTTAGTTATTTACATACCTTGATAAACACAATACATCTTAAAGAATAAAACTAAATTTAACAGAAAAAACAGCAGAAATACACTCACACATTCCGCACATTCCGCACCGACTCAACACTCAATGACAACATTGACAACGAACGTTTTTTTTTTTTATTTCTCTATGGAGTTGAAACTCGACTGGGATTAGTATGACGGGAAATTTAACGTAGAAACGAGATACATAATACAAACTAAGCCTTAGTGCGACAGAGACGAGTATATTTCACTCTTTCGACCGCGGGAGCCATGTCATATACAGTATGACACGGGCAATTTGGCGTGCGGTGCCATGTCATCTACCATATGACACGGGCAAAGTAGACTGAAATGCGATGTTATATGCCATATAACACGGGCAATTTAGTGTTTGAGATTTGTTATATGCCATATAACACGGGCAGACAAGCGGCTACAGTCAATTATATAGTTAATATTTTTACAAATGTCATTCAATTCCAAGTAATTACCATCGACATAATGGCAATTTTTATATTCTGTACATATTTTTAAATAGAATTGTTGAGTTTATTCACATCAATATAATAATTTTTTTGAACACTCAACACGAGGATCTTGTTACTGCTAAATGTGCTTATTATTTTATGTAGCTGTAGGTATAAGCACTGATTTTATATTATTATCATTTTCACCTAGAGAAATAACTTGTTTGTCCTCTGTTGAGAGCTTCATGTTCTGGTAGCTTTGTGTTATCGCGTTACTCAATGCATTAGGTTTCGTTTCTCCAGTCACGATGTTTTTTTCATATTTCGTTTGTTCGATGGAATGTGAAAGAGCCGCAGCAAGGCCCACAGATTGTTGGGCACCGAGGATGAATATAGTTTTTCCAAATTGTTTTTTAATGTTATGTGGTTATGATGCTGATGCTTTCGGCATGGCTTGAGCTTTCTTAAGGTTAGTTGCCTCTGGTGTATATATATTTTACGACAAAGCTTCTATTTGCTGCATCAAGACTTTGATCTCTTGGTTTGCCTCATACAGTTGCTGTTGTAATTCAGCTATGTTTCGTAGCAAGCACTTACATGACGAACTGTTAGTTTCCTTGGTCGCCAAGGATGGAGAAGAGGGAATGGAGCCTTGATATAGCTCCGAATATCTTGTCGTCTTCTTTAAGCTGTTGTTCATTTTACTTGTAACCGTTGGAGACTGACAAAGCGACTTTAGGACGCTAATTTCAGTGTTCAGTTTTTTGTTTTGCGTACGTAAACTGTTATTCTCCAAAATTATGTTATCTAATTCATTTTTTGTAGAATTAAGCTCCTGCGTAAGTTGTAGTATTGTTTCTATCATTTCAGAGTATGTAGTGGTGTCGGTTGATGTGCCATCTACATAGTCTACACTCCTAGATAATTTGTTTGTAGATAATTCTGATACATCCGATAAATCTGAATCAGTTAGTACATCGGGTCTGGCAGAGTGTATAAATTAATTGTTTTAGATGCTTGCTGTTCTGTTACGTTGTTTTGATCGCTTGTAGAGCTAGTGTATTCAAGTGTTAAAGGTGTAACGGCTGAATTTACTTTTTTTCTCATAGTCACATTAGGGACGTCATTGTTATATTCTTTTTTATTTTTGGTACATAATTTACATTTGTATACTCTTTGACTTACATTTCCATTTTTTTCGTAGGTCTTGGTCTATTAGACGAGACTATTGTTCTGTGTAGCCGGAATATTCAAAGTCGTATCTGCATTTGCATATTGCGCATTGTATTGTCAATTGAGTTTTTACATTTGTGACAAGTTACAAGTGGTGCCACCTTGCGTCCACTGTTGTTGGTCGAATTCCTATTTGATTTAGTTGACGTGTTTGCAATAAAATTATTTATACTTTTAAATTCCACTGTTTGGTGGTTAGATAACGTAGAATAAGTATTGTATAAACTTCAAAAAGACGTAGATGGTGCAACCGGGACGCGATCTCGGCGTACGTTGGCTTGTCCAGCTACTTCGCCGACTTAGCTACGATGTTCTTGCTCATGGTGGTGAAATTGGTATTCCTATGCCGCGAAAAGTATTAAGTGTTCGTCGGGATGAATAATGCTAAAAGAATTTTTATAAACACTTTTGCACAGTCACTTAAAAGTTTTGATACAATATTTTTGTTATTTTACCGGGCTTATAAAGGTTTTTAACGCTGTATTATTTGGCCGTGTGGTTGACGGCATAGAATACAAGTGTCACCACCCCCTATCTTCCCGTGGGTGTCGTAAGAGGCGACTAAGGGATAACACGATGCAAATACCATATTTGCATAGAGACGGAAAACTCGACATCAAACCCTATACGACTGCCTCGTTGGTCTCGCGGCATAGATGTGCGCGTGGGATCGGGAGGTCCCGGGTTCGATTCCTGGGTCGGGCAGTGTTATTGCGTTTTTCTGTCACGAAATTCTCAGTAGCAGCACGGAGTCTGGAAATGTGTCCGGTACGGCAATAGGCTCGCCCCTTATTACGTGGGACTAAAGTATATCTGGCGAAAAGTGGGTGTAGAAATACACCTCTGCCTACCCCTTCGGGGATAAAAGGCGTGACGTTATGTATGTATGTATGTATGTATTATTTGTAAATAGTACGTTTTAACTGTAGTTCTGGTTATTTATAGAAACTTTACATAGTTTTTGTGCTAATCTTTGCACTTGTCAATGTTCACAATTAGTTCAATTAGTTTTGAGTTAAACTTTTACACTTTCCGTTACTAGTCTAAGAAAACGTTAACACTACTGTTCAACACTATATGTTATATTTTAAACTCTTAAATATTGTCTAACATAAGCTTTCACTAAACATGCTCCTTTGAAAAAACCTGTATTTAAGGTAGATATCAAAATTATAGATGAGATATAGAGAAATTGCACATAAACAAAAGACAAAAGCATTCATCTCTGTAAAATGCTATGAGATCGACTTCTTTCTAAATTAATGTAAGTTTTAGATGGTGTGCCAAATTATTAATGCAACTTAATCCGCAGGCACGATAAATATTATTTATACTTTGTAAAAAATAATTATTCACATAATCTTATCCATTACAATATTATGACTGATTAGCCACTTGATTACAAGGCGGATAATTAAGCTTTGCTATACTAATTCTGTATTCATTGGTAAACTTATTTGTCAGTCAACAAAAATGTGTCGCGATCTGTTGATATTATTGTTTGCTTCATTAGTGTTCAGTGAAAATTGCACAAGAAACACTTTCGAGGAAGGATTTAATGACTTTTTTACTCCCACGAAAGGAATCTGTTTCAATTCAGGCATATTTAAAGAACTATGTGGACACGACTATAGACACCCAACCTGAAATAAGTACCAAATTTATATCTGCGAAGGAATATTTTAGTTGTGCGTCATTAATAGTATTTCCCATGACTGCTGGTGGTGTTATAGAAGTTAATGTTTATATGGACTCTGTGGAGAATGCTGACCAAATAATTCGTCGGTCGAATCACGAAAAGGCGTATCTGTGTTTTGGTAAATTTTACAGCAGAGCCATTTTTATGAAATCGGCACGTTACGTACTGTCATAACTTTATGTCTTAAGATTTAATGTGCTTGGTATGATATTTATGTGAATACGTAGCTAAGACTGATCATATTTTTAACTCAGTGTTTCAGTGGTTTCAGTGTACTGTAGTTAATTTGAAGGATATTTATATTTTTTTGAAAAAAGTTTCACTTACGCCTTTTCGTAATGTACCCCTAATATGAGTCATTTGACTTACGTCCAGGTGGTATTGCTTTAAGTGAAATTGAAAACATTGGTATGCATTAAAATTAATTTGATTCTGTGGCACAGTGGCAGTAGTTTTCCAAGCTGCCGGTTTTCTTTCAGCAAATCAAGTGATGTATTCTCTGTGCAAAGTTAGATCACCTAACGAATGAATCAATCAGCCTATCGCAGTCCACTGCTGGACATAGGCCTCTCCCAACACGCGCAACATTACACGGTCCTCAGCCTTCCGCATTCAGTCTGTCCCAGCCAACTTTTTCAGGTCGTCGGTTCACCTAGCCGAGGGCTGCCCTACATTACGCTTGCCAAGGCGTGGTCTTTGCCTTCGACTATCAGTCTAGTCTTCTACAGATATGGTCAGCCCACTGCCACTTGAGCTTACTGATTCTGTGAGCTACGTCGGTAATTTTGGTTCTTTGTTGGATAACTTCGTTTCGGATTTTATCCTTCGAAGAGACGCCAAGCATAGCCCGTTCCATAGCTCGCTGCGTGACTTTTAGTTTGTGGACTAGTCCCACTGTGAGTGTCCACGTCTCGGCACCGTACGTCATAACAGGTAGGACGCATTGGTTGAAGTTGAAAACCGGTCCCGGCACAATGTGTTCGTTGAACATTATCTTAGTTTTATTCAAGTCCATGCCGAGACCGACCCGCCGAGGGGCTCTATATAGGCTGTGCAGCATCTCGCTCTGCCATGATGACGATATCGTCGGCAAACCGAAGGTGGGATATGTAATCGCCATTAATGTTTATTCCCCGTCCAGTCCAGCGTCTCAAAGACGTCTTTGAGTGCATTGGTGAAAAGCTTGGGGGATATTACACCCCCCTGCCTCACTCCTCTTCGCAACTCAATGGGGCTAGTTTTACTGTCCTGGAGCTGTCATAGTGACTGTGTCGTACAAGTATCTCAACACCTCAACACCTAATGTGTAATGTTTCTCGTAGTACACGAAAGCCATACACAGCGGCTGATTCTGCTCGTTGGTCGTCTGTACAATCTGCCGAACAGTATGGATGTGGTCTATGGTGCCTTGGTAGATAACGGAATTAAACAAGCTCGCCAGCTCTTTCAGAACTGCTGTCACACCTGCTTTTAAGAGCTCTGTGGTGATTCCGTCATCCCCTGGAGACGGCTTAAGCTGCTCAAGAGCCACTCTTACCTCACCCTGGTTGACATCAGGGATGTCCTCCGTGTAATGGCGCGTGAGTTGGGCTCTGGTGGTCATCATCGCTGGGTCTCGTGGGTTTAGGCATCCGTGATGCGTACAAGTCCTAGTAGAAACTCTCAATTTCAGCGAGAATCTCGAACTTGGAGGTTACGGTTTTGCCATCCGCAGTATTGAGTTTTAACATATGAATTCTACCAAGCTGGCGAGCGAAGACTTTAGTGCCTTGATTCTGTTCAATCGCAGCCGTAATGGCGAGGGTATTGAAACATCGGCGGTCACGTCGCCAAGCTTCCGGATCTTCCGGTTAAGGTTTCTTCCATCCGTCGAAGACGTCTGCGCATATGTCCATATATTCGAGAGTCTCGGGCGAGAGTTTACTTTGCTTGTAAATGTTTTTTCCGGGAAACACCCTTCGTACGCCTCTTCGTGAAAAAACATCTTCGTGAAAAAACATTATTATGCATGAACAGGCGTTACTAGCGATACGTTTTCTATTAATGCCTATGGTGCTAATATCTCAAAATCAAAAATTTTGTTGGATACGCCCACCGACGAATTGTGTTCGGACATCGAGTCGTATATGATGAAAGTGATGTCATTGTAGGCACAGCTGCTGCTTCTCCGATGTATCCCGGTTACACACGCGGATGGCAATCTTTGAGTTTCACTGTAGATGGTACTGGCACATACAATGGCTATGTAAGTATTTAATAGTACCTATCTATTCCAAGATGAAATGTGGACTCCAAGAAGTTTACTTTCTTCACCTAGGTGAAAAATACGTAGGTACCTATGCCTCAAAATTTTACAACCTTATTCAACATTATTGTTATCAATAATCATCAAGATTTTGTAGTTTTGACGCTATATTCAATACTTACGTCAATTCTGAATACGAAAACGAGGTTACAATTAAAAATAAATAATAATAGGGTCTGTCACTTCTTTCTTTAGTTATTGTTAATCGTTTGAAGTATGAAAATAACTGATATTATAGATATTGCAGATGTCACCTCGATACCTATTGTCGGTCTAAAGTAATGATATGTCGAAGTTGCATACTTACTTCACTATCAAATAATGAATATAATTCAATTTGTAATTATTCATTTCGAAATTATTGCAACTAGACATCAAAACGACTCATAAATAAAAATAACATGTTTCATTTGTTTCAGGTAACTATTATGGGTATGGCACTTTCATCTTCCAATGTATTAGTCGATTCGTTCAGATATTTGCCACCAGGCATGGAGGCAAGCGATTGCGAATTATATCAATGAGAACTGTCTTTGGTTACTGAAAGTGCTAAAATTATTTGGGAAGAAGGAATTGTAGAAGGTATTTTCGAAGAAGGATCTACGGATGAAATTTTCTGGACTATGTTAAACATAACATTTATAATTATAGCGCCAATCGTATCCATATTTGTACTATGTGCTGTTTATGATTATTGGTGCCGAAGGTCTAAAGTTTCTGTGGCAGTCAGCCGAGTTCGATGATAGATGATTAATTTAAAGAGAAAATTGATTTCTTGTGCTTGGGATGTATGCAATAAAAATATGTATGTATTAATATTATAACTTGTCCTTTATTTTTCTAAACTTCTGAAATATGATTGCGGCAAATTTTATTTGATTATAGCTTTAACTAACTTCATGTATTCAAATTAAAAGCTTAACAGAACTACTATTTACTGAAGCCCAATTGATATATGTAATCAATGGTGAAATATAATAAAATGTAAATTAGGTAGGTACCATGATACATGGGACATGGGACAGGACGAAGGGGAAGACCTAGGCGGACGTTCTCTGACCAGATTGGAGACATCCTAAAAAAAGGACAGGTCAGAAGTACCCTAAACAGAAGAGCATGCATGAGAAACTTGATGGGAGTGGATGAAGCAAGAGAGGTATGTTAGGATCGTTGCAAATGGCGTTCCGTAGTCTCTGCCTTCCCCTCCGGGAAACAGGCGTGAGTCTATGTATGTATGTATATACCATGATACATATAATTAACTGGATTAATTTTTTTAGGGCCTAAGAAAGCAAACTAGCAAGCAGGTCATCTGATGGTAAATTATCAATTGATTTTAATCATTTTATCGGCATATGCTCACAAAGCTAGTGTCGATGAGCTGTCATCAGTATCACTACGGTGACGGCACCGACGTTGTTCAGGTTACGGCGCTGCACACCACTGTGGAGTGCCCTGTCTGTACACGGCAGTGCCGCAACTTAGACGCGGCATTCAGTTACGATGCGCTCGCACTTAAGACATTAGTACAATCCATGGTTCAGAGACGAAATGGCTGAAATGTTTCTGTTTCCTTCTGCGAGGCAGTAAAGAGGTTATAGAGTGGGAGAGAGTGAGCCACGCGCTATTGCCAATCGCAAGTTTGGAGCTGAAGAGCCTGTAATGAACTACAACACCGTAGGGTCTTGACTGTGGACTGCATGCCACGACCCCTTACCATCAGGGCTTGGAAGCGGCGTAGTCGTGAATATAGTCCCGATGAGGATTCGGGAGGCGCACCTACACCCTGCACCCGGCTACAAACTCAACTCTGAGTAGTTGAGGGAGACCGTATCTACAATGTATGTAAATTATCATACCATTTAATTCTCCAGGTTTCAGAAGGGGTGACTGAGGTAAATACAATGAAGCAATAGCATCATCAAGAGGAGCTGGAAAAGTCGAGATCATACCCTATACCAACCGGTCCAGCTAGCGTGGTGCAGTAGTCTAAATTATTTAATAAAAATATTTAAATTCTAAACTTACGATGGACACAAATTAGGAGAGGCTTGTGTACAGTAGTATCCTACAAAAGGCTTTTTGATAAAGATACATTTCCATTTATTTGTAAAACATATGTACATTTGGTGTTACATTAAAATTATTATAGTTTTAATATGTTTAGTCCGTTCAATTACACATACAAATACTGCACATCGATTTTGCAAAATTCAAACAACAACTCGCATGTCACGTCGCTTCAAAATGAACTTGATTTTGAGTGCGGAGTGAGCATCGAACTGACGGGGGAATTACCTTAAAGAATGCCACTTTTTACGTCATCTCATACTTTATCTGTCAAAATCTCGAGGTCAATTTAGTTCAACTCTCAAACACGCTCGCAAGAGTAGCGCTAGTGTAGATTCGAATTATCAACCGAGTTTTAGAATGCCAATCAAGAAACTCACAGCGGATTCAGATTCAAAGTTTAAAATGAACTCTTACAGAATCACACTGCTGCTACTTAATCTTTTACACAACCCATAATTGATAATGAAATATATTGGAAAATACAACAAATAGATTATAGTTTTCTGTGAAAATAGTGACTAAATGCCGGTAAACAGCAACCATAACAGACTACATATATGTAGGTGAAGTGAACGTTTTCAGTGATTTTGTTGTACCTACTGTAATTACTTAGTTCTTGAGGCACATCCAAGAATTGACCTTCGCAGAATATAAAACACAATTTAATGATTACGTAGCTCTGCCATAGGACCAAGCATAGGACCCTGTAGTACACCTAATAATAAGTCTTTTGAAATAGGTCCGAAAATAGATGCATTCTATTCTGAGTAACACAAAGATAATTTCCTATAGCAACGTTTACTGTAAAGAGACTCATCTGTAAAAGGTGATTCAAATTGGAGAGAGAAAAATTAAGTGATATTTTACGTGTTACACGACTCGCAGTTCAAAATTATTTTTATAAAAACGTTGTGCTATGCTGCTCATAACCAGCAAAGTCAATGTCAAAATTCACTTAGGTCGCATGGTGACGCTTGTGAACATCAAATTAGCAGCGCATATACATTATTTGCTGATTTTACGTTAAACGTTACAACAAGGAAGAAGATAACTACTATTATCCACTCACAGAGTTTCGAAGTGCAGCAACAGTGTCTTTATTACTACATAATGTTGTTTTTTATTTAATGAATGAGAGTTCCGCAGTGCATCATATCAGCCGAAAGACGTCCACTGCTGGACATAGGCCTTACCCCAAGGCTCTCCACTTAGACCGATCCTGAGTCACCCGCAGTTATTCAGAAGCAATTATTATCTTTGTTCACCTGTAAATAAATATTTTTATTTACACGCTGTAATAACTTGCGTGTGAAGATATAATTAACTTACAAATATACAGGATATTAACATTTGTAAGAAACATACAATATAAGATAATATACATATGTAATGTTTAATAAAAAAAATCATCGAACTGAGACAGACAGTTTTAAAAACTTAACCTCTAAATAATTATAAATTAATTCTCTAAACAGTAAGGTACATTATTCAAATGTTTATTATTAAGTGAAACTTGGATCAATTAAACAATATACATATTGAAAATTACGCCCGAACTACTACTACAGCAACCTTATTATTTGAACGGCAGCAGCACCAACAACATATAGATAGAAGGATTAATATTAATATGGCGGACACAGCAGCTATTATCTTAATTCTTTTTGGAGTCCAGAAAGAATCATCGTCGTCAGGTGTAGGCAGAGTTGTTGGTAGCTCTGTTGTTTGTATATTATCTGTGGTTTCTTGAGTTGTTAGTTCTTCAACTATTTCTGTTGTTGATATGGTTGTTGGCTCTTCGACTGTTTCTGTTGTTGTTATGGTTGTTGTCTCTTCAATTATTTCTGTTGGTGATATCGTGGTTGGCTCTTCGACTATTTTTGTTGTTGATATCGTGGTTGGCTCTTCGACTATTTCTGTTGTTAATATCATGGTTGGCTCTTCGACTATTTCTGTTGTTGTTATGGTTGTTGTCTCTTCGACTATTCCAGTTGTTGATATCGTTGTTAGCTCAGTGGTAACTTCAGGAGCGATAGTTGTGGTTTCAATTGGTGTGGTCGATGTGCTTGTTGTTTCCGGGTAATATATTAAACATTCGCCTTCATCCATCTCTGCCGGGATATATCTGAACGAATCGACTAAAACTGTTGACATCGGGTTTGCCATTCCCATAATAGCAATCTGTAAGAAAGTTATGTAGTTTTATTATACACAATATTTATACCTTTTACATATTTTTTGTCACACGTTAATCTTAATCACAGCCAGTCATAAGCCAGTCTGAAATAGAATGTTATTAACTAAGTATTTTAAATTAAATAAACAGTAGTAGTTCATTTTGGAAAATATCATTTAACGCTTAGGTTCAAATCATGTTTCAATGGTAAGGATAATAAAAGGAAGTTTTTATTTATCTTTGCATATATCTATTAAATAAACCTTAAAATTATAATGAAGTATCGTAAAATGTGACTACTTTCAAATAGCGGGGTAACTAGCACACATTTGTTTTTTTTTTGTTTGCCGCATTGACAGTTCAGTTATCTTTCTTGAATGCGTGAGCGTCGGTGTTCATAACGTTCCTTGTTTAAAAAAAATATCAATGTAACCCCTGTAATCAAAGACCCACCCCACCGTTAGTAGTAAGAAAATTTACTGACTTTCTTGATCATTGTAAGAGATTTTGTTTCATCTACAATAGGCTAGTTGACAAAAAAAAATTTATAAGTCCGTCCTTTAGATTATTCAAAAATAAGCGATACGTATTTTTTTATTTGTAAATTAAACCGGAAGTGACCAAGATATGGCTCATTGAACTTGCGTGTGGCGTCACTTCGTGCTGCATTTTTTCGCACTAGATGACGTCACGCGTGGCTTTGATGGGCTATATCTTTGTTATTTTTTGTTAAATCGAAAAAAGAAAAAATGCGTGTCCAACATTTTTTTATAATCTAAAATACGGACTAAATAAAATGTTATTATTTTGACCCTGGAAACTACCCTATTACCTAATATAAAAAATAAAAAGCCATGTATAAATTTTTAAGCCTGTTGGTTGATCTAGTGATTTTTATGCCGTTTAAAGGTTTGCTGCTGTGTAGCATCAACAAAAATATATATATTTACTTTTCACTTACCAAGCCAGTAAAATTGCCCTGCGAGCTGTCTATTCTCATTGTCAATGTATGCCAATTTGGCATAAAAAGATCCGTAAGTCCTGGTCCCCTTCCTGCTGCCGCTATTGTTATATAGCTATTACTACCTGGATCAGATTTTATCGCATAAACGTCTAAATAATCGTCTCTGTCAGCTATTTCCATAAAAATATTAACTTCGATAACGCCACCCACTGTCATAGGAAATGTGAAAGATGTAGCACAGCTGTTAATACTCTGAGATGAGGGGTATATGAACTTGCTGCTGAGTTCATTGTGACCCGTTATACCTATATCTTCATAACACCCGACGACCCAGGGTATCGACCTGGCGCAAATTCTCGGATCATTAGTAAATAAATCATCATAATCCACTTCGAAATTGTATGTCACACAGGAATCACTGAACGCACGTAGCACCAGTATCAACAAAATAAAGAAAGTCTGCATCATTTTCATTTGTTTCTTCTTCAAAGTACAGACCTATATACTTTTTAGTAGTAGTAACCAATATGAATAATTGAGCTTCATTATTTCTCTATCTTATTATGTGCAGTGCTATCGCGGATAAGAGATAGCTTACAGGAATTAGTATTAGGCTCAGTTCGCACCGAAATGGCAGCGGCTGGAAGCGACGCGCAGCGGCCGGCATCGAACAGAAGGCTTGCGGCTGCCCGCGACTGCTCGCGCCCACGCGCAGCTCACGTCACGACTCAAGCTCACGTTATTCCTATGCGCAGTTTATATTCTACATATAACGAGGAAACACGTGTGTAATTAGCTGTGAAAATTAGTATTATGGATTTAATAGTTATTGCACGTATAATTGAAGAAGAAGAGGAAACGCCGGTTCTTGGGTACACGGCCGCCCGCTTCCTCCCGCGCTTGCTCGCGGCTGCCCGCGCCTTCCCGCGCATGCTCGCGGCCGCCCGCGCCTTCCCGCGCATGCTCGCGGCCGCTCGCGCCCGCCAGAGCGGTCGCGCGCCGACGCGGCGCGGATTGTCAAGTGATTCTATGTATTATAGTCATGGTGATAAAGACTAAAATTATATGACACTGAAACTGCTCTCCGCTTCGCTTCCGGCCGCTGCCATTTCGGTGTGAACTGAGCCTAAAGCCTGTCTATGGATACTAATCTTTTTAAATATTATATTATCTTAAACACCATTGCTAACACAAAGAACAACACTTTGAGTGACCTATATGTTAATGTTTTTACTCCAGGTAGTAGGTAGGTATAGCAGTCCTGATATAAATAATTTATTTCCAAACAACTTAACCTAATTACAATTTTGTTACGCACAATCAGATAATTAATTACAAATAATTTGCATATGGCTAAGTATATTGATGATTTCTGCAATTGAGTATAAACTAGGAGTAATTCCTGTATCATAAACTCAGTTACTTCCAACTTCCGTGATCGATAGCAACCTCTACAGTACAACATCAACAGTTCAATAATAAATCATTTACATGATGTTTGAAAATAATGTCTAAAGGAAAAATTAAAATAATCGATTTTAAACTTTCGCGATTTGTATACATCATACAATTTTATAAAAACGGGTCTTATTCTCGACCCGCTCACCAGTGTGTCGCGTCACCAGTGTTATAAGTGTTGTGTGTCGACGTACCGACAGTTCGGATAAAAATAAAAATAAAAAACAAGTGAGGGTAGCTGCCGAAACCCGCGCTTCAAAAGGACGACGCTGAGATGACATCAGTCCCATAGATAAGTATATTGTGGGTAACCAAGGCTGTTGTAAGACGGCCGAATCGTCGGTAAAAACATAGGTATTTACCTAAAATAATTAAATATCGGGAATAAGACCCGTTTTTATAAAATTGAATAAAATGAAAATAAAAATAAAATCATATTGAGCCTAATAAACTTTTGTTTTTTGTTTCTTTTGTATTTGTTTGAGAAACTTGCTACAGTAGGTGTGTACGGACATACTACATGTGCGTGTGTTTAGAGGGTGCACGTGCTTGCATGTGTATTTGTGGATAGTTTAAGCAAGTGTATAGCGTGTGCATGTGTATGCGTGTGTAATGTGTATGCCTGTGCGTGTCTTTGTTCGTGAGTGTGTGTTTGTATGTGTATGTGTGTTTATGTGTGTGTGTGTGTGTGTTTGTGTGTGTGTGTGTGTGTGTGTGTGTGTGTGTATGAGTGTATGTGCGCGTGTGTGTGTGTGTGTGTGTGTGGCTTGTGTGGGTGTGTGTATGTATGCTGTAAATATAAATAAATTGACAATTCTCGCTTGCCCCGTGCCTCGTAGAGCACGTTAAACCGTCGGTCCTGGTTTTCATAAATATTTAACAGTCGTTACGGGGAGAAAACCTGTTTGACTTAGAATAGTCTTATTTCTAGCAATGAAATTGTATCAAGATGCGGCAATAGGCTCGCCCTCTATTAGGTGGAACCTAATAATTGCTTACTTCTTCGGGGAAACCTACCCCTTCTTTTGTGAGAGTCATCATCACTCTAGCGTTATCTCGGTTGCATCCAGGACTTACACGCCTTGGAGCCCAAGGTTCGCTTACTGATCAAACCAGATTTTACCAGATACGACGAATATCAACTTTTCCACAGAGCGACTGCCTGTCTGACCTCCGTAACCGAAGGGATAACCTTATGCCATGGTTTAGACTAGTGTGTGATCTTCATGACAACCGGGATCGACGGCCTAACGTACACTCCGTGGCACGGGACAAGCGATAATAATCAATTCCATACGCACTTAAATCCATAAAGTAATTGGTGCGGGCCGTGGACTCGAACTCTATACCCTCTGCATAGCAGTCTGTTGGTATCTCCACTAGGCTGTCAATGCCACCGATACTAAAGTAAAACTAAAAACAACACAATCAAAATCTCTGTCTCTTAAACTAGATTCATGTGTATTCCTGTGTCTTAAGAAATCAGAAATTACATTAAATACGGACTTGACAATTAATCCGTATAAGTATATAAGATAGTGAATTTGCATTTCGTTTCATTCTGTATAGTGATGGATTACAAAAAGAAAGCGACCCTACACCATTTTTTATTTTTTTACCCCATTTTATTCTTTAGGTGTCGTGAAATGTTCCTAATGAAAATATACGAAGCAAATAGAATCTTGCCAAAGGGACAGAAAATTCGTCATCAACCCTAAATAGCTAACCCTTCTGCCCAGCGTGGTATAGTAGACCAAATGCTCCTATTAATTCACAATACCTTTGTGATGCAAATTAGAGACCTTTCCAGCTCTGGGCTACGAAACTCTGTGATGAAGTAGCATTGAAGCGCCTGATATAAATATGTATATTATCTTCGTACATCATGACAGCTAAACTACTTAATTAAAATAATATGTTTCTTAATCATACGCTGAATATCCATGCCATTTAATGAACATAATATTTTTTTCGAAACAAAATACAATTTCGTCGACCAAAGTGGGGAGTCTTGAAAATAGAATGGTGCTTGTCACCCGTAACCGGCGAGCCAGTATGAAAATAGTAATGAATGAAGACGAAGCGCGTGAGGCTTGTAAGGATAGAAGCAAGTTGCGCTCTGTTGTCTATGCCTACTCCGCCGGAAAAAAATGCGTGAGCGTATGTATATGTAAAATACCATGGGATGTTAATACGAAGGTTAGGGTCACAGTTTAATAAAATCGCATAACAGATTGCACTACATGTAACAACAGAGATCCGACGAGCAGCAAAAATATATAGTAGTGGAGTCCACGATGCTAAATTGGGATTTACTCGAGCGTCATTTAGACCTATTGAGTTGCAAAGCTAAGATGATAAATTGATAAAAATGTAAATAATGTATATCTTTTCTTCGGTGGGGGGAGCGGCTTTTGATTATCAAAACATTAAAAAAATACTGTTGCACTAATCCCTCCACATAATCGTCAGATTATTAGAAAGCACTTCTAGGAAGTTAGGATGAAAGAATATAAGGACATCTTAATCTGAAGCGCTTGAGTATCTCAAAATGGTGAATTCTTTTTACACGTTCTAATAGTGACCACGAGTTTGCGTCACACTCAAATCGTCAGATTATACAATGAGAGCCTTTTTTTAGGTTCTCCTTAGAAAATCTGACTCGCTCGATTAATTTTCTTTATATTGCATTTTAAAATGCAAACGACCACCTCCACTATGCAAACGATCAGATTAACATTCCTACTTTATTAAAAATACGTAGAACATGGATGCTATCAATATCTGGCGCGCTCGAGTTAATCCCTTTATGGGCTCCTCTAATAATATTATTCTAAAGAACTTGAAAAATATAGTCATTTCTAAGTTACAAACAGGTACTTAAATTTGATTTATACTAGCATGCCTTTTAAGTTCTGTCGTTTCCATATTTCCCGGCAATTTTGAATTTGGAACTGTTCTATATTCGAATGTGTTTAAATTTTGAATCTCAAAACAGTTGAAAGTATTAGGTTTAATGGTATTGTTTAGTCACAGCTTCGATTAGAATCTGTCAGGTTACGTACGAAAATGAATCTTTCTAAGGAAAATGTTCGTGCAATAATTTTCTACAACCTTAGAAGAGGCCTGACACGGCTTCAGTGTTTTGAAAAGCTAACATCTGTGTTCAGTGATGAAGCCCCATGTCTGCGGACTGTCGAACGCTGGTATTTAGAATTTCAGCGTGGACATACTAGTGTTAGTGACAAATCTCGCGAAGGACGCCCAAAATCCGCCTTCACTGAAGATAACATCATTGCTGTGAGACAACTAATTCTCGAAGATTGTCATGTGACGTATCGAGAGATAGAGGCTCTATTAGGCATCTCAGGGACAACCATTTGCCGTCGGATACCGCATCTGCTTTCCGGCGATCACAAGGCGGCCCGCACAGATGGTGTAAGAAAACTCTGCAAAGGTGAACCTTTGAAAAAAAAGACGTGATTTGACTTTTTTTTGACTCTCCTCGGTTTCAACCGAGGAGCGTCAAATCACGTCTACCACATCAGTTGTGATGAATTTTGGATCTATGCCTACAATCCTGATTCCAAACAACAATCTACAATCTGGGTCTTTCAAGACGAGCCAAGCTGACTAAAGTTGTTCGTTCTCGAAGCACTTCAAGAAAGATGGTGGTCACGATCGTTGGAAAAACCGGCCATGTTGGTACTGTTGCACTTGAAAATCGTAGAACGGTTAACGCAGAGTGGTATACCACAGTTTGTTTACCACAAGTCATTGCTGAACTTCGAAAATCTAACTCAAAGCGACGCATCATATTGCACCACGACAACGCAAGCTCACACAGTGCTTGTCAAAAGATTGAGTATTTGAAACAGAAAAAAGTAAAAATTCTTAACCGTCCAGTCCTAACCTAAGCCCTAACGATTTCTTTACATTTCCTAAAATTAAGCAAAAGAAGCAGTCGACGGTTTCAAGTCAGCCATTTTGAACACCCCCACTTTAGAGTGGAATAAATGTTATAATAACTGGTTTGAGCGAATGGAAAAGTGTATTAAGCTACGTGGTGAATACTTTGAAAAACAATAAAAAGTACTATAAGGTTCTAATTGTGTTTTTGCTTCAAACGACAAAACTTAAAAGGCATGTATACTCGTATCTATAGATAACCTTCAGGTTGAAACACTCAATGAGGTATTTCCCCGAAAACACGAATAACAAAAGATAAAGACAAAATGCACGCTGACTTAATTACATATTTGATCTTCATTCACGATAATATAATTGATTCTTATCTAACCTAGACGTTAACGTAGAAATCTGGCGAAGGTATCTCCAATCTGGCAATAAGATTTCTACGTTCATGTCATTTCTAATGAATATTACGTTTTTACAGATTCGTATAACTACGCGATTCCAATGGGAAGATTAATCGCTCCGTATTAGTCAAAATTGTGCTGCTGGCAATAATATCTCTAAGTCGGTAGATAGAAATGTGGAGGAATCAGATGTGGTTTTCCTCCAACTAGAGGGAGGATCCTCTGGCTGGACTTAACTAGGTGATCGTACCTGGTAGACTGCAGTTCGACGGAAGTACTTTTGGAACTCGTTTTAATATTATACGCGTGTCAGAACTTCGGTTGGGCGATTCATGACTTTGGTTCCGTCAATGAATCACAGTTCTTAAGGATTTCGTGTGACGATTCCAAGTGGAGACTGTCTCCAGTTTAGTTCGTAGTTGGCACCGTTGGCGGCGCAGGCGTCGTTCACCGTCTTTCTTGCTCTCATAGTTAAGATACACAGGAGGAACGTTCGTCTCTCTTGCTCTCGTAGAGACAGCTGCCACAGCTCGACTGCCACGCCACCAAGCGGCAATTTGGGTCACAGAAAGTTTGTCTTCAGAGCGCCGATGAGAAATGCGCTTCTATGTAAATATCTGAGCTCTTTGGTTCCGTCGTGTTGGTTAGATGTCGCTGTGATGACTGTCTTCGCAGTCGTTCGATCGATGGCCTCAATTGCATGTAGCTACAGTACTACAGATAGTTTATGTGTATGGCAATACCAAAGACAGACGACAATACGCCACTATATACCAATAAAAGCTCGTTAGTAAAGATTTTGAAATTAAAATGCATAATAATTTCAATCGTGAAGATCGGTTTCATCTGTTGAGTATCTGGCATCCTACGGTCTGTCTATGTAAAAACTGTAAAAATACCAAGGTGCAAGCTGATGTACTGAGCATAGTGTATTAAGATTGAGTTCAAAGTGATGGAGCAACTAAACCACTATCATAACATTCATCCTTAAGCAATACTTCTGTACATCCTTGTAGTGTAGTGAGACAGTTTATGAAATAACCAATAGGCCTGATTTAATTATAGCTTACAATTTATTATGTATTTAACATGACAACAATTACATATTTATTGTGTACACAAATTGATATTAGGCCTTCACTACTACGACCGTTGGTTTTTGACGGCAGCATAAGCAACTTATTAAACCTAAAAATAACGTAGCTACTAAAGCACCAATTAATATTTTAATTCTTTTTGGAGTCCAGAAAGAATCTTCGTCATCAGAATCAGGAAGCGTTGTTGGTAGTTCTGTTGTTTGTAGAATTTCTGTTGTTGAGTTGGTTGTCATTTCTGTTGTTGATTTGGTTGTCATTTCTGTTGTTGAGTTGGTTGTCATTTCTGTTGTTGAGTTGGTTGTCATTTCTGTTGTCGATATTGTCGTCGATTCTGTGGTCGTTAATGGCGGATATATTACGCAATCTTTTTCATCCACGCCTGACGGTATATATCTCAATGAATCAACTAAAACGATTGATGATGGCGAACTCGCTAATCCCATAATGACAGCCTGGAACAAAATAAACAAATCCAAATAGTTCGTAGATACCTCAAATAAACACAAGATTCAACCCACTGTTTGGCCTGAATAGAGGAAACTGATATGCCTGTGTGCTTAATTTTGATTCATACTATTTTACCGTGTGGCAGAGTGGCAGCGATAGCCTAGTGCAGAGACCGACAGACTTCTACGCAGAGGGTCCGAGTTCGAATCCACGGCGCGCACCAATGACTTTTCGGAGTTATGTGCGTATTAAATTGTTAATTATCGCTTGTTTATCGGTGAAGGAAAACATCGTGAGGAAACGTGCATGTCTGAGAGTTCTCCATAATGTTCTCGAAAGACATGTGAAGTCTGTCAACCCGTACTAGGCCAGCGTGGTGGACCTATGCCCTTACCCTTCTCATAGTAAGAAGAGGCCCGTGCCCAGCAGTGGGACAGTTTATATACAAGGCTGATGATGATGAATATTTTACCATCATCATATCAGCCGAAAGACGTACAAATATAGGCTTCCCCAAAGGCTCTCCACATGGACCGAGCCTGAGCAACCCGCATCCATTCACTGCCTGCGATCCCAAGATCTTCTTGTGGGCCTTCCTCTGCTACGTCGTAATAATATTTGTAGCGACTGCTGACGCTACAAATTATATACAAGGCGAATTATTGTGTAAGCGCGGCGCAGCAGTCGTCTCCCTTCACCCGTAAAATTAAGTCGTACCTTAGTAGTATATTTTAATTACTACTGCTACAGTCAACAGCAAAAGTAGATGATCAAAATCAGAAATTCCATACTAATGAACGGAGTTCGCGTCAGAACTATGTGGCGTGGAAGTGATTCAAAAGTATGTGATTGTAAATTATACCAATCATTTGCTACTAGTACAGCTGCCATATATTCGTGATCAGTCTTGACTCCAAAAGTTATAAACTCAATTCACATCAGAACAAAGAAGTGAAAAATGTTCAAAACTAGTCAACAGTTAAAATCAAATATAAATGATGAAACTGAGGCCACGTAAACATGAGGCAAATAATTGATCCATACTTATTTTTTAATTACCCCAGTAATTTAATTTGTTATGTTTTACGAAAAAACAGCTGAATTGGATAAAAATTGCATATTTGATATATTTTTTTATAGACTCACGCCTTTATCCGAAGGGGTAGGCAGAAGAGAGTGTAATATTACAATATTACACTCACATTTCGACATGAATTTTTAGGTCCCAAGTAATATAAGGGCGAGCCTATTACCGCTACCGAGCACATCACCAGACGCCGTGCTGCTACTGATAATTTGGAAAACCCAGTAACACTTTCGCCCGACCCGGGAATCGAACCCGAGACTTCCGATCAGCAGACGCATACGCTATCCACTGGACCACGGAGGCAGTCACTGGACCACAGAGGCAGTGTTTGTATATTTAATATAATTATGCCAAATTTCATCTCTCATGTATTTTGTTTTTTGTAACTTCTGTCAAATGTTCAAAAGTAACTGATGTGATACAAAACGATAATTCAATAAATATATTATCTTTGCATTTTTGTGCATTTATGTCAATGTTCAAAAGTAGCTGATGAGATACAAAATTATAACCCAATGATTGCTTTTGCCTAGTCGGCTACAATGTTGTGACGGCCGGTGTCATGTCAAACCGTCGTCACGAAACACATTAATTAGCCAAGAGGTTTGAAGACTATTTTATTATTTGGAAATGAGTTTTTAGTTTGATGACGTATACACTCTGTCAAGTGTTCGCCAAATTTACAAGTCCATGACAACAAGGCCGTGGCCGTGCGGTAACGCATCCCGTTCACGTTCTGATGGCGTGGGTTCAAATCCCAGTCATAACAGTTATGTGGATTTTGGTTTTTATGAAATTTGGAAAATGTTTATGAATATTAGGCAAATATTTAAAAAAACGCCCACTTTTCGCCAGTGTTTTGATCCCACGTAATAGGTGGCGAGCCTGTTGCCGCTTATCGGGATATTTTGTTTGCCAGAGCCTCGTTCGTTGATCAGCAGGTGCACCACTTGCAGGTGAGGTTGGCTTGGGACCCTAAGTTCTTGATGGGAACCCTATGCACAAAATATGCCTCTGCCTACCCCTTTGGTGAAACAGGCGTGAATCTATGTATGTATGTATGTATTTAAAAAAAGATCATTTCAATATTTCGAATAAAAATTAGAAAATTCTAGAAAGTTCAGGAAGGAATGGAAAGGTTAAAAAGAGACAGGAGATAGAAAAAAACAATTAAATTATGAAATGACAATCGAAATTAGTGGATCTAGAACATTCCTAGGGGTATGTAAGGCGGTGTAGACGCGCTGAGCGCTAGTTTAAGTTGAGAAGTGGTAAAGTGGAGAAGAAAAGGTATTCCTTCGTTTTCCATAAATTCATTTGCACTAATATTGTTTGCCATAATCATCCCTGATCATAATATTTACTTGCACTATTATCATTTATACTAATAACGTTTGCCTTAACAACTCAACAGTGATAACTTTTATTTGCCATAAATTGACATTCTATAACAACATAGATCATAATAATTAGTTTCCATAAGTAACACATCTCATAATCGAATCTTGACATAATCACAATTAGATATAATTATAAAAATCTTAATATATAAAATCCTTGCGTTACTGACTGACTGACAGACACGCTACAGCTGAAATGCAATGCATTGCGTTTTGTTTCTTTTTTTATGTTTTACTTTTTCTGTATCTGTGATGTGACAAATAAATAGTTTTTCTATATGTATAAAAACCGGAAGGTGGATTGAAAATTTTATCTTTAGGGCATTATTTATATTGACTTCGCGCTTTTGTCACACTGTTAGCAAGAGTTCTGTTGGAATAGTGCAAAAATCCAAGTAAGTATCGAAACTCTTTAATGTCAATCTGTAATTTGGCTGTCACGTACAATGAATAAATTTGAATTTAGAATACAATGTTGATAAATTTTACTGATCACGAATATATGGCAGCTGTACTAGTAGCAAATGATTGGTATAATTTACAATCACATACTTTTGAATCACTTCCACGCCACATAGTTCTGACGCGAACTCCGTTCATTAGTATTGAATTTCTGATTTTGATCATCTACTTTTGCTGTTGACTGTACAAGAAAAGCATATATATTTTCTTATTTTGGATTCTTTATTTATCTCTTACTACACACATCATCGATAGGTACCCCCACGTTGGTGACCCCGACGTGATTTGAATACGCAACCTTCTGATTCAGAATGATTGCTCCCCATCCGCGACAAATCCCTGAATAAAAAGCAATATGGTTTGGTCCAATGATATTACAAAAGTAAAAAGAAGTAGATATGTATAGGCGTACCAAAATCAGGACACTTAACATAAGCCAGTTGGCAAGTCTGTCATATGTGTGTGAAGTCGCGAGCCGGCGTCAAAGTGAAACTGACACATCTTGTCAACCGAAAATAAAATAAAATATGGAGTTATCGATGTGTGCGTTAGTGTACCGTTTTTCCGGATTGATTACTACGTAGGTAACGTATCTCTTTCTTGTAATATCATTGGTTTGGTCTGTATCTAGCGACGTGACAACGCATGATCACATTTTAAGGTACAAATCGAGAGAGTTCGTCTTTACGACTCATAAACATGACATTATTTTACTTGGTTGAACATTGCATTAAGCGTCGCACAGCATAACTTTATATTCATTGTAAGTAGAACGAAAGCTTCTCAATTACAATTCAGATGTTCTTAACAATACAAATAAGATAAAATTTATAAATTGTAATTATACTCACAAAAGCGGTTATGTCTTCACTCTGGTTGGCTATTGGGATTTTCAAAGTATGCCAACCTCGCACAAAAGACCCCAGTATTGGACTATTCACTGTTGTACCTAGAAAACGATAATCTCCATCTGAAATGTACTTCATTGCGATTACTTGTATTTGATCGGCATTCGTTTCTGTATCCATGAATATATTCACTTCAAGAACGCCACCACTTCTTACAGGAAATATATTCAAAGATGTCACACAGCTGGTACTTGAATGTGGGTATATAAACTTTGTACTCAATTCATTATGATCTGTTAATTCTGTATCTTCGTAGCGACCGATACCCCATCTTGGTATACCATCACATAAACCCGTGCCATCAGTAAAGAATATATCGTACCCTTCTTCAAATGAGTACGTCACACAAGAATCACTGAGGGCACGTGAAACCAGAATGAACAAAACCAAAATTCGCTCCATCATTACTCCTTGTGGCTCGACTTCTTTCAAACAGGACCGTATGTATCACAGTGAAAAAGATGTATAATTTAAGGTTCATGTAATCATCACTTCAATCTTAATTGTTTTAGATGTTGTGCGGATAAGATTGGCAATGATACCAAAGTCATCAATCAAGAAGATATTAATTTTAAATCGCTGCACGATGTTTATGTTTGGTGACCAAATTGCACTAAAAAGTCGTCACTCAATATCACACAATATAGCCAAAAGTTAGCTCGGCCTTAGTCAAACATTTTTTATTCAAGCTAATAAGACAAGCTATTGAAGACACTTAAAAAATATACAACAACATAAATAATGTCATATTACTCACTATTAACGAACTCTTATTAATCAGTATTATGAAATAATTCACTTCAGTATGCTTATTGAAGAAGAGATTTGTCATTCAGGTAGAAATAGGTCAAAGATTGGTGGAAAAGTGGGAACAGTTACAATATCCTTCTGAAAGTAGTACCATGTTTAAGTGCATGGATATACATTCGTTACTCTTTAGTGCTCTTTGTGTTACGTTGAATTTCGGTAATACTAACATAAGATGTAACAGAATTATTGATTTCATCAAAGCCGGTGGTGTAATATCGCGATTCAGGATCGTACAGCGCCAGATATCTATCCCAAAACAAATAATTTATGCGTATTTTAATCCCGGCGGACATGAACATATTTGTCAGTCGTAACGGGAAGTCATTATTCTTGAAAATACTGACACTGGTAATCTATAGAGTATCGCTAACCCTTTGAGTTGTGTTTTATATTTGGAAACTTTAAATGGCATTGCTGAATTTATATTCGACTACTCATTAGGTTGGATGCGGGCGCCTCAAAATCGGTCTGTGTGGAGAACCATGGGGGAGGCCTATATCCAGCAGTGGACGTCTCCAGGCTGACATGATGATGACTCATTAGCATCAATGTGCCTATTATCAAGATTTGTTATCTTAATGTTTCCTTCTTTCTGGATCAAAAAACATGCATTTTGCTTTTAAATACATGCGCTTACAGATCGTATTGGTTACTACGGAAAAAATCTCAATTGACTGTATCTTATTGAGAAATCGCAAAATCCATTGAAAATGATTGAGTAGCCTGCATTTAACAGAAGCCGAAAATTATCTTTGATTTTAGATAAGTTAATTGAGATACTGATCCCGAATGCACTTAGGGCTTTATTATTAAATACTTTATCAAAATACGAATTATTTTGTAGCTGTTTTTTTCTTATTTCGATGTATAAAAAAGCAGTCTGATTCTGTCAAGTTTTTATTCGGTGTACTATCTAAGAAATATTAATATCGATATAATCAGCTGTGTAAAAGTTAACTTCTGGACATAACCCCCAAGGCCACCCGCATCCGCACTCCGCGATAGTAAATATAATTATGTTTCTTTGGTAGGTAGTACATGTGGTGACAAATTAAGAACACGAAGTATCATTAAACTACTTCATTCGAGAAATCACTGTCAAAGTCAAAGTCAAAATCATTTATTAATTTAGGCCACAAAGTGACGCTTATGAACGTCAAAATTTAAGTTAATTACTTAATGATTCTACATTTACATTTACTGCCACGTTCGCAATGCAATAGGTAGAACCACGAGAAAGAACGGGCAATAAAACTCGTGGCCACTCTTTTTAACTGCCAGTATAATGGTTTTACATGTTATCTTTGTAAGGAGCTGCAACTCTTTCACATTGTGAGTTATCTACTAATGCAAAATTTAATAGTTATTGATATCATACTCAAGCAATAAATTATGTTCCTTTGGTAAGCCTCCCAAAGTAAATATGGTGAAACAGGAGCATCCACTAACGTCTTTTGATGTAGGCAACTCGCAAACATGACTGTTCAGAGCTATGGTGGAACAGTATGTCCCGAAAAGTAACGGTATATAAACCTGCAGCAATTTACAATCTAGTTTGCAGTTCATGACCACAAGTTACCCTCACCTTACAAATCCGATAAATTATAATAAAAAGACAAGAATGCAAATGTAGTACAAAATAAAATACGGTAATTAACTAAACTATTAAACTGCTTAGTGACCTAATAAACAAAAATTTGGCCTAATCAAAGAATATTTATTTGCAAGTGTACTTGTCGTAGAGATAAGAGATAGATAGAGAAGATACTCATTTAGAATATAATATGCCTTTAGTAAAAGATTATTTTTAACTATTGTCTGAAACGACCTTAACGGTAAGTCTAAAATATTACTGGGTATTTTATTATACATTCTTATACTAAGCCCAATAAAAGAGCTATGCGTTTTGTGTAAACGGAAATACGGTACACATAATTTGTGCCTGTTCCTAGTATTAATATTGTGTATGTCACTATTCATTTTGTAAGAATTTATATGTAGTAGTAAGAATACCAATATTTTTACATTTTCCTTTGAGTGAGACTCTTGTCTTTAACTGGTAAATGGCCCTAACTGGTCGTGTTTGTAATATAAAAATATTTTCGATGTCAGCGGACCTACCCCATAATAATATGCCATATGACATAACACTATGAAAATAGCTAAAATAAACCAATCTAGCCCTATCGACATCAGTCAACCTACGAAACTTATTAGTGGCATAAACAGCTGAGCTAAGTTTCCCTCAGAGATATGTAACGTGCGCACCCCACTGTAATTTAGAATCAAGTGTTATTCCTAGAAATAATGTTGATTCAGATGTTTCGAGTACATCATCATTAAGAGCTATACTAGGACCAAGGTTTCTGACATTAGGCAGAGCAAACTTAACACATTTTGTTTTTTTGGCGTTCAGTACTAGATTGTTTACAATAAACCATTTAGTTACTTGAATGAGCGCACTGTTTATTTCGTTAAAATGTTCCTTCTTTGATATTCAAAGTAGATAGATCTACTTTGAATATCAAAGAAGTATCGTCAGCAAACAGTACAACGTCTCAAATGTTTTGAAGTAAAATGGTAAATCGTTGATGTAAACAAGAAATAGGAAAGACTCTAGGATGCTGCCTTGCGGCACTCCTAAATCAACAGGTAAGCCACCGGATTTTGAGCCGTTTATTTTAACACATTGGATTCTGTCACTTAAGTATGACTTAATGACTTCCAGTGCTTTAGTCTGTACGCCGTAATGTCTAAGTTTGCATAAGAGCGTTTCATGGCAGACACAATCGAATGCTTTCGAAAGGTCGCAAAACACACCAATAGCATTTTGGACACTCTCCCATGCACTGAATATGTGTTTAAGTAACGCTACTCCTGCATTTGTTGTCGAGTGACCCTTGGTAAAACCATATTGCTCACTATAAAGGAGGCTGTTTAGATTAAAATGTCCAAGTAATTGCTTGAGTATGATCTTTTCAAAAATCTTACTAAAGGCAGGTAATATCGATATTGGCCTATAATTACTAGGATCAGTCTTACTGCTGGATTTGAGAAGAGGTATTATCCTACTGTGTTTCATAAGATCAGGAAAAACACCTTAACAGAAATGCCCCAGAGATCACGTGTGTTCTTAGACTCTAGAGATTGAAAAGTACTTATAATGTTGGTAGAATTAATACAATGGAACTTAAATAATACATCACATTTTCCTACACTTGATTCTAATAGGTTTTCTGCGACTATAGCTGACGATTTTAATTCTGTAGTAGTAGTAATCGGTATGTTAGCAAAGAATTTGAGAACTGCAACAGGCGACTTAAGAAAATACACCAAGAAATTTTATTTTTGAAAAGAGATGGCAGATACGGCTGTGAGCCCTCAAACTATACAAAACCGACTAGCCAACGTGGTTTAGTAAGCCTAATGATAATTGACGCAAAATTCTATTGAGACGCAAATATAGAGATGGTGTATCCAGTTTTAAAGTGAGAATATTTTCGATAATAACTTGACAGTGAATAATTCGCTGCGTTGCATTTGGCTGTCGACAGGTCTCTGCAATTCTCTAGTTCAAGTATGGAGTGGGCAGGCTAAAGAGGTGTGTGAGACTCTACAAGTAACAAATAACGTTCACAGCCTATTCTCTAATACCAACGCGGGGCGTTGACCCTCAACGCCCCGCAGCGATTTGGTCCCGCAGAGCGTGGTAAGCATATTTGGATTTTGCCGCAAATTTGCCGATATCCCATGATCTGAGGTTTTGCATTATTTCAGACACAATGTGTATCATATCGGATAACAACCTGTTATTTATTTATTTAATTCCAGCCTACAGCGTCTCTCTCCTCTTTCCACACATCTCTACTTTGTGCCAGCACAAGGCAGTACTTCATACACGCATCCAGTTCGTCCCGCCATCGTCGTGTCAGCCTTCCTCGTTGTCGCTTAGCACCTTCTGGGGCCCTATTAGTGACAATTTCAGCCACTAACAGGGTTCCAGAAGGTGTAGGTATAGCTCCCAGTGTATTGATAAAAATACACGAAAAATCTTATTGTTTCAATAACACCCTACTTGCATTTATTATTATTTTATCCACGCATCAAAGATAAAATCGATCAAAGTGATATTTAAGTTTCAAACTAATTTTCCTTTCAATTTTTATATACATGCTTGCCTGGAAAAAGTCATGAATAGAAAATATGATTCGTGAAATTATTATTTTGTTGATTCTCGCATCTAACGCGTTGAGCGATTCCTGTGTGACATACACGTTTGAAGAAGATGACTATGAGAGTTTATTCACGAGTAACGAAGGAATCTGTGCTGGCATGGTGTCGTGGGATGTCAGACGCTTTGAGAATATAAGTTTAACAGATCATAATGAACGCAGTACTAAGCATATATACCCTAAGCAAACTGCAAGTTGCGTGACATCTTTTCCATTTCCCGTCGCTCCTCGTGGTGTCATCGAAATCAATATTTATATGAAGCCACCTGGAACCACTGATTATATACAAGTGATGGCCATGGATTATGTCTCTGGTGCGTTTTTAGGAACCATAGTAAACAATGCTAGACTATCGTCTTTTGTGGCAGGTTGGCATACCCTGAGGATCATAATAATCGGTCACTTTACAGACTCAATTGCTTTTGTAAGTAAAACTGAATAGTTATATTTCATAGTCAGCTACATTTATATACTTACTTATGACTGTAAGGGCTATGGAACTGAGTTGATTTAAATGATTGCCTCTGAATGACGACTGTTTTTGTGTGGCGTACATCGAAATTTGTATACAAAATTGGCAATAGAGAGGTCGCAAGCAGTTAATTTTTCTTTCGCTCATAAAAATGAATCTTTAAAATAAACACATAAGAGATAAATTTTCCTGAGAGATGTTATAAAATATAAATATTCGCTTAGTTAGCTATTGTGTATCACATGTTTATTTTGTTTTTCGATTTATAAAACTCATCATCATAGCGTTATTCCGGTTTTAATCTTATTGTGTGTGTTATTCATCAATAGGTACTATTAACCTCGTAGGTCCCCGTGTACTTAGTACTTACACAAGTACATACCAAGCTTAGTAGTTCAGTCCTGGCATTTAAAATACATAGCAAGAGTGTCTGCCTAATGTACTCACCCAAGTACAATTTTTTTATTCCTAGTACGGCTATTCTGATTCTATATTCTATCTTCAATTACGTTATACTAGACGGGTCATGTCAACTTTTGGTATCAGTGTCACTTTTTAGCAAAATGTCTTCACGGTCGGTTCGCCGACCGGCAAGAGGTAAGTTAACTGATTATATCAAAACTACCTTTTGGTTTTTGTCTTGATTTTTAGATGAATCAGTAAAAATAAATTACAATTATCGTAAACGAAACCAAATTTGAACGAAACCTTTGTATTTAAGGAGGTTTATGACCGTTCAAAATAATTTGTACTTGTCATGATACGTTAGGCGTTTGTTACATAGAAATTTGTACTTGTGGAAGTAAGTCCGGTCTTTATATTATAAGCTACTTAGCTTCATATAATTACTAACATAGATTAAGCAAATTGTTAGTAACATCATGAACTGTGTCTGAATAAATAAATATATTATTATTAATATTATTTATTGCGTGTGATTTTTTTATTTGAGCTTTCATCAATATCAAATTTAACAAACTTTCAATAACTTTTGACTTGTGTGACACAGATATAATGAAAACGTGTATATACACCTGAACACGATGAAGTATCTTGTAGCATCACTTCTTCGTCTTCGGAGCCTGAAGACGAAGATCTAAAAGAGGCAGTACGTGGATGTGGTTCAATTCATGGAGCTCAAAAAGCTCGTAGCCGGCGTTTTTGGTGCGGATAAGCAGAGATACAAGTGCAAGCATGTACCTTGAGCGTAGTGCAAGTGATGAGATGAGCAACCTAGTCTAGTAATAACAATAAATTAACATCCAGGAACCAAGATGAGGACTGTATTATAATAATGACATACAGTTTATAAGTTTATCTTTACATGCAACCTGTTTACTTGCCGCTTTTTGCACGTGTGGGTTTTCTAAAGTGGTTCATCATCCTCTTTATGGCATTATCCCAGTTTCAATCTGGGTACGCTTTCTAGTCTAGAGCGACCACCTGTCTGACCTCCGCAACCCGAAGGGATAACGATATTCCATGGTTTACACTAGTGTCAGTTTATTTAGAAGGTACTGACGTCCTATAAGAAGTGTCAAAGATCTTAATGACAACCGTAATGCACACATAACTCCGAAAAGTCATTGGTGCGCACCGTGGATTCGAACCCGATAGACGGGTCCTTTCCGGTTTTCTATAGTGGTTACTATAATAAAATAAAATTTTCCTTTTCATTAATTAGCTGTGTGTGTAAGGAAGGTTTTTGTTAGCATCTTCTTAGTACTTTGTATTTAAAAAAATAAATTGACACTGTTACTTGCGGATTTATACATGTTGACTAGCTTATGAAGTCAAAACAGTTTAATAATTACTGTTTCACTCATGTGACTTTAAAAGGATATAATTTTGTGATACATAATCATACCTTTAAAATGTTGTAGATATTTTTGTTATATTTTTAAAGTGTAATGTACTCACAGAAGTACAAATTATTTTTTATATTTGTCTTCCTAAAGAGGTGCTACAGATGCTAAACATAACGTTAAAATACATAGAACTAGATAACTCTTCAAAAACGTAGTAAAACCGACAATAGTTTGTCTCGGTCTGAAGCACTAATCTTAGTTTGTACTTGGGATAGTACATCCGGCAGATATAAATGCGGCTATTAAAAAAAACACAGGACTTGGACTTGACAGGAGGTTAAGTTTTGTTATTTTTGTGTACCTACAATATAGATTTATATCAATAAAATAACGGACCTGAATGTTTTAAGAAACAGAAGACATTTACAGGGTTATTTGTAAAACACCGTTAACCTCTTAGACGGTGGTTATATTCATCATTATGAACAACCCTTGTTCTGGAACTTTAGCGAAATCGCAAAAAAAATATCAGCTCTTCCATAAATTTTGTCGGGGACAAAGTTCAACTTTGTATGAAACAGCTGATATTTTTTTCAGGGGTTCACCAAAAAGGAATTTTCCGAAATGCCCACGGGATTCGTACGAAACGATTAAATTGAAATAAAATGTGATTTAATTTAATGTCGATCAAAAGGGCTAGAAGATAATTACGTCAATAGTAAGTGTAAGCCAAAAAAGAATGATTAGGCTAAAAATTTTACTACCAAATTAAAGTAGGAAAATACATTTTGTGACAAAAGGCATCCAAAAGATTTGACCCATTGGAACATTAATTTTTTTGGTAAATCCAACTCATCATCCTCTTAGCGTTATCCCAGTTTTCAATCTGGGGTCCGCTTCCTAGTCTAACCGGATTTGGCTGAATATTAGCTTTTCTACAGAGCGACTGCCTGCCTGACCTCTGCAACCCGAAGGGATAGCGATATTCCATGGTTTAGACTAGTGTCAGTTTATTTCAGCAGGTACAGACGCCCTGTAACGACTGTCAAAGATCTTCATGACAACCGGGACCGACGGCTTAACGTGCTCTCCGAGGCACGGGACAAGCGATAATTAACAATTCAATACGCACATAACTCCGAAAAGTCATTGGTGCGCGCCGTGGATTCGAACCCGATACCCTCTGCATGGCAGTCTGTTGGTATCTCCACTAGACTATCGCTGCCGTTTTTGGTAAATCCGACTCCACACATTTAAATGGAAAAAATTATACAGAATACCCTAAGTAAAATGTTGACCGAGTGTGGCAACAGGCGTCCTTACCTGTGCACTTGGGCAGCCTCGGCGTTCGCAAAATTTCTGACGTAAGCCTGCCAGCGTTCTTGTCATCGGTCCAGAGCACTGCAGAATTGATCAGAAAAATTTAGCACCTACGATGGTTGATTCTGAGGTGCCGTGTAAGGCCGATGCCATTAACGCTTGGATAATGGCTTGTCCAGGAACTGAGTTACCCCGAAACTTATCCCTCCCAGAGTCAAAGAGATGAGCCGCTTGCCAGCATGGTACGAGAAAAACTTATCTTAACATCAGCCAACGCTGCGGAACGTGCTTGCCTGCTGGCTGTGGGAGAATGGGAATGGGGCCTCTGGCTTTAGGCACTGCCATCGTCCAATATAGGTACCATGTTAGACGATACGACCTTCCTTTTCGCTACTTGCCTCCGTTTAGGCGCGTCATGTGTCCCTCCGCATCGCTGACACCGTGGAGAGGCTGTCGCCTTAGTCACCATGGTCTGTCATGCAGCAGGAGCGTAGGTTGTATCTCACGACACGCCAACCTCAATGACATATTGCACCGTGCTCTTGTCACCGCTGGCGTTCCAGCCCGACTTGAACCTCAGGGCTTGGCAGGGGACGATGGCATGAGACCGGACGGGATGTCTTTACTTGTGCCATCTTATCCTCCCAGCACAGCACGTTGTGCGGGCGCTGCGGCTGCTTCAGCGGATCCCCTCAAATGGCGCAAATACGTATATCTAGTAGGAGATTTTTATTTGAGCCGTTTGGGGACGGAACCATGGGGCTCTAGAGCTCTAAAAAGGGATCTCGCAAAGAGGCTGATCGATCCCTCGGGTGTCCAGAGGGCTGGCACGTATTTGGCACAAAAGATAAGCATTGCTATACAACGAGGAAATGCTGCCAGTCTTCTGGGCACGCTTCCAATTGACTGCGATGCGGATGACTTGCATGATGCTTTTCTAAACTTAATTTTAATTTTCGATTCTTGTATTATATCGTTATGGTTATTTTAATGTTACGACATAGTTAAGTTGCTTTGAATATTTAATTTATTATACCTATTGAATATAAGAAATGAGGAGATCCGCAGGCGAACCAAAGTCACCGACATAGCTCTCCGAATAGTCAGGCTGAAGTGACAGTGGGCAGGGCACGTAGCCAGAAGAACCGATGGCCGTTGGAGCAGAAAGGTTCTAGAGTGGCTGCCACGCACAGGACGTCGTAGCAGAGGTAGACCTCCCGCAAGGTGGACTGATGATTTTGTTGGGGTCGCGGGCAGCGGATGGATGTGGGTGGCTCTGGATCGGTCTATGTGGAGAGCCTTGGGGGAGGCCTATGTCCAGCAGTGGACGTCTTTCGGCTGATCTGATGATGATGATTGAATATTGCTATCGCTTTGCATTTCGGCAATCAGACGGCAGTCGTTCTGTAGAAAATCCCATCAGGCAATATACTTCAAATGTTGAATGTGAAATCACACTATTTATTGGTGAAAACTTTACGTACATTTTATAATATGTATTGATAGATAATTGTAAGATAAATAGTTGTAGAATATAAAAATAAACTCAAATCCATGAAAGTACGCCTTTGTCTGATTCATATAGTAACATTTAATCTGAGTACTTTTTCGCAAATAGAATACAATATAATTGACAAGAAAGTACATTTATGAGGCAATTGAAGCTTATAGATAAAACTACTTACGGATGTAGTGAGCAAGACAGGCGGACTAAAGAGGGGTTTTATTGTGGGTTTTATTTGTCTGGCGCATATCAATATTCAGAAGCAATGCTACATACAGGTGTTATTTATTTTAGAAAAAATCTTTCATTTTAAAACTACTAAAAATAAACATTAATCTAAAATCACAACTTAAATCTAAATATTCATTATGTAAACAAAACCGTTCTAAATGTTAGGATTTAACTACCACGACTGTCACTGATTTCGAGCGACAGCGCATACAACAAGACACAGATAATATAGTTACAAGTAATGCTCCTAAAACACCAACTAATATCTTAATTCTTCTTGGAGTCCAAAAAGAATCTTCGTCTTCAGTGATAGGGAGAGTTGTTGGTAGCTCAGTTGTTTGTATACTATCGGTGACTCCTTCAGTTGTTGCAGTCGATTTGGATGTTGGCTCTGCGTTGACTTCTGTAGTCGATACAGTGATAGGTTCCGTCGGTGAAGTTGGCGGTTCAGTGGATGAAGTGGGTGGCGCAGTGGGTGAAATAGGCGGTTCAGTAGGTGAAGTAGGCGGATCAGTAGATGAAATAGGCGGTTCAGTGGGTGAAATAGGCGGTTCAGTGGGTGAAGTAGGCGGATCAGTAGATGAAATAGGCGGTTCAGTGGGTGAAATAGGCGGTTCAATGGGTGAAGTAGGCGGATCAGTGGATGAAGTAGGCGGTTCAGTGGGTGAAATAGGCGGTTCAGTGGGTGAAGTAGGCGGATCAGTAGATGAAATAGGCGGTTCAGTGGGTGAAATAGGCGGTTCAATGGGTGAAGTAGGCGGATCAGTAGATGAAATAGGTGGTTCAGTGGGTGAAATAGGCGGTTCAGTGGGTGAAGTAGGCGAATCAGTGGATGAAATAGGTGGATCAGAGGATGATATAGTTGGTTCAGTAGACGGGGTAAGCGCTTCAGTGTATGAAGAAGAGGTCTCAGTTGTCGTTTCTAAGGTCGTTTCACTTGGAGTAGTTTCAGTTGTCGTCGGTACTGGTGCATATATTTCACACTCGCTCTCATCTATGCCAGGCGGTATGTATCTAAACGAGTCGACTAAAACTGTTGATGTAGAAGATGCTATGCCCATTATAGAAAGCTGCAAGAAAAGTTCAAAGTTGAATTAGGTATACACATAGGTATAACCACATACAACATCTGTACAGGAAAGTCATTCAACATAGATTTGTAAATCTGTATTGAAAGGTTTTGGGATAGTGTAGATAACAAGGACAAAATATTCTGAGCCAGAATATTAAACTAGAAAAAGTAAAGAATAGGGTCGGGTTAACCCACCAAACAGTATAACAATGTCAAAATATTGCATAGTAGAAACGGTATGAACACATTGATTTAATAACCACATGTTACATAATTCCTTGTTTAGAATTCAGATGCTGAATAATGATCTCTGGCAAATTATTCTATAATGCGTTTTTCAAACATACATGTAAAATTTATTATATATTTATTTATTTAGTCTCACGCCTGTATCCCCGAAGGGGTAGGCAGATGTGTAATATTAAACCCACATTTCGCCATGAATTTTTTAGGTCCCTCGTAATAGGGGGCGGGCCTATTGTCGTATCGGGCACATTACCAGACTCCGTGCTGCTACTGAGAATTTCCTAACCGAAAATCCCAATAACACTTTGCTCGACCCGGGAATCAAACCCGAGACCTCCCAATCCCACGCGCACATTATTTTATGCCGCGAGACCAACGATATAACTTAATTCAAATTTTGTTGCACTATACACATTGGTTTAGTTTTTAATATTACAAAACAAATCATTAATGATTTAAGTAATATTTAATTTACTTACATAAGCAGTGCTGTTAGTAGTACTCATAATACTGAACCGCAAAATATTCCAACCCACCCCAAAATTCTCTTGTCCATGGAAGCTTGTTGCGAGTCCTAATAGTACATTATTCCCACCATTCACATACTCTAGCGCCATTAACTGTATAAAATCGGTGTTCTCAACTGGCTGCATGAAAATATTCATTTCAATAATACCATCAGGAGTGACGGGAAATGGAAATGAATTCACACAACTAACAGTTGGTTGGGGGTATATATGCTTGGTACTACGTTCATTATGATCTGACAAACTTGTATTCTCAAAGTGCCTGATGTTCCACGGTAGCATACCAGTGCAGATTCCCTCGTTACTCGTGAATAAACTCTCGTAGTCATTTTCTTCGAACGTATATGTCACACAGGAATCACTGAACGCGTAAGATGCGAGAATCAACAAAATGAAAACTTCGCACATCATCATCGTTTAAAATACTGACAGCTAATATGTTTTCAACTGAAATAGGTATATCATTTTAATCAGTTTTAGCTCTTATATGTTATATGTTTTAGCAGATTAGATAAAATATAATATTTATATCTCTAGAATAGAATCAATACATAGAAACTTTACCAGAAACCTTCAGTAGAAATGTAAAACAGAAGATCCAAATTATGAATTCGGTGGTGGTGCAAAACATTCTATCTACTTATTAATGATTATAAAAGAGAGAAGGAATATAGCCGATATTAATAATAATAATAATTATAATCATCCTTATTGCACCAAAGAAATTTACAATTATGAACCTTAACATAAATTATAGATAGTACAATTGGCAGCCTTATCACTATTAAGTAATCTCTTACAGGCAACCTTTGGAGAAACGACATGGATTCAGAAGAAAGGGGGTAGTTTGGCGATCATTATTGATAAACATTATTAATACAAATTTTGACATAGATAAATAATCATAAACATAAATAAATAACGATATACTTACATAAATAACTATGTACATACATAAATAAATAATAATAAAATACATAGATATTAATATTAATGAAACATAAATTAGTGCTATATAAATGAAAGGAAATAGAAAAATGATAATTACAAGAGTAGGAAGGTTAAAGAGTCAAGTAGTATTCTTTGAGTAATTTCTTGAATGAAGTTAGTGTTTGAGCTTGTTTAATAGACATCGGCAATGCATTCCACAAGCGTGCAGCTTGGACAGTAAATGATTTATCATAAAAACTACTGGAATGCATTGGCATTGCCAGTCTCAAATTCACCGATGACCTTAGAGATCTAGTATGCGTATCAGAAAGGAACTCGAAGCGATCCTTTTTGTTTTCTTATAAAGATGGCTCAATCATCCATTGATTCGCCACATGTCCTCTCTAAAGTGCAATTGCGCGTACCTAATAGATCGGTTGGGAATCCTCATGTTTGTCTCAATGTGCCACATTGCAGAACAAATATAAATTTTTCATAAGATTCGCTAACTAATATATTAGGTTGATCGACTTTTTGAAATTTGATTTGTTTACAACTAAACCAGCTGTCTTTAAGAAAGTAATGAGTTCACATTGGTTCAATCACTGTACGACAAAAAGAACATTTCTTTATTTACTGAATTAATTATCATAACATAAATACAAAAAAATAAAACTACTTACTTAAATAACTAAACTATCCTTAACTACAAAAAACGAAAAAGTAATAATAACAATAGAAAAGGAAAATCAATGAAAAAAGGAAACCATATACGACGCGTCAAAAAATTACTCCGCAACGCTGTCGGATCAAGTCGGATGGTAGCGTGCCCAGAAGGCTGCTAGCATTTCCACGTTGAATGGCAATGCTTATTTTCTCTGCAAAATATAAACCAGCCTACTAAAGTAAGATTTATATACTTAAAGATTCTTCAGGAATCACAATGCCTATTGGTGCAAACCGTAAAAAAATTAATTCAGAAGTTTTTGAGTTTATTGCGTTCCTAACTTCATATAGAAAGACAGGACGCGGGGACTACTAGAGAAGTATTTTCTAGTTTCATCTTCGGCCGTGTCGACGATTACGAGTAGTTGTATAGGACGAAATCATGGTCAAACGTAACGTTAGAATAACGAAATTTTAAAAACACTACTACGTGTACTAATTTATTAAAATAATAAGATGTTCAATGTAACTTATTTTTACCTCGGTGTCAATAATGCATCGTCATTAATTGCGGTTTCTTTATTATGCATGTCTCTTTTAATATCAAATACTTATACGAATTCCTTCAAGGAATTCGCATAAGTATTTGATAGTATAGTATTAAAGTATTATCTCTGTCATATTTTAAAGTCAGATAATAACTAGGAGTCTCGATTCATTATCAATATTAGGATACTGCCATTGATCCTTTAAGCACTTTGTGCTACTGGTAATCCCCGATTATTCATTTACGTGAATTTGTGTACATAAGAAACATGTTTTGTCTTTTCTTGCATTTTCCTATTTAATCAGTAATTTTACGTTACCATATGGATACATACCACTTGAATTTCACTCGACCTCAGGGCTTTGACCCATAAATTTGATTCTATTGTTTTTCTCAGGTCCATCAAGTAAGTTTAGTGTATGAGTTATATTATTTAACTTTGAACAGACATTCTAAACTTAAGGTAGATGAAGGACAAATAAAAAGCTAAATACAGTTCCAATTTCAATTCTCATCTATACCCAATCCATGGAACAAAGCTAAGCAAATCACAAAAACAACTCCTCCAGTGATGGGGGCTTAGGTATTAATCTTATTAGTAACCAAGTATTCTGAGACAGGATTTCAAATCGACATTTATTATCTTCTTCATCTTCATATAGACTGTATTGTACATCATTTTTAACGCTTATACTTAAACTAAAAGGATGATAGAGCTGCGAGTAGAAATATATTACCTTGCAAAAGCTGATTTATCTGTTGAGTCCAGCTTAGGTACTGACCAATAAATTTGTAATGCATAAAAATACCCGGTATTTCATACGCTTATTAGTTTCCTTTTTCCAGTGAAGTACCTATATCTTATCCGCAATAATGTCCAAAGTAATTGAGATAGAGACTTTTGATTAGAATGCAGCTTAAAATATTAAAGATATAACGGATAAAGTTTACTGCCCCATTGGCAACTTGTTTTAAACGGTTAACTGTTCGGTACTAGCAATGATGCGTATTGTTCTTGTTTTGTTGATTTTGGTGTCACATGTATTTGGTGATTCCTGTGTCACTTATACATTTGAAGAAGACTACGATGTTTTATTTACAAGTCATACCGGTGTTTGTTCTGGCTTCCAGCCGTGGAAAATCAGTAGTATCGTGGACGCGGATTGGACTACTGATCAGGAGAAACAGAGTAACATATTTATATATCCACAAGAAACGTTTAGCTGTGTGATCTCTTCTGACTTTCTTGTGTCGCCTGGTGGAGTTATTGAAGTGAATATTTATATGGATGGTGCAGCTAGCACCGACCAAATACAAGTGATAGCCATGAAACATGTACCGGGTGACATGGATGCTTTCATAGGGTCCGCAGTAAACAGCCCTTTAGAAGGAGCAACCTTTGTGTCAGGTTGGCATAGCTTGAGGATCACAATAATTGGCCGACATGCAGACATGACAGGCTATGTAAGTTGAGAAAATTTTAGTTGTATAATACTAAATATATTTATGGTTAACGTAGTAGAATTATTGACAACTGGGACTTGTGCCGCAGATGAATGTTTACTTCTTCCTAATTTTAATATAAATGTAATGACTGAATTTAATTTACTCAGTATATCAATATTTTTTACTCATAAACAACGTTTTTAGGGTTGCGTAGTCCACAAGGAACCCTTATAGTTTCGTCATGTCCGTCCGTCTGTCCGTCCGCAGCCTAGCTCAAAGACGCCTGGTGCTAGAAAGCTGATATTTGACATGAATATAGACATAAGATATTGCAACAAAACTGTAGAATAAAATTTAGGAAAATAATTTTTTTAAGTGTATCTCCCCTACATATATAGTGGGATTGAATTTTTTTTGGTTGAGTACCCCATCATGCGGGGTATCATTGGATAGGTTTTAAAAAATATTATTAGTTTGCTCAAATCATTTTTCGATCAAGTGATTGGTTTGTCAAATATCAAGCTTTGAAGTGAAAAAATTGTTAGACTCAAGTGTCCCCCCCCCCCTTCTGCCGGCTAAACTATTAATTTGGAAGAGGTGAAAAAAATCACAAATGTAGTACATATAACGAATTTAAAAGGAAAACTATCACGGCTAAGTAAATATCACTAGTTTACGAGTAATCGTCGGTTAACTTATAAATACCTATTTCTGTGAGTTTACATTGGGCGCGCTGGCTTAATCTTAAAGATATACGTACTTTGGTATGTAATGTACTACGGTACTACGTATGTATAGTAGTAGTATATCTTGGAAACCACATTTTATGTTTACAATACATAACTGGATACATATCTAGTATTTTTCTAAACAAAACTTAGGTTCTTATAATAGTGTTATTAAAATTATTTTGTCAGCAAAATAAACAGTCGGATTTGTTGTACCCTTTGCAGCAAGTCATTATGGGCAACTACGGAACCCTACATTGCGCGTGGCCCAACACGCACTTGGCCGATTTTTTAATAATAAAAGTGTGTACATCTTTTGAAATTAAAACAATCGTATTTTGTTTCAGATCGCTATAATGGGAATGGCATCACAATTTTCAACTGTTTTTGTTGATTCATTTAGATATATACCGCCATGGATGGATGAAAGTTTCTGTGAAATATATGAAAGCAACTCTGAAAGTACCACCAAAGGTATCACTGAAAGCACTAACGGAAGTACCACTGGAAGTTCCAATGAAAGTGACATAGAAAGTACCACCAAAGGTATCACCGGAGGCACCACTAAAGGTAGCAACGAAATTACTACCGACAGTACCTCTAATAGTATTGAAGCTAGCGAATTAACAGAGCCGACAATCCAAACAACTACAGAGATTATTGTAGAGCCAACAACTAACTCGATCACAACATCAACCCAACCAACAACAGATGCCACACAAACAACAACGGATTCAAACATAGAAGACTTACTAACAACAGAGGCACCAATACCTTCGCCTGTTACTGATGACACAGACGACAGTTTCTGGACACCATTTAGGATAAGAGTATTAGTTATCCTCTTAATAATATTATCGGTACTAACAATCCTTTGTAGTGTCTGTTTCTATTGTTACCGCAGGAATTCTGAAGTGTCTGTAGTTATAGTTAGAGCATAATAATAGATTTTATGTAAGCCTGTAGTAAAAGGTAACTAACTTATAGAATAAGCAGCCATTGAAAATAATATTTTGATAAGACTTTTTCGGGATTTCCTGTTATTGTATAAGTATTCGACAATGACGATGACGATGCGCGCAACGTGTCGCCCCGACACTACTGATTTCTATGTTTTTCTATGAAATACCTTTCGAAGCGAACAACAAGCCAACCGCGCGCAGCTGCTTCATGTTGCCCGACCGCACATCAGTATTACCAACAACGTTCGCAAAGAACCAAGGAAGGAATACAAAGCTGCCGTATACTGCTGCCGTCTGCGGTCGGGTCCGAAATCATGACTACAGCGACAAGTCCCTACGATTTTCGACTTTCGGCGGCGACATGCCGCCTGCTGTTGCGGTTTGCGGTCGGCTACGAACTGGTACCTTAATAATGCAGTGTAAGAGCAGTCGAGAACTGGAAATCGATATTCAGCTGATTGACTACTGTGGACTAAAATAACTCTTTCCCATTGGATAACTGGCCGAAGAAACGATACATCTCCAATCGATTGATCGAATATACCACTGTAAACAGTTAACTGAAACATACTTATAACTATATTTTTATACATAGGTCATCATCGTTTTAGCGTTATTCCAGTAGAATCCAAGACTTCTTGCCTTGGAGCCCGGAGTCCGCCTACTAGTCTAGAAAAATAAAAAATAGAAAAGCTGCTATGAAATCTAACCAGATTTCATACAGAGCTTTTCTACAGAGCAACTGCCGTCTGACCTCTGCAATCACAAGGGAATAGGGATAGCCATATTCCATGGTAAACCATGGAATATGGCTATCCCTATTCCCTTGTCTAAAGACAAGTATCAGTTCATTTGAGGGTACTGAATCACCGCAACCACAGGCAAAGATCTTTATGACAGCCGGAACCGACACCGACGACGGTTAAACATGCTTAAATTATTATTAACTAGATGCGCCCGCGGTTGCAACCGCGTTATTCAAGGCTTCTGCTCCGCTACCCTGGCTCATAGCGTGATGTTATATATACTATAGCCTCCCTCGATAAATAGACTATATAACACTGAAAGAATTTTCCAAATCGGACCAGCAGTTCCTGAGTGTAGCGCGTTCAAACAAACAATACTATAAATATTAGTTTTAAAATTAAATGGCTACCTAAACTAAATCAGATTTCTTAATTTTGGAGTATTTTTATTTAAGGACTTAATGTAATATACAACAATAGTATTCAATTATGATAATGTATATTTGAGCTAAAACAAATACACTTTTAAACCAAAATAATGTACCTAGGCCTTTTCATTTGCACCTTGGTAATTAACAAAGCAACACCATCAAAACGCAACTGGATTACTTTACATTTATGTACGTAAGTTACTGTAAGTTTTCGTAACCACGATTGTGTAATCTAAACAAAAATAAGGTAGGTTCTAAAAAAATCGGTTGAAACGCAATGCCAGTAAAGCAATATATTGCGACATAATTCGCTAACCGTTGAAAGGAGAGTGAAAGCACGAAATAGTGTGAATGGCGCCTTACAGTCCATCATCAGTAATGAAATTATTCCAAGTAAGGCTCGCCTTGCTGTACTGCAGGGAGTTTTGGCGCCAACGCTGATGTATGGTAGCGAATCATGGGTACGGCAGAAGAAGCATGAAAGTAGAATCAATGCTGTGGCGATGAGAGCTTTAAGGAGTATGTGCGGAGTAAGGCTGATAGATAAAGTGAAAAACTGAAAGAAGATGTAGTGATAAATATTGAACGGATGGATGAAAGAAGAAATACGAAAGAAGTGTATCGTGTAAGAATGAATGGAGATGTCGGTAGGGGGCGCCCAAGACGGACGTACGCCGACCAAATAGGTGGAGTACCAAAAAAGGGCCAAATTAAAAGCACCCATAACCGGCGAGCATGTATGATGAGGTTAATGAATGTCGAGGAAGCGAAAGAGGTGTGTGAACCGGAGCATTTGGCGTTCCATAGTCTCTGCCTACCCCAATGGGAGACAGGCGTGACGATAGATAGATAATTCGCTAACCATAGTTTGATTTGAAAGAAAGAAAATAATATATTAGACACACATAACACAAACAAAAATAAATAAAAGCAAATCAAAAGCAATTGGAAGGTACAAAGACAACAAATGATTGAGATAAAAGTAATCGAAAATGTATTCAATTTTTAATATATTTTAAACTTTTTAATTATTTGAATCTGTAACATTCGTGTAAACCCAAGAAAATGCTTTGTATAATATTTTACATACCTACTCAGCGTGGTGGACTATGGCCTTACCCTTCTCATAGTGAGAAGAAGCCCGTGCCCAGCAGTGGGACAGTTTACCTAGTGTGCCGATGATGAATTATCGTTATATGTATTTTTGCTATCTTCCTTATTCTCTCACAGCCTTAGGAAAGCCCTTTGTCCGGCTTGCACGTGGTTATTGGTCAAAGCTGCAATACCCCTCAGAGAATATATATCTAAAGTGTACTGCGAGGAAAGGGATGAATATTTTCATTGTTAAAATATCACAGATACGACGTACAGAGTTGTGAGCATAATACCGAGCCTTGTGGAACTCCAGCATTATTTGTCTTAGTTTTGCAGCAACACGTCACTGACGATATGAATACTTCCAGAAACGTGGCAATATCTGCAGGGTCCCTAGGATAAAAAAAAAACCGGTCAAGTGCGAGTCGGACTCGCGCACCGAGGGTTCCGTACAAACCTGTAGGTATATATGTAAAAGTTCACCAGTCATAGTTATGGTATTTTTATTGCCAAATGAAATCCATAACATTACAGTATGGAAAGCTGGAGGAGCATAAATTAAAGAAAAAGGGGTCTTTGTCGTTTGTAATCAGTCATCATTTATTTTATATTAACACTAGAGGACGCCAGCAGCTACGCCTGTATTTTTTTTAAATTTACCCGTTTTGGCCGATCCCGTGGGAATTTCGGGAAATCCCTTCTTAGTGCACCCCTACGGTCCCCAAGGAACATACATGCCAAATTTCAGCTTCCTGCGGCCAATAGTTTCGGCTGTAGCGTGTCTGTCAGTCAGTCAGTAACGCAAGGATTTTATATATTAAGATAACTATATCGCTTATTTTATAATATAACTTAAATACCTATACCAGCCTTGCAGCAGCCTTGCAAAAGTCTGCTGATGAATGATGGTAAGATTTTTTATCAAAGTTATTGATTTACAAAGTTTTTAGTGACTATTAGAAATCTACATACATACATACATAACGTCACGCCTTTTATCCCCGAAGGGGTAGGCAGAGGTGTATTTCTACACCCACTTTTCGCCAGTTATACTTTGGTCCCACGTAATAAGGGGCGAGCCTATTGCCGTACCGGGCACATTTCCAGACTCCGTGCTGCTACTGAGAATTTCGTGACAGAAAAACCCAATAACACTGCCCGACCCAGGAATCGAACCCGGGACCTCCCGATCCCACGCGCACATTTATGCCGCGAGACCAACGAGGCAGTCGCATAGAGTTTGATGTCGAGTTTTCCGTCTCTACGCAAAGATGGTATTTGCATCGTGTTATCCCTCAGTCGCCTCTTACAACACCCACGGGCAGAATGGGGGGTGGTGACACTTGTATTCTATGCCGTCAACCACACGGCTACTATGCCGTTAGGAATCTGTTACAAAAATACTTATAAAGTACAGAAGAATTAGCAAAAAGGTTTGAAGACTATCTAATTATTTGAAATCTCAATCTCAATCAGCCTATCGCAGTCCACTGCTGGACATAGGCCTCTCCCAAGACGCACCACAGCACACGGTCCTCAGCCTTCCGCATCCTTTATCTGGGCTATAAGACGTTGCTTCGTACCAAATTTCAAGATTTTGAGTTCATGGGAAGTACCCTGTAGGGTTTGATTCCCTTGCGAGTAGTCGCGAGTTTGAAATTATGCTTATATTGCTATTTCTTTTGATTGCGTTGACATAGAACTCTGATTTTGTTACAGCTTAACGGTGTTATATACCTGAGTATTTGATATGAATTTCAATTTAATACATCCACGCGTTCAAGAGAAAGGGGTAGTAACTTTAAATTTATTAAAAATATTTTTTTATATGCTGTAACTAAAAATTTACGGTTTTCGCAATTTTTCGTTTATAAATGATATAAGACGTTGCTTCTTACCAAATTTCAAGATTCTGAGTTCACGGGAAGTACCCTGTAGGTTTTGATTCCAATGCGAGTTTGAAAATATGCTGCAAATTGCAGAATATACGGCTGTATCTTTTGATTGCGTTGGATTAGAAATTTGATTTTTTTACAGCTCCATGGAACCGTAGATTCGAGTATTTAGTATAAATTTCAGTTTGATACCTCTACGCATTCCTGAGAAAAAGGGTCTTGACAGACGGACGGACAACAAAGTGATCCTATAAGGGTTCCGTTTTTTCCTTTCGAGGAACAGAACCCTAAAAATAATCTTGATTTATTAGTGGCTCTCGACGATTAGAAGATATAGAGGCAGCGATAGCCTAGTGGATGTACCAACAGACTGCCATGCAGAGGGTATCGGGTTCGAATCCACGGCGCGCACCAATGTCTTTTCGGAGTTATGTGGGTATTGAATTGTTAATTATCGCTTGTCCCGTTCCTTGTCGGTCTCGGTTGTCATGAAGATCTTTGACAGTCGTTATGGGGCATCAGTAGCTTCTAAATAAACTGACTCTAAACCATGGAATATCGCTATCCTTTCGGGTTGCGGAGGTCAGACAGGCAGTCGCTCTGTGGAAAAGCTAATATTCAGCCAACTCCGGTTAGACTAGTAAGCGGACCCCAGGTTGAAACTGGGATAACGCTTAGAGGATGATGATGATGACATTGATGACGATTAGAAGATATATAGAACTTTGAGTATAAATTTCGAGAGATACGTTCATTTTGTTTGATTTCTGTTTGATGTATAATTTAATGCAACGCGAAGATATCAAACACGGAATATTCAATTGGACGTTCATTTTGTTGACAGCAAATACTGTCTATTCAACTAGATTAGTCATAAAGCAGATACTCAAGCGTTTACCTGTTGATAATCTACAACCATCATTTTTAATACAAAGTAAAATATTTAAAAAAAGTTAAAAGTACAAACTATAGACGAGACTTAATTTTGAACAAAATTACAGTCATAACATCGCGTGATTTGTACCTGTTTTGTTATTCATAGCTGTTATGGTTAATTTATTATGAAGTACCCACTAACAAGCAGGAAATTCCTTTTGATGATTGATATTGATACATTCAGTCAAAAAAGTATCGGGAATGGATAATTTGTTTATGGTTCCAAATTCATTTCTTTGTTTTTTTTTGTTGTTGTTAGATTGGCACTGTTTTCCATTTTGGCGCGGAGTTTGAGTTGCATTTGTTATTTATATTAAATACAGTGCTGTTTTTAGTTATATCATATCTAGTATGTATTGTGAATTTCATAATGGACAAAAACGTGGAACAAATAGTTCGTCTTCAATTTTGCATCGCCAATGGAATTTTGTGTTCGGAGTCAATGAAAATGTTACAAAAGGCTTATGGTGAATCGACTTAATCTAAAACTCGTGCTTATGAGTGGTACAAAACATTCAAAAGCGGTCGAGATGTGATAGAAGATTTGCCTCGCTCTGGTTGGCCATCAACGTTTGCAACTGAAGTTAACATTACAAAAGTGAAGGAAACAGTGACTAAAAATCCTCATTCAACTTTGAGAGAGATAGCCGCCGAACTTTACGTCACACGTCGACTACTATCGACTCGTGTCGATAGTACTCGTACCATTCTAACTAATCATTTGGGTATGAAACATGTTGCCACTCGGCTAGCAACAAAAGACCCGAATTTGCTCCTAAAACTCAATCGCATGAGAGTAGCCGAGGATATGCCAGAACGAGTCAATTCCGACCCAACATTCATGAAACGCATTGTTACTGGTGACGAGACGTGACTCCATTCCAACTGAACCGAAACCGAAAGGAAGGAAAAGAAGGTCAAACGGTAAATAAGGAGTATTATTTGAGCGTTATGCAGCGTTTAAGAGAGCAAATTCGACGAAAACGGCCAGATTTGTGGAATAGTACATTGTTCACCGAGGGAGGAAAGGAACCGATTACTAGCGAGGGAGCAGTTTGTGGCCTGAAGGCGCAGCCTAGGGCCACATTACTCCCGAGGTAGGAATGGGACTTTCACCCGAGTGCTACACAGTGCCTTATACTACACCTGTGAGGAACATTTAAAGACTTGTATTGTAGAAAGTATTTAATAATATGAAATAAAAATTTATTACAAAGAACATGACTAACCTAATTAAAAGTTATGTTACAATTTGTGCAATTATTTAAAGTAACGTCATTTCAACATCACTTTCACTACAAGAAGTCGACATTTTACTTTATTTTTTAAATAAAATCAAAACGTAAGACACCATGTAAGACACAATTTAGCTTAGAATTTGAAAGATATTTCGCGCTTCTTATGTTTTTTTTTATTCTTCACAAAAGGATGTCAGTGGCACGGAGATTCCATATTTAAATTATATGAAAACTCCTTGGGTAGGCGCGCGCCATAGATAAGATAACACATGAGAAATGAAAATTCATACAACTTTCTCTCCCGCTAAAACACGTTAGAAATGGATTTTCATAAATTTTTTCCTCCCGCTTATTCAGGTCAAGGAAAAGACTAACGTTCTCTTTTCATTTTCAGGGAATATTGACTACTGTTCCAATCAGGTGTAGTATAAAGGATATTCTTGGATTTTGCACCACGATAAAGAGCCTTCGTACAAGGCCATCAACCGGCTTCTTTCTTTATCCTAAACTCAAATTACCACTTTGTGGCACCCGTTTTCAATCGGTAGAAGACTTAAAGGAGAATTTGCGGCGAGAACTGAACTCAATTCCGGAAAAAACGTTTAAGAAATGTGTGATGATTGGATTATTTTAGTTATGTTACCGTACGTGTATCGTTTCTGAAGGAGCATACTTTGAAGGTGATAAAAGAAAGGTAAATGGGCACCTTAGTATGGAAACCATACCCATGGCAGACACAAACGAAATATAGCAGAGTGTATTCATCTATGGCTCTCATTTACTATGGCATTAGTCGCATTAATGTGAGCTACGGGAATCTGAAAAAAAAACAGGTTTTATCTATGTATATATCCATACTCTTTGTCTCTGAAACTACTGATCCAATTTAAAAAAATCTTTTTGTAATTGATATAGGTATGAAAAATAGAATGCTAATTCATTAAAATATTTTTTATTAAATTTGATCCAAAGCAATCATAAGATCATTTAAAAAGGCAGCGGGTGCGTCTGTTGTTTCCTGGTGCATGGGCCAAGACAGATAATAAACAATGCTAACGATATGGGCGCAGCTATTTAATATGTGAAAGTTTTCCGTCTCTACGCCAAGATGGTATTTGCATCGTGTTATCCCTTAGTCGCCTCTCACGACACCCACAGGGAAGATAGGGGGTGGTGACACTTGTATTCTATACCGTCAACCGCACGGCAGACTAACCTACTTATATAAATAAATTAATTTGAATTGAATTGATGAGTGAGAGCATTTATTTACTTGGACGGGCTCTCTTTTCTATGGTTCTTTTAGTAACAGAAGCTGCACGGTATTTTATTTATTTGCTTGATTTGAGCCATAAACCAGCTCATAGAAAATGTCGAATGACATTTAAGGTAGAGGGTATCAGACGCATTTCGATGTTAATATTATTCATTATAAAAAAATGTCAAAATACATACATCCTTTTATGTATATTAATTATTTAATAGGGGCTATGAGTAGGGATACAATCTAAAATGGTTATCTACCAAATACAATATAATAAGATTACTATTTCACTACTACTACCGAAACTGGAGAACGACAACAGGAACAAGATATACATAGAGTAATTGTAATGAATTTGGAGATGATTTGTGAATGCAAGTAATCTTGATACTCTCTCAATTTAAGCTTTATGGTAAACAACTGCTTTTATTTTATTTTATTGTGATGGTATCATGGATAAGATAAAGGCAATAATCAAAGTTAAAGTGAAAGCGCTCTCCATATTTTTATGAATGACAAGCTTACAATTCACAGTTAATGCATCTGATAAAATAACGCAATCGATCCGATTATAATCAAAATACACCTACTCATTGAATTATTTTACGAAGGTGCCAACTACCAAGCGCAATTTCTTTTATTTTTCAAAATAATTACAAAAGGAACACAGATGACGAGCATTGACTAGTTTGCTATAATTAGGTATAGTCATAAACATCTCTTTGCTTGCATTAAATCAGCGGTCGGCAACACGTGGCCGGCGGGCCACATGTGGCCCGCGAGGGTCCTACTTGCGGCCCGCAAATGTTTTGTAAAAAATGTCTTATATAATGAACTAAAACGCCCTATGGCTTAAAATAGCACAACTGAATCGATTTTAATGAAAAACATCAGACAGCCTTCTAAGACCCTACAAATTCACTCTTCATACATGCTACAAAAAGATCTGGAACTAGAGGCGTAACCTCCGAAGCTGGAACACTCTTTTCGTATAAGGGCGATTAGGCAAAATAAAGAGTCGAAGTTACTGCGCAAAAGCCTTCCGACAAAGCTGACTACCTCGAATAGTGGTAATATGTATGTATGTCTCACATGCCCTGACGCCTCAACCAGACACTGGCGTGCTTAGAGCTGAACTTTAAAGCTAAGTTTTTCCAGGCAGAGTAGTAGCCTTTCCCTGTGTAAGTATCGCTCAGCATACTGCGGTTGTCAATACCCCTTCCCAGCGTGGACTATGGATCAAAACTCCCCATGAAAGAAACAGCCCCTAGTTCCCGGCCGCCTTACTGTCACGGCAGCGGCCTTGGTCGTGGCAGAGTAGGAGATGCTAAGAATCCCCGGGCTACGGACAGCTCCCAACACCAATTGATCCTGGCTACATACTATGGACGTAATTTACGGCTTGAAAAAGCCTCCACATTCTTGAGGCAGAATAATAGAATTAGACAAGATACGAACCCAAGATATAGCCAGAACATGTACTGAGTCTATCAGAAGTCCGAAGAGAAGGGGAGGACACGATAACCTTTGCATCAGGCCTCTGTTCTACTTCAGGGAGGGAGCCCAACGATCCCAAGGTGGCGTAGTATTTCTCGTTAACAAAGCCCTTCGTGAAAACGTAACAGATCTGTAGCGTCTCGATCCGCATAGCATATACTGAAATTGACCGAGAGATACTCTTTTAAGATGGCACAGGTATATGCGCTGACATCAAGTAGCTCAGATGCAGAGGTGGAGGCCGTATACAACGATGTGACGAAGGCCATACATTGCTCCATAAATACACATTTCACTGTATTTATGGTTGACCTCAACGCAAAGGTACGAGCGCGGCGAATCGTGTTTGGGTCCACATTCATGGGAGCAGAAAACTAGGGGACAAATGTTGGTCAAATTCCTCAGTACGCAGGGATTGTTACCATTGCTGCACAAAGAACAAGATTGACTTCATCATGACGGATAAGAAGCATATACAGGGTGTCACAAGACCCATCACCAAGCCGAAGCCTATTCGTTTTGGACATCATGCCAAGTCATACTAAGCAAAAATAAAACCTGGGAAACGACTTTTTTTTTAAGTATTCACTTTTGTCAAGCCGCTATCAAAAATACGCGCGTGCAATTTTCGAAATACGTACTTACAAATCCATGGGTGCATAGGACATCTAAAGAACAGGTTGGCGGGGTAAATGCATCGATTTTGTACCTAATTAGAAAAATTCCATACTAACTTTGAGCCTCAATATCTCCTGAACCAGTAATTTCCCAGGTATGATGCCGAAGCAAAAAATGTTCGTAATAATTGGTACAATATGGGGTTTCAATTTTCGTTAAGGGTCTTTTTACACCTTGTATATAGAGATGTCTCAGTGACCAATAGGTTCAATACCGGCAGCAACCACCACTCTAAATATCTATTTCAAGCATGATGAGGTCTGTTCTTAGTCCAACTGTCCCGATAGCGGGACATGATACGTTTTAACTAAAACTAAAAAAGAGAGAGTTGATGAGGACCTGGACGGCATGATCGGGGCAGTACAGGAACTAGGAATGCGGCATTTTCTGAACTTTCAAGCGAGACTGAAACTGATGGGATTTGACGGGAAGCACCGGAGGCTTTCCGAATCTTAGTAAAGCGTGACCTTGGTAGCTAGAACACTCGCCTCGTACAGAAAGCGATTGAGCAAAATCGTGGTCAAAAGTCTTCTCCAAAAGACTGAGAAGGGATCATCTGATAAAGGTGACTATCCCGAAGGGTAATACCGTGTTAACAGTCCCAGAGATCCTCGCTAAAGTTGAAGACTTCTATGGCAATATGTATGCCAATCATGCACCGAAGCCTGCACCAAACACGACCGATCCTAGAGCCCCACTAACCGGCCACTATACGGAGGATTTTCCTGACGTAGATGTCGATGAAATCAAAGCTGTTCTAATAATAGTAAGGAGCACGGGTAAGATTGAGTGGCCTCTTAGCTCCTAAAGGCTGAAAGAAAACCTTTACTTGAGGAGACTAGAAGGCTATTTACTTCTGTAATAATTAATGGGACTAAAAACTCAAAGGCATGGAGTAGATGTGTTGTGGCGTTGTTTTTCAGAAAAGAAGATAAAACTTTCGGCAGATCATACCATTGAGCCACGTTTAGGGTTTTCGCGTACCCGACCTTTTTTAGTACCCGGATATCGGGTAATATTTTTTAAAATACTCGGGTATACCCGGGTATCCGGGTATTTCCATTTTTTTTTATATAAACATGTTTTATTTTCTTCATAAAGAGTGAAATTTACTATCAATAGTCACACAGTTAAACAGTCTTGTTCTCGTGAACTAATTAAGAACGAAGAAGACTTATTTATACAGTAAATTCTGTTATACAATAACAAAAATATCACTAATAAAACTTTATTCTGTGATACTGTTGAAAATTAAAAATAAACAATCTTATTTTCATAAAGTGATAAAGAACCAAAATACTTTTCATCACAAAAACTTGTTATGTTATAACTTATAAAATAAAATTAAAAAACAATAATCTTTCTTCTAGGAAAAAACAATTTTAAAATTAATCAACTTATCATAAACCACATATTTCAAAACTTTTGTAAACTTTTTATAGTTTTGAGGTAAGGGAGTCTTTTTCATCTTTATGGAAAAGGGTTTCATAGTCACACTTACATAATTAAACAGTCTTGTTTTAATTAACTAATTAGGAACGAAAATGACTTATTACTACAGTAAATTTTGTTATACCATAACAAAAATATGACTTAATAATTCTTTGATATAGTTGAAAATTAAAAATCACATACAGTTAAACAAGACTGTTTTCATAAACTGATTAAGATAAGAATTAAAATACTTTTTATCACAAAAACGTTTTGTCATATTATAAAATAAAAATGATAATAATATCTCTTATATACATAGAATAAACAATTTTTAAATAATCCATTTTTAAATAATCAACTTAACATAAGTCTCACATATTTCAGATAAAATTTATTATATACCTACTTGAGGTAAGGGACAAGTTCTTCTTGAGAGAAAAGGGCTTTCAAGAACACTATTGCGTGTATTTAACGTCCGAAAGCCGGTTTCTACTTTTCGTTACAAAATTTCCTGCGGTGGAAAAAACTCTCTCACTATCAGTCGATGAATTACTTGATCAAATTAGATACCCGGGTCCGACAGTGAATACTACCCGGGTACTAAAAATTTTATATACCCGGGTATACCCGAATCCGGGTACCCGGGTAGAAAACCCTAGCCACGTTTATAAGCTGTTGTGTGTTTCAACAGTCGTCACGAATCGTCTGGCATCAAGATTTAACGACTCCCAGCCATCGAAGTAGAATGGGTTTCGTAAAGGTAAAGCTATCGTAGGTACCGTGGACCACATCCATTCTGTCGGCAGTTTACCCAGAAATCTGAAGGGTACAAACGGCCACTGTGTCTGCCCTTTGAGGACTACGAAAAAGCCTTCAACTTCATCAAAACCTGGGCTGTTCTGGAGTCTTTGCAGTGCTACCAAGTCGATCAAAGATAAGTGGAGGTGCTGAGGAGCTTCTACCAAATGGCAACAATGTCCATTGAAGTCCAAAATTACGAAACAAGACCCAACCAGATGCTTCGTGGTGTAAGACAGGGTGATGTTAGGCTGAGGGTGATATATTCTTAGGGTGATGTTATATCCTCGAAACTCTTCACCAACACGCTGGAGGATATCTTCAAAACACAGCTGTGGTATGGAATGGGAATCAATGTCTATGTGTAGTATTTTACGCATCGCCGCTTTGCCGATGCCTTGGTAATTATAGCAGAATCGCTGCAAGATTTGCACAAAATGCACAGTCTCAATACTGCGTGAAGACGTGTTGGGCTCGGGATAAATCTAGAGAAGATTGAGCTCATGTTGAATGGCCAAATCGTCTCTGAATCAATTTATATCGAAGGTGTAGCCCTCGAAGTTTGCCAGAAGTATGTATAAGTATACCTGGGGCAAAAGCTGTAGCTAGGTAGAGATAACTTTGAGAGTGAATTCATCAGAAGAGTGCAGCTGGGCTGGATAGCATTTAGGAAGCTGCTTCATATCTTCGAGTCATCTTTGCCTCAATGCCTAAAGACCAAGGTGTTCGGTTGAATACCTTGGTCTTGCCAATGCGCGCTGCCAGTCATGACGTAAAGAGCTGAGACGTGGAACATGACGGTAAAGCTAGCCCACCGACTACATGTCACTCAAAGAGCTATGGACCGGTCAATGCTGGGGATCTCGTTGAGGAACAAAGTCTGAAACGAGATATTTCGGCAGAAGTCTAATCTATTCACATAATTCAGAGGAATAGCAAACTGAAGTGGCAGGTGGCCACATCTGTCACAGAACGAATGGGCGATGAAGTAGGCAGATTCTCGAGTGGTGGCTACTTCTCGACAAGCATAGTGTTGGACGCTCTCCCACCAGATGGACTAACGACTTGAGGAAGATAGCTGGTAGTGGCTGGATGGCGAAAACGCGAGATCAGGTCTTGTGGCGTACTCTGCAGGAAGCTTACGTCCAGCAGTGGACTGCAACAGGCTGATATGATGTGTGTGTGATGAGGCAGAGAAGCTTTTTCATCTGGCTTTTGTGGATGCTGAAAAAGCTTTTGACTCCATCGAAATCTAGGCTGCACTGTAGTTGTTGCGGCTCAGCCATGTGTGTTGAAAATATGTGGAGGTGTTAAGAGAACCAAATGTCAGTAATTTCTGTACAAGCCCTACCAAAAAAAACATCCAATATTTTCAAGAGATAGCACGAAGTGACACAACACATATCCCCGACACTCTTCACCAACGCTAGAGGAGATCTCCGCTTTGTTGATGATTCAGTGACAGAATTGCTGCAAGACTTGTAAAAATGCTGTCTTGTTATTACCAAAAGTGCGGCCCGCCTTTAGTTTATTTTGCCTCCTTGTGGCCCTTGCCTATCATTATGTTACCGACCGCTGCATTAAATTGTTAATTATCGCCTGTCCCGTGCCTCGGAGAGCACGTTAAGACTTCAGTCCCGGCTGTCATGAAGATCTTTGACAGTCGTTACGGGTAGTCAGTATCCTCACATAAACTGGTACTGATAAGAGTGGCCACGAGTTTTATTGTCCATTCTTTTTCGTGGTTCTACCTATTGCTTTGCGAACGAGGCAGTAAATGTAAATGTAGAAGCATTAAGTAATTTATTTTAAACATTTGACGTTCATAAGGGCCACCTTGTGACCTAGATGAATAAATGATTTTGACTTTGTCTTTGACTGGATTAAACCATGGAATATTGCTTTCCCTTTAGATTGCGGATGTCAGACGGCAGCCGCTTTGTAGAAAAGCTTATATTCTGTCAAATCTGGTTAGATTAGAAAGCGGACCTCGGGTTCCAAGGCCTGAAGTCTTGGATGCAACCGGGATAACGCCAGGACGATAATGTTAAACGTCTCTTCGCTAAGTCAAAATAAATCTACAAAATACCTAGTTTTAGCTATTAGGACAATTATTTTTTGGGTTTATTTTTTCAAAAAAATTGTTGTCATACTGCATTGAACGGGGCGGATCGCATTTTATTTTTGTTATTTATGAATAAATACTTTATCGCGGGACAATTTCAGCGGGCACAAAGAACACTAAGACTCGAAATAACTAGTGAATCATAACAGACAAGTGTATCTGGAATAGAGATCGAGCACGTAATTCAAGATGCCATAAGAGCAGTGCGTCTAAGAAAGCCGAAGTAGATTGAGAGAGATTGATAGATGAAGAAGCCGATATCTGGCTTCAAGGCTATTCTAAACACCCCATCAGTGCTGTGTAGATATTTGCCCTGCTGGGCACGGCCTGTTCTCATCATTATGAGAAGAGTACGGTCATAGTCCACAACGCTGGCCAATTTAGGCAGCGATAGCCAAGATGTGAGACTGACAGACTTCTATGTCCCGATCCACGGCGTCGCAGAGGGTTCGAATTTACGGCGTGCATCAATAACTTAGGTATCGAAGTTAAGATTATCGCTTACTTAATGTTGAGGGGTCAGGTAGACATCATGAAGAAGCCCGCTTGTCTGAGAAATCTTCATAATGTTCTGGAAAGACATGTAAAGCCTGCCAACCCGCAGAGTGACAGTGCTAGATCGATGTAATCATTATAGCGTAGGCACTATTACTGTACAATAAATGAACTTCTATTTCATGATTTGGTCCCGTTGGTCTCGCGGCATAAAGCATAAATGTGCGCGTGGGATTGGGAGGTCTCGGGCTCGATTGCCGGGTCGGGCAAAGTGTTATTGGGTTTTTCCGTTAGGAAATTCTCCGTAACAGCACGGAGTCTGGTAATGTGCCCGGTACGGCAATAGGCTCGCCCCCTATTACGTGGGACCTAATAATTCATAGCGAAATGTGAGTGTAATATTACACCTCTGCCTACCTCTAAGGGGATACAGGCGTGACTCTATAATTTCATGATTTGTATGTATACGTATATTTCATAGTCACCACAGATTATAATGTGCCAGGTTTAAGTGGAATACTTGTGTTTTTTTACTCCAAAATCAGAGATAAAAAAAAAACCTTCCCCAAGGAAGCGTTTTCTTGCCTACACCGTTTTGGAATTAATCAATGATTGCAAAAATATTCAGTGCTTAAAAAAGGGACATAATAACATAACAAAACTTCACGCCGTTTATCCCTGAAGGGGTAGGCTGAGGTGTATTACACACCCACACTTCGCCAGTTATGTTTCGGTCCCAATGTAATAGGGGGCGAGCCTATTGCCATCTACCGTGCACATTATTAAGCGAGCGATAATTAACATTTGTAATACACACATAACTTCTGTCAGAGGTGTGTGGCCGGGTACCTGGAGATCGAACCCGAGACCATCGTCTCGGCAGTTCGTTACGTACACCACTGGGCTATCGCCATAATAATAATTATAAAAACACGGCATCATCATAATTTCGCTCTGTACATAATACTTCACCTGCACCGTCTTCGACGACACTTCTATCGACGAGTCTGGCCCTACCCCAGCTCATCGCGCACACAGCACCAGCTCCTACCCGTTGAAGCCAACGGTCTGCGAGGATCTAATCCACTACGCGCAGCCCTTCGAGCAGCCTGCCCTGCACACTACCGGAGGGAACAGCGTGGGAGACTGCAGCCCTTAGTGTTCAGGCCAGTGTCGTGTTATTGGTCGGTCATACTCGTGCATAGGAAGTGAGACAATACTAGGCAATAAACGTATAGAACTTTGTCCATCGTTTCATTCTAGAACCCGTTACAGTATAGTTACTTTATTAAGTGGCACTCAAATCATTATTTTAAAGCTGAATATTCTTCGTGTCTGTAGATTGAATGTCTGTAAAGTCCTCTGTGATAGATTATATTTTATTCTTGGTGCGGGAATCGTCTTAAACTAAAAAGTTTGTTTGTTTGTTTGTTTGGTTGAACGCGCTAATCTCAGGAACTACTGGTCCGATTTGAAAAATTATTTCAGTGTTAGATAGCCTATTTATCGAGGAAGGCTATAGGCTATAAAACATCACGCTAAGACCCACGGGAGCGGAGCAGTAGCCTTAATTAACGCGGGTGTAACCGCGGGCTCATCTAGTCTTTAATATATCAAAACCAATCTTATCGAAATACTTACTTTAGTTAGGCCACCGACTCATTCGCATGCGGCAACGAAACTAAGAAAAATCTGGAAGCGTTTCCTATATGCTGTCATCATCATCAACAGCCTTTAACAGTCCACTGCTGGACTAGGACTCTCCTTTAAAAGGAGGAATTGGCCTACTATACCACGCTGCACGCTGGCCAAACGGGTTGGTATAGGGTTTGTATCAAGTTTTCCTTCTCTTACAGTGCTGTTCTCTGCATAATATGCTCCCTCCGTCGGCTCTTACGACACCCGTGAGATGATATGGGGTGGTGACATCACGTATTCTTAATCCGTCACCACACGGACTATATGCTATGCCTCACTCTATTACACAGCACAAGGATACATCCTTGTTGCTACTGTTCCACTGGTATCTTCCAATCGTCGTTACACAGACGCGTTTCACATCGCAATGCGTCACCGCGCGTCCTAACACGAAAGAAAGACTTTTGCATGATTGAAGCCGTAAACATTGAAATATTAACTAAAAATTATGCGGTTGGAAGCGTAGATTATAAATATGCGTAGACGACATAAACATACCTATTATTCAGTTCTGGTTTAGGTCTAAAAATTTTTACTTACGAGCAAAAAAAGTTTGAACAGATCAAACAAAATTTACTTACACATCGGGAGGAATAACTCATACACTACACTCTTATTCGTTGCTTGAGCTCATCCCATGCTGTATCGGCTATTGGGATGAAATCAATACTTATCGCTGACCAATGCACAACTGGAATCCCAACCTATTCAAGGGCTTTTTTTTTGTTTCTTTTTAGTTTTTGTTTTTCGTGTCAGTGTGTGGCCAACTCTGGTGTCAGAGGTTTCAGACCGCCCGAAGGCCTCCGACATGGCCTAACGATCCGTATCCTAGACAAGAACTGGGACCGACAGCATTACGTGCCCTCCGAAGCACGTTAGCGCTCAGATGTAAATGCCACACACTGTCACTCATCCAAGTGGTAACCTGTGCACGCGTTGCTTCACTTTGCCGATCTGTTACGAACGGCAAGCCAAGTCTCGCTATGAGCGCTACGCATACTCACTAAAACCACCGCGGTGTCCTTACGAGTCCCGTTTAGTGGCGGGGTCACGCTATTCGCGGATAGCATACTGTTCCGTGACTCCTTATGTCTCGTTATGACTAGGGAGGCGGCGCGGACATCACGCCGCCTCCTTGCCTTTTGGCGGACGGGGAGCAGCCCCAGCGCTCGCCGTCCGCAGGTACTAAAACGGCCGCAGAGGATAGGGAGGACGGTAACCAGATAACACCGCATCTCCTCTTCTTCTGTGGCCCCACCGCAACGCATCAATCAAATGGTGCGCCCCATTTGGTCGCGGGAGATAGGGCGCGCGGCAACGCAACACCGACACGCTTCTGCTCCCGCGACCGCGCCCGACTGCGAGGGACAGAAAGAACTGACCCTGCACCCGCATCTGTGGACGCATCCTGCGCTGGCCTCCATCAAGCCCACGCGGAGCGTCCATTCCTGGGATCTCGCTTAGGGTGTATGTAGGGTGGGTGCCCTAACCACGGTTACTGAGCTCTCCCACCACGACAAGGTGGAGATCCCACAGGGGGGAGCTCCTTTGGTCTGGTAACGCATACAACTTACAAGTAGGTAGTACATACCTATTATATTTTTTTAAATACAGTTTCTGATCTAGGTATAGATCTTGTGTCACAGGGGACTTTACAGTCATACACATAATGGACACAATGAACACCCAGACTTGAAACAACTATTATACGATTACGGATCATGCAAACTGTTGTCTCGTCAGTCTCGTGTGGAGATCGAAGCCACAATATTAGGCGCAGTATAAAGCGGCAAGGCCACTTAAACCACAATGCCAACCGTGCAGTCAATGTTATTCTTAGAAACAACTAGACCAAAACCAAATACTATAGGTATTCACACAAATGTTTGACTTGCGGTAACCAAACCAACCAAGCGACCTTCGATGTGGCCTTTACTAGTCTCTGGTGTGGCTGAAGTACCGCGTCCTCAATTAAAATGATTTTATACAAATATCATAAGAAAATATAATAAGAAGCATGCATAATTACTCCTTTCTAAAAGGTCAGCAGCGCCGATTGCTCGTTTGTGTCCCAAGGCAATAAAAATTTCTTGTTCTATGGATTGTCAACGATTATAAGTTAGAAACATTACTTCATCTGAGATGTGAAAACATTACTATAATAATTATGAAATAATTTTTATTCCTACAGTTTGAACGCATCCAATACTGATAAAACAACATAAGTGACAGCGCTGACACTGCTGACAGTAGTGACATTAGATGTGTTGGCAATTGGCACTTGACTGGTGATCAAAATAATAATTGTTTACATTTACAAAATATCGAAAATACAATTATTTTAAAATTTATAACATTGAATTTAGTTCTATTGTGATGTTAAATAAACTATAAAGAAATAACATTGATCATTGTTGTCAAAATGTCGCAACCTAACCTGTTAGACATAGTTCCGGATCAATTATTTCAAACGTATTCTATTAGTGATATAGATCAGGTGCAAAAGAAACTACAATATGAAATTGAAAGGAAAAGAGAAGAGCTTCGGGCTATGGTCGGGTAAGTTACGTAGGCCACATATCATTATCAATGCTACAACTAATATAGGTAATAATTTTGTGAGGATACACATATATTTGTAACACGTTCTAGCTAAAATTACTCAGAGAATTATGATGAAAATTTGCAATATTATAGCTAATTCATCAGTTACCTTTTGCCGCGACGACTGACACCCATGCGGTAGGACCTGCGGTCAGAAACTAGTCAATGTTCAATATATTTCTATAGAAGCTATTCAATCATTTGGTCTCTCAGCTAAATTACCTTGGTCATATGTCAAAAACAACAATGTGTAGCTACCGCCACTTAAATGTTGTAAGGTATTGGTCTTCTAATCTAATACTTAATTTAAAAAGCTGAAGAGTTTGTTTTTTTGTTTGGTTGAACACACTAATATCAGTAACTACTGGTCCGATTTAAAAAATCTTTCAGTGTTAGATAGCCCATTTATGGAAGAAGGCTATAGGCTATATAACATCATGCTATAAGCGACGGTAGCACATCAGTAGCCTTAAATAATCCTGGTGTAACTGCGGTCAGCCTCTAATGTATTATCTAATTGATTACACTGCCAATATGAATTCCTTCAACATAAAGTACTAGGTTGCAATAAGAATTAGCAGTGATAAATTTGTAGAGATTCAATGTTCATTTAATTCCAGTGAGAGATACAGAGACCTGATTCACGCAGCGGATACTATTGAAGAGATGAAGGAAACAACTGGCAGTACTCTAAACCACATCAGCGAAATGATGGCTGCGTGCAGAAACTTGCACAACACACACCTAGTGGGGTTCAAGATTGATGAGAAACCATCAGTAACACCAAGGTATGTTTTCTTCTACACTTATTAATTTATTTTTCTGCATGTATACAGAGATAGTCCGTGTGGTGATGGATTTTTCCCTTTAACGGCATACGAGGAGATTTGCTTCGCTGGTTTGCATCATATGTTAGTAATAGATCACAAAGGGTTGTTATCAAGGGATCCCACTCGGCGACTTCTATTGTAACATCTGGCGTACCCCAGGGCTCAATTTTAGGGCCTCTTTTATTCATTTTGTTCATAAATGATATTGGAAATTGTTTCAGACACTCAAAATTTTTGCTCTATGCTGACGATCTAAAAATCTTTAAAGCTATAAGAAAACCAGCAGATTGTTTTCAGTTACAAGAAGACTTAAATCGACTCTCTGAATACTGTATTCAAAACAAACTTTGCCTTAGTATTTCTAAATGTTTAACTATATCATTTACAAAGAACAAAAACGTTTTAAATCATAATTATAATCTAAACAATGTACCTCTATTGAAAGCTCTATCCGTGCGAGACCTAGGGGTACTGCTAGATAACAAACTTCACCTTGATCAACATATTGACAACATCATCAAAAAGGCTTATCGTATGTACGGGTTCGTTATGAGATCAGCTACTGAATTTAAACATGCAAGCACTTATTGTCATCTCTATAAAGCACTAGTTAGATCTCAACTCGAATATGCGGTGGTGGTGTGGAACCCTTTTTATAATAAATACGTTGAGATGCTAGAAAGAGTGCAATGCAAATGCCTTAGATCGATGCACTATAGGTGCTGCCACAATTTCCCAACCAATTTCCCAACCTATAAAAATCTTCTTGATAATTACAATCTAATGAGCCTGAAGTCTAGACGTTTATATCTAGAAATTATGTTTCTTTTCGACTTATGCTGTAACAGGTATAACTGTTCTGAGATTACTAATAAAATATGCTACTGTGTCCCAAGAACTGTTATTAGACGAGAGATGTGCGCACGTCCTCTTTTTGCTGTGTCCCATTGCCGCACCAATGCTGGTCTGCGGGCGCCTCTACGTCGCTTGTGCAAAAACTATAACGACTTTTGTTCAGAAACTACAGAACTAGATTTATTCTCAGTGTCAGCAAATAGATTTCGTTCTGCTTTGTTAAATAAACTTAAGGATTCCGATGTATAGTTATTTGAACATTCTTGTAGTCTTACTCGCATAGATTGTTCATTAGTATAGTATGGTATAGTTTAGTATAGTATAGTATAGTATAATATAGTCATATGAATTGTATATGCTGTGGCTAACGGTGTGGGTTTCACATTTATAATAATACCTTTGTTTACGTTATGTGCGCAGATATAATGTGTTACTGTTTGTTTGTCCCAAATAAATAAAAATTGGTTGCCTGTAAAGTCGGTATACGGGCGAAAGTTTTACGTGACAACGACTTTGAGTGGTAAAATAATTTTAATGTGAATATTCATTCGTATAGTAGGAAGAAGGATGAAAGACGCGTGCCTTTCACTTTTTATGTCTGTCTCTCTCGCTCTTAGGCGGGACGCGTGCCTCTCACTCGCTCTCATTGTGAGCGCATAACGTGAGCGGAGCGTAACGCAGTTTCTTGAAGTGTCACCCGGCAAACCAATTTATAAGACGTTGTCACGTCAATAAATAAATAAATTAAGAATATGGCATGTCACCACCCCATATCATCCCATGGGTGTCGTAAGAGCTGACAGAGGGAGCATATTATGCAGAGAACAGCACTGTAAGAGAAGAAAAACTTGGTACAAACCCTATCCCAACCCGTTTAGCCAGCGTGGTATAGTAGGCCAATTCCTCCTTTCAAAGGAGAGGCCTAGTCCAGCAATGGACTGTTAAAGGCTAATGATGTGATACAGAGATACTGATTTAATTTTATTGCACAAAACAAGTTAAAAAAATATAATTATTAAAAGTACACAGTTAATAATGAACTTAAATATAAATTGCAACTCAAAACATGTGCATTTAGTAAAACAAAGAACGACAACATACAATAAAAAAATAATAAAAAATATGATATAATCTAATGATAATCTAATGAAATCTAATATACAATTAACTGAAATATTGTTTGTAAGTTCAATCTTTAAGTCATCATCATCCTCTAACATTATCCCAGTTTCAACTCGGGGTCTGCTTACTAGTCTGACTGGATTTGGCTGAATATTAGCTTTTCCATAGAGGGACTGCCTGTCTGACCTCTACAAACCAAAGGGATAGCAATATTCCATAGTTAAGACTAGTTTCAGTTTATTTAGAAGGTACTGACACCCTGTAACAACTGTCAAAGATCTTCATGACCGGGACCGACGGCTTAACGTGCCCTCCAAGGCACGGGATAAGCGATAATTAACTATTCATTACGCACGTAGCTCCGAAAAGTCGTTGGTGCGCGCTGTGGATTCGAACCCGACACCCTCTGCATGGCAGTCTGTTGGTATCTCCACTAGGCTATCACTGCCTCTAAGTTCAATCTTTAAGTATAGACTGTTAAAGTCTTGCGATTTAAAAAAAGTTCTTTAGAGGCTGTGGCTCATAATGTATTGAAGAGTATTCCATAATGCTGAAGGAGAATCAATAAGGCTTCATACATACATATATAGAGACTCACGCCTGTTTCCCTAAGGAGTAGGCAGACACTAGAAACCATTTGCAGGGATCCTGTCATATCTCACTTGCTTCTTTCACCCTCATAAATTTTTCATTCATGCTCTGTGTTTGGTTCTGTTCAATAAGGCATGAAGCTTTAACTTAATATATATTTGTATAATCTAAAGACAAAACTAGCATCTAGATAGGACTTTTTGTTTTTAATGAATTAATTGTAGAAGAGCAATTTCGACAGTTAAAAAATCAAATCAAAGTATGCTTTACAGATTCTATAATGATGGTGATGGTTTAAAGAAAGTAGAAATTTATAAAAACTAAACAATTAAGATAAATTGGTTGACAGTTTTTTAAAAATAAGAACCAAATTGCACTAAAACGTTGTGTCACAGTTTTCAGTATAATGACAACTCAGTACACAGTATATCGGTTCAAGTGAAGCTGCTAATGGAAATACCCGAGAAGATCTGGACGAGCATTGAAGCAGAGGACTATGTGAAAGCTACGCAGCTCTTCATTATGGCTAGACATATTAATACAGGTATACTGAAATAAATCTCATCTTTATAAAAAACTAGCTGATCCGGCGAACTTCGTACCTACCTACTGCCATATTTTTTTGCTAGTATTTTATCTTTCATACTAGCAAAAAAACTACTAACTTTCCTCCTGACAATAATGAACCCATAAAATATTTATCCAATTTGCTTAGAAGTTATGCACATAAAAACATTTCGGTGATGCTTTTATTTATACAGGGTTATTTGTAAAACACCATTAACCTCTCAGGACTATGTTACTAACATCATAATCAACAACTTTAATTACCCTCCGAAGCACGGCAGCGCTACAATGTAAATGACACATCAACCGGTCACGCATCGGTATGGTGATGTGTGCAAACGTCGCTTACCATTCTCGATCTTTTAAGAATTGCAAGCCAAGTTATGTTATGATATAGGCCTCTCCAATGGAACGCCACTGAGCCCGATAAAGCTTGTGACTAACAAAATCAGTAGCCCAATATTCATGGTATTATTTAAGAGCATATCTAACAGTTTCACTAATATTTTCAAACTTTTATGATTTGTACTCACACTAATGTTAATGTCGTTAAAATATATTAGACGTAATAGATTGAAAATATTGGTAAAATATATCTTATATGCCCCGACCGACGTTTCGGCGTGAATTACACCAGCCGTAATCTTTACTTCTAGAACGTTTTATTAATCTAAACATTTTAAACCTTTCAATAGTATTCGAACATTCTGTCATTGGTTTTTTAGGGTTCCGTAACCGTAACCCTTTATAAATTCGCCATGTCTGTCTGTAGTTACAGCCATTTTATTCCGAACCTATTAAGACTGCACCTTTGAAAATTGGTTGATATATGTATTCTGCAAATTGCTGCCCGATTTTTATACAAACTTAAAAAAAGGAATGATAATAAAGGGGGCTGGCTCTCCATACATGGAACTGACGTGAAAATAGTTTTGAGATGTTTGTCCGTTTGGCAATACTTAGCCGCATTTTTCTTCTCAATAGTACCGTATATGTACCTATATATCTTTAATTACAGGATTGCAACTACAAATTGGAGGCAAAACCGTGAAGCCGGGTATGCAGTCTATTTATAAATTGGTCCAACGCCAGTGGCATTCCATATCAAACTTCAACCAAACCATCATAGATGTTTGTAGGCAGAAGCTGCAAGATGTTGACATCAGTGTTGAGGTAAATGTTAACTGGTTACAGATTGTTTTTAACGATTAGGTACTCCCGCTCTTGCAGTAAACCCTGTGTCACGGCCCGGCCACAGCCTATAGCGGCGGCGGCAGTGGCGAGCGCTTTCGAAGTACAACAAACAGGTGTAAACCTCTGCCTACCCCTTCTGGGGATACAGGCGTGAGTCTATAAGAGAAAAAGAAAAGAGTGCCGGAGGCCCCATTTCCTTTTCCTTCGTCACCACACTGTTATTGCTTTACCCATCTCAAAAGACTAAAAATGCCACATCATCTGGTGTTGCTTGTGTCCATTAGCGGCGGTAAACGCTTACCATCAAGCGATCCGTCAGCTCGTTTACCGCCTATTACATAAAAAAGTGGCATAGATGTAACTGCTGCTTTTCCTTTGGTTAATGAGAAGAGTGGGGTTCCAATCATCCCTTTCCATCTTCTTTGTCTTCCCTGTGATGGAAGAGGAGAGAATATAAGCAGTTAAATTGCGTTTGGCGGTGTAGGATAGACTTCTTTTAGAGCTAACATTGCGCAGGATTTTTAATAAATTTTTGACCAAAAAGATCGTCATGATCGTCCTAGCGTTATCCCAATTGCGTCCAAAACTTTCGAATCAGAACCCGAATATAAGCTGAATATTTCCTCCATATGGTGCATAGGGTTCCCACCAAGAACTTAGGGTCCCAAGCCAACCTCACCTGCAAGTGGTGCACCTGCGGATCAACGGACGAGGCTCTGGCAAACTAAATATCCCGATAAGCGGCAATGGGCTCGCCATCTATTACGTGGGATCAAAACACTGGCGAAAAGTGGGCGTTTAATATGCCTTTGCCTACCCCTTCGGGGAAACAGGCGTGAGTCTATGAGTCTATGTATTACCTTCATAGACCTATTGCCATCTACACTCCGCGATCCATCGAGATAGCTCCATGGTTTAGACCGGCGCTGGCAAATAAAGGAAAGGTGGGCCGCATTTTTGATAGTTACTAGAAAGCATGTGTACAGTCGAACAACTTCCCGCTAGACCACCATAAGGGCGAGAATCGCTTAGCAAGACATCGTTGCTTCCAGTGCTACTTTACACACACATTGACACTAGTGTACAAAATCAGTTTCTAGTGTGCCTCGACTCTATGAGCGAGCTAAGGGATTTTTTTTCAAACTGGTACAGCGCCGACTTGTTTGATTGTACCTATTCTTAGTCTGCACCATATGTATGGGCTCTTTAGTTCGTTTTTATGTTATGTTGTACAAAAATCACAGGCCGCATGTAGAACCCACGCGAGCCTAAGGTGTCAATATATAACACCTAGCATAAGGTCACACGTAAGAGGAAATAACATTACATAGAAACAATATTTCTTCTTTCTTTTGCTATCTTTCGTTTCCTGATTTTGTATGCTTGTAGCTGTACTGTAATATTCCATGCATGGCTGCATCTATGTTTACTATGTATAGCGTTTGCGACTTTCTAGCAACTTAGCTTTATCAATGGCGTGAAACTCTGTTATTGGCTTAAGACGCTGACAACAGCCAAATGGCAAAAAAAAGCTTCTCTCAAACAATCTTTTTTATAAATCTATAAAGTTTGTGACGGCGGAAAAAATTTATGTGAATCTTGAACATATTTCTGAGAACCCTGTTGTTTTCAAAACACGTTTCTGAAAAGTTTTCTCGATACAAAAAAATAGTAAACTAACCTCTTAAAATGATCTTCCAACAAATATATCTGTATTACTTATCAACGTACGTTAGTAAAATTTATAACAATAATGTATCATATTTAAATACAGAACTTGGTAGCTTTTTATTTTTCACTACGCAACTTAGTTTTAAGTAATTAATTTATTTTATGGTTTTGACAGAGATCTGAATGTCCTGTGGTCGTCGCGTTTCTCTTTCTTATGTATACAATCCGACAGTGACAGCAACAGCTCAACTCAATAGCGGTTGTCAGCGCCTTAAGAGACAATTGTCATCATCTCACTATCAATGATATTAATAATATCACTCCTCAAACTAACCTTCTCACTGATAATGGGATGAATTTCACAAAACCATGTAAATTAGTTATAAGCTGTTGAGTTTCCTAATAAATAAATAAATTAAGAATCACTTGATGTAACAAAGCCTTTATTACCAAAATTTACTCACATTTTCCAGGTGGCTTGTTCTTGCCTGATAAGCTTATACCTGCTGGACTCTCAATCCATGGTGGAACTGCTCAACACACTGATAGGCCTGCACAGCAACAGCAGTCTGAAGGAAACCCTGCAGTTTGAGCTGGCTCAGATCTTGGACGGTGATGTTAAAGCGCAGATTAAACATAAGATTGTGAGCGGTGTGAAGATTGTGTTGAAAACTGTTGTGCTTGTGTATGAGTGTTTTGTTGGTAAGTTCCTTTTTTTTATTTGTTATTTTACTGACTGACTCCGTGGTCCAGTGGATAGCGTATGCGACTGCTGATCGGAGGTCCCGGGTTCGATTCCCGGGTCGGGCACAAGTATTACTGGGTTTTCCGAATACTCAGTAGCAGCCCGGAGTCTGGTGATGTGCCCGGTAACGGCAATAGGCTCGCCCCCTATTACGTGGGACCTAAAAATTCATGGCGAAATGTGGGTGTAATATTTACACCTCTGCCTACCCCTTCGGGGATACAGGCGTGAGTCTATAAAAAAAAAATTAATTCATATGTTTTTGCAGACAACGACGGCGGAGCGGTACTATTAAAATTAAAAGAGTTGTTCAGAAGGGATTCGCAGCCTCTGATTGAGTTGGTGAAGTTTAGCGACCCAGCTTCGCTCAAGTTGTTGCCACCTGCTATTACAAATTATCGGTAAGTCACTGAGCAAATTTCTTTTTTGTTTTTAAGACACAACTCCCGCATTAGGAACAACTCCTGTGTCGCGGGGGCTTTACAAACATTCAATTAACGGATACAAAGAACACTCAAAATCGAAACATTTGTGAATCACACAAAGTGTTGTCTCGTGCGGGAATCGAACCCACGACACTCAGCGCAGTGTCAAGCGGCGAGGCGACCGCTTAAACCAGTACGCCACCCGTGCAGTCAAATGTAATTAGGAGGAAAGAGTGCAATAATTACTTAAGTGTAAAAGTCAGGAAAATTCGAGGGTTCCTTAGTTTTCTGAAATAGCACAAATAAAATAAATATTCTACAGAATGAATTAGGTTGCTTCCACAGTCCCAAAAAAAAGCATTAACATTATATTATTTATTTCATTATGTATTCGTGTTTTTTGTTTGTTAATCATTCGATCTTTACAGCAGCCATGTTGGTATTCCATAAGAAAATTAAAATGCGGCACCTCGGCATTATATTTTAAGGTGATGCTTCAAAATGCCATATGGCATAGATAATTTTTTAAATACACCGATTTCGACGGTAAAAATATTTTTCTTTTATCATCATCATCAGCCTGCCGTACTCCACTCTTGGATATAGGCCTCTACAATGGCACGCCACTGAGCCTGATTTTCAGCTCTTCGTGTCCAGCCGCTACCAGACACTTTGCGTATATTGTCACTCCACCTGGCTGGAGGGCGTCCTATAATACGTTTTACTACTCTTTCTTTAATTACTCTAACTCGTTATTTGGTCGTTATATAATTTAAGGACGCGTTTACGCTTGTATCAAAAAACCACATATTTCCGGTACATTTTACGACAATTTTAGATAATAACTAATAAAACTAATGATTACGATAAATTGATTACTTTTTTATCTATAAATCAATTTGAAAATAAATAAAAAATATTTAATTAATATTAATGTAAAATCGATTCGAAACGGCCTCTTCAATCAAAAATAGGCATATACTGCTATTTTTGGGTACAATTTTCTCTCTATTTTTACATTTATTTAGATTTTCAAAGATAGAATAGGGTAGTAAATATAGTCAACTCAAAAACAATTTGATCTTTTTTTTCAAAATATTGTAAATTGACTCAAAAAAAGCAAAAAATTATCTTACATTTTTCTTCTATTCTATTCTCGCATACGTGTGTCTTAATGTGTGGCAATAAGGTTCGTTTTATTTAGCCACTTTCTTGATTTATATATCCAAATTCTGCAATGAGATCTCAGTCTGCGCTTGAGCGCCGTCGGGAATGGACTCTATGTCGCTTGTCGCTGCAGCCCGAAGACGAAAAAAGCAATATACGAATACAAAATATTCGCTAAAATCAATTTGATACTTCTCGTATTCTGTGCGAATTACGTACAAGTAAATTTATTTTGTATAAATGGACATTATTACTTTATTTTCTCCGTTATGTTGAGTCAGGATATATTTCGGTATTTAGATATTATTTTGTTTCTTGCGTTGAAATCTGGTAAGATTATCTGGACTGATGGTATACCATCCCGTTCAAGTGTTGCGACTGGAACTCATAAAAGAGTAGACCTAGTTATGCCAGGTTGGGGCTCATTTTATTTGTTTTGGTGAGACCCTATCACTGGTACTAGTGAAGTAACCTTCCAAGGTTATTCGATGAGTCGTGCTGGTACTCATATGTGAGTAGAGCTAGGCATGCCGAGTTTGGGCTTATTTTGTTTGTACATAAGAGACCCTACCACTGGAACTTATGAAGTAACCTTCCAGGGTTATTCAATGACTCTTGCTGGTACTCATGTGTGAGTAGAGCTAGGCATGCCGAGTTTGGGCTCATTTTGTTTGTACATAAGAGACCCTACCACTGCATTTTATGAAGTAACCTTTCAGGGTTATTCAATGACTCTTACTGGTACTCATATGTCAGTACAGCTAGGCATGCCGAGTTTGGGTTCATTTTGTTTGTACATAAGTGACCCTACCACTGGAACTTATGAAGTAACCTTCCAGGGTTATTCGATGACTCTTGCTGGTACTCATATGTCAGTAGAAATAGGCATGCCGAGTTTGGGTTCATTTTGTTTGTACATAAGTGACCCTACCACTGGAACTTATGAAGTAACCTTCCAGGGTTATTCAATGACTCTTGCTGGTACTCATGTGTGAGTAGAGCTAGGCATGCCGAGTTTGGGCTCATTTTCTTTGTACATAAGAGACCCTACCACTGCATTTTATGAAGTAACCTTCCAGGGTTATTCAATGACTCTTACTGGTACTCATATGTCAGTACAGCTAGGCATGCCGAGTTTGGGTTCATTTTGTTTGTACATAAGTGACCCTACCACTGGAACTTATGAAGTAACCTTCCAGGGTTATTCGACGACTCTTGCTGGTACTCATATGTCAGTAGAAATAGGCATGCCGAGTTTGGGTTCATTTTGTTTGTACATAAGTGACCCTACCACTGGAACTTATGAAGTAACCTTCCAGGGTTATTCGATGACTCTTGCTGGTATTCATATGTGAGTAGAGCTAGGCATGCCGAGTTTGGGCTCATTTTGTTTGTACATAAGAGACCCTACCACTGGAACTTATGAAGTAACCTTCCAGGGTTATTCAATGACTCTTGCTGGTACTCATATGTGAGTAGAGCTAGGCATGCCGAGTTTGGGCTTATTTTGTTTGTACATAAGAGACCCTACCACTGGAACTTATGAAGTAACCTTCCAGGGTTATTCAATGACTCTTGCTGGTACTCATGTGTGAGTAAAGCTACTCATGCCGAGTTTGGGCTCATTATGAGAGACCCTATCACTGGAACTTATGAAGTAACCTTCCAGGGTTATTCAATGACTCTTACTGGTACTCATATGTCAGTAGAAATAGGCATGCCGAGTTTGGGTTCATTTTGTTTGTACATAAGTGACCCTACCACTGGAACTTATGAAGTAACCTTCCAGGGTTATTCGATGACTCTTGCTGGTACTCATGTGTGAATAGAGCTAGGCATGCCGAGTTTGGGTTCATTTTGTTTGTACATAAGAGACCCTACCACTGGAACTTATGAAGTAACCTTCCAGGGTTATTCAATGACTCTTGCTGGTACTCATGTGTGAGTAGAGCTAGGCATGCTGAGTTTGGGCTCATTTTGTTTGTACATAAGAGACCCTACCACTGGAACTTATGAAGTAACCTTCCATGGTCATTCAATGACTCTTGCTGGTACTCATGTGTGAGTAGAAATAGGCATGCCGAGTTTGGGTTCATTTTATTTGTACATAAGAGACCCTACCACTGCATTTTATGAAGTAACCTTCCAGGGTTATTCAATGACTCTTGCTGGTACTCATGTGTGAGTAGAGCTAGGCATGCCGAGTTTGGGTTCATTTTGTTTGTACATAAGAGACCCTACCACTGGAACTTATGAAGTAACCTTCCAGGGTTATTCAATGACTCTTGCTGGTACTCATGTGTGAGTAAAGCTACTCATGCCGAGTTTGGGCTCATTTTGTTTGTACATAAGAGACCCTACCACTGCATTTTATGAAGTAACCTTCCAGGGTTATTCAATGACTCTTACTGGTACTCATATGTCAGTACAGCTAGGCATGCCGAGTTTGGGTTCATTTTGTTTGTACATAAGTGACCCTACCACTGGAACTTATGAAGTAACCTTCCAGGGTTATTCAATGACTCTTACTGGTACTCATGTGTGAGTAGAGCTAGGCATGCTGAGTTTGGGCTCATTTTGTTTGTACATAAGAGACCCTACCACTGGCACGTATGAAGTAACCTTCCATGGTCATTCAATGACTCTTGCTGGTACTCATGTGTGAGGAGAGCTAGGCATACCGAGTTTGGGCTCATTTTGTTTGTACATAAGAGACCCTACCACTGGAACTTATGAAGTAACCTTTCAGGTTTTTCAGGTTTATTCGAAGACTCTTAGTGGTACTCATATGTGAGAAGAGCTAGGTATGTTCCAGTGGTAGGGTCTCTGATGTTCATACAAAATGAGCCCAAACTCGGTATGCCTAGCTCTACTCACATATGAGTACCAGCAAGAGTGATCGAATAACCCTGGAAGGTTACTTCATAAGTTCCAGTGGTAGGGTCTCTTATGTACAAACAAAATGAGCCCAAACTCGGCATGCCTAGCTTTACTTCCATATGAGTACCAGCAAGAGTCATCGAATAACCCTGGAAGGTTACTTCATAAGTTCAAGTGGTAGGGTCACTTATGTACAAACAAAATGAGCCCAAACTCGGCATGCCTAGCTCTACTCACATATGAGAACCAGCAAGAGTAATTGAATAACCCTGAAAGGTTACTTCATAAGTTGCAGTGGTTGGGTCTCTTATGTACAAATAAAATGAGCCCAAACTCGGCATGCCTAGCTCTACTCACATATAAGAACCAGCAATAGTCATCGAATAACCCTGGAAGGTTACTTCATAAGTTTCAGTGGTAGGGTCTCTCATGTACAAGCAAAATGAGCCCAAACTCGGCATGCCTTACTCTACTCACATATGAGTACCAGCAAGTGTCATCTAATAAACCTGGAAGTTTACTTCATAAGTTTCAGTGGTAGGGTCTCTTATGTATAAACAAAATGAGCCCAAACTCGGCATGCCTAGCTCTACTCACATATGAGTACCAGCAAGAGTCATTGAATAACCCTGGAAGGTTACTTCATAAGTTGCAGTGGTTGGGTCTCTTATGTACAAACAAAATGAGCCCAAACTCGGCATGCCTAGCTCTACTCACATATAAGAACCAGCAAGAGTCATCGAATAACCTTGGAAGGTTACTTCACTAGTACCAGTGGTAGGGTCTCACTAAAACAAATAAAATGAGCCCCAACCTGGCATAACTAGGTCTACTCTTTTATGAGTTCCAGTCGCAACACTTGAATGGGATGGTATACCATCAGTCCACATAATCTTACCAGATTTCAACGCAAGAAACAAAATAATATCTAAATACCGAAATATATCCTGAATCAACATAATGGAAAAAATAAAGTAATAATGTCCATTTAGGTATATAAAAATAAGAAACTTATTTGTACGTAATTTGCACAGCCAGGCCTATAACACATAGATACATATCACAAAAAATTCTAAGTCTCAAAGTTATTTAGTTGAACTACATTTCCGCAAATTACCGTACGTAGTACGTATTGTTGCCGCCGTGTCGCTGTAGTGACGCGATTTTGTACCTACTAATTTTGTAAACGCGTCCTTAATTCGGTGACTGAATGTAACTCTCATAGCGAGACATGGCTTGCTCGTAACAGATCGACAAAGTTAAGCAATGCTTCCACAGGTCACCACTTGGATGGGTGACCGTGTGTGGCATTTACATCTGAGCGCTACCGTGCTTCGGAGGGCACGTAAAGCTGTCGGTCCCGGTTCTTGTCTAAGGATAAGAATCGTTAGGCCATATCGGAGGCTTTCGGGCGGTCTGAAAACTCCCGACACCAGAGTTGGCCACACACTCACACGAAACTCAAATAAAATATTATTTTCATGTATACTCACATAAAAAATCTTTATTCCAACAGGTTATCCATCAACAAGGAACTCCAAGCAGTTAGTCCACACGAGGTGCGCTCGTGTGTCCAGCAGTGGAGTACTTGGGTGCGTTCGTTCATAGACGAGCGAGTCCACGCGCTGTTGCACAACGTCACGCGCGTTAGAATACTGCATGAGATCAGAGATGTCGCCTTCAAAATTGGTAAGAAAGATTACGCTTAATATGAACGACTTACAAAAAATTACATTAAAAAATAAAACACAATGCAGAAAAATAAAATTGGGCAAGTATGAGTCGGACTCGCGCACCAAGGGTTCCGTACCATCATCTTTAAAAGAAAATCACGTGTGTTGTATGTATACTTAAGTATTTTTTAAGTTTCTATCTGTTTATTAAATCGAGTAACAAATTGCTTAAAAATTACGTTTGTTGTATGGGAGTCCCCTTTATTATTTACTTTTTAAAATTTAATTATTTATTTTGAAAGATAATATACGACTACATATTCTGTGAAAATTTTAAGCGTCTACCCGTTACCGTTAGTAATTTTGAGCAAAAATACGAAAAAAACACGTTTATTGTATGCCCCCCCCCGCAAACGCAAAATACGCGCCAAGACGTGGAGTTGCGGAAACAGCCCGTAAAATTAAGTATCAAGTATGCCCCCCCATCTTAATATTTTTTTTTTAATTTTTAGTATTTGTTGTTATAGCGGCAAACGAAATACATAATTTGTCAAAATGTTAGCTTTCTACCTATCACGGTTTATGAGATACAGCCTGGTGACAGACAGACAGACAGTGGAGGCTTAGTAATAGGGTCCCGTTTTTTATTAGGTACAGAACCCTAAAAACCACTGTTACCAGCGGCCTCACCAAGGTGCCGCACATTTCTTTTTGTTTTGTTTAAAAGACAACTCCCGCAATAGGAATAAATCATGTGTCACACAGGATTTATTAACCAAACTTAACTTACCGATTACAACTTAACTACCTACGGGGACTTAACCAACATACAATCAACGGACACACACATCAATGAACACCCAGACTCGAAACAACAATAGGCTTGTGTCTACTAAGAATAAATCGGTTTGATTGTAGTAGCTATAGATTCATTATGATTTTAAGATGTCAATAAAGTTTAATATTTATTATAAAAATGTAAGATTAATGTTATTTTTAAGATTCTAAAACTAAAAATAATATAGGTACTTATTCTTGTGACAGTGAACGCCAATCAGAGAGCATTACGTCAAACATTACGTCCGCCATTTATGTTGTTGACGTTTTAGTAGTAAATAGTTACAACTAAAACGTCAAACTTTCTACCTGTCAAATCGAATATAACAAAATAAAAGTGGGTACCTACATCAGACCAGACTTCATTCACGGTTTGTTTTGCACTTTGTGATATCACTCAACCGCCATGATGGTTTAAAGCGTTTTCGTGTCAAATTCAAAAAGGTTTTTAAAAAGCCATAATTAGTAATGTTGCTGATCGATTTTTGAAGGAAAATACAGGTATTTCAGTTTAACATCTAATAAAGGAACGAATCAATCGCTGATTACATTTTAGGACACAAGCCTATTGATGGATCACACAAAGTGTTGTCTCGGGGGGGAATTGAACCCTCGGTGTAGTATCAACCGGCGTGCAGAATTACACCTTACAGCCCGGGGGGGTCCGCTTACTAGTCTTACGAGATATGGCAGAATAAGAGTGTAAAACATATTTTATAAGTTAAATAATCGAGCACTAATCCCGCCGACAAACTGTTATGCAGTTTAGTGGGTTTTATAAATTGTAATTTGTTTATTACTTCAATAAAAATACTTTATTATTATCTCCTTTATTTATTATTTTTCTAATTAAAATTACATTTTTAAATATATAATGTACCCAAAAAAAACACATTTAAAAATATAAAATTAACCGTGGGGTCCCACCAGCATAGGGCACAGGGTTCAAGCTGCCGGTGGTTAGGGCTCCAGAGACAGGAACCTCCTCACAATACGTGCCGTGTCCAGAAGTACTGCCTTCTGCATCAGGTCCTTGACCCAAGCACCCAACGCGAGCCTCTTATTATTATTATCTACTTTACACATCATCTTTCAAATTAAAATTACATTTTTAAATATATAAATTACAAAAAAAAAAATACATTTAAAAATATAAAAATAACTGTAGGGTTCCACCAGCATCGGGCACAGGGTCCAAGCTGCCGGATATTTATTATTATTATTATTATCCCTTTCCTTAGAGCCACTGCCGCCTGACCTCCGCAACCCAAAGGGATACCGATATTCAATAGACTAGTGTCAGTTTATTTGAGGGTACTGACTCCCGTTACGACTGTCAAACCGACGGTTTACCGGATAATTAGCAATTCAATAGAGGGAGCGAAACGCATTTATTTTTACAACATACACAATTAGATGTTACATAAACATAAGAGATTACAGAATTACACAAGTAGGTATGTTATTAAAACGAGGTTACCACTCAGGCTTATGTTGATTATGGCAAAGACCACAAACCAACCCTGATCTTAGGTGGTAAACCCAGGTGACGATCACAGATATAAGACATACATACATCGTAATCTTATTACATACATACATAGACTCACGCCTGTTTCCCCGAAGGGGTAGGCAGAGGCATATTAAACGCCCACTTTTCGCCAGTGTTTCGATCCCACGTAATAGGTCGCGAGCCTATTGACGCTTATCGGGATATTTTGTTTGCCAGAGCCTCGTCCGTTGATCGGCAGGTGCACCACTTGCAGGTTGGTGCGGGTCTCGGAGTTCTTGGTGGAAACCCTATGCACCCGTTTAATCTTATTATCTATACAGAAAAGCATAATTAAATAATAGAATGTTGTCCATCAAGTGACTACCTATCGCTAGTTGAAACGGCTTGGCGAACCGGATTTCAAGCGCTTGTCTGGCCATAATTGCATCTCACTTATGCACTCAGTGCCGTCTCACTTATTCGATTAGGCAACTGCGACTTGCGAGCGAATCACTAATAATAATTAATACGCAAATAACTTCAAAAAGTCATTGGTGCGCGCCGTGGATTCGAACCCGATATCATCTGCGTGGCACACTGTTTCTTTAACTTAATATGAAACAACACCAAATCACTTTAAATTACACTATATGCTCAATAATTACATCTAGTAACCTACTACCAGAGTAAAGAATTGTGTGATAAGAGAGTGTTGTGGGGTAAAAGAAGATGTAGTGGCAAGCATCGAGAAACGTATGCTAAGATGGTTTGGGCACGTGGAGAGGATGGATGACCATAGACTGACAAAGAAGATATATAAGGCAAGTGTGAATGGGACAGTACGAAGGGAAAGACCTAGAACGAAAGAAGTACCCTTAACAGAAGAATATGCATAAAAAACTTGATGGGAGTGAATGAAGCAAGAGAGGTATGTCAGGATCGTTGCAAATGGCGTTCCGTAGTCTCTGCCTACCCCTCCGGGGAACAGGCTTGAGTCTATGTATGTATGTAATAACCTACTATTAATAACTTTTCCTTTTTTCCAGAAACCCCCTCAAACTGGTCAAAAATCTGCACTGCTCTAGACATTCCCGATGCCCACGTCTGGTGCCACTACTTCCAGCCTCTGCTAACTGCCCGAGTCAAAGCCATAATCGACAGTCGCTGGGTCAAAGTCTATGACTTGTTCAAGACCCAACTCCTTATAGACTTGACTAGGGTGTCAGCAGAAAGTGAGGTGGAGAAAGAAGCTGATATCAACTGGTTTGTCTGGAAGGACCTTATTGGAGAGACGGTTATAGAATCGAGAGCAGATGTGATTAAAGTCATGAATTCTTTGATGAAAGGTGAGTAACTTTTTATGTAAAACATAACATAACTTCTCGCCTGAATCGCCGAAGGGATAGGCAGAGGTGTATTGCACGTTGTTGATGATCGGCCGGCTTGAGTTCTTGTGTTAACTGAACTTTATAGGCCTTAAGACCTAAATCTTTATGCAAAATACGGTGTAATGACGTTTGTGGAATGCCTAAATCTAAAGAACGTCGAGGAATGGACAAACCTGGGTTTTCTTCAACACTTTCGGCTACAGCAGTAATATTCTCGGCTGTTCTTAAGCGACGTGCACGGGTTTTATTCTTCACATCACTAACTTGTCCCAACAGCTCGATTTTTTCCACCAATTTCTGTATTGCGGTCCGACAAGGTGCTTCACGACGACCCAAAAATGTTCGAGTTCTTCGAACCGTCTCTGCCAAATTTTCACCATTTTTATAGTGAATTTTAATAATTTGAATGCGTTGTTGAAGCGTGTATCGTTCCATTTTTATTAATGGCATAGTTTCAGCTTGTCAAATGTCAAAAATGACAGCTTCAAAAGTGACATCTAACGAAATAGCAGGCTATTCAAAATAACTCTTATTGGAAAACCCTGTACAACTAAAGGCTTTTACTAGTAAACGGATCGTTTTAAACCGTCAGTCAATCAGCAAAGAGGTCGCAAAACCTCATCAGTGGAGTGTTCACAGCGTATAGTCCGTTCACAGTTGTTTTACCTCTAGCTGTTAGATTGGCCAACCTGGGCGTTGTGTTGCTATATTTAGTATATAATACTCCCATTTTAAATATACAGTATTGCTAAAAATGTACTTATTTTTTATTGCCTACGCGATCGTATTAAATATTTGGAAGTAATAATATATATGTAACAAAACCTCTTGATATCGGCATGGCTATACGCATGTACATTTATTTTCTAACGAAATAATTAATTTCCTATGAAGATAAATAAGAATAAGAATAAATAGTTATACTATTTTTTTTCTATTTAATATACAAAGGCATCATAATTACGCCAATGTGAGGTTTTAATTATCAAATACAAAAACTGCAAATTTAATTTTCATTTTTTTTAATAAGAATGATTCACGTGGACTGCCAATGTTATGATGATTCGTAACTGCTGTCAGATTCTCGGACTGCCAATGACGATTCGTAACTGCTGTCAAATTCTGTATCAGACTCATAATAATTCTATTATGAACCTGTCCATTTCAGCATCCGTAGACCCATCTGTTTCACGAAGCTTGTCTTCAATGTGGCGCACATGTTTGCATTGTTTTTGTCAGTCTTCTGCAGTGATAGATTGAAAAGCTTCTTCAGCCAAATTCACAATGTTGGTTGCCTCTTGTCCTACATTTTTGCTTGTGACTCGCCTTTTAATGAGACTCCACATAAATTCAATTGCGTTTAGCTCGCAGTGGTATGGCGCTAATCTAACCATTTTGTGGCCATGAGCTTCAAGCATTTGATCAGTTTTTTTATAATTTCATACAGTTGAGCTTTCACCATGGTAGGCAGATAATATAACCCCTTATTTGTGATCCAGTTTTGCATTTCAGATTTAGTAGAACTTAATGTTGGTACCTTGTTTAACTTGACTTTGTGATAAGAGGCATTATTCATAACAACTACACTATTAGACGACAAATGAGAAATTAGTCTTTCCTGAAGCCATTTCATGAAATTAATTTGTTTTGTTCATGTCTTCATGGTAGTCACCCGATTTCGTCTGGAATTTAAATATTAATAAAGCGTTTGATATAAACCCTATTTCACCACCCGCATGAACAATTATCCTTCGTGCCCCAACGGAATCATTCTTAAGACACCCATTTCATTTTCTATTTGCCAGCATTTATTGTACTAAATACTCCTGAAACCGTACCTGTATCAAATGGTGGTTACAGTTGGACATTCTAGTTTCCACTAAAATTGGGTAAAATGTTATGCACGGGTAACCCTATTTTACATACCTGTCATCATAGAGTATCATTCCAACATAAAGAAAACAAACACTGACATTTGTCAGAGGTAAAATAACTGTGAACGGACTGTAAATTAATTAGTGGTGGCACGGAGACCACCATTAATTAATTTACGCTGTCAACACTGCGAAATTCCATTGACCACGGAGTAAAATAGGAATAAAATATGAAGAGATATATTCGTCTTTCTTTTGTATTTTTTTTCGTCGGAGTTGGCCACCAGAGCTCGGAGTTTTCAGGCCGCCTTAAGGCCTCCGACTTGGCCTAACGTCCGTCGGTGCGAGTGAGAACGCTACAGTTAAAGGCCCCTTGCATTTCTGTGATATAAACATCAACATTGCGCAATGGCGTGCTACCTGCAACTATTATTTATATCAGTTTATCAGTAATCAATAGTTTAAAACATCGATATATATGTACTAAAGTACTAGATGTAGCATTCAGAACATTTACTTTGTTCAAATGCTTTGCATGAACATACCGGCAAAGCAATCTAGTGTCACTTTGACTTTCCTGCAGTGTGGGTCCGCTTCGTTTATTGACTATGTGGCAACGATATATCGATTAATTTGAACCAGAACTTGTATCTGTAGTAGCGTTAGGCAATATTTTTAATTATTTATGTAAATAAAAGAGTTAAATGTATCATAATATCACATTAAAATGTATTTCTTTATTTTTATGTGACGTCATTTACGATCATAGACTAACTACTATGCAGAAATACATTGCAAGTGATTGTAGGTAAAATATATGACCAAGACCAGTGACCAGACTTCGTGAAGGTATTGGTTTTAAGAGTTTTTTAGTTTGATTAATGTTATAAAAGCAATTTGACGTTGTATATCACTAATTCTGTGTTCTTTTTATTTTTTGGTAAGTTGATCGTTATGACCGTATTAGCGAATATTTCAACACTTCATCATAGTAGGTACACATTTGCAGTTATAGAAAATTACGCAAAAATAATATTGAACCACGAGACCAAAACAGATCCTGATTTCCATTATCCGACCAATAGACAAAAAACCACAAAATTAATTGTGTTTGGTGGCAATTGAATAGTTATTAAAATATATTTTGGAGCATTTCTTGCTAGAGTAAATTTAACTGCAATTCAAAATATTTTTTTAGGCAGGAATTCAACCCGCGACCACGACGAACCGTGTCGATACCGTACCGACTAAGCTACTCAGGCCACTTCGTCATAGATTTTTTTTTAATAGTTGGTTTCCTTATGGTAGCACATAGTGCCATCTGCCACATGTGTAGGTTTAGAACTCTGTGGTCAGTAAGGGCATCTTAACAGAATGACAAACAATCCTGCCTTATATATTAGGTATATATGCTAAAGCAATTCTCATAGTAAGATAAATATAAAGTTTAAACATTAGAATTATTCGTGAAGCAACTAAGGCAAGTCTTGAACTTACGCCCACGAATACATTTTTCTATTTTGTAATAAAAACATATGAATATGTTTATAGATTTTATTTTTTTACTTAAATAAACCCCCAGCAATTAATTCCTTTTATTTTCATAAATAAACTGTTCTTATTATGTTGATGAAATATTGTAGGCAGAAAACATCTCTTCTGTGAAGTAAATAATCTTTGCAAATGCCATTAAGCAGCCAGTAGCGTTAGAGAACTATTGGATACTCATTGGTAAGATGCCAGGACTTGTTGTTGTTGATTGGCTATAATAATAACTAGACACTGTAAGTCATTGGCGCTGCTTGCGCCTGCGTGTTGCGCTAGTACGGTCTAATCGTACTCATACATTAGACAATTTGAACAAAATATTTATAGGGAATGCTCCGTCTATCGTTAGAGTATATGTCAATGGTTTAAAAGTTGTTTTTATTGATACACGAAGATAGTTTAAAATGGCAAAAAAGTGTATATATTGTAAAAAATTGACCTTAATACAAATTCAATGTTTGGGGATACAACAACAACACACTTTGACAGTTGCCAACCTCATTGTAGAATGTAGAGCATGCGTTGTTAAAGTGAGATGCAGGGGGCCTTTAACTGTTGCGTTCTCTCTCCCACCGGCGGACACGACACAGTATTGAGTTAGGTACTATTCCGCCACTCTATCCTTTATATCTCTATGGTCCTGATACAAGAACCGGGACCGACAGCTTTACATGCCCTCCGAAGTACGGTAGCGCTCTGATGTAAATCCCACACGCAGTCACCCATCCAAATGGCGGCCTGTGCACCTGAGCACTACTAATATATTCGTGTTAACGTGTGACGGATTAAGAATACAAAATATCATCATCCCTATTCATCCCGTGGGTGTCGTAAAATAGCATCTTTGTGAAGATCCGGTGAACTCGGCATCAAACCCTATACCAACCCGTCTGACCAGCGTGGTATAGTATTTTGTAGGTAGTAGAGCCTTGCTGATTTCAGCATGAATGGGCCGGCTCGACCGGGGAAGCACTACCCTCTCACACAAAATCGACGTAAAGTAACAGTAAGTACCTAAACTGTTGTGTTTCGTTCTGTGCGTTAGAGTGCCGGAGGCCTTATCCCCTATTCCTTCTCCCTCATCCCACTCCTCATCCTATCCTTTTTCCCACCCCAAGGGGCGGCAACGCACTTCTGACTCCTGTGGTGTTGCTTGTGTCCATGGGCGGCGGTAATTGCTTACCATCCGGTGTCAGGTGATCCATCTGCTCGTTGTGCGAGCCTGACCTGCGCACCGAGGGTTCCGTACGCATTTTACCTTATTTGAGGTTGGTGCTAATTACGCTAGTCCGCTAAATCTGTATGAGCGCCCATACAGCTTACAGGACTATCTTAAACGGAGTCTACTACCTATGTATGTATGAGGACACCCTTAAATTATCCACTTTTTTATTTTTTGTAATTTTTCCTTTATTTGTGCTATAAGACCCTGCTTTTGGCCAAATTTCGTGATTCTAGTTCAACCGGAACTACCATATAGCTTTTCGACTCAAAATCTATAGGGTACTTATGGTTGACCTAGAGTTGTCAATTTTGGGTAAAACCAAGGTCTTACAGCACAAGTAAAGGAAAAATGCCGAAAATTAAAAAAAGTTGAAAATTAAGTTTCATTTTGGTACTTACAAGTTTTCGCAAAAATCTAATTATGACCATATCTTTTTATCGGGTTGACTCAGGATCCTGATTTTTATACACCTAATAGGAACCATAGACCTCAGTATCTAGTATATATTTCAATCTGCTAGGTCCACCCGTTCCTGAGAAAATCGGTGGTGACACACGGACAGACAGACAGACGGACAAGAAAGTGATCTTATAAGGGTTCCTTCTTTTACCTTGTGAGGTACGGAACCGTAAAAAGATCTTTGTGAAGAGCTGGAAAACTCGGCATCAAACCCTATACCAACCCGTCTGGCCGACGTGGTATAGTAGACCAAACCTATTGACTCAGTGCTACTGTAAATTACATTCGGAGAGGTTAAAGTCCAGCAGTGGACTGCGAAAGGCTGTAGAGAAAAATAATTGACGATCGGTTGGTACAGCGGGAGTGTAAGCGACTGCTACGCCGAAGGTCGCGGGTTCGATCCCCACTCAAGTCAAACATTTGTGTGCATGAACATGGATGTTTGTCTTGGTCTGGGTGTTTCTATGTATAATATGTATGTATTTATAAAAAAAAGTATATATGTGTGTTCAAGTATATATGTATGTTTATCCATTAAGGTCAACTGGGGCAATTGCGTTATATTTTTATCGTGAACATTTTTGAAGGCCGATTTCATATAATTAGGGGACTTATTAGAATATTATATACTACAAACGTATTCATTTATATTTAGCATACAAAGTTAAATTATTAGTTTCATTCGAAAGCTTTCAAGAAAAGAGTTATAACGTGTTTTTTTTAAAAGAAGAAATTTAGACGCATTTACCCCTTACTGGGGTAAAAGCATCTGTTCAAATTAAAATTTATGCGCGCTACTTTTTTGGGCTATGTTATACATGATTTGCCTCAACCTAGGCGCTGTTCTAAGGAATTGTTGGTAAATAAACAAAATACAAAATAGGCAAGAAATCACAGTAGATTTCTTAACGCATGGGAAAATGCGGCTAAATTTGCGTAGACGCATTTACCTCTTATGAATTCCAGATGTTGGAAACATTTTTAAAGATGGGTAACATAATATAACGTATTTAAATCAAAGGAGGTTTTCAATCATAAAAGTTTAATCACAATCAACATTCAAAAGTTACTTATTAAGTCTTCTTTCTCTCTATAAAATATTTTTTATAGTTTCGGACCATGTTTAATTTGTTATTTGCATCTGAAAAAGAGAAGTGTGTTTTAATAATTATATATTTATTGTACGTTTAAAATGACAAGTATATCATCCATTATTCTTACTAAGTAATAAAACTGAAAGAGCCAATGATCCAATCCAAAAAAAATCTAATTGCAATATTCACATTCATCTTCTGTGTAATGTAAATAAATTATATAAAAATTACAAGACTGACACCAAAATAGGGAATTATTTAATAAAGCGTTTGCATTTTCAATATTCATGGTTAAAATAGAATGATAAGGTCCAGTTAATGCTTGATTTGAATATTGTTTGCATCCATAACATTTATGTGACCAAACGAAATGCGTTTCATGCCATGGCCAGGTTAGGCTCTGTTCTATGTAATTTTGAAAGTCAGTTTTGCTCAAAAATTTGTCAATATCAATATATCTTAGTACCACCATTATTATGTTAATTTTTTATTATGTATTTCACCTGAAATAAAAATAACCTACATTCACACACAACAACAACAAACCTATTAAACATAATTAAAACAAGACTAGATATAACTTTCAGTCTTGTGTTTAAAAACTGGATGTAAGTAACTTAATTGATATCTACCATTTATATAAATCACAAATGCAATAGTCTTAGTTCGTATTATGACGACAAAAATATTTTCGTACTTTGGTGTGCAATACATAAAAAAGGTTGAAGATAACTGCCTTTGGGGCAATTGCGCTATGCAGACGCAATAGCCCCTAAGTCGCAGACGCATTTACCTCAAATATCCAAGACTAACCTCAAATTTTCCAATGCTCATTCCTATAAAACCAAAATGATTTCACTTAAAATAACTACAAAACTAGTTAGACAGGAATGTAACACACACATAAACTTAAAATCAAAACAGTAGATCAAGGCTATTCATGGATTTTATACGATTTTAATTTCTTACCTCACGCACCACGAATTTTCACAAACCACGTAATTCCCAAAATGGCCGTTAATTCAAATTCCTGTCATTCAAAATGCTGTGTTGCCACTTTATAAATAAAACATAGTTGAAAATGATAGAACCAGATGGTAGAAATTTTAGTATTTCGAGTAACTTTTATTTATTTTTAAATAAACGCCATTGCCCCATGGACGCAAAAGCCCCAGGTGACCTTATCTAGTACCCATAACACAAGCTCTGCTTAGCTTGGGACTAGATGATGTGTGTGTAAAAAAAATATAGAGGGTGTAAAAAGACCCTTAACGAAAACTGAAACCCCATATTATACCAATCATTACGAACATTTTTTACTTCGGCACCATACTTGGGAAATTACTGGTTCAGGAGATATTGAGGCTCAAAGTTACTATGAAAGAACAATGGCCATTTTTGACCTAAACATGTATAGAGATAAAACTTATTTTAAAATTAAGGTTATTTTTTAGTGTAATGATTTCACTAACAATTATATTTTATAGAAGTCTAGGTAAAAATAAAAGTTTTGGGTTCTAAAGATGTTCTAGAACTCGTGAACGCATCCTTATCAAATTATTTTTTATTCGCTGCATTGTTATATTATCTGTGCCCGATAATACTTCCTTGTCACAGAAGAATAACATCCAATCTCTTTGTTCCTTGTTTAGCTTTGTTCCATTTCACTTATACCACATCTTTAGCATTTGGTTTTGTCAAAACCTCGAGAAAACTTAATTTTATATATAAATTGAATCAAGTTGTTAAAAGCTGATCATAAATGAATGTATTTTTTTATGTTACAAGATATAAAAAGATAAATATAAATGTATTTCTGCCGTTGAAAACATTGGATAACGATGCAATGGAACGTTTTTGACGTAAAGACTCCACCGGTGACATTGGACATGGGAGAAACTGTCAAATTAATACGAACTAATTTCGGTGTATTATGTAATTCCTAGACCTTTATAAGAAAAACTGTCTTTGCAGTATAATTTCTTGATCATAGATCTACTTGTTTTTGTACATTTTATCTATATACACAATAATTCATTATCAGGTCATTCAATGTATGAGAAGTGGCCATTGTTCTTTCTGTAATTAGGTACACAGTCCATGCCAATCTGTTCTATGGATGTCCTATGCACCTATGGATAAGTAGGCATTTCGAAAATTGTACGCGCACAATTTAAATTGAGGCTTAAAAAATGTGATTATTTGAAAAAAACATCATTTCCCAAGTTTTATTTTTGATTAGTATGACTTGGTATGATGTCCATAACAAGTAGACTTCGGCTTCGTGATGGGTCTTGTGACAACCTGTATGTCTAACCAAAGAAAGTGGCTTAAATAATTCAAATCGGAAACAATAGATTGCCAGCTTGTTTGTCAGTATATCAATAAATTGTTTGCCTATGATATTAAAATCTAATCAACTAAAAGACGTAAATATTTTATCTTGTTGAACGATCAAACGCCACTAGGTAGCGCCGGTATTTTTTGTCACGTTGACATGATTTTTGCCTAGAGATACAGGGTGTAATAAAACGCCATGGTCATCTGTCAAAAAAATACATAGTCTCACGCCTATAACCCCGAAGAGGTAGGCAGGGGTGTATTTCTACACCCACTTTTTGCCAGATATACTTTAGTCCCACGTAATAAGAGGCGAGCCTATTGCCTTACCGGGCACATTTCCAGACTCCGTGCTGCTATTGAGAATTTCGTGACAAAAAACCCAATAACACTGCCCGACCCAGGAATCGAACCCGGGACCTCCCGATCCCACGCGCACATTTATGCCGCGAGACCAATGAGGCAGTCGTATAGTGTTTGATGTCGAGTTTTCCGTCTCTACGCAATGATGGTATTTGCATCGTGTTATCCCTTGGTCGCCTCTTACGACACTCACGGGAAGATAGGGGGTGGTGACACTTGTATTCTATGCCGTCAACCACACGGCTCAAAAAAATAAACTCGAAATATTGCTGTAAAAACATTTGAAGACTGTTTGGTTTACTGTAAATGAAAATAGCGATAAGTTTTGACCAATTAGATCTTTGTATAGAATGTTTCCAAAAGCCAATTGGATTCGAAAGTAGTCAGTCAAAACAATTTTTTTTTTATTTATAGACTCACGCCTGTATTCCCGAAGGGGTAGGCAGAGGTGTAATATAACACCCACATTTCGCCATGTTTTTTTTTTAAGTCCCACGTAATAGGGGGCGAGGCTATTGCCGTTAACGGGCACATCACCGGTCTCCGTGCTTCTACTGAGAATTCGGAAAAACCAAGAACACTTTTGTCCGACCCGGGAATCGAACCCGGGACCTCCGATCCGCAGTCGCATACGCTATCCACTGGATCACGGAGGCAGTCACAGACAGAACAAAGTAAGAAAGGAATAACCATTGACATAGTTATAAATCCCACTCTTTTCATTACATGCCTCTCTTTACGTATAAACAACCTAAGGTCTCGCAAGATATTGAAAGTAATTGGACCAATTAGAAAAACAAATAATGAAGTTTTAAATATAGTAAAGAAGACAAATTTTGGAAACTATAGAAAATAGAAGGGGGAAAACCTGATACGACTTGACAGTTTTATAAAAAACATCTTAGATGAAAAATAGTAGGAAGGAGAGGATGGGGTAGACTCAGAGGGACGTATATTGACCAAGTGAAGGAGAAAGTAAAAGTAACGACGTATCAAGAGTACAAAGCGCTGGCTGTAGATAGGACTACATCATAAATATGGAAGAGGCTCCACCGACAAGAGTTCAGCTCTTATTTTGAATATTAGCCTCAATACTAGTGTTTAGAAAAATCGAAAACCTGTCAATGTCCAAGGCTATCATAAAGACTGGGAGTTTTAATTTTGTATAAAAACACTTCAAAATGCAATACATTAAATGGATGCCGTCTAAAATCATCCTGTATAACCTGTATTGATAGATATCTGATTGATTGGTCGACAGATAGGTTATATATTCGTCGATAAACTTGTACACATACTAGAGTTATGAATAATATTATGACGTCAATTGCGACCATGATATTTATTTGTGTCGCCAAATGTACTTGCGAATAGTTATGCAAGGTACTTGATTGTATAGATGGCGTTAGTAATGCCTTGCCGCGTTATGGAGTTCGTGAAAGACTTATTATTATTCTTATATAAGTCATCATCAATCATTATCAGATCTGTATATAAACAATCCCACTGCTGGAAGTGCTAGACACGGGTCTCTTATCACTATGAGAAGCGTAATGCCACATAACTGCTGGCCAAGTGCGGGTTGGCAGACTTCACATGTCTTTCGCCAAGTGCGGGTTGGCAGACTTCACATGTCTTTCGCCAAGTGCGGGTTGGCAGACTTCACATGCCTTTCGAGAACATTATGGATAACCCTCCGACATGCAGGTTTCCTCACGATATTTTCTATATTTTCCTTCACCGTTAAGCATGCATTAATACGAACATACAGTACTCGAAAATCATCTGTAAAAGACTTTTCCTAACCAGTATTACTCCAGTAATTTTTTAAAATATTACTATAGCATACTGATTATATAAAAGCGAGATTTTATATGGCAGACTACCCTAGATAATCAGGCACCAAAATCCAAGTATATAAGAAAATCGGTACCGACCGTTTTATATCTTGCATTTGACTGAATATTAGCTTTACCACAGTGCGACTCTCTGACCTCTGCAACCCAGAGGGATAGCAAAATTCCACGGTTTAGATATAGTCAGTAAATTCAGAGGAACTGACTCTATCACGACTGTCGAAGATCTTCATGACATCTAGGACCGACGGCTTAAGGCGCTGACAACCGCTATTGAGTTGAGCTGCTGCTGTCACTGTCGGATTTTATACATAAGAAAGAGAAGCGCGACGGCGACGGGACGTTCAGATCTTTTTACAAACCATAAAATAAATTAATTACTTAAAATAAGTTGAGTAGTGAAAAATAAAAAAAAAACAACCAAGTTCTGTATTTAAATATGATACGTTATTGTTATAAATTTTACCAACGTACGTTGATAAATAATACAGATATTTTTGTTGGAAGATAATTTTAAGAGGCTAGTTTACTATTTTTTGTATCGAGAAAACTTTTCAAAAACGTGTTTTGAATACAACAGGGTTCTCAGAAATATGTTCAAGATTAACATATATTTTTCCGCCGTCACAAACTTTATAGATTTAGCAAAAAATTGTTTGAGAAAAGCCTTTTTTTACCATTTGGCTGTTGTCAGCGTCTTAACTCTCCGAGGCACCGGACAAGCGATAATTAACAATTCAATACGCTCATATTCGAACCCAATACACTCTGCATGGCATTCTGTTGGTATCTTCCCTAGGCTATCGCTCCTTTTTTACCGTAGATACTTATTATAATCAAGGATCAGTCTGTACAAACCATCTCATTTTCCAGGCATGAGCCGCCAAGACCACGGCTACAGTCCAACGCTGGAGAAACTCTGTCAAAGTCTTGACGATGAACTTCAGAAACTATTGGAAGACCTCAGGGTATACTTGTACCAGGACAAGAAAGGCCCCGCTTCTAAAGACAAGTTGTTGTTCGCTTATGATGATGAAGATGACTCGGATCAGATATACAGCGATAAGGGTGCTATCGAAACTTACTTGAGAGATGTCTCCGATGATTATATACAAAGGTTAGTAGGTATTTTATTTGTACTGCTAAAATTGTCAACAATTACAAGAAGGAAATGGTTTGCACGGGGAAAGCTTTGACTGTCCAATTTGTCACAAAAAAGGAAATATTAAAAGTTTAAAGTTTAGTGGACTACCTCCGTGGTCAGTGGATAGCGCATGCGACTGCTGATCGGAGGTCCCGAGTTCGATTCCCGGGTCGAGCAAAAGTGTTACTGGGTTTTTCCGAATATTTAGTAGCAGCCCGGAGTCTGGTGATGTGCCCGGTAACGGCAACAGGCTGGCCCCCTATTACGTGGGACCAAAAAAATTAATGGCGAAATGTGGGTGTAATATTTACACCTCTGTCTACCCCTTCGGGGATACAGGCGTGAGACTATAAATAAATAAAATATTAAAGTAGTTTTAGTTGCCACCTCGCCGTATACTACTACGCTAAAGGACGTAGGTTCAATCCTCCAAGGGACAATTTTGTGTGATCCATAAATCGTCAATTCGAGTCTGGGTACCTTGTGTCCGTTGGTTAAATGTTTGTAATATCGTTCACGATACAGAACTTATTCCTAAAACAAAGTAATTAAAATAATTATCTATTAAAATTTTAACACGAAATAGACTTAAAATTTTACTACTGAATCTTAGATAGACCAAACAGATACTATAATATCATTCCAAAGAGAAATAAAAATTGAAATCTGTTAATAAATCGCGGAGTTTTGAGGTAACGCACAATTTGGGTTTTCTGAAATGACGCTCACTATGCGGCAGCACTGAGGCATCAGGTCCAGAAACCTGTCAAAAATGTCAAAGCTCCTATATTACTTCGGTGTTTGTTTGTATCATGTGTGTGTACGCGTCTGTACATATGTGACGTCAGTTTGGACCAGACGCATACTAAGCGCCGTCTGGTGGTAGAAGAAATACCAAACGCTCTTATTGAACTGAATTGAGAATTTCTTCTTTTTTAAAGTCGGCTGAAAAGGGAGTTTAAAACACATGACTGCCACAAAATATTGAGGCGCTATTATTGACGTAAGGTATTAATATTTACATACACGTGTCATTATTTTATTAGAATACGTGTGATAAGTTGTCAATATTTTAGATTATCTTCATTGATTGTTTATGATTCTGGTACTAGTCCAATGTATCATGCGATTGTCATGTGCAAAATAAATATGTTATTCATAATAATGTACTAAAAGAAACGTAATATATGCTGTTGTTAGGTAACTCAATATAAATGTGCCATCACTATATAGTATAAAACAAAGTCTGTCTTCTGTCTGTCTGTCCCTATGTATGCTTAAATCTTTAAAACTACGCAACCGATTTTAATGCGGTTTTTTTAATAGACAATGATTCAAGAGGATGGTTTATACACAGTATAAAGACATACAGTAGTTTGACGCCTTTGATCTCGTAGAAAAAGCCGACAACGTCTAGACAAGGGTAAGTAGTCTAGGGCTGCCACATGTAAACAATACCTACTAATTGAAACACCGTCTACTTATTTTAGAAAAATATTACAATTGCTACGCTACATGAATAATATAGTGTAAATCACTTATCTATACATATAAATAAAATTGGAGTGTCTGTTTGTAATATTAAAATAACCGCTTTTTACTAAATGCATATGTATGTATAGGTACACGGTACATACACCGAAATGACATTTTTTACAATTTTTGTCTGTCTGTCTGTCTATTTGTTCTCGCTAATCTCTGGAACGGCTGGACCTATTTTGACGGGACCCTCACTGCCCTGATGTACCAAGGAGTAACTTAGGCTAAAAATTAACCGGGTACGCGAAGAAGTTCCCTCAGGACGCGGGTGAAACCGTGGGAAACAGCTAGTTTATTATATTACAATAATTAACGATCAATAATTATTATAAAACACGTTGCATCTTTCGTGCGGTGACAGATTTGCACACAAAGTGTCAGTCAGCACCTATTTCATCCCGCAGGTGCCGTGGGAGGCGGTTAAGAATATAAACCATTTTTCGTACAAACCAATTTAAAATAAAGCTATTGACATAGCGGTGGTTTAATGGATGGGTAACCTTAGGATCAGCTTGCAGAGCCTATGTTGTCGATATGAATTAGTATTTTGCAGATATTTTTCGTGCAAACTACATTAAGGTAAAGCAATAGACATCACGGTCATTTTATGGATGGGTGACCGTGCTATGAGATTACGGAGAACATGTGTGGGGTTCATAAAAGGGAACCTAAAATATGGTTATTTTTGAGCTAGGATGCGCCGTTACCAATAATATGTGATAGGTACTTACCTAATGCGAAGGTACTAGGTACTTATTGCATGAAATTAAAATCACACTAGAATCGAATATTACCTTACAACGCATATTTTCTTACGTCTGCCATGTTGTTTACGTACAATAATTGCTACTTTATTCTGTGATTTGGATTTAATGAAATTTTCTTTTTTGGTATAAGTGAATTAATGAAATCGCAAATTTTTTTAATCCTTATTTATTTAAATCTTTAAACAGCATAAAGAATTTCAATGTCTCACAGCACAAGTCGTTTGCACCATCTTAATTAATATTCATATTTAAGCAAATAAATAAGTAACGAACAAAAAACAAGCACGTGCCAGCCCCTAAACATATGTACGTAGTTACGAACTAAGGCGATATACGTATCTAGGTACCGCTCTTCCCGCGTCTCACCTCTTGTCCCCCGCACGATTGACCCGTCTAGACGCGTTCGTCGAACGACTGTATGGATTATTTGACTGTGGTTTATATGTATAATAAAAGCACATTGCACCCGTGCGCAGCCGGGGCGGGTCGCTAGTATAAGTATAAGCGCCAAACGTGGCTTATAAACATGTCACATGCAACGATGTCAAGGCATAAGTAACTTTTTCTACTAGTATACTTTTTTTACTACTGATACATATTATAGATAGAAACACCCAGACCAATATAAGCATCCATGTTCACACACAAAAATGTTTGACTTGAGAATCGAACCCGCAACCTTCGGCGTGACAGTGTTTACACTCCCGTTACGTTTTTGACATTATTTATCTGTAATACAACAAAAAATACTTCATACAACGAATTTCATCCTTCTTTAGTAAGACAATAAGTTCCTTTATAGACCCTAAGAGGAAAATCATTAATATTAAACAACAATTTCAGCATGCTCCAATACATAAAGGCTTGCTTCGAAGAACCAACATTACAATCCAGCGAATTACAAAAGAAAACCACCGCTATATACACGGCGCGTTTCACGCAAGCCATTTCCAACCTTATGATCCATTTGCGAAAGTGCTACATTCCTGAGGAAAGAGACAGTTTGGGCGTTGTCAATATAGACGATAATGCCTTGAAGCGGTGGAATGATATATGTTCAGTTTTGAAGGAAAACTGTCAGTATTGTTGGGGAAAATGGGTGGATATTGTTATGGAGAAAGTCGAAGATTTGACCAAATGTTTGCCAAAGGAGTTTACGCTGGAAGCTAATATTGATTATTTGATGACGGTAAGTTAGTATGTAAAATGTATGATAATTTAAAATATCCCATTAATAATTTTAAAATATCCCAAAAAAGCAGCGATAGCCGAGTGGACAGACGGACTGCTACGCAGAGGGTCTCGGGTTCGAATCCACGGCACGCACCAATAACTTTTCGAAGTTAAGTGGGTCTGAAATTGGTCATTATCGCTTGCTTATCGGTGAAGGAAAACTTCGTGAGGAAACCTGCATGTCTGAGAGTTCTCCATAATGTTCTGGAAAGACATGTAAGTACATGAGAAGTCTGCCAATCCGCATTTGGCCAGCGTGGTGGACTATGGCCTTACTCTTCTCAAAGTGAGATGAGGCCCGTGCCCAGCAGTGGGACAGTATAAAGGGCTGATGATGATGATCCCAGAAAAGTCTCTATTATTTGACTAGTGGGAGCTGAAGGATGATAAGATTTTGATTGGCTTTCTTAATTACTAGCTGACCGTTTTCTTAAAAAGATTCATGCTTAGCGGCATAACCAATCTACTTCTTTCCAGATCATTCTGTAAAATATTAGAGAGCACACATTTAAGAATTGAGCTTTTTTCTATATTACATTCGTTATGTTACATTAAAACATGGCAATATCGAAAAGCCCAAATGAAATATGTATTTGAACATTTCTATATTTATGTACTTATATTGAAGTTTCTAATATAAAGATTCATTTCAGCAATGGGACGTAATCAAAATCACAGAAAAGGACGAAGAAGGTAACCCCATAGAATCCACCATAAAAGTGCCAGCAGGGCCTTCCTTAAAACTACAAGAATACTTATACGCAACCAGCAGAATTCTCGACCAAGTCGCCCCACACACATTGCCTATAGAAACTCACACGTTATTCATAGAAAGAGTTACTGCCATCACTTTCGCACACTACGACAAGGTTATAAGAGAGAACGAGACAGATATAAATCAGAGGTGTGCGCTTCAGTTACTGATGGATGTGAGGCATTTGACGTTGTTGCTTGTGCCTCGAGAGAATAAGAAATATATGGAGCTATCGAGTGATTTGTGTGAGTTTTTGAGGCAGAAGATAGATCCGTTTGATTATGATGTGTTCTATCCGTATATACAGACTAACTTGAAGAGGTCTGTGCAGAGAGTACAGGTTAGTGATCGGTGTATTATCTTTTAATCAATTGGATTATTTCATTTAGGTTAATTGATTTGCCACTATTCAGGGTGCATATTAGTCATCGGACGCATTTCGACTAACGCCAGGCCCTGATTCAATAAAACTAATGAAATATACAAATAAAACGTTTCATGAAAAGTTATGTAATGAGTGGGCCCTCTAAAAATGAAAAAAGCAAGCGGCAGGGTTTTCAAATGATGTTTTCGACAAGTTCTCAGGATACGGCTTGTACTTTGAAATTTAACTGCTTTTTTGCGCACGCTCGGGGTTCATAAGGTTTTTTAAATTGATTCTTCAAGTATTTTATATCTTTGTGACGAGAATCGTCATCAATCGTCAAACGAAATCCGTCCGATGACTTACAAAACACCTTGTACACTATAATCTCCCGAAACTCTTAGATTTTCTCTAGAACTCATGACCACACTGCATTATTGTGATATTTTTTAAGTTTAATTTCACAGTTCCAATGGCAATTTAACAATTTTTTACGCCATATTGACTTCTGGTGTAAATTTTTTCCCATATAATTTGCTGAAGTGGCATTTTACTAGAATGGCATATTGCCAGTGTGGCATTTTGCTTATGTGGCATTTTGCTACTGTGGGATTTTGAGTCAATGTGGCATTTTGCGAATGTGGCATTGTGCGCCTAATCCTTCTTTTTCACACCATATTGACATCTGGTGTGAATAATATATATTTTTTTGTATATTCTCATCATATTGTTAGACCCTGCTAAGCAGCCTGATGCTCCATCACAGCCAGGTACTCGGCATCATCAGTCCCAAGCCGGTGGTATCAGGCGGTTATTTCTTATGGTGTCTTCTATCTTGTGTGTACTCTGTGTCTTGCCCAATACATACATATATACATAGACTGCCGCCGTTTCCCGGAGGGGTAGGCAGCGACTACGCCATTTGCCACATCCTGGCATCTCTCTTATTCATTCACTTCCATCAAATTCCTCATGCATGCTCTTCTATTCAGGGTACTTCTAACCTGTCCTGTTTTAGGGATGTCTGCAATCTGGTCTTGCCGAATAAATGTATTTTTCTTTCAATACTCCACCAGACCCTGCTAGGCAGCCTGATCCTCCACCACAGTCAGCTACTCGGCATCATCGGTCACAAGCCGGTGGTGTCGGGCGGGTCGGGCGACAAGTCGGCAGCGTTGTTGGCGGCGGCCGGCTCGCACTGGTTCAGCTTACTGCCCGTCGCCGTACAGCAGCATGGCGTGAAGAAGATGGATAAACCTGTGAGTTGACTCTTGAATATTACTGCTCCTTATAACTGTGATCAAAATATCGAAGAAGACATTTCTGGTCCTTAAGTAGGCTCGTTAGGACCAAAAATTCCTTCTTTGATTATGAAAGTAAAAACGGGGCATGGGGGGAGTGCTCGTTTGCTCTGGTTCTCCTTACTGCCTGTCGCGCAGCAGCATGGAGTAAAGAAGCTGGATAAGCCGGTGAGGATATCTACTAGAAATACATAATGAAAATATTCCAGAAGCTGAAATTTTAGGTCCTAAAGTAGGCATTTTAGGACTTAAAATCGGTTTAGATTAAAAATACCACTTTAAAAATTTCACTATAAAAGTCAAACGGAGATTACCCCTAATCTCCTTTTGATGAGGCAGGGCCAGGAAGGTTCAGAACTGCTAAAGACGCAACAACCTAAACATTCACCTCTTAGGTTCCAGCCAAATGAGGAGATCTGCCTCACAGTTTTCTCAATCTCCTCAAATGAATTCCTTTTAAGCCTTTGTTTTCATACTCACCCCTACGGCTATTGACGAAAGAGTTCTAGGTTGACTTATTGCCACGAAATATTTAACACTTTCTCAGTGAATTTCAAACTGCTGATAAAATCAGCAATTAATCTTTTCTATAATTCAATACATCGGAAGATCAACAACTTGTCTTGTCACCTTGCTTACGTTCTATATATTATAAATATTATAACGAATGTAATATTCGCTAGTCTCTCTCAGAGCAGTTTTAAACTACCGACAAAGCACATTGGCTGACCCAAATGTTTCTAGCAGACTTCCTATCCTAGGATAGAACAACAGCATTTTGTCATTGCTTGGCTACTCATCTTTCTCCAGTTTCGATGTTGATGTCAATAAATACCAAGACATGGTCCTAAGTTCTTGGCTCTTTAGGCGAACGGACTGCATCTCAACTGCACGCCGATTGCTAAATGACTCTCTCTGTCTGTTGACGTTGGAAAATCTATAAGCTAGGAGGGCATAATGCCTTTTCGACAGACCTGTAAACCAAGGTGTCTTTCCCCAGCCTTTTTCCGAAAAATGCATCCAAAGACATAAAACATTTTTTTTTAATTTACATCGGCCGAAAACATTTACCACATTAACCCGGTCAATTTAGACATCTGAGGGTACTTCACTCGTGGTCTAATTTGACTGGACTTCATATTTTGTATAGTTTTTACCATCTTATAACTTAGAATAGTTTTCTATTCGCCTTATGACAGGTTTATTAGTTGTATGTTGTGGTATCTTTTAAATATTAACATTATTATTTTATTGTTCAGAAAAAACATCTCTTCATACTCTGAACTGGTATGATTGGTATTTATTTTCTAACACAGTTTGGTTTTTATAACATGTGTACAGTACGGTTCACGAAAGTTGACCACAAATGGCGGCCGTCGCGCATATGTACATTAGTGCACCAATGGCGTGGCTCCATTCTTGACGTATTTAGGGAATGCGTCAAGAACGGAGCCACGCCATTGGCACTCCACCCGCGCCTAACCCCGCACCTCCACGGGGACCTAAAAATGATTTCTGCGCAGTGTGGTCATCTTTCATGAACCGACCTATAACATATGTGTGTTAGATCGATCGATCGATCGCATCGTCCTAACGTTATATAACGCCCCAGATAAATACGATTTTAACAAATGGGACAATCATTTTTGTTGTGTTTTACTTTTGTTATTACTATTGATTAACCAGAGATTTTGATTGAGGTTTTGGTTGGTTATTAACTTATTATGGATATTTAATTATTTAATATTGTGAGAAATAGTACATTTGCTGATAAGTTTGCTTGAACAAGTTTTACTGGTATCGAATGGAAAAGCATGTTTTAAACCAATATTATCTTTAGTACTGAAGTAGGTATATAACAATAACTAATTGAAGTAACAATTAATATGACTAAATGTCTATTTATAATTGACATAATTGACGTAAAATATCATAATAAAAAGAAAAAAAATTGGGCAAGTGCGAGTCGGACTCGCACACAAAGGGTTCCGTACCATCATCTATAAAAGAAAATCACGTTTGTTGTATGTATACTTCAATATTTTTTAAGTTTCTACCTGTTTATTAAGATCGAGTAACAAATTGCTTAAAAATACGTTTGTGGTATGGGGGCCCCCTTTATTATTTAATTATTTATTTTGAAAGTAATATAACTACATATTCTGGGAAAGTTTTAAGCGTCTACCTGTTACGGTTAGTACATTTGAGCAAAAAATACGAAAAAAGCACGTTTATTGTATGGGACACCCCCTTAATATTTTAATTTTTTTATTTTTAGTATTTGTTGTTATAGCGATCACGGTTTATGAGATACAGCCTGGTGACAGACAGACATACAGACAGCGGAGGCTTAGTAACAGGGTCCCGTTTTTTAACTTTTAAGTACGGAACCTCAAAACGTAGTAAGCGAGATTTGGTTTTTTCTATTACTTACTAATAATATTTTCCACAGGTTAAAAAGAAGCCAGTGTCGTCAAGTCCGAACCGAGCGCGTCCAGACATAACAGATATAATGTCAAGCTCGCTACCCATCAATTTCGCGAACGCGCGCTCCGGCGCAGCCTCGTTTTTCAACTCTATGACTTCTGATTGGTTTAGCGGCTCTAGTTAGTTCTACTAAAAGTGTTTTATTAATGTATTAATTATTTAATTATTGTATCGAATGTAATGATGATTATTAAAGGCTATAATAAAATGTAAATTAATCAAATGTATTTTGTTTTTAGAATTTTGCTTCGTTGTTACTTTGGTTTGTTTAATTCACGAGTTTTGTGTTTACAAAGAATTAGGCCAAGCGTCAGAAAAATAACTTAACTAATATATTGAAGGTATAAATACGGTTTTTCGACGTTTCAACCGACTTGTAACGGTCGTAGTCAGCCCGAGATACCCTGTTCTAGTCCCATGCCATTGGATCAATAAATTTAAAAGGTTTTTACAGATATACCTGCCTTCAGAAATAAGGCAGCAATAGCCTACCCTGCTTCGCATTGGGTATGAGGTTCCAACCCAAGGCACCCACTTTCTTTAAAGTTTTGTTTGTAATAGAATCCGCTAATTATTGCTTGCCCCGTGCTTAGGGGATAGCGCATTGAGCCGTCGATCCCGGCTGTCTAGAAGATTCTTGGCACTTGGAGTGGGAGGAGTGGGTATTCCTTAACATACTGACACCTAGCCTTGGCATAGACTAGTGTCGGCGCCATACCATAGAATGTTACTAGGTATCTCTTTGGGCAATGAATACAGATATACGTAGAACCGCAGTCCTTAAGGACTTCGTGTGCCGATTCCAAGTGTGGTCTGGCCCCAGTTTAGTTCACAGTTGGCGCTGTTGGCGGCGCTAGCGTCGTTCTCCATTTCTCTTGCTCACGTAGTTAACATACACAGTCTCTCTTGCTCTTACACTGGGGCAACGACTGCCACGCCGCCAGGCGGCAGTTTGGGTCGCAGAAAGTTTGTCTTCAGAGCGCCCATACGAAATGCGCCTCTATGTAAATATCTGAGCTCTTTGCTTTGGGTTTGTAGGTCAAACGGCAGTCGCTCTGTAGAAAAGCTGATATTCTGTCAAATCAGGTAAGACCAGTGCGCAAGCTTGAGTCAAAAGTCTTTGATGCAACCGGGATAACCACAGACATAGATCTACATAGATAACGCAAATGCATGCACTTCGCGTGTCTGAACTCCGACCAAGCGTCGAGCTTGGTCGCCACTAACTTCAGTCCCCGCGCGTCCGTTTTACCGTTAAGTAAACTTTATTCACATTACGTTGCCGCGTTTGCTTCGGACGTTTGATCTGACGTGTATTAGGAGACGATGAATATCGCACAAGCGATACTGTCGCGCATCGCTTCGACTTCGTGATACAGGCAACGTCACAGTAGGTATTAAAAAGTCGGCACGCTTGGTTTCAATACAAATCGTGATAGTTGCGTTATCTATGTAGATCTATATCTGTGGGGATAACGCTAAAACGATGTATAGATATAGATATAGGTGATATAGTGCATAGGGTTCCCACCAAGAACTTAGGGTCCCAAGCCAACCTCACCTGCAAGTGGTGCACCTGCCGATCATCGGACGAGGCTCTGGCAAACAAAATATCCCGATAAGCGGCAATAGGCTCGTCACCTATTACGTGGGATCAAAACACTGGCGAAAAGTGGGCGTTTAATATGCCTCTGCCTACCCCTTCGGGGAAGCAGGCGTGAGTCTATGTACGATGTATAGATCTTCAGGAACACTACGTAGGTATGTATAAAAAAAAAAACAATATAAGACGTTCATTGGTTTTATTAAAAATCAGTGCAACAATATACTCAGATCTTAAATACTACATACTATCTAAGCATAAATAACGTTCCTTATCAACTACGCCTTTTCATCTTCACTTTCTTTGATTTCGCCTGCTTTTCTGCCTACCAACCTGAAGTTGTCGGTATAACCGTCTCCGTAACCGCCAAAGTAGTTGCCCGCTGGATTGCCAGAGTACGGCCGGTCGAATCCGGGTCGGTACTGGTTGTACCCGCCGGGTCTGTATTGGCTGCCTGGGTAGCCAAAGTTGCTGCCTTGGTAGTTGGGACGATTGTAGTCAAAACCGGGTCTGTTGGGACGGTAGCCTGGAAAAAATAAAATATGTTAAGTCTTATTGATTATGCAGTTTTATTTTATTATTATTATTTTTATTTAATATGTGTGTTGCCAGTGATGATCTACGGCGCTGAGACGTGGTCGCTAACTATGGGCCTTATCCGTAAGCTCAGCGTCTCTCAGAGGGCGATGGAGAGAGCTATGCTCGGAGTTTCCCTGCGAGATCTAATCAGAAATGAGGAGATCCGCAGGAGAACTAAAGTCACCAACATAGCTCTCCGAATAGCCTGGCTGAAGTGGCAATGGACATAGCGCGAAGAACCGATGGCCGTTGGGGCAGGCGGGTTCTGAAGTGGCGACCACGTACCGGATGACGCAGCAGGGGTAGGCCTCCCGCAAGGTGGACCCACCATCTGGTTAGGATCGCGGGAAGCGGTTGTATGCGGGCGGCTCAAAATCGGTCTGTGTGGAGAACCTTGGGGGTGGCCTATGTCCAGAAGTGGACGTCTCTAGGCTGACATGATGATCATTTTATATAACTCCTCATAATTTTTAGGTCTCACGAATCAGGGGCGAGCCTATTGATGTTACTGGGCATGTCACCAGACTCCGTATTGCTAATGAAGAGTCGGAAAAAGTTCCAGTTACCCTTTTGCCCGACCAGGGAATCGAACCTGGTACAATCAGCAGACACATATGGCAGCCACTGACCCATGAGAAGCACAATATTGTGGGAAATGGCAAAAACAAAGAGCAGCCTATGTTCAGTAGTAGACACAGTCGGGCTGTATATTATGATGATGATGACGTATGACAGAAGTACAGTAGGTAGGTTAAGGCCATAAGTTGAATAGAAGGTACAGATAAGGCTATTAAATTTTAATAAGCTGTTTACTAACGTATCAATTACCTATACCATGACGCTTAGGTTTCAAGCATTGCGTCACATTCGCTTACTAAGAATGGATAGACACCTACCTAATTTACCAAAGAGCGCTTGATACTTCGAATGGGAAATCCAATGTCTCGCAATAGACAATTAGGTTGACGCACCTAGCAGCCTAATCGCCGGAAGGTATTACAAAATGGTGTAGGTACTTATTCTAAATGTACGCCCTAAGGGGAATCACATTTTCAATGCTAAGAAGGCACAATTTTATGGCCCGTTAGAAAAAACGAAGTCATTATGACAAACCAAGTCATTTACATTCCCTACCTATTTTCTCGATGAACTGCTTAAAAATTGCCTAATGCTTAAGCTTAGCTATTAAGCATACACAACGTTAGAAAATGCAAGTTGATATAATAGTTTTAGTCATACTCATTAACTATAATTACCTATGTATTAGTACATTTCGAACTAATTTGGTGATACTGAGGTGCGTTTAAGTTTAAAAGTGTTGCCTTGGCAAGTTGGCACCTAGTACTTTCAATGGCTATTAGTTGCTCTTAAAGATTTTGTAACAGTTTTAGACACTGTTTGTTTTCCAAAATAAATAAAATAAAATACTTTGGGCTGATTGACAGACGACACACAGCCAAAACTATTAGGCGCAAAATGCTGAAATTTGGCATAGGTATATTATGTTCCTTGGGGATCATAGCCAGGGACAGAAAAGGTTACATTTAAATAAATAATGCAGGCGTAGCTGAGTGCATCCTCTAGTATACCTATTATAAATCGTATAGTTGCCAGTGCGTTGTCTGGCCATTGACTTGCTAACTACATGATTGTTTCCCACGAATCACTTATTTCACGAAATGTCAATGTCTTCTGAGGTTGAATGATTCATAACTCGACTTACGGTGATATTGAACTCTGGTGTTTTTTATAAACTTGTATGTTATAGGCATAATAGACCAATAACAACTTACATTTACATAACTGTAGACTATTATTTCAGAAGTTTAGCTATTTGTATGGATTTATATATGTATATAGTAAAACAGTTTCTTTTTTGTCGGTTAAAATGCACGATTAGTACTGCATATTTGTGTTATCCCAGCAAAAATATTTGTCAAAAATGAGAATTTTGTTAAGATTGCCTCTTTGTAAGCGTTTTTTGCTCTAATTTCGTTTTTAAGTTAAAAATTGGTGTAGGTACCACCTTTAAATTGTCTTTTATCCTACAGCATAAGGATTATATAAATCCACTCATTTCATTAGGTACTTCGTCATATTTTTAGAAAAAAATATGTGCATAAATCCATAAAAATATTCACAGTTGAATTTAGAACCACCGCCATTTTTGTCGGTTAAAATAATACAGCTTCGGATTTTAAATAACACCAACAATAATTTCAAACGAAAGTAGAACAAACCCGTTGTCCGTTCAAATATAAATCATTTGTCGCTGGAAAGTATGGTCGTAGGTTCGCTTACCTCCGTATCCCGGATTTCCTGGCCCGTAGCCGCTCGGGTAACCGCCGCCCGAACCTCCGTACCCACCTGAGCATATACAGATTTATTACAAAGCTGTAAAGTTTAAAATAAATGTAGGTACTTCCTACTGGACTGGGAGAAAGGTATCTATAAAGAAAATTCTTTTCCCATTCCATGTCTGCTGACTGCGAAAGATTGTAGATGATCACATTAAACAAAATCAAAAAGGGTGGTGTTCCGTCGCTTCCGCGAACAAGTGCCACACGAACGCACAGCATCATCTTGTAAGTGTTATTAACATAGTTCATAAATATACTTACTAACAAAAATGATATATTCTATGTATGTTAATTCTGTAAGGTATCTATTATAATGAAAAATATGTATGTCAAAGTACAAGCTTTGCTTAGTTAGGGACTAGATGGTGTTGCGTGCATTACCTATATGTATTGTGTCTATATTTAAGTATACTTATAAATAAATAAATTGAAATTGAAATGAAAGAGGCCTCTCCTAATTTGCGTCACTACTCACTATGTATTGTGAGTCATTCGGAGGAGTTAGTCTATTATACCACGCTGGACAGGCGGGTAGGTATAGGATTTGATATCCATGTTTTCGTCTCTTCCCAAAGCTACTAAGTATTTGCTGCGTGTATTTTCCTGACGTCAACCACGGAATGAGGTGGTGACACTTTGTACCTACTTATTAATAATCCGTCACCACACGGACACAAAAAAAACAACAAAAATGAGCATAATAACTATATTGAAGTTTTTACTTGCGTGATGCTTATGACAGGTAGATGTAGTGCAGAAATAGAGAAGTGCTATGCTAGTCGAATGTGGTATATAATAGAACTGGCCCCAATCATCTTCTGTTTTTTTATATGCTGGTATGACTAAACTCGAATAAAAACGCCATTTTCGTACTCTTGTAAAAGTGTTTGCGTTTCATTGCTTGCCGGCCTGAGTAGTACGATCGACAATAGAGCACGCTTTGTTAATCCAATAGATGGAACTTTAAAAACCTCTGTTCACTCGGGTCTTGCAGAGTCAGGTTACAAGTACTTTTTTTATAAAAGTAAGTGCATCGATCAAGTCAATTTAAGGCAGCTCTATAGACGAACTGGATGTTCTTCAAACTTTATAGTTTTCTGCGTTGCAGAAAATTATCTAAACGGACAGCAAAGAATTCTGTTCTTGAATTGAAGCGGACAACTTTGACCGCACATTTACTTAAGCGTACCTAAAGGTATTTAGTGTAAATACTTACATGCACAAGATCGAGGAAAATGGCAAGATCAAGGAGAGGCCTGTGTTCAGCAGTAGATACCTACAGTCGGGCTGAGGATGACGCAGTCTCACGTCGTCTATTAAGGGTACCTACCTATTCTTATTATACTCCAAAATGTTGTTATTCATTGTGCTCAAAAATATGCTATGCTTTGTACTTACTTAGAATATTTTAGCCTATGCAACTGTTTCAATCAGGAGGCCTCTATTTTGTGACGGAATGGTAACAACCATTTTAAAAAATGTTTAGGAGCAAAGTAAAAGGAAATAGGGGGATAAGAAATTTTTAAGTATACGTTGTACTTTTCCAAGCATCTCATCTCATATTGCCGCTTAATATTTGGCACTGGCCAAACTTTGTAAAATGACTAATGGCTTGACAGTTTATTAGATTTCATTCATTAGGCTACATAAAAAAACAAATACTAACCACCGAAACCTCCTCCAACTCCAGGGTATCCACCCTGACTAGGATATCCGCCATAGCCAGCACCGCCATATCCCTGGTTGCCGCCATAGTTGCCGCCGTAGTTGCCCCCATAGCCGCCATTGTAGCCGTTATAACCGCCATACCCAGGGTAGCTAGAAGACCCGTACCCAGGTCTTAGCAGGCCGTAACCTCCCGTACTGCGCCTCTGACCGTCAAGAAGGTCATTGTTGGATTCGCCAGATACTTTCTGACCGATAGTCACGGCCAAGGAGCATGATAGCAAAAAAATATTCTGAAAGAAAAAAAAACAACCTTTAGAACTATCATCATCATCATCAGCCTTTAATAGTCCACTGCTGGACTAGGCCTCTCCTTTGAAAGGAGAAATTGGCCTACTATACCACGCTGGCCAAACGGGTTGGTATAGGGTTTGTATCAAGTTTTCCTTCTCTTACAGTGTTGTTCTCTGCATAATATGCTCCCTCTGTCGGCTCTTACGACACCCATGGGATGATATGGGGTGGTGACAATCCGTATTAGTCACCACACAACTTAGTACTATGCATATTATAAAATGAAGTCACCGCCGCAGCGATATGTATGAATGTGATAAACTCTAAAACTATCGTAGATATTTTGAAGAGTTTTCAGCACTACATAGTTTGATTCCTGATGAAGGTTTAGGTGAAAAAACGGGCGGAGCCACGGGCAAGGTCTAGTTAATTATATAATTTGACTGCAAGTATGGCGTAGTAGTTACAGCGGCCATTTGGCTTAGTACAGCGTCAAGTTTTGGTTTGATTCTCATATGGTACAGTATTTTGTGGGCCCAGAAATTCGTGTTTCGGATCTGGGTGTAGGACTGAAGGTAGTGTAGGTACTAGTGTCCGTAGATTAAATGTCTGATTAGCCCTCGACATCATCAGTCTCTATCAGTCCACTGCTGGACATAGCCTCTCCTTTGAAATGAGGATTTGGCCTACTATACCACACTGGCCAAACAGGATGATACAAGGTTTGCATTAAGTGTTCTCTGCAACGTCATACGACACTAGGAAGAGGATATGAAGAGGCGATTTTACGCATTTTTAATCCGTCATCGCACGGACAAAGAAAAGTCCTCTGGCTGGCTGTTTTTAATTCATAAATAAAATTTAATGAATTTATCTAAACAAGTGCAGTGTTTTTATCGTTTCGATTTTGATTATGATAAAAAAAATGTTTCGGAGATCTGAGCGATTATGTTATCGCGTCTACGATCTAATTATGCAAATTATGATTGCGTTATTATATTGTGTACGTAATTTTGTACTTACGGTACGTTATGCTAAAGTAACAAAGTTAAAAAAATATGTTGCTTATTATGAGTAGATAATATTTTGAAATAATTAGATATACTTAGAGGAAATGTTGAAAATATGAGTAGAGGTGTCTTTGTATTTTGAAAATAATCTTTAGTGTTATTTTAAGGATACTTCCCTCAACTTAAAGAAATTCGCTGACAGTAGGTACTATGTAAATGCCTATACTATTTAATGGATGATTCATTTTCACGGCGTATACTTGTGCAAGTAGGTAAATATATTCATAAAAATGTAACTTCTAGTATTGATCAGAAGTAATTCTTGTACAAATATATCAAAGAAGTCCAAAACACCTAAAACTCGAAACAACAATAAAATTGTTAAAAAAATATGTTTTATTATAGAACCCACTGCCCACAACACAGTTCCAAACATTGAGACTATCAACTTAACTACTAACCCAATGGAGTAGTAAATTTACTCAACACTTAATTAGGTACTTTAAACATCGTAATTCACAACATCTGTTAAATCATCCGTAACGACAACAAAGGGACGTTATCCGATTATGTAATTTACATTAGATATACAGATCTACCTGCCTAAATATTTACAAACCTTGCCGTACCCTGTTAGGCCGCCGACAGAGAAATGCGAGGAAAACGGAGAGAGGATGGCCCTCAACTCATCATCGCCCTAGCGTTATCCCAGATGCAACCCGGGGTCCAGTCACAAATTCCGACCAAAGGGTCGAAAATAGCCTATGATTTGAAGTGAACTGTCAGTTCTACCAATACTTTGCTGTGTAGCTATTATAGTGAAGTCTCAAGTAAGATGGTAGCGCCATCTACCTTTCCATCGAGAACTAATCACATCAACGTCAATCGTTCCACGCTTGCTTGTCCAATGCGAGCGATGCCTTTTGTTTCCTTTCTTGGCGAGCAGAACTCGCCCTAATACAGTCCACAATATTAATCCTTCTCCAAAGCGCCTAGAACATTCGGTTCGCCGAAACATAAGATGTGTCTCCGACCGATGCCGCCCACGGCGGCTTGTCTTTTTATGAGACTTGCCAACTGCGAGAGACATAATAATATAATAGTGCACAAATTTGTGCGCAAACACAAGTGCACTCTTTATTCCCTCACTCTCATAGTCCGATGGGGCGCCACATGTGACACGATCGGAGAGAGATGGGGTGCAGGACCAACGGTTCAATGTACATGCCGAGGCACGGGGTTGTGACACCGCCAACTCCCTGATTCCGAACTTCTATTGGATAATTCCTAACAGAAACACCCAATATCACTTTTTGTTCGATCCGGGAATCCAACCGGAGACCTCATGATCTGCAGTCGCTTACACTACTGCAGGACAACACACAGAGACAGTCATCTTATGTAGTAACTAGCTGTCCCGGCGAACTCCGTATCGCCTTTTTAATGTATTTACATTTCATATTTATTTTTAACTCTTTTCCAACTTATTCAGAACAAAGTTACCAAGAACATCAGTGTTTAATCTCTTAATTGCTAGGCAAAGTTGTTTTGCCATATAAATTATTTCTAGGGTAGAAAAACTGACTTATTGTAGGAGGAGAGGAGATGAGAACGTGGTATATGAGTGATATGGTTAGATCACTGATCTAGTGATATGATAAAATTACTAATACTATTAAATACTATGGCTATTAAATAATTAAATCAAGTGCAAGTCTGACGCGCCCATGAAGGGTTCCGTAGGAGAGGTATCCACTGAACAAAGCCATTATCTGCATTGAACATCAAATACCACTACCACTTTTTCACCAGCAATAATAACTTTTTTTATATCATTATATTTCCCATCCGCCATCTTTGATCACGAAATAGATGTTGTATTTGGATTCGCCATGCCTTAAAACATCGGAGAAGATACCCATATCGACTTTACAAAAAAAACCCGTCCGCCATCTTTGATTTCCTATCCGCCATCTTTGATCACGAAATAGATGTTGCATTTGGATTCACCATCCCTTAAATCGTCAGAGACGATACCTATATTGATTTTTTAAATATTCCCATCCGCCATTTTTGATTTCCCATCCGCCATCTTGAATCACGAAATAGATGTTGTATTTGGATTCCCCATCCCTTTAAACATCGGAGACGATACCCATATTGATTTAAAAAAAAAAAATCCCATCCGCCATCTTTGATCACGAAATAGATGCTGTATTCGAATTCTTCATCCCTTAAAATATCGGAGACGATACCAATATTGATTTTTTTTTCCCATCCGCCATCTTTGATTTCCCATCCACCATCTTGAATCACGAAACAGATGTTGTATTTGCATTCCCCATCCCTTTTAACATCGCAGACGATACCGATATTGATTTTTTTAAACTTTCCCATCCGCCATCTTTGATTTCCCATCCGCCATCTTGAATCACGAAATAGATGTTGTATTTGGATTCCCCATCCCTTTAAACATCGGAGACGATACCCATATTGATTTTAAAAAAAACCCATTCGCCATCTTTGATTTCCTATCCGCCATCTTTGATCACGAAATAGATGTTGTATTTGGATTCACCATCCCTTAAATCATCAGAGACGATACCTATATTGATTTTTTAAATTTTTCCCATCAGCCATCTTTGATTTCCCATCCGCTATCTTGAATCACGAAATAGATGTTGTATTTGGATTCCCCATCCCTTTAAACATCGGAGACGATACCCATATTGATTTAAAAAAAAAATCCCATCCGCCATCTTTGATCACGAAATAGATGTTGTATTTGGATTCTCCATCCCTTTTAACATCGCAGACGATACCAATATTGATTTTTTTAAGTTTTCCCATTCGCCATCTTTGATTTCCCATCCGCCATCTTTGATCACGAAATAGATGTTGTATTTCGATTCCCCACCCCTTAAAATATCGAAGGCGATACCCATATTGATTTTTAAAATTTTCCCATCCGCCATCTTTGATTTCCCGTCCGCCATCTTGGATCACTAAATTCATTTCATATTATTAATCAGTGTCCTGAAAATGTCAAAAACGATACCCATATAGATTGTATCCTATTCATTTAGCCTTTTTTTGCCTTTGACCCAACCCTCCCCCTTCTCGTCTGACCATCTTATTATTTTTGTCTGGCCCCTAAAAGTTGTGGCGTAATTTTATATAGCCTATAGCCTTTCGGAATAATTGGGCTATCATAGGCAATAACAATTTTTGAAATCCGACTGCTAGTTCTTAAGATTAGCCGACATTATCTTTTAGCCTTTTTAGTGTTTTGCCCGGCCCCAAAGGGTCGAAGCGTTATGTTATATAGCCTATAGCCTTCCGGAATAACTGGGCTATCATATACAAAAAGAATTTTTCAGATCCGACCGGTAGTTCCTGAGATTAGCGCGTTCAAACAAACAAACAAACAAACAAATAAACAAACAAACAAACAAACTCTTCCGCTTTATTATATTAGTATAGATATATCGTAATATATAAATAAAGCTGAAGAGTTTGTTTGTTTGGTTGAACGCGCTAATCTCAGGAACTACTGGTGCGATTTGAAAAATTCTTTCAGTGTTAGATAGCCTATTTATTGAGGAAGGCTATAGGTTATATAACATTACGCTATGAGTGACAGGAGCGGAGCAGTAGCCTTAAATAACGCGAGTTTAACTGCGGGCATCCTCTAGTTTATAAATAGGAGTGTATGAAAGAAAGATGCTATTCGTAAAGGATTTTTTACGCCGCTTATTTCTCTGTAATAGACATCTTTGTCGGACACGTAGCCTTAATGTGGAAACGGTCACTCTTTATAATTCTAACCAGGTACTTTAAAAAGGGAATGTTTTATTTTGCGCGCATATAAATTCTTGGCAGCGCGCAATAAATTATTCTTTGTATTGTATTTTTTAAATATGGTTGGACTTTGAATACGAAATGGTTTGTGATAGTCTTGTGTTTAATATGGAATTGAGTTTGTCATTGTCTTCCGATCTATGGGAGAGATATTGATTTCTTAGACACGATGTGCGGTCTTGTAATAATCTGAGATTGTGAGAATGTCTGTCGAGAACTGTGTTGGTTTCATTGATGATTTTGTTGAAAATTGGCAATATTATTTTGGTATTTTTTGGCTGCACAAAAGGCAGCAAAAAAGGCACCGATAGCCTAGTGGAGATACCAATAGACTGCTATGCAGAGGATATCGGGTTCGGATCCACGGCGCGCACTAGTGTTTTCGGAACCGGTATTATTTTTGAGAACCGGGAATTTCGGTACTTTTGTATAACGGAACCGGGATTTCCCGGTTCTTTCGGTATTTTCGGTTCTTGCTAGTTTTGTTATAGAAAACGAAAAGAACCGAAAAGCACCTACCAGGTGCCCAATTCCGTCCCTTTCCTGAGCAACACTCCCTTGTCACTTGCATTCAGTGCGCGTACTGATGAACTTTGCTACCCCTTACCAAGGTTCGTGAAATCTTCCATGAGGCGTCTTTCTCTAGGCCTTCGATAAGTACACATCGATTCCCCTGACCCGAATGCCCTGGTAGACAAACTGGTACAACCGTTTCGGACCGCGGGTAAAAAATAAAATTCTTCACGCAGTGCACTTCTCCTGAAGTTGCACCTTCCATGAAGACGTCTTCTGAGCCACATTTCAACACTCCCTGGTTAACATCGCATGAAGTCTAGGCCCAAGATGCAGTCGTCCACTCACTATATCGGCCACGATGACTTTGTGACGGTAAACTTTGTTGCCTAGCTTCCGATCCACCTCCATTTAACCTCGGAATGTTATGTGCTGACCGGTAGCTGTTCTCAGTTTCACACATTCATCGTTCCTGAAGCAGTCCCGAAGAACCCGTCTTGCCAGATAGAAACCGACGACTGTCCGCGAAGCACCCATGTCCAATGTCAGCTTGCATGGCGTTTTATTAATTTCGCCTTCAATGATCAGGCTGTTCCCGTCACAAGATTGCGAGATCGAGATACTTGGGGCTCTTCCATTACCAGCCAGCACTCGCCCCGCAGTCCTGGCTTCTACTCGTTTTCCTGCTCTCGCTGCCTGGCAGGCACAGCAGGCGACCCCTTTGGTGGAGACAGGGTGCCACCACTCCAGGTCGCGGATTCCATCCGTAAATGTTACGAGGTTCCCATCTATCAGCGCAGGCGACGACTGGTATGACTTCCTGACCAGCTTTTCCATCTCCAGAGCCCACTTCTGCAGAGTTTCTCCTGTGCGTTGTGTCCTGTCCTTCAGCTGAGCACGATATCCATGTTCGAGGTGCTCGTCACCGTATCTCGCCTGCAGCACCTCCAGAAGGTTCTCGTAGGAGACGTCTTGACTGAGTGCCCCCAACACAGTCAACGCCCGGTCACGAAGGCCCAAGGTTAGGGCGGTTAAGTGAATGGATGGTGGAACCTTAAACCCACGAGGCTGCCTACGCTTTGGGCAGCTCAAGCGGATATAGCGTCTTTTCCCGCAGTTGTAGCACCGTGGTGACGATACAACTTCCCTGATGCGGTGACTTCGCTCGTCGCGTCGTACTGCTTCTACCTCCAGAGCGTGGGCTAAGGCGTCCTTCAGGTTCTTGAAGTGCCCAAGTCTTACCGCTGCTCTAACCTTCAGCCTGGAGGTTAGAGCAGCGGTAAGTAATGTGTGTAATCTACGCATCCAAGCCGCTCCTTCATAGGTGCCACCTATAAAGGAGCGGCTTGGATGCGTTTCGGCGAAAACTGAGTGAGTCATGAGTGAACGAGAGATCGCGGCGCGCGGGCGGGGCATGCGCGGCAGGCGCGAGGAAGCTCGACACCGCGTCGCAGTCGCGTTCCTACTTACTACTTTCCTTCCTATCCTAGCAACAGCGAGCGAGTGTAGGTAGTTATTGGTTATAGCGAGCGCACCATTAATTTCGCGCGTTATTTCTTTTAGCGTTGAATTATTCACGTTAGTTATAAATGTTTGAATAGTAGAAAGTGCGGAAAAGTAAAGTAAGAGTAAATAAGTAAATAGTAGTGTGAACTAGTGTGAATTGCGTAATGAAAATAAAATTCCCGAAAGTACCGAAAGAACCGGGATTCAAATTTCATTTCCCGGTTCCATTTTACTGACAAAAGAACCGGGAATTCCCGGTACTTTCGAGACCGGGATTTCCCGGTTCTGAACCCTAGCGCGCACCAATGATTTTTCGGAGTTATGTGCGTATTGAATTGTTAATTATCGCTTGTCCCGTACGTCGGAGAGCACGTTAAGCCGTCGGTCCCGGTTGTCATGAAGATCTTTGACAATCGTTACAGGGCATTAGTACCGTCTAATAAACTGACACTAGTCTAAACCATGGAAAATAGCTATCCCTTCGGGTTGCGGAGGTCAGACAGGCAGTCGCTCTGTGGAAAAGCTAATATTCAGCCAAATCCTGTTAGACTAGTAAGCGGACCCCAGATTGAAACTGGGATAACGCTAAGAGAATGATGATTTTTTTGGCAGCAAAGTAAGCGAACTGTCGGCTCACCTCATGGTAAAGGACAATTTTGGCTATGTCATAGACACAGTCAAGCCGCTGCCTACCTTGAAACTGAATGGATTTTATTTCCACATTTTAAATTGTTTTGTGCTTGTTTTAAAATCTTTAAATTTATAAATTAGTCTATTTATTAAACACTAGAGGATGCCTGTGGTTACACCCGCGTTATTTAAGGCTACTGCTCCGCTCCAGTCGCTCAAAGCGTGATCTTATATAGCCTATAGCCTTCCTCGATAAATGGGCTATCTAATAGTGAAATCATTTTTCAAATTGGACCAGTAGTTTCCGAGATTAGCGCGTTCAACCAACCAAACAAACAAACTCTTCAGCTTTATACATTAGTAAGTATAAGATTTTAATTGTTTCTATTGAATGTTTCGATAGCTTATTTTACATTATTTTGATAAGTTCTTTTTCATTTGTACTCTATTGTCTCTTCTATAACGTAATGTGCGATAGATAATCTACTTTCTTCGAGTATTAACTAGCGCAAAGTGATTATACCCAAACTCAAAACAAAAAACTAATAGAGAAAGCATTACAAACCGATTACTGTCCACGTGAATAACGTGTGTAGATTACTAATTAGCGCAATTGCTTCGGGTTTTTATGCCAAAGAAAGCAAACTGCGATACTGATAGGGCTGTCATCTTTATTTCGACGAAATGAACATTTCAAAGAAAACTTTTTAAAATATTTTCATATTAACTGAGCCTGCGGTTATCCTTGCGTATTTAAGGCTACCACACCCGTGGCTTAAAGTGTGACACAATCTGAGTTATTCAAATCAAATCAGTAGTCTCGGATATTAAAGTATTCAATCAAACAATAGTTATTTGTGCAACAAGAGAGCAAAGTTGTTTTTTGTTTCGAGTGCTGATTTTGAGTCCCGAGCAAGCGAAGGATTCTATGATTGATTCACGAGCGTAGCGAGTGAATCAAAGTTAGAATCCTGAGCGTGGTGAGGGACTCAACAGCCCGAGATACAAAAATCTTTGCTCTCGTGTAGCACACATAACTTTTCACCACAGCAGTGAGAACACATATTACTTAGGAGACATAGAAATGAACAGGAATAGATTGAATTCTGCATAATCACTTGTTGATTTAACTCTTCTGGTGTTAAAGTACAGTCATCATCGCTAGTTTCACTCATCTTTTTAGATTATTTTATATATTAATATAATTTAACACTTTACGCTATACCTACTTTTTTAAATCACGTTTTAATACCGCGTCCCTGATGTTTATTTTTCAAATGTTGTAATTGTTGTAATTCTAAATAAAAATGTATTGGTTAAATACTAATTTTATACTATTAATTAGACTTATTTTTATTAAAATACAATAATAAGTTAAACATGTAAACAATAACATATAAAAAAAGTAATTTCTTTATTACAAATATCTTTTTTTTTTGCGATGCCGTAGGTGTTTTCTTTGAGGTCGAATTCCAAAATCGAATTTCGAATTCGAAGGGGTTTGTTTTTCACTCACTTTTTATATGCATGTGAAAGAGACAGAGCACAGTAAAATTCGAATGTTTCAAATTTATGGCTGAACAATGTCAATTCGTGACACTGAAGATTGAAAAATTAAAAAGCTACTTTTACTCACGCTCGAATCAAAATCGCGTTTTGTTCACTGTTGTCTCGCAGCAAAAGCGGCATGTTTGAGCTGCTGTGGTGAAAATTATCTTAATATATAAAATCCTTGCGTTACTGACTGACTGACAGACACGCTACAGCCGAAACTATAGGGCGCATGAAGCTGAAATTTGGCATGTATGTTCCTTGGAGACCGTAAGGGTGCACTAAGAATGGATTTCTCGAAATTCTTACGGGATCGGCCAAAACGGGTATTAAATTAAAAAAATGCAAGCGTAACTGCTGGCGTCCTCTAGTTTGACATATTACTACTAGTCGAGCGGCGGTAGCCCAGTGGTGTACGTTACGGACTGCTGAGACGATGGTCTCGGGTTCGATCCCCAGGTACCCCGGGCACACACCTCTGACTTTTCGAAGTTATCGCTCGCTTAATAATGCGCCCGGTAGATGGGAATAGGCTTGCCCCCTATTACATTGGGACCGAAACATATCTAACTGGCGAAGTGTGAGTGTGTAATACACCTCTGCCTACCCCTTCGGGAATAAAAGGCGTGAAGTTATGTTATTATGTTATGCTACTACTAGTTCTAGCGGAGCTAGCGGCTCCGTACAATTTATTTCTGTAAAACATATACTTACTGGATCGAAAATGTGTCGGTCTACGTAATTAATATAATGACACTCATCATCATCTTAGGATCATCATTATCCTAACGGCTAGAAGTTTTGCCATAGAGCCTGACATCCGCTTAACTGTCACGGATATTACTAGCCTCTTTATAGATAAACTTTCGTCTGATTTATTCAACCGAAAAAGATAGCAATATTCCAAAGCCAAAACAAGTTTTAGAATAATAAAAAGTACGGACTCTAGTAATGGTTAATCTAATAGAAGCGACTGCCTCCGTAGTCCAGTGGATAGCGTATGCGACTGCTGATTGGAGGTCCCGGGTTCGATTCCCGGGTCGGGCAAAGTGTTACTGGGTTTTCCGAATTCTCAGTAGCAGCACGGAGTCTGGTGATGTGCCCGGTAACGGCAATAGGCTCGCCCCCTAGTACGTGGGACCTAAAAATTCATGACAAAATGTGGGTGTAATATCACACCTCTGCCTACCCCTTCGGGGATACAGGCGTGAGTCTATAAAAAAAAATAGAAGCTATAGGTATTCCTAGCCTTAGACTAGTAGTAATAACACTTTCAATGCTTTCATGGTCATACTCTACTTTTCTATATCTTTCAGCATACAGGGAAAGTACGTGCGCATACCATGAAGAACAAAACAATATTGATCATTAAACATTTGCAATGCGTGTTTGTCTCATTCGTGAACAAATACATCTTTTATCTTGTAGCCACTAAGAACTGAACTAATATTAGTTATTGTGGTACGATCTTGTAATGTAAATGAACGGAAACAGGAGCTATTTAAGTAAATAATGGACCGACTCAGCTTGTTCAGTTCCGAAAAAAAATAATCCGTTTTAAAACTCAATTTTTATTTCTTAAATACTTAGTCGTTCAGATGTTCTTGTGGTGACGACTTTAAAATTTAAATTCAAAGTGTGTGACCACCCCGTTGCATTCCGGTGTTGTATAAGGTGGCTAAGAAAAATACTCGAAATAAATATGTAGTATTTTTGGTAATAGACGAAAAACTTGACATCAGGGCAGCTTGGCATTGTCGCTCATCTTCCTGGCTCATATTTTATCTGGCTCTTATTAGGCCAAGATACATTTGTCCAGGTGGGGGAATGTGGATGGTTGTATGATGTGTGATGAAAAAGATAACGCCCAGAATAAGTCATGTTTCACTGGGGACTTTATAAAAATTCAATCAACGGACACTAAGGCAATCAAGACTCGAAACAGGTCCACACAAAGTGTCTTCCCACGTGAGGATCGAACGCCAACACTTGTTGCTGTGTTGACCTACGAACTGTTGCTTTAATCACTGTGCCATATACAGAGTGTCACAAGACCCATCACTAAGCCGAAGTCTACTCGTTGTGGACATCATGCCAAGTCATACTAACCAAAAATAATACCTGGGAAACGAATTTCTTTTTTAAGTTTTCACATTTTTAAACCGCAATTAAAAGCGCGCGCGTGCAATGCTCGAAATACCTACTTATACATGGGGTCATATTGGCGGTATCATATATCTAAAGAACATATTGGCGGGGTAAATGCATCGATTTTGTACCTTATCAGAAAAAAAACATACTAACTTTCAGCCTCAATATCTCCTGAGTCAGTAATTTCCCAGGTATGGTGCCGAAGTAAAAAAATTTCGTAGTGATTGGTACAACATGGGATTTCAGTTTTCGTTAAGGGTCTTTTCACACCCTGTATACATATAAGGACAAATTATGATCCTATGTATGACAAGTCGTCATCGCCAGTTCGCAAATTTGATCACGATATGTAAAATTGTGTTAGATTGTATCTTATTTGCTTATGCAGCTTTTATATTGGTCTTCAAAGTATCATTTTTAGAGTAGTATCACTTCGGTATATGGATTGGTAGAAATATATTACCACGGGAAATAACATACCGTCGTATTACACTCGCATTTCGTTATTACATTACTTTTAGGTGCTATGTACCTAATATCGGATACGTTACTGAAATGAGTTAGTTGCAAATAATGTATACATGTAGGTATTAGACTTTATTGAACAAGAGTATCGAGATAAATTAAAGGTAAGTACAATAACAGAACTATTCTTTTGGTAAACTTCAAGTCAAAAAGTTGTCTATATTATACGCTAGGCCTCTTAAAATTGCGTTCATATGTTGGTCTTTCAACAAATCTCTCCTCAGTCGTGGCAGATTTTTCGTTTGTTGAACTATAAGAATAAGGCAATAGAGATTGCAGTTGTATTTGCGTACACCCTTATGCACTACACCTGAAATGTCCCGCGCAGATCTTTGTCAAAACTGTCCGCCATTCGGTCTGGAGTATATTACAAAATTTTATTCAAATGAACACTATTGTTATTGTAGCAATGATAAGTGCTATCAACAAAATGGTTGAATTAGATCATAATCAAACGCCTATTGACTAGCGCCGAGCGCCTAACTAGCTAGCGCCTTAATATCTTTGATTATACAGTTTATATCTTGATAATAACTTTATCTGATTCTACTTCTGATAACGATAAACAAAACATTATAGGTACCTACTATATTTTTTCATATCCTTCTATGAATAACAAGACTTTTAATACGGTAAAAATGCGATGACTAATATACGCAGCGTAGGACGCCCTACGGCTAGGTGTAGTGACGATATACGTAAAGTGACTGGTAGTTGCTGGACACGAAGAAGCAATAATGGAGCTTAGTTTCGTGCCATCAAAAGGCTGATGATGATGATGATGAATATACTTATTTCTTATGTTAATTCAGAATTACGTTACGGCGTTGGAACCGGGAGAATTTGACTGACAAGGATAAAAATTATTACTGATACCCTAGCAACAACAACTTATATGGTCGCAAACTAGACGGAGCCTGATAATGAGATGATTGTTGAACATACTTGGATATACTTCATCATCATTCAGCTTTTTGCAGTCAACTGCTAGACATATGCCTCTTCTAATTTATTACACTACAGCATTTTAAGTCAATACCTGGTGAGGATTCAACTACGCTGTCCCGATGAGTGGGTATAGGGTCTGATGTTGGGTTTTTCGTCTGTTCCCAAAGATAAAATTGGCTTCGTGTATTTTACTTAGTCGCTTCTAACGATATCCACGGAATGAAACGGGGTAATAACACTTTGTATCCGTCACCGCTCGGTCAAATATAGGTACTTAAATCGATATATAATTTCTATTCATTTAAATTACACCCAGACACCGAACAACTAATCGTGCTCATAAGCATAACAGTCATAACATAACACAAAGATGGTCACCTACATAATAAGTAAATTGTATATATTACTTTTGATAATGCCTATTATATTAATATTCTATTTGTGCCTTTCCATGGCACGAAAGCTGACTTCATCGGTCCTTTAATATCATTGTTTTATTTTGCTTACAACCAAAAAAGTACGATGTCCTTGCGAGTGGGCTGCAGTTGCTTATAAAGTAAAAATGGGCATATTTTATACAGGGCAAACTGATGGTTATTGACCAAGGATATGTCCAGGCAAGCCTGCATTTTCAAGAATATTCATTACCATAATTAGTATGAGATTATTAATAATTTTAACGTTTGTATACAATCATCACATTTTCTAGTAAGAAAAAGACCCGCAACTAAATAAAGGATAAAAAAAAAAATCTGTGTGTAGAAGGCGAAGATACGTTTTCGTGTTGCAAAGTGGACCATGCAGAGGACAAAACATAGATGGGTGGCCGCACATTGAGGCATTTAATCATTTGCTTATTGACTTCGTCAACAAACATTTGGGATCTATTATATCGGTGCCAAGTTTTGTTTCACATTTCCTAAAATTTTAATTAGAGTTCACGATCTGCTAGTATGCAGGTTAGATTTTCGAGGTGTGATGGGGTCAAAACTAGCTGAAAATGGTTCGTGTAATATTACGCACAGGTCTATTTTTCTTGTACTTGGCTGGACACTCTGACACGTGTATACAAAGAACTGAATATTTAACATCCTTAGTTTTTAAGGTGACATATTATTATAATTTATTCAGTTTGTTTTTTACATTGCACTATCTGCATAAGGCCATCAAAAATATGTACGTAACAATTGTCGGTAGATTAAACATTCCTGTATAACAATTAATTACCCGATTTTTAAACGCGATATATACGATCTAGATAAATGCTCAATTCGGTAGTGGATAAAATCAAATTATCCATCGATCGACAATCAAAGATTGTTATCTCGTTCTCACATTGTAGAAGGAAAAAGGACAGACGATGTTTACTATTTTGTGTTCCGAATAGGTCATTTGGAGTTCTATAATTTGCTTGGATCTAGAAAAAATCCCTTTTAGATAACGCGATATTTATCGTACTTTGAGATGGATAAGAGTAAAGAAAATTTTTGAAGCGGCGTCATTGTGATTTTTAATTATCTATAATTTTGTGACACCTGCTTGTCATTAAATAAATAAATGAACAATAAATACAATTTACTATGACAGTAATACTAATAAAGGCAATGTAGTCATTAAATATTAGTAATAACCAACATTTTGTTAAATAATTTTATTTCATCTGAACAAGTAATCATTTAAATTTTATTTATGAGTTTGTTTTAATTAGTTTTTTAATGAAAATTATACAGTAAACAGGAAGAATTTGCTGCATAATTTACACGTTTTTCACAACCTATTTATAACTGAATATTAGTATGTCAGCAACGATGTGAATTTTTGATATGAGTAGGTACAATAACAAAGGCATTCGTATTGTTATACATTTCCTTAAACTGTGTTGAGAATAATTGAATCAAATTTGGTTAAGTAGTTTTTTTCTTTATACAAACTTAACAACAAAAACATTCTCTAATGTTTTAGAATTCGCGTAATAATTCATAGTATTCATTTGTCTTACGCTAATGTTATGCATTGAGGTTAAATTTACTATTTACTGATTAACTAAATTACTATTTACACTAACTATTTACAGATCATTTTCAAGCGGTTTATATTGGTTTTACCGTGTATAAAATCAGTCTAAAATCAGGAGATATATGGAAAACTGATTCCAAGTTTTAATTTCTGTTTGAATTAATTAAATATGTAATGAACATCTATTTTGTAAATATAAATTTAATCAAGTGATAAAAATCTCAAGACTATCAAGATTTCTTTGTAGTTGAAAAATCAACGAAAGATTCGAAAATCAAAGTTCATATTAAATATAAGTTTCGATAATAATGCAGTAGTTATCTATCTATGTAAATCATTTATCCAGATTATCATATCAATGCAGTGCTTTGGTTACTGAAGGTTCATTAGATTTTATGGTTGCTTTTTCTCTAAAAAATAAAGGAGGTAAAATATAGGTTTTATTTTTTTAAAGGCGCTGCTTTGAAGCTATATCTTAAAATATTTAGAACTATTATTTGTATTCTTCTGATTCTCTTATGTATTAAAATCTCGTAACACAGTGTTTTATCAAACTCCTTTGAAACGGCTTGACCGATTTTTATGAAATTTGTGTACATATACCTACTTGTCAGGTCTGAAAATAGGTTGTGCACTACTTTTTAATATTTTGGATAGTTCTTATTTAATTTATTTGTTTATTATTTGGCACAAAAAGCCCTATAAACGCAAATGTGAGTACATTATTTTGGCAAAACAACGTTTATAACGTCAGCTACTTTTCCTACTTATACATAAAAATAAAATCTGCACTACGCGAAATCAAAACCCTATAAATATACACTTCACTTAAAAAAATCGCTCACCAAGTAATTCATTGTCACTGATCCGAACCGCACTGCACAGTGATATGTTCTACAATGATCACGATCTTTTCATCTCAGCGCTTATATTCTCAGCTGCGTATGAGATTTTTTGTCGCTACGACAAGTCGTAAGTCATTGTTGCGATTGTAAAGTCGCATGTACACTGGCTGACGCATTGTTTTGATTTTCTGTTACGGATATTGCGTGCTGTAATTGTGGTAATTTATCTTTATGTATTAGTATGATTATGGTGACAAGTTGTAGAAATATTAATTAATGGTAATTATATTTATTTATATATTTTTTTATAGTCTCACGCCTGTATCCTCGAAGGGGTAGGCAGAGGTGTAAATATTACACCCTCATTTCGCCGTGAATTTTTAGGTCCCACGTAACAGGGGGCGAGCCTATTGCCGTTACCGGGCACATCACCAGACTCCGGGCTGCTACTGACCATTCGGAAAAACCAGTAACACTTTTGCCCGACCCGGGAATCGAACCCGGGACCTCCGATCAGCAATTGCATACGCTATCCACTGGACCACGGAGGCAGTCTATGTTGTCAGTATTAATGTTAATGTAGGAATATTTTTTTAAAATATTTATGACATGATTTTTTTACATAGGAAGAATATACTAACTGGTATTGAAAGACTGACCGGCACTGCATGAGGCAACTGTGGTAGATTCCTGCAAGAAGAATCTACGATCTTTTTGGGATTGCGGGCAGCAGGTGTATGCGGGAAGCAAGTGTATGCGGACAGCTCAAGGTCCGTCTAATATGTGGAAAACATTAGGGGAGGCCTATCCTCCAGTATTGGGCATCTTTCAGATCATTGCAATATGATGCATATGACCAGTGAGTTATTTTATTAATTGAAAATGGTAAATACTAAAGCTATCTATTAAAAAACACAATTAGCTTCCGTTGAAGGCATAGATTTCTTATCAATATGACTACATATGACCTAAATTATTACTGATCGACTCGCACTTGAAAATGCGAATCGAATGTTGCAGGTTCGATACACGGGTTGTGTATGGTTAAATATGTATTTGTAAACTAAGACATTTTTGTAACGTTGGGAATGTTAGAGGATTTATTCCTTGTGCAGGAGTTTGTTAATAGTTTGTTATATTTTCCTCTTGTTACTTATTATTTTTAGCAGCGATAGCCTGGAGAGACCGACAGACTGCTACGCAGCGGGTCCGGGTTCGAATCCACGGCACGCACCAATGTCTTTTCGGAGTTAAGTGCGTATTAAATTGTTAATTATCGCTTGCTAAACGGTGAAGGAAAACATCGTGAGGAAACCTGCATATCTGAGAGTTCTCCATAATGTTTTCGAAAGACATGTGAAGTCTGCCAACCGGCACTAGGCCAGCGAGGTGGACTATGGCCTTACCCTTCTCATAGTGAGAAGAGACCCGTGCCCAGCAGTGGGACAGTATAAAGGGCTGATGATGATGACTTATTATTTTATCTCTTAAATATACATGTAGTGACACCTAGACCCGACTCCGACTGCACGGTTGGCTTACTGGTTTAAGCGGTCGCCTCGCCCCTTGACACTGCGCCGAATGTCGTGGTTTCGATTCCCACACGAGGCAACACTTTGTGTGATCCATAAATTGTTGTTTCGAGTCTGGGTGTTCATTGTGTCCGTTACTTGTAGGTCTGTATAGTCCCCCGCGACACAGGCTTTATACCTAGTGCGGGAGTTGTCTTTAAAAAAAATACATAGTGACGCAAATTAGGTGAAGCCTCCAGCAGGCGACTGCAAACTGCGAGATATGTCTTTTAAAAAAAAGAAAAACAAAAAAAAGAAACAAATGTGGTAAATTCAGTAATTTTTCTACAATTATGTTAAAATAAAGCTACAATTTTGGTTTTAAAAACTAAAATATTGAAATTTTAAATAATGACGCTAGCATACAAAAACTGTGAACTACAACATTATAACAATTACAATCTAATCTTGTTAACTTTAACCAAAGGTCTTTCACCGCTAATCGTATTGATAACGGCCAATATATCTCGTTTCCCAGGAAATCTGCCACCTTGACCAACACTGGGAATTTCTGAGAAAGGGAATACAATAAATACAAACAATAATCCTGTAATATTTTAACTTTATTATTTTTTAGTGATTGTTAAGATAAAACTGTCAATATATAGTTATATAACTGATGGGTATCGTGCAGTGATAAGGTTATAATTGTTTGATATCAATGGCGTTATTTTAAAATAGCAATGTTAACTGGGCCGTTGGTCTAGTGGTTAATAATTAATTAAAATTAATTCAAATTGCTTTATTTCTTGATTTATTATTTATTTGACGGTTTTTTATGTTTTTTATCTTGATTATTTTAGACTTTGATTATTTTTTTATTATTTTATACTTTGATTATTTTAAATTAAATTAGTATTTTATATTTTGATTTATTATGTTCAATTTGTAAAGTTCCATGTGTGTATTGACAATTTGTAATTATTTTATTTGATCTATTTGTAATTCTAATATGGGTATCTTGCCTGAAATATTTTTTCTATTTATTTAATAAGTTTGAACCGCTACTTCGGAATTAAATTGTTAATTTATCGCTAGTTAAACTATAAAGGAGAATATCGAGAGGAAACCTGCATGCCAGAGAGTTCTCCATAAAGTCTCGAAAGACATGTGAAGTCTGCCCGCACTTGGCCAGCGTGGTGGACTATGGCCTTACCCTTCACATAGTGACAGGAGGCCCGTGCCCGGCACTGGGACACTGTACAGGATGAGGCCCTTGATGTAGCGTCATGACCTTCGGATCGGTCATTGGTTCGATTCCAATCGGACAAACATTTGTTGATGATGGTTTGAGATGTATCATCATCACTTTTATACCGCAATCCCGGCTTTCAGCTTGAAATCCACTTCCTAGTCTTAACAGATTTAACAGGATCATAGATTTTTGATGACGGGCGCCGTCTGGCCTCCGTAACCAAAGGAGGTAGCCATATTCCATGGCTTAGAACAGTGTAACTCAATTGACAGGTTCCCCATAATGATTCAGTTGGGACCGACGACTAAACTGGCTCTTTAAGAGACGGTGCAAGCGATAATTAATAATTTAATAAGTACGTAACATCGGAAAGTAAGTGATACACGCCATGGATTAACCTAACACGCATTACATGACAGTCTGATTGTATCTTCACGAGGCCAACGCTGCCTTATTACTTAATTTACATTAAGTATAAGGTCTGCCTCCGTGGTCCAGTGCATAGCGTATGCGACTGCTGATCGGAGGTCCCGGGTTTGAATCCTGGGTTGAGTAAGTGTTACTGGGTTTTTCCAAATTTTTAGAAGCAGCACGGAGTCTGGTGAAGTACCCGGTAACGGCAATAGGCTCGCCCCCTATTCCGTGGGACTTAGAAATTCATGGCGAAATGTGGTTGTAATACCTATTACGCATCTGCCTACCCCTTCAGGGATACAGGCGTGAGTCTATAAAAAAAACCATATATACATTAAGTAATTATGTATACATATACGTTAAGTAGTTACGCCATAGAATGGACTATGCCTAGTTTGGGTTGAGATGGCCGTGAAAATTGTCCTTGGCTGTTATTTATTTTAGCAGTATATTGTGAACAACTTATAAGGTACATCAAAAATAGTATGGAAAAATTAAGGACCTAAAATTATTCATAGTAAGATGAAAAAGGTGCCGAATGGCAATATTAATTGGTTTGTCAGCTGATAGCTTGGTTTGGTCAGTTAATTAAGAGACGGTTGGTAGGCTAAGGTTACGATAAAGAGGTTGGGCGGTCGCGGTAAAACCATTGCATCACTTGCGAAACCCCACTCTTGATTAATGCATAACCTATTATTTTATAAATACTACCACTTCAAAAAATAATATCATGGCGAAATGTGAGTGTAATTTTACACCTCTGCCTACCCCTTCGGGGATAAAAGGCGTGAGACTATAAAAAAAAACTACCCCTACTCAAGCCTTAAATAGGTCCTGTGACGATCTGAAATGTCGACGTATGTTAGTTCTAAAGTACAGGATCTCGATGTATGCCAGTTCGAAAGTTCACTGGAGCGAAGTATGCAAGGCTGACGTATCGTTCATATGAAAAAGTCTGGTTAATTCGAGAAACTTAATAGGTTATAGGAATTTAAACTTTCGTAGTCACTATAATTACTTTGTACTGTTCCTACGGGATATACATCCGTGAACATGGCGCTTGCAACAGTGCCGAAATATCGGTTACTCAAAACAAAGGTACGTGGTATATATCCCGTAGGAACAGTACAAAGTAATTAATAGGTTATGTTAGGTTTCCTTGTGACCCTTTTTCCAAAAATAGGATAATATTAGGATCCAACATTTCAGCGTTGCTCCAAGCATGATTAATAAAAAATAAATACCTATTTTTTATATTATTAAGCATTAAGTCATACCTAATAATATTTGTAATAAACTGACTTTACTGCAAACGAATGTATACGCCATCTAATGCAACGTATGTGCTGCACGTTCGTCTTTTAGTTACATGTCGCATTGTTTGTAGTTTGTCAACGGCCTCTCGTTAGTCCAATTGATACATTGATTGATATCTCGGAATATGTGCAGGAAACAGACAGACAGACATACGTTCGGAAGTGCAGTGATAATTGGATTCGGAAGCCACTTTCTAGTTCGATTGTGACAACTGTGATCCTAGTTTACTAATCTTCGTTTCTATGTTTCTTGATTCCGTGGATATAATCCGTACTACAGCTGATTAAATGCGAAGGTGATTGTCTGTTTTCTCGTTCTACTCTCATGAATGTATTCAATTTCTTGCTCGAAACATGGGAAGGTATGATGATGGTGATATTAGATAATATGGTGATAGTTTATAATGTTACTTTGGCTGTTTGGCTTAACGATCATACGGATGCTTGTTGAGCTTTCCCGGCGATACAGGATATATGTTGGGAGCAAAATATGTCTTCATAAAAAAATAGAAATATTGTTACGCAAGAAAATGTATGAAGTGTTTTTGAGATAGAGATACTCTTTTATTAGTGTTAAAAAATCAACCAGAGCAATTATGAAACAGGTGTATAACCTTCAGGCATGCGTGGATGCGCAAGTAAATACTATTTTATTGGACAGTATTATAAGAGGTGGTAATTATTATAAGGGTGCATAGAGTTCCCACCAAGAACTTAGGGTCCCAAGCCAACCTCACCTGCAAGTGGTGCACCTGCCGATCAACGGACGAGGCTCTGGCAAACAAAATATCCCGATAAGCGGCAATAGGCTCGCCACCTATTACGTGGGATCGATGTCAAAACACTGGCGAAAAGTGGGCGTTTATTATGCCTCTGCCTACCCTTTCGGGGAAACAGGCGTGAGTCTATGTATGTATGTATGTAGTATTATAAGAGCTTTTTATTGTTGCTATAATATACACGATATATGTCCTTGTTGTTCCATCTCAAATGTCCAGTTTGTCCAATTTGTCTACCATACTTACGCACACATCTTTCTGTTTATTTTTTTTACTTCCGTACAAATAATATTTGCACCGGTCGACGGAAGCATTAAACGTTAGCGTCAAATATAAACATAAGAGATAAAAAAACATTAAAAGTAACATGTAGGCTGGACACTAATCTCCAAGGACATTACAAAATGTAGTTAAACGGGTTTGAAGCTGTCTTAACGGACAAAACACCATGAAGATGGTTACTCATTTACTGAAATGGCTTTTGATACGAATACTAAGCCATTTCATATTGCAGTGGTATTCTAATATCTGCCAGTAAATAATTAAATAAATAAATAAACAATCTTTCAGGGAGGAAATTCTAAATAGACAGATTTAAAAGCTTTTTAATGGTGCCATATAGAGAGCTATGCTCGGAGTATCCCTGAGAGATCGAATCAGAAATGAGGAGAACCAAAGTCACCGACATAGCTCTCCGAATAGCCAGGCTGAAGTGGCAATGGGCAGGGCACATAGCGCGAAGAACCTATGGCCGTTGGGGCAGGCGGGTTCTGGAGTGGCGACGCACCAAGGCCGGGTAGGCCTCCCGCAAGATGGACCGACAATCTGGTTAAGATCGCGAGAAGTGGTTGGATGCGGGCGGCTCAAAATCGGTCTGTGTGGAGAACCTTGGGGGAGGCCTATGTCCAGCAGTAGACGTCTCTAGGCTGACATGATAATGGTGCCATTTTACTAGATGCTATAGGTGTTCAGTAATATACCACAACAAAAGAAACTGGTATTTGATATTTTTTATGTTCATTCATCATCGGTCCTGTAAATACGCTGTCCTACTGCTGGGCATGGGCCTCTTCTAACTATGAGAAGGGTAAGGCCATAGTCTACCACGCTGAACAAGTGCGGGTTGGCAGACTTCACATGTCTATCGAAAAAAATATGGAGAACTCTGAGACATGTAGGTTTCTTCACGATATTTTCCTTTACCGTTTAGTAAGCGATAATTTAATACGCACATAACTTCGAAATCTCATGGGTGCGCGCCGTGGATTCGAACTCGAGACTCTCTGCGTAGCAGTTCGTCGGTCGCTCAACTAGGCTCGGAATCGTTGCTGGTTTTTTGTTATGTTATTAGATATTATTGTAACCAAACCTTCTATTTTAATTATTTTTAGAGAGAGAGAGGAAACAAATTTTATAAATCTTAAGGCTGACCATGACAATTGCAAACAACACGAGTTGGTCTGCGATGTCATCCTTATACGGTTTTCAACTCTTATAGTTGCTGTCCTTTAAGAATCTGTATATACTTATTTAATTCTTCTGTTACTGCCTGACAACGCAATGTCAAGACAATTAAGCGGAAGAAACTGAGATTTGGCATAAATGTATGTTCCTTGGGGACCGTAGGGGTGCACTAAGAAGGTTTATATTATATTAAAATGTACGGGCGTAGCTTAAGTTAAAAGTTTATAAGTCCGTCCTTTAGATTATTCAAAAATAAGCGATACGTATTTTTTTATTTGTAAATTAAACCAAAAATGACCAAGATATAGCTCATTAAAGTTACGTATAACGTCACACCGTGCTGCATTTTTTCGCACTAGATGACGTCACACGTAACTTTAATTGGCTATATCTTTGTTATTTTTTATTTAATCGAAAAAAGAAAAAAAACGTGTCCAATATTTTTTTATAATCTAAAATACGGACTAAATAAAATGTAATTATTTTGACCCTGGAAGCTACCCTATTGCATACGCACGTGTTTTCCTCTTTAAAGCATGTTTGCTAAGGCAATTTCCAAAAAAATATCCATACCAAGACTACCATGCCCATTGCCGATATAATTGTGTCTTGAATTCGGTTGTCAGCGGTTTCATATCCACATCATAATTTAAAGTCTTGTGGTAACCAACGAGTGTACATCAAATTAAACGAAATGTGAGATGACAAACATAATTACGAATAACTGAATAATTTGTCGTCCGCGTGGTGACGGATTAAGAATACGGAATGTCACCATCCCATATCATCCCATGGGTGTCGTAAGAGCCGACAGAGGGAGCATATTATGCATAGAACAGCACTGTAAGATAAGGAAAACTTGATACAAACCCTATACTAACACGTTTGGCCAGCGTGGTACAGTAGGCCAATTCCTCCTTTCAAAGGAGAGGCATAGTTCAGCAGTGGACTGTTAAACGCTGATGATGAATAATTTATATCAAAATTCGTATTCAGTAACAGAATCGAGGTACTCTAAACCTTCGCGTCATCTGCGAAGCCAAAGTACCAAATACCTTTCCAAAAAAGAAACATGACAATAAAACTATGAGCAGTTTCTATTTCTACCACCAACATCATCGATAAACAATACGCAACGAAAATAGCGCTCATTTCATTAAAAATCACATTAATAAAGTACTACAGACAATGATCCCATACAATATGAATACTTTAGCCCCACGTCCTTGCGACGACGATTATCCTTGGCTGCAAAGGTAACAATACTTAATACACCCATTACTATGTACCTTAAATATAATATTATGCTGGAGGCACACGTATTATTTCTATAGTTGCTTCCGTATCATTGATTTGTGTTTGAATAATGTCAATGCTACTGTTGGTTTGTTTGCTTTTTTGAATAGTCGCCATAGTTTGCAAATTGCGTTGTACCTCCATAAAAAGCAAGCGCCTTTTCCTTATCAGGGACTCGTAGTTGATAGTTAATAGACAGGTATAAACAATGTTTAACTGTATTCGTTACTGCTTAGAGTATTTTTGAAGCTTGTCTATAGGACCTTAGTATTTGGACTGCCTCCGTGGTGCAGTGGATAGCGTGTGCGACTGCTGATCGGAGGTCTCGGGTTCGATTCCCGGGTCGGGCAAAAGTGTTACTGGGTTTTTCCGAATTCTCAGTAGCAGCACGGAGTCTGTTGATGTGCCCGGTAATAGGCTCGCCCCCTATTACGTGGGACCTAAAAATTCATGGCGAAATGTGGGTGTAATATACTATAAAAAAAAGTATTTTAAATGCGAAAGTGTCTTTTTTTGTCCTTCTTTCACGTCACGTAGGAGAGTCGACATAGGTTACTTTTTGCCACGAAAACAGATGGGTGGAACGGGCGGAGTCACGTGCGGAGTCTAGTTAGAAATATGACAATGAATTCATTGCTATCATATGTGGCTTTAAATAAGTAACGGTACAGAAAGAAACGGAAGCAAAATAATGTAAATGCAGTTAATTTCTGAGAGGCTTCAGAGTTAATCTTGGAGTTGCAGAAGTGACCTGCTGATCTTTGCCCACTTCATCTTTCGGCGGTTTTTCGCTTTCATTGTCACTTTTATCACGAGTCCATCACCGGTATAACTGGTGATGAGCTGCTAAATGGTTATCATTTTTAGGGTTCCGTACTTAAAAGGTAAAAAACGGGACCCTATTACTAAGCCTCCGCTGTCTGTCTGTCTCTCTGCCACCAGGCTGTATCTCATAAACCGTGATAGTTAGAAAGCTGAAATTTTCACTAATTATGTATTTCGGTTGCCGCTATAACAAAAAATACTAAAAATAAAAAATATGAAGGGGGGTCCCATACAATAAACGTGTTTTTTTTCGTATTTTTTGCTCAAAATTACTAACTGTAACAGGTAGACGCTTTAAATTTTCACAGAATATGTAATTGTGTACCTTTCAAAATAAATAATTAAATAAAAAAATTAAATAATAAAGGGGGCCCCCATACAAGAAACGTAATTTTTAAGCAATTTGTTACTAGATCTTAATAAACAGGTAGAAACTTAAAAAGTATTTAAATATACATACAACGAACGTGATTTTCTTTTATAGATGATGGTACGGAACCCTTCGTGCGCGAGTCCGACTTGCACTTGCCCAATTTTTTTATTCTGACAAGGAAACAAATCGATCTATTTATACAGTCACTGTTGTATAGTTATTATTTTCTCTATTGTTATTTTAGTCCTCCGGTAGTATAGTTCGGAATATGCTATTATTGCCTCAGTTCTACGTGAGAATCGAATTCGTGACCCTGACCTCGAATAGCGGAACCTGCGATATTTGAATCATCGGGTGCATTTGCGATATGTCCCGTGCCTCGGAGAGTCCCGTGCCTCGGAGAGCACGTTAAGCTGTCGGTCCCGGTTGTCATGAAGACCTTTGACAGTCGTTACAGGGCGTCAGTACCTTCTAAATAAACTGACTAGTCTAAACCATGGAATACCGCTATTCCTTCGGGTTGCGGAGGTCAGACAGGCAGTCGCTCTGTGGAAAAGCTAATATTCAGCCAAATCCGGTTAGATTAGAAAGCGGACCCCAGCTTGCAACTGGGATAACGCTAAGAGGATGATGATTTGCGATATGTCTGCTTTTTGTTTTTTTAATACACTTAATAATTGTTTGGCTAGGTAGGTTGCGTTGTATTATTTTACCATATTTTATTTACTTTTACTTATCACGGTGTCTGTAATGAAATCCTGCAAGTTTTATTTTTTACTTTCCATTTATTTGAAATAACTGTTTTTGTTCAAGCAAGAAGATATAAAACAATAAATATAAGCCTTAAAGAAGAAATAGTACTTAAAGATCTGTACAAATTTTATTTCAAAATATCTTTAGAACTTTTTCTAGAAGGCATAGAGTTAGGTACCTATATAATATTGATTTACGCAAATAATAAAGCTATCAGCTCCATCATCAAAGTCGTGAGTCATTGTACCATTTACGTGTACCTATAGAATGAGACATCGTTTGTTGATAAGCTACTTACTTTGGCGATGCGATCAATGATTTACATATCAACCAGCTGTTGTTCAACTTTATGATTATATTTTCGGTTCAAAAGTCCAAATTTTAGCAAATAGAAATAGAACAAATCACTATGGACGTATGGACACTTGCATGTACTTATTTCTCAATTACATGTGTACTCGTAACTAGAGGATGTCCACAGCTATACATATACTTTTTTAACGAAATTGTTTCTTCCCAATCCTGTGGGCATTTCTGGAAACCCCTTATTAGTGCGGCCCTACGGTCTGCAAGGAATATAGACGTACCTACGTACTAAATTCTGCTGCTTGCGTCTAACAGTTTTGGCTCCACGTTGCCTGTCAGTCAGTCAGTATTGTAAGAATTTTATAATATACAGATACATACATACATGCATAGACTCACGCTTGTTTCCCGGAGGGGTAGGCAGAGACTACGGAACGCCATTTGTAACGATTCTGATATATCTCTCTTGCTTCATTCACTCCCATCAAGTTTCTCATGCATGCTCTCTTGTTAAGGGTACTTCTGATCTGTCCTTTTTATATACAGATATGCATGAATTTACAAAAAAAAGTATAGGTAGTACAAAGAAAGGGCATGGCCGAGTCAATCTATTTATTTAAGGACCCTAAAGTAGGGACTGAATAAATTAATAACCGACTTGGTATTAGATAGATCTTACACCTTTTTACGGTAGAAGAACTGAGTAGCGAAACTTGTTTTTTTGACAAGTATTGTATTTAAGGGGATATATTGCTGGTTCCCATGACCTCTAGACTTTCTTAACATCACTGCACTCATTGTACATCTGGCTATTGTTATAGTTAGCATATCTTTGTTTTCTTAATTGTTTCTTTGACCCCGAGTCATAAATTTGCAAGTGACCATGGGGTTTGATTTCCGGGTGACCAAATGGCCTATCTATTGCTACACTGGATACATGGGATTTGAAATATGTTACGAATATAGAGCATATAAAATCATTGCATCTACTCGTAACTATATCTCAGAGGTACAGAATAAAATTTATAAGATGATCTGGTGAATATTCATACTTTACTAGCTTCTCTAACTCTAATTTAGTCCACTCATGAAAATCGTATGAAATTCCGTTATGTCGAGTTCATCGCAAACCTAGCGGCGACGGGGGATGGTTTTGTAATATAATGACGATAATTACCTCAAAACCTAAAAAAAACTTTTTTTATAGACTCATGCCTGGGTCCCCGAAGGGGTAGGCAGAAGTGTAATATTACTCCTACATTTCGACATGAATTTTTAGGTCCCACGTAATAGGGGGCGAGCCTATTGCCGTTACCTGGCACATCACCAGACTCCGTGCTGCTACTGAGAATTCGAAAAAACCCAGTAACACTTTTGCCCGACCCGGGAATCGAACCTGGGACCTCCGATCAGCAGTCGCATACGCTATCCACTGGACCACGGAGGCAGTTGGAGGAGCAGCAAAAATTAAAGAAATTACAAATATACTAAATATGCTAAATATAATCAGATTCACACAATGGAATTGTTATATTGTCTATATAATGATTAGATTAAAATATTTTATGACTGTCACGTGCAATAACCGAATGCGCTTCATGTAAAAGGCAAACCTATTTAAACGGAAATAAAAAATATTTTCAAACTAATATTAGATTTGTACTACTACTTCATCTTCAGCCCTTTATACTGTCCCACTGCTGGGCACGGGTATCTTCTCACTATGAGGAGGGTAAAGCCATAGTCCACTACGCTGGCCAAGTGCGTGTTGGCAGACTTCACATGTCTTTAAAGAACATTATGGAGAACTCTCAGACATGCAGATTTCCTCACAATGTTTTCCTTCACCGTTAAGCAAGCAATAATTAACAATTTAATACTCACTTAAGTTCGAAAAGTCATTGGTGAGTGCCGTGGATTCAGACCCGAGACCATCTGCGTAGCAGTCTGTGGGTCTCTCCACTCGGCTATCGCTGCCTCTGTACTACTACATCATCATCATCATCGTCAGCCTTAAACAGTCCACTGCAGGACTAGGACTTTCCTTTGAAAGGAGGAATTGGCCTACTATGCCACGCTGGCCAAACGGGTTGGTATAGGATTTGTATCAAGTTTTCCTTCTCTTACAGTGCTGTTCTCTGCATAATATGCTCCCTGTGTCGGCTCTTACGACACCCATGGGATGATATGGAGCGGTGACATTCCGTATTCTTAATCCGTCACCACACGGACGCATACTACTACTACATACTAATATTTATTTAAAACGAGTCTATATCATGTGATATATTTATAATAAAAGTAAAATGCCTCTTATTTTTGTCTATTATCTTTCGGGTTGCGGATGTCAGACAGGCAGTCGCTCTGTGGAAAAGCTAATATTCGGCCAAAATCGGTAAGACTAGTAAGGGGACCCCGGGTTGAAACTGGGATAACGCTATGAGGATGATGTCTGCTAAAAATCAGAAATGAAATGAAATTATTTATTTGCTTGAATATAGTGTTACAGATTCATAATTTATAGCAGGCTAATTATATTAAGAGAAGTGCATCATTTTCGAAGTAAGTCATTTCCTATCTCTGTACTGTTTTGGAATATAGTGTAAGGGGTTATATAACTGACGAAATAATAATATTAATTATATGATTACTAGAGGACGCCAGCAGCTACGCCTGCATTTTTTTTTAATTTACCCATTTTGGCCGATCCCGTGGGAATTTCGGGAAATCCCTTCTTAGTGCACCCCTACGGTCCCCAAGGAACATACATGCCAAGTTTCAGCTTCCTGCGCCAAATAGTTTCGGCTGTAGCGTGTCTGTCAGTCAGTCAGTAACGCAAGGATTTTATATATTAAGATTTATTCAGTTTAAACAAAGGGCGTAAAGTTCGATATTAAAGCTTTTTTAATGAACACAAAGTTAGTTACTGGCCATAAGAGCCAACAAAAGGATACAAGGTAGTGTGACTGTCAATGAGAGAATAGTAAAAGAAAAGTATGACAGGTTGAAATATAAAGTAAAAGAGACAGTGAGAAGAAAGAAAGAAGAATGTAAGGATAAAGTTGATAGAAAGTTTTCTCATCATTTTCAGGCCAATATCAAATTATTCTGGCACTTGGTTAGAACAGCCCGAGGCAAAGCAGGAGACTCGACAGTTGGTGTGATAAGGGATGTAAATGGAAATATTATAAGAGAGCATGGGGAAGTTTTGGATCAGTGGAAGGTGTATTTTGAGAATTTGTTTGAATGAGGAGAAAGTGAAACTAGGAATATAAATGAATGAGGAAGATAATTGTGAAAGTAATATAAGTATGGAAGAGATACGGTATGCAATGAAAAGTATGAAAACGGGTAAAGCTGCGGGATATGACAGGATAGCTGCTGAAATGCTCAAGGTAGGCGAAGGCGTCACCGCAAGTCTGCTGTACCTACTTTTCAATAAATGTTGGCGGTCCGGTTGTGTACCAGGTGACTGGAACAGGGCTGTAATTGTGCCACTGTACAAGGGAAAAGGGTCACAGCAGGAATGCAAAAATTATCGCGGTATAAGCCTCCTGAGTGTTGTTGGCAAATTGTATGCAAAGATACTGATTGAAAGAGTGATTTCTGAAACGGACAGTAAGATTTGGGATGTGCAAGCGAGTTTTAGAAAGGGAATGGGATGTACGGATCAAGTCTTTTCCTTAAGGTACATTTCAGAGAAAGTCTTAAGTAAACACCAGAAGGTTTTCTGCGCCTTTATTGACCTGGAAAAGGCTTACGATCGAGTGGTGAGGGATGAACTTTGTTCAACACTTTCTGTGTATGGAGTGAGCAGCAGTCTGATACGGGCGCTTGAATCCTTATACAGGCATTCAAGTGCCTGTGTCAGAATAAACGGGGCCTACACGGACTGGTTTAACATTGATCATGGTGTTAGACAGGGATGTGTAGCGTCTCCTTGGCTGTTCAATCTATTCATGGACAGTTGTTTGACCGATCTGAAAGAGTCTGAATGTGGATTAAGAATGGGTGAATCTGTGTTTAAGACCCTGTTATACGCTGACGATCAGGTTCTTTTTGCGTCGTCAGCGTCTCTATTTACAGCAGATGGTCACCGTAATGAATGAGGCGTATAAGAAGAAGGGCATGAAAGTGAATGTAAGTAAGACTAAGGTCATGGTCATAGAGAGGGAAGAGAGTATAACTGAATGTAACATAATGATAGGAGATGAAAAAGTGGAACAAGTGAATGAGTTTGTGTTTTTAGGCTCTATGTTTACGAGAGATGGCAAATGTGAGGGAGATGTTGAAAGGAGAGTGAAAGCAGGAAATAGTGTGAATGGCGCCTTACAGTCCATCATCAGTAACGAAATTGTCCCAAGTAAGGCTCGCCTTGCTGTACAGCAGGGAGTTTTGACGCCAACGCTGATGTATGGTAGCGAATCATGGGTATGGCAGAAAAAGCATGAAAGTAGAATCAATGCTGTGGAGATGAGAGCTTTGAGGAGTATGTGCGGAGTAAGGCTGATAGATAAAGTGAAAAACAGTGTGATATGACAGAAGTGTGGTCTGAAAGAAGATATAGTGATAAAGATTGAGAAAGGAATGTTGCGATGGTTTGGACATTTGGAACGGATGGATGAAAGAAGAAATACGAAAGAAGTGTATCGTGTAAGAATGAATGGAGATGTCGGTAGAGGACGCCCAAGACGGACGTACGCCGACCAAATAGGTGACGTACTAAAAATGGGCCAAATTAAAAGTACCCATAACCGGCGAGCATGTATGATGAGGTTAATGAATGTCGAAGAAGCGAAAGAGGTGTGTTTGAACCGGAGCATTTGGCGTTCCATAGTCTCTGCCTACCCCAATGGGAGACAGGCGTGACGATAGATAGACAAAGTTAGCATTGTGTACGCTTCTAAATAGGGCTACAGTTTTGTTACATAACTTAGTATGCGTATAGCGAAGATTGTATTTTGTCATATCGTTGCGAGTGAACCAGCGGGCAACCGCTAGTTCTTGAAAAATCAGTATAATTGCATTACTGTTGCACAAATTTCGTAAGAAATGCGTCAATCGCATAATGCTTTACTTGTCATTTTATGTTGTATTTCTTAGAATTTAAAGCACAATACAATTGTGACATATGTAAAGGAACCTGAATTTAATTCCATAGGCGTCAAAATTGGGTGATATTGGAATTGGTATTTGCTATATTTATTTCAGCTTCATTATCAACACAAATTGTAGAAACTTAAGCTTTAGGTAATGGATATAAATACATGGGTTTTAAATTATCTTTCCTAAGACGTATCTACCATGTTTGTTTCAGCACTGTTGCAAGCGTCTTTTTCCCGGATGAACTAAAATACATTCTCGGGAATTCCGCGGTAATTTAAAACCAATAGGTATAAGGTATAACAGACAGGTCTACAAGTGGTTTAAACAGAAAAATGTCGAGAAAAATAGCACATTTTGCATGTTTTGTTTAAACAATTACACTTATGAGACCCTTCTCATTAACATTTGTATGTATACAAATCGCAACAATTTAAAAACATTCTATAACTATGTTATGTTAGTATGGTACCGTGTGGTGACGGATTAAGAATACGGAATGTCACCACCCCATAGCATCCCATGGGTGTCGTAAGAGCCGACAGAGGGAGCGTATTATGCAGAGAACAACACTGTAAGAGAAGGAAAACTTGATACAAACCCTATACCAACCCGTTTGGCCAGCGTGGTATAGTAGGCCAATTCCTCCTTTCAAAGGAGAGGCCTAGTCCAGCAGTGGACTGGTCAAGGCTGATGATGATGATATAACTATGTACCTAAAATCATTATTTTATCTAAAGGTACACGCAAAACCTTGTTGGCAAATCTGAAAGTTATATAAACTTGTCATTTAGTCCTATACACATAAATAATTGTTATCCGGTTAATGACGTCCTATAAATCACTTGAAATATGCGAAAATATAAACAGTAATCACGTGTCAAAGACACATGCAAATTAAATAACATATCGCAATAAGTCCGGTAGTGAAGCCATTAGAATGTTGTATGATAAGCAAATTAAGGTAAGGTAAGGGTTCCTTTGAAAAAGTTTTATACGTAGGTACAACAAAAGTTAGGTTACAAAAAAATCCGAGCATCGGGCAGTCCTACCGTTCACTTAATAGTTAAACAATAACTAAAAAGAAACGCTTTCTTAAAGCAATAACTGTAGAAATATTTAATTTGATATTTCTGATAATTTTTGCTGTTGACGGAATTAAAATGATTCTATTGAGCATAAAATCGATAGGTTTAGTAGCACCCGTCCCAGGGCTACCTTTACTATAGTCCAAAATCCCAGGGCCGCCAGACCTTACTTATTTTTCCAGAAACGAAATGTATAAAATAAAAGTAGTGTTAGTATGTGCTATGAGAGTACATATACTTGATAGTTTGGCTCTAGGGCCAATCATTTAAGTAGTGAAAATAGAGACTATAAATAGATAATTATATAAGGTGTAGCTAAAGGCTTAATTTCAGGCTCGCGTTAATCATCCAAATAGGACTATTTTGGCTTTCTACTTTAAATATAAAAACACACTATGTAAAGATAAATATAAGCTTACAAAAACTGAAATTAATACTACTTAAAAATCTATTTTCTCTCTGTAATTAGTCCTATATCATATTAATGCAATCACGGATTCGTGTACTTGCAACTGACAAAGCACTTGCTTTTATTTTCAAAATTAATGCAGATATAATAAGGTTTTTTGTTCTAGATGAAGAATTAGACTGGGATTAGTACAATTTGGAATGTGAATAATCGGATTGGATACATGTTTACGGAGCGCCAATGATATTGATTGATAATCATTTTAGTGCTGTTTGACCTCGGTGAAAAACCGTTTTCCGAGAAAAATGATAACTGCTATCATGGATATCTGGTCAAGCGAACCGTTTATTTCTTACTGGGATCTAGAGGTTAATAGATTTTTTAAATTATTTCATAGTTTATTGTTTGAGACATTTGTTTTTTGTTGAGCTGTGTATCAATTTTGCTGCTTAACAATTACTTTCAAGCTTTTGCGATGGTACACTCGCAAATATTTATGGAACGGGTCAAAATCGCGATTCGGTTTTTAAATAGATATAAATACCTATTATTCTAACGAAATTTACTTATGTCTTTGCTGTAAAAGTTTTGAGTTCTGTGTGCTTCGGTGTTTGTGGAATAATAGCTGTGCCTGTGCCTACATATATGATTTTTAAGTGTGTATTAATGCGAATGTTGTATTGCAGTAATTTTGTGCTATGTTTTATGTTTTTTTTCTCTCGCATGAGGAGTTCGCCTATATCGTGGGGTCTTTAAATTCATTCAACCTTATAACGGACCGGCTTTCGAAAAAGGCACCTCCTCCATGCGTTGGTTCTTTTAGATGAATACTATATTTCGTCAGTGTTAAGGATCCTGTCATCCTTAGCCTCTACATCATCCGTATAGCCAATTCAAAAATTAACACTGATCATTTCATAATAGAATCAAAAGAAAGAATACTACATTACCCCAGATATGTATTCAAAACGCAGTGCTCAGAAAGTGGATCGGTGTATAAAATGATGTTTTATGATAAAAAGTAACTAAAGTGTAACAGAATATAATGGGACTCTATATATTAAGCTGAAGACAATATTAATGTAAGTAGAACTAATCACTAGCTACGAAGTACTCCAATGGGTATTTATTTCACAATAAATGTTTATTTAACGGCGAGAAAAAAATATCAGGAGAAAACCTGCATGACTGAGAGTCTGTTTTGAAGTTTTCGTAAGATTTTTCGATTTTTGAGGTATTCCACGAAGCACACCCAAACGAAGCACACCCAGACGAAGCACACCAAAAGTATTCCACTTTGCACACCCGTAGGTGGGCTTCAAATAAAAAAAATTAAATAATTAATATCCTATTCCACGAAGCACACCTACGAATATCACTCGCATAGTGCGGAGACTAAGAAATAAAAATGTTGATAGAAGAAAATATTTATTATTCAAAAGACTTGCCGTCCGTGCCGCCATATTGCGCTGTGGCGATCAACTAAGTTGAATTTGTGATTTTTCAAAAATGTATTCTCAACGCAAACGTAAGTGATTGTATTAGTATTATACATCAAATTATTGACAATTTAGTGAACTATATGTCTTAAATATATATTTTTTTGCCAGGTATAAAAACATTTACAAAAAAGTAACGTTTGTGATGCAATTTGCAGGCGTTAGCCGCTAGCCGTCCTCCATATTTTAAATGATTATATGTAAGTATTTATTAATTACTTTACTAAATATAGATAAGTTTCTCACAAATTTGTCTTAGAATCCATCGTTAGTTAGACATTTTGTATTGTTTTTGCTATAAATAGGTATGTTCTGTGAGTGAGATATGTTTTCCGTCGGATTGTCAAAATGGCGCAAATGTTTCGGTGCTTTGAATAAATGGTTATTGTGAAGTGATATCGGTGACTTGTGCTAAATCAATGTATATAACCGTAGCATTGTCTACCTGTGTCTACCTGTGTCTATATTAGTGCAGTGATAAAGTGAATTTCGTGAATAATTTATGTGTATTGTGGAAAAATGTTTCACATGGTATAAGAAAAAACAAAGTGACCTGCATTTATAAATTTTTTCGACATGAAAAGGGTAATGTTAAGCTATTTTAATATAATTCTAATATAAAGTTACTTCTGAACTGTATACGGTTTAAAATGTACGTCATATAATTACACTAAACGCGAGAAAATTAAAGTTTTATAACCTAGGATCTTACAAACATTACATCCTCAAAACGGCTGGACACTACCGGAGAAAATGCATTTTGGAGCGGATGCGAGGGGTTAAATGCGCGCCTAAACCATTTCTTCAAATTTACAGCATTTCCACGGTGAGGTTGGAAATATCATTAAACCTTTAGCATTACATAAAAAAAATCGACCTATAAAATATTAATTCAATTATTAAAAACAACAATACCCAAAATGCATATCAATGTTTTCACAAGCGATTTTGAGGAAGCTACCGTCAGGAGTGTTACAGCAGTATTTCCTAACGCACAGATAAAGGAATGCTATTTTCATTTTAAGAAAGCAATTTAAAAAATATCTCGGGATTTAGGTTTAGATAAAAATAGCATACATAGAAAACATGTTGCCTTATGTACGGTTTTGCCACATTCACCGCTGGTAGACTTGGATGAGGCCTGGCTCTACATCATGAGCTAGTGTCCTCAAGGAGAAAATATTTCTAGATTTAATGATTACATTGTAACTCAGTGGCTCGAACATAAGTTATGGTACGACAAATAGTCGTGTTATAACGTAAAAAATAAAACTAATAATTATACAGAGTCTCATTACTCTGAAATAAATAAAATTTTCAATAAAAACAGAGCCATAAATCTGGAAAAACTAATAGATTGTTTCCAAAAAAACTGCAGTAATTATGCCGAAATTAGAGTAAAAATGGGTTATTCAAATCATCACAAACATGCGGAAATAAAAAATAATATAATCGAAAACACAATAAAAGATTATAAAAAAGGGGTAAATTTCAGTTGGACATTGTCTAGAAAAATTAATATTCTGATTAATAATAATAATTTATTTAATTGATAAGTTTAGTTACTTAATTGCCCATTTCTTCAAGATTATTTAAGAATCTTAAAGATTGTGATTTGTGATTTTAAACAGTCTGTGATTTTACATAAAACTGGAGTGTTTTATTATTAGTTAAAAGGTAGCTATAAGAAAACATCAACATAGATCTCTATAGAAAACTATATTTACACTGTTTTTGATATTTGTCCAAGTTTTTATTGTAATTATGAAACCATCTATGATTTTTAATAGTAAGATCACAAAAATGACAAATATTGTGTCACATTATTGTGATGAAACTGAATGATGTTAGAAATTTAAGTTAGTCTTTTAAATAAACAATAGTTTCTTCTATCGACATTTTTATTTCTTAGTCCCCGCACTATGCTATATTCGTAGGTGTGTTTCGTGGAATAGGAAATTAATTATTTTATTTTTTTTATTTGAAGCCCACCTACGGGTGTGCAAAGTGGAATACTTTAGGTGTGCTTCGTCTGGGTGTGCTTCGTTTGGGTGTGCTTCGTGGAATACCTCAGATTTTTAAGTATACCAACCCTCACTTGCGATTTATTTTGATAAGTATTGCGGTGGCAAGTAATAATAGGTTTTGCTTTACAATTCAAAGACAAGTTAAAGTGAGTCAGTGAACGTATGCGGATCCCACTACACTTGCCAACAGGCTGAACTATGCCTTTAAATACATACATACATAGACTCACGCCTGTTTCCCCGAAAGGGTAGGCAGAGGCATATTAAACGCCCAGTTTTCTCGAGTGTTTTGATCCCACGTAATACAGGGCGAGCCTATTGCCGCTTATCGGGATATTATGTTTGCCAAAGCCTCGTCCGTTGATCGGCAGGTGCACCACTTGCAGGTGAGGTTGGCTTGGGACCCTAAGTTCTTGGTGGCCTTTTTATAGTGAAAAGATGACCATGCCTTGTTTTGTGTGTGTTGACAAGTCGTAGGTCACTGATGGCCGTGGCAATTTAACGCGCAATGTGTGTGAGCGCAAAAGACTCTCAATCTCTTGGCCATACCCAGCAGTGAGGCAGTTTGTAAAGAAGTTCGAGTTTTTCATCTTCTTCTTCTTCGTATCAATGGTTCAAATTAAATTTTCTGTTCCCAAAACTTGGCTACGGTAACGGCATTGTCTGTAGCCACAGTCTTGTTTGCTGCAGGTAGATGGGCGAAGAGGGCAAGAAAGCAAATGCGCCATAGACTGAGATGGAGCTCCACAGTCGCAGTGGACCAGTGAGTGGTCTGTAAAGCCTCATCTCGCCATGTTTTCCCTATGATTAGGCGATTTCTAGGTCGACCACTGCAAGTTGTGACCAGGGGGCAGGCTTTCGAGGTGCATGTATAGGAGCCTCCCCGCGGCGCACCCTGGAAGCAGCTAGACCCGTCGCAGCGGTCAGCGCAGTCGGTAACGCAGCGTCTAGGCTGACTATTCCTTACACCACAATGGTTCACTTGAGTTTTTTCATTTGGACGTGACACGGTAGAGCTGACTTTATTTGACTTTACCTTGCTAGAGCGATTTCGCCATAAAAACATGTTACCTTATACACGGCAGATTTTACACAAGGCGAACCGCAGGGAAAACCACAGATAGGTGCGGCCGTTTTGACGTGCATTATAAAATTGAATCATTTTTTATTGACCTCCATTTTACTCAAAATTATTACTTAGTAAAAGATCCAAGGATACCAATGGCTGACGTGAATCACGCACTAATGTCTCGAGTTGCCAAGCATGTGTTCGGCGAGTATAAACGGTAGCGACCTGCATGACACACGGGGCAACACATGGTTTAATTTTGCTGCTTCCTTTTTTTGCGAGATAGGCCGGTTCGAGCGAGGAATCAAGTACTACCCTCCGCCAGGCCGAAACCCTTTTCCAAATTCCTCATCCTATTCCTTATCCCATTCTCGGGTTAGACAGCGGCTTGATTGTGGCTTTGCTCACAGCCTGGTCTATGAGCCAGGGTAACCACGTACCATCAGGTAGGCGACTGCCTTGTCTGCCTATTGTTAGCAATGTATAAAAAAATGCACACATGTTAGCACTGGTACAGTATTTTTATGTCTCCAGTTTACTAACTGCACGAAAACGTGAGTCACCGGGCTTACAGCGAAACTTCTCCGTTTTTATGTCATTCTCTCTAGGCCTCTTCACACTTTGAAATGTTTCAGGTTTAGTCTTTCACTATAGACAAATCCGGATTTTCAGGCTGATGCAGATGTCTTGCGTAAACGTTGAAAACGTTGAAAATCAGTGCCAGCATGTCTGGTATCATGCTGAACGGGGTCTTATTGTCGTCACGACCTAACCCTGACTAGGTGTTACAGATATCGATGTTTTTCTTATTTTTTTGTATTTTTGTGTGTTTTTACGATTTCTGTATACCTACCTATAATCATGCTTGTTTGGTTGTGATAGCAATAAATATTTTTTAACTTTTTTTTTTAATTTTTTATAAACATTATGGAGAACTCTGAGACATGCAGGTTTTCTTTCAAGATTTTCCTTCAATATTCGGCAAGCGATAAGTAAAAATAACTTTAAAAAGTCAGTGGTGCGCGCCCTGGGTTCGAACCTAGACCCGCTGCGTAGCAGTCAGTTTACTAGTCTATCTTTGATTTTGGATATTGCATATTTATAACAAAGCATAATTAAAAACTAAGGTTCTAATCAGGGTTAGCGCTTAAATTTTCTTTTCGTCTCCAAAACACAACATTGTTATGTGTCACTTTTCATTGTTTCGTTAGTGAGTACACTGCTATTTATATTTAGGGCCTTAATATTATAGGGCCGAAGTTTCGTTTAAATAAACAGATGGCGATATTTTGGATGAAGTTAGTATGATTCCTTGTGACTGGCAACTTTTAATCCCCCTTCAACCCACATCAAACTTCGTGGCGTAAAAGATTATATTTCCGTACTTCTAAGGTTTAGAAACCAGAGCGTAACGGTTAAATATCAACATACTGCCATGCAAAGGAACTCGGGTTCTAACGGGTATTTCAGTTGAATCCAAGCCTTTCGCATCGCCTAGGACCCCAGGTGAAATTAGAAGTAAGACCCCAGAATATAATATTTACTACAGAGCAACAGCCGTCTGACCTCCTCAAAGCAAAGAAGTACCGACATTCCATGACTGAGAAGGCATATAACCATTTCTCCCTATAAATTGAACAGTCCGCTTACAATATGCTCCGTATTTGGACGACATTTAACAAATGTGTATGATTACCAAAAGCCAGGGAACACAGAAACATCTCGCAAAATAAAAATTGTGATATTATTTTCCTAGTAGTTTCTATGGTGTACAAAACCAAAGGTAGGGTTTGAGGTTGGTGTTTTTGGTAGCCATATTTTTATAATCATAATTTTTTCTACTATAATTTGTATTAGACTGCCGCCGTGGTTTTGGGGTTGGATTCCCGGTTCGGGCAAAAGTGTTAGTGAGTTTTGCTGAATTCTTAGGAGACTGGCAATGTGCCCGGTAACGGCAATAGGTCAACACCTTTAACGAGGGCCCTAAAATTCATAAGGAAATGTGGGTGTAATATAAACTCTGCCTACCCTTTCGGGGATATAGGAGTGACGCTATGATGTCCATTAGTTCTATTGGCCATGTTATAGTCAAATATTGTACCAGCATGGTATACTAGTCTTCCAGCATCAGTTGTGGACAATTAGCATGCTGATATGCTTTCAAGAATGTTATTTTATATCTAGGTCGTATATATAGGTCGAGTTCAACGCCAAGAAGACACAGGTGTGCGCATTTTCAGCTAAGTTATCTCCATTCCTTCCCCAACCTTCTCTTCTGGACACTCCACTACCGATACAGGACAGTCTAAATATACTTGGTATGGACATACGCCGCAATGTCAACCAGAGAAACTACATTGAGGGTGTCATTAAATCGGCATCTCGAAAACTCGGAGTCCTGAACAGAGTGAGGAGGTTTTTCACGCCGGAGCAGCTGTGTCTATTATACAAGACTCAGGTTCGCCCCTGCGTGGAATACTGCTCTCATCTCTGGAACGGCTCCGCTCAGTACCTGCTAGATGCCCTTGATAGGATGCAGCGGCGTGCTGTCCGTATCATAGGTGACCTTGAGGCTACTAAGTCCCTTGAATCTCTGCAATTACGCAGGGACGTAGCCTCAATGGCTGTCTTTTACCGATTGTATCACGGTGAGTGTTCAGAAGAACTCTTTCAACTCATCCCACCCTCTCCTTTCCTATCCCGAACAACACGTGCCGGGTTAAGGTGCCACCCTTATACGGTAGATCAGATACCGTCACGTACGAAAAGGTTCGGTACGTCTTACCTTTGCCGTACCATAATAATGTGGAACTCACTGCCAGCTCACGTGTTTCCTTCCTCCCTTGATCCTGGGTCCTTTAAGCGGGGCGTGAAAAAGCATCTCTCAAGGCCATCAAAGTGAGGGCCATTATGTCACATTGCTTAACCAGCAATTGGGGATGGTGGCCTTCCCAATAGGACTTCACTGTCAGCTTACCATCAGGCAGCGTGAAGTCAATTTGACAGGTTCTTTCTAATAAAAAAAAAAAAAAAAAAAAAATCTCACAGTGTAAAATTATGACATTACTCTGTAAAATAAATCATTTAAGGTGTAAATAAATTTCCTTAATTTTTATTTTACAAACTTGATATCAGCTCAAAAGTATGTGAGAGTGCCGGATGCTCCATCGTTTTTCCTTCTTTCTTATCTCACTTCTACACCTATTCCTTTTTCCCATCATAAAGGGCGGCAACGCACTTGTGTTGCTTGTGTCAATGGGTGGCGGTAATTTCTTACCATCAGGCGATCCATCTTCTCCTTTGCCGCCTTTTACATAAAAAAAGACCACCAGACTAAAATATCTACATCGATCGGTTTTCCACTAATATGTCGATCCAGTTTGCTACCCGCTGATAATTTTCTTTACTTATAACGTCCCATTTTTGTGCAAAGGTTTCTCCTACAGTTCTCTAAAGGTTTCTGATTCCAGCTATTTCTTTCCAATTTTATGAGAAGGCATCCAGCTCATGTTGCCAACGTTTGCTGGGTCTAACCTGACCACGACGTCCCCGCTGTCTATATTGATTAAATAATGAAAGGCTTAGGACATTAAACTATATCGTAATACTATTAATAATATTCATAAATATTGGTAGAGTACTACGGGATAAGTCACTTTTTTGCTGATTCAACTATATTTTATTAAAGACTTACATATATTTTTTTTAGTTAATGATAATTGAGTTGAACAAAACGACCGTTCAACTGACAAAACTGAAGCAAATTAAAGCAAATCGATAAAAGGATATAATCGATAAGGTTTGACTTACTCGTCGATGTCATGAAATCGTTGCAAGTACACAATCCGACAAACCTATGGTGCTATAGCACCATAGGCTATCACTATAGTAATAGTTGAAACTCCTAGGGGTGATGAATAAGCAATATCTATACACCGTGTTTATTTAGTTAGTGTTGTACTACGTACTCAGACCACGGGATAGAAGATACCTATAGCATGTATTTTACAAATTATACAAAAAAATATGTTATTTTGAATTAAGCATTTTCATCAAAATCAATATTCACTACATAACTTGACATGTACCACAGTTAAGCTAGTTTGTAGATATCTAATAAAGTACACCGATCTTACGCATCAGCCGTCAAGTTGAAGAGCTGTGAAATATTTCTTTGATTGTTGATACTTACATTTTGTATACAACTAGAGAATGTCCGCAGTTACAAAATTCGAACATGTTATTGAAATTTAACCGTTTCTTTGTACGCTCGGAAGCCTTTTTTGTGAACCTATACTGTCTCCAAGGAACATACTTGCCTTTCAGCTTCTTGGGCCCAATAGTTTCAGCTGCGCGTTGTCAGTTCGTCAGTAAAGCAAGATTTCATTCAAAGATATTATGAAATTCTCATACAAGATATGTACTTCATTCCATCAGGATGACAAGCAAGCATTTAACAGAATATACAATGACATAACTAGATTCGATATTTTTGGGTTGGCAATATTATTAGCAATTCCTAAAAATATTCACATGTGGCAATATGTATGTATAGTGTATGTATGTACTTATATTTATTTAAGAATTATACAGGGTGTTAAAAGACCCTTAACGAAAACTAAAATCCCATGTTATACCAATCATTGTGAACATTTTTTACTTCGGCACCATACCTGGGAAATAACTGGTTCAGGAGATATTGAGGCTCAAAATTAGTATGGATTTTTTCTAATTAGGTACAAAATCGATGCATTTACCCCGCCAGTATGTTCTTTAGATAACCCCATGGATAAGTAGGTATTTCGAGAATTACACGCACGCGCTTTTAAATGCGGTTTAAAAAATGTGAAACCTCAAAAAAAAAATTCGTTTCCCAGGTATTATTTTTGGTTAGCATGATGTCCACAACGAGTAGACTTCGGCTTGGTGATAGGTCTTGTGACACCCTGTATTATTGTACCTACAATACAATTATAGTAAGTATTTAATACACCTACCACGTTTCTCAGCACCGCTCAAAGGTAGACTGGCGGTTAATCCCTGTACACACTTCAGTGTAAAAATAAATAAATAAATAAAATATATATGAAGGTTTAGACTGCAACTTTACTGAAAATTATATACGTATACTGTCACATACTGTATATTGAAATTCTGAAAAAAGTAATCTCATACGAGTCTGCTGAGACGAGTCGCTATTAATGGCTGATTCCAATATTTGATTAATCCATTGATTTATTTGGATTAATCCATGGATTAAAACTACTAGGTTAAAGCTATAAATAGATCACGTATTGTAAAACTGCACTAATGTCTTTTTAGCGATGTTCTACAAGAGTTCTAACAACTCGCTACCCGCATATATTGTACGTCTTACGATAAGCGAAAACTGCCGCGCGCTCGACGCCGCGCTGTCTGACTGCGCAGACATACGCGTAGGCCGCTAAGCTGTGCGCGTAATATAATCTTTTACGTTTTCACATTTGCTATTGAACTTATATACAGTATTTTTCATGCCACGGGTGTGGTTTTATAATACGGCACATTTGAAATCCGCCAGATGGGAGAGAAGTCAATTTTTTACAACCTTGTTTTTGATTATGTCATATTATTACATTTTTCACCATATTATTCATCACTCATAAAGGCTAATAGATTTTGAGTTGGTGAGCTCTACAGTCCAACGGTGCTATCTACTCATGCTGTAACCGAATGCGGGCGGGCATGACTCTCTTTAAATAAAAATAACTCATTTTTGCCAATGCAAGAAAATAAGTAAACAGCATTCTTTTAGAGACAGCACGTCATTTTCACCCAACTGTATCCAATCATATCCAGACCAAATATCAAATCGATTGACAAATGTAATAGCTGAATGGCCAATGGTTTTCTTTGCCCACGGATCTCTAAGCAACCGTAATAACAAAATATCAAAAACACGTTCGTTTACAACGCAAAGTTCGGATTATTGGCATTAACTCTCAATTTCTAGGAATTGTTCATAAGCTGTTTCGTGTATCGCGATTAAGGCAATTACCTATTGATAACATGAAGACATGACTGTAGAATCTAGTTGTACTCATTGGAATATAATAAAATACGTGTATTGTAAACATATTAAATGTTATATCGACGTCTATGTCCGGGTTTTTACGTAGCATGTGCAAGCGCATGTTTAATTGACTTGGCTACAAACTGGTTGCCTAAAATATATAACGATACATGATTGACTTCTTTATTGTAAATCAGTCAAATAAGATAGAAAAATAAGTAAATAAATAAGATAATAGTTGTGGTATAAAGGCCGGTTAAGCGCAAATTGTGATTTCCGCGAGGCAACGTATAGTTGGTTCTTATTGTAGCATATTTATTTATTTACTAGTATTATAAAAAGGTATTCAAATTATATGGATTTATTATAAAACAGAGCAGCATAAAGAAGCAGCGATAGCTGAGTGGAGAGACCGACAGACTGCTACGCAGAGGGTCTCGGGTTCGAATCCACGGCACGCACCAATGACTTTTCGGAGTTAAGTGCGTATTACATTGTTAATTATCGCTTGCTAAACGGTGAAGGAAAACATCGTGAGGAAACTTGCATGTCTGGGAGTTCTCCCTAATGTCTTCGAAAGACATGTGAAGTCTGCCAACCCGCACTTGGCCAGCGTGGTGCACTATGGCCTTACGCTTCTCATAGTGAGAAGAGGCCCGTGATCAGCAGTGGGACAGTATAAAAGGGCTGATGATGATGATAAAAGAGAAATATAATCGATGTTAATTCCTGACCCTATCTGTGAAAACATTATTTTGCGCTGAATAATTCATTTTTTTGAGAAACATAAAAGTTAATAAAGAAAATTTCGATTTAAATTACATATTGACCTTCTGGACTAAGAGCTACTAAACCTTTTGACTAAGCCACTTCCCACAAGGCTGGAACTTTTATAAACGACTATTTATTATCTGTCAATAAAGAAAATACTGTACTGGCAGCGACCTTGCTGTTGCTTCATCATCAAATAAATTATTGAAAATGTAAAGAAAATATAAATTTTAACCATCTCCCACAAGACTGAAATTTTAATATGTTATAAGTTACATGTATACAAGTATACAAAGAAATGCCAACCCGTTTTGAAGGTTGAAAGTGTACACCAGAACGCAGCAAAAATGGCAAAAATATAATGATACATATCATTCTCTCGCTATTTTTTTAAATAAGACAGGGAAGCATCTAGAAAAAATATCCTATCGCGGTCGTACTTCCATGTAGCGACATGACTCTTATACCTATACTCTTCTGGCAGGCAGTTGCAACCGCACGAGTAGATTGGCTGTTGACATATACATAATAAACTATTTGGAGAATAGTTCATTCAAATTTTAGCCGTATGTGTAAATTAATAGACCCATTATAATCGAATATCACAATCACATTTTTGCCACCAAAAATAACTTTGTTTTCCATCATCATGTCAGCCTAGAGACGTCCACTGCTGGACATAGGCCTCCCCCAAGATTCTCCACACAGACCGACCTTGACCGACCGGACGACGCAGCAGGGGTAGGACTCCCGCAAGGTGGACCGACCATATGGTCAAGATAGCGGGAAGCAGTTGCATGCGAGGGGCTCAAGATCGGTCTGTTTTCCATACTGTTCGTATAAACGACAAAGTTACATACATATATACATAGACTCACGCCTGTTTCCCGGAGGGGTAGGCAGAGACTACGGAACGCCATTTGCAACGATCCTGACATATCTCTCTTGCTTAATTCACTCCTTACTTCTAACCTGTCCTGTTTTTAGGATGTCTCCAATCTGGTCAGAGAACGTCCGCCTAGGTCTTCCCCTTCGTCCTGTCCCTTCCACACTTACCTTATATATCTGCTTGGCCAGTCTTTCGTCATCCATCCTCTCCACGTGCCCAAACCATCTTAGCATACCTTTCTCGATGCTTGTCACTACATCTTCTTTACCCCGCATCACTCTCTTATCACACAATTCTTTACTCTGTCAGTCAAAGAAACACCACACATACTTCTCAGTGCTTTCATTTCTACAGCTTTTATTCTAATTTCATGACTCTTCTGCCATACCCAACTATCACTACCATACATAAGAGTACTAACACCCCTCTATGCACAGCCAAACGTGCCTTTTTGGACACGTTTTGGCTATTCATAAACGCCTTCAGAGCTCCATTCACTCTATTACTTGCATTAGCTCTTCTTTCAATATCTTCAACATTCTTACCATCTCTTGTAAACAGCGTACCTAAATATACAAACTCATTCACTTGCTCCACTCGCTGTCCATCGATCATAACATTACAATACTACTACATACTACTACTACTTTATTAATATATGTATTGTAAAACTGTAATAATTAATAATAATAAGTCGTAACGCATTCCTCCTTTTCAAAAACCATAACTTTCGTTTTACTTAAATTATCTTTCATTCCTTTCCTCTCTAACGCACCATGCATGATTGTTACCTCCTCTTGCCCCTTGCTATCTCCTGCAACTCGTTATAGTTGCGGTTTTTGAATATATGCTATATCTCAAAAACTGCTGTCTACAACTTGTTCAAACCAACTTTCATCGAAAGTTTTTATTATGATCTACAGCATATATTTTTTCTAGATGCTTCCCTCTCTAATTTAAAAAAATAGAGATAGAATTATATGCATCATTATATTTTTGCCACTTACGCTGAGTTCTGGCACACACGTCCAACCTTCAAAACGGATTGGAATTATTTTTGTATCATCATCATCAGCCCTTTAAACTGTCCCACTGCTGGGCATGGGCCTCTTCTCACTATGAGAAGGGTAAGGCCATAGTCCACCACGCTGGCCAAGTGCGGGTTGGCAGACTTCACATGTCTTTCGAGAACATTATAAAGAACTCTCAGACATGCAGGTTTCCTCACAATGTTTTCCTTCACCGTTTAGCAAGCGATAATTAACAATTTAATACGTACTTAACTTCGAAAAGTCATTGGTGCGAGCCGAGGATTCGAACCTGAGACCCTCTGCGTAGCAGTCTGTCGATCTCTCCACTCGGCTATCGCTGCTTCATTTTTGTATACCTACTTGTATATACATATAAGTAACAAATTCTTGTTTAAAAATAAAAACGAAATTATGTTATATTTTATATGATATCAAATAATCTACTTAGGTACGTAGATTATACCTGAACTATTTTAAAGACTGAAAAATAAGCAAAATGGTAAAGAGAAAATATAATATAGCGTCATAAGTTACTTTTACTCCTTGTTTTATAAAAAAACCTATAGAGTTTTAACATATTTTTTATTGTAAAAAAATAATAAAAGAGGTGTGTATGGACATAAAGAATTAACCTTGCAACGTTTCCGTGCGTTTGATAAATTTCTGAGAACCTAATGTAGGTTACGGCTACGTGACACCGATGTCAGTAGCACTGTATTGTCCAATATTTTATCTTGATATCTATTTTATTAGTAATAGCCTTGTGAGAAGACAAGGCGAAGGCCATCGGCACGAAAGGCTAAGGAAAGGTATAGTTGATTGAATCAGGCGTTACTTGGCAAAACTCCATTGTACCTAATGGAAGGAAAGAGGAACCCACCACGCACCCCCGGATGGCCAACCCAAACTATTGCAATAGAAAAAGGTTGACAATGCCGAACTCCTCTAAAGACAAAGGATAAGGGATACATGGAATAATGCAGAAATGGGTTCCAGGAAAATACCTGACGTGCAGTATCCCGCTGTATGCTTCGACACGTGTTTCGCCTTTCTACGAGGCATCCTCAGGACCGATAGGCAACGACTAACCCCAGTCGTCTCATCGGTCCTGAGGATAGGTTACTAAGGAAAGGTTTTTAATATTCGACGCTTTAGGGACCTTAAAAAGCGGACAATAGCTAGTAATACAGTGACAAGTCAAGTTTAATAGTTTTACGATTTTGTTCCTTATTGCCTACGCCATAAGAATGGTGCAAAGGTCAAAGTGTCTAGGTTCAGGAATAATTGTGTGTATATAATAATTCTAGAGGATCCTGTATCCTATACAGTTTATTTCAACTTATCAGTTTCTACTCGATCCCGTAGGAACTTCGGAAAACCCCTTTTTAGTGAACCCCCTACAGTCCACACAATATGGCAAATTTAATTCATATTTTGCACCCAATAATTTTGGCTACGCGTTGTCAGCCTATGATGCAAAAATTGTATATATACAGACGTGTTTTAAAGATAGTTCTTATGGGTGAGGAGCTGGTAGTTCAAAACTTAATGTTCCCCTCTATTTGCCATTCGGTTTTCTTTCATTTTCGTTTCTCTATTTTTATCTGTATAGTTTTCAATTTAGGATTTTAAATATCTATGTGATCTAATCATGAGCCACGCATTTTCTGCTAGCAACAGATTACACATATTCAAAATGGCAGCTATAGCGTAGTTTGCAAACTAATAGACTGCAACGTAGAGCCTCAATTTCAAACCAAAAAAAATAAGGATGGATAAAATTGAGCAATGGTAGACTTCAAATTCCTTTCAAGAACATTCCAGGGAACTCTTATACATCCAGATTTCTGAAATCATCCCCCCCGTGGGATCTCCACCTTGTCGTGGTGGGGGGGCTCAGTAACCGTGGGTTAGAAGCCACCCACGGTGAAGCTAAGCGGGATCCCGGGAGGGGACGCTCCACGTGGGCTTGGTAGAGGCCTGCGTAGGATGCGTCCCATGGTGCGAGTGCGGGGGACAGTTCTGTCTGTCACTCGCAGTCAGGTGCGGTCGCGGGAGGAGAGGCGTGTGGGTGTTGCGTTGCCCCGCGCCCTATCTCCCGCGACCAAATGGGGGCGCACCATCGTTGCGTCGCGGTGGGGCCGCAGAGGAAGAGGAGATGCGGTGTTGCGTTGCCGTCCTCCCTATCCTCTGCGGCCGCTGGGTGTTTTGGCGGCGGAGCCCAACACCTTCATCCGCCGCCAAGGGGGTTTCGTTCGGGGCCCGCCTGACCATCTGGCGGGCCAATACCCGTCGGGGGGTAGCGAGGAATGCTTTGGTGAAACCCTACCCTCCGACACATGGGTACATGAGGAGCACGGGTTGGTTTTTAGTCAGTAAGAGTCTGACAGTCCCCTTCGTCCTTCCCCCCCGGGGCGGAGGGACTCCATGAGGATTTTCCAACCCGATACCAAAAAAAAAAAAAAAAAAAAAAAAAAAAAAAAAAAAAAAAAAAAAGATTTCTGAAATCATAATGGCATGGACGTTTACGGCATAACCATTTTCATACTGACATAATGCTATTAATCGGCGTTGGGAAAGGCGGCACAAATATGGTAACTACAATAAATATAGTCTCTCTCTTTTCGTCTTCTAAATCTCTTAATATCTCGTCATTCCTTGCTGTTCATCAAATCGTTTTTCTGGACCCACGACATATAAACAGATTAACAGTTTGCTTAAATTAGACTCAGGATTTGACAATCGTTATGTCAGTCCTGAGTCAGCAGGTACAAGTAAGTGCTATGAAATGAAAGAGTCAATACGTACCTATATAATTTATTTTAATAGCAGGTATATCAATTATCATCATCATCATCAGCCCTTTATACTGTCCCACTGCTGGGCACGGGCCTCTTCTCACTATGAGAAGGGTAAGGCCATAGACCACCACGCTGCCTGGCCAACTGCGGGTTGGCAGACTTCACAAGTCTTTCGAGAATATTATGAAGAACTCTCAGACATGCAGGTTTCCTCACGATGTTTTCTTCTACCGTTTAGCAAGCGATAATTAACAATTTAATACGCTCATAACTCCGAAAAGTCATCGGTGCGCGCTGTGGATTCGAACACGGACCCTCTGCGTAGCAGTCTGTCAGCCTCTCCACTAGGCTATCGCTGCCTGTCTTAGTAACTTTATAGTTATTTAAAAAAAACACAATGACATTGCTGGCTCAATTGATTACAACGCCTATTTTCACCAGAGTTTTGAACAGCTCACGTAATATATTACGAGCTCATTATCAATTATATAATATCAGCAATTACCAAGTACTTCTCTATTCAAAGTACTAAAATGTTCTCAGATTTGAGGGACTGAGCCGAGAACTTACAATGATTCTTTACTCAGAATATCTTTAGGGACAAAACTCAATAAAATTGTCTATTTCGTCAGAATTGTTTATAGAATATATTTTACCTTAATCTAGCCTTAATATCGTAAAACGTATACATACCAATTCTAGGATTCCTTTTCTAGTAATTCTGTGAGCGTTGTAGAGCCATAATAAACTGTTTTTACAACACTAAGGTCATAAAATGACGCAAGTAGCTGTCGAGACCTTAATGCAAAATTGTTTAGCGTGGGTGTTGTAGGTTAGACCTTAAGCTCTTAAGATATCTTTATAGCCATCAAAAATTGTATAAAACAACTCGCTAAACCCCGGTTACACCTTTTATTTAAGGCTGCTGCTTTCCTAATCGCGCTTGCAACCATAGGTGCGCACCTATGGTTGCAAGCGCGATGATATCTACATCTACACTAATATCATAAAGAGGAAATCTTTGTATTTTTGTTTGTAATGGATAAACTCAAAAACTATTGGACCGATTTTAAAAATTCTTTCACCATTAGAAAGCTACATTATCTGCGAGTAACAAAGGCTTTTATGCTGTTGAATGCGGGCCATCAGTGGGCCGAGTCAGTCAAAAGCGTCAGATAATTTCCTGCATTGTACTTGCATACTAAACCCTTTTTTTGTCTGGACTTTAAAAGATGAAGAAAAGACTAAAGAAATTGAAGTGACAAAAAAAACAATGACTCTGAGTTTGTTTCGGCCTTTCTTCTCAGGAAGTCATTTAGCTAGGAAAAGCCGGCATCATCTAGAATAGGGTTTTGACATGTATAAGTGTTGTAAACAACCAAAATGCAGAAATAAATATGTCTTTATGTCTTTATTTTAGAAAAAATAGGGGCCCGTAAGATATTTGGGTTTTTCGGGTACGCGAAGTAGTTCTCTCAGGACGCGGGTGAAACCGCGGGAAACGGCTAGTATAGCATATAGCCTTTTGCTGTATATCCAACACACAATTAATTATTCAATTCGGACCAGTAGTTCCTGAGATAAGCGCGTTCTACCAAATAAACAAACTCTCGTTGGTCTCGCGGCATAAATGTGCGCGTAGGAAGGGAGGTCCCGGGTTTGATTCCCGGGCCGGGCAAAAAGTGTTACTGGGTTTTGCCAAATTCTCAGTAGCAGCACGGCGCCGGCGTCTGGTGATGTGCCCGGTAACGGCAATAGGCTCGCCCCCTATTACGTGGGAGCTTAAAATTCATGGCAGGTGTAATATTTACACCTCTGCCTACACCTTCGGGGATAAAGGCTGTAACGCATCGATTTTATCTCGCATTACAGTACGCCTATGCGTATTCTTTTTTTGCGTGTTCGGTTGGTATTAGTCGATTTTCTGTCGATACATATGGTATTTTGTTAATGGGCTTCCCTATTATTTTTTCCTTTACATTGTCTACGGCAGACTGTCATGGCGACTTTCGCTCCCTAAAGGCTCGCGTCAACATGTCTGCGAGTTGAAATTTTTTTATTTGGCGTTATCTCGCCAATCCTTTCTATTTAAGTCGATAAGTCGATATTTATTGGATTGAGGGGCCATGTGACGGCTCGGTATTTCGTAATTTCGCCAATATGACACATTGATACGTTTAAGAATACTTCCGGCGCATGTTTTCATTCGCCAGAAGGAATATTATTCTGGAATAACGCTATGCGTTTTCTGGATATAGTTTAAAATCCGCCGTGCTATCTGGATTCGGCACGCCGTGATGCTGTTTTCGTCGTGGACATGATGTGGACAAAGTATACCACGTGGACATGACGGTGCACATTCTTTCTTTTCCTATTTTAATTACCTATATCTAAAACAGGTAACTTTTTTTAATTATTTTTCCGCCTCAACGCAATTTCAAGTAAATCTAAATATCCACCAATTAACTTAAATTAGACTAAATTCTTTTTTAATAACTTTAAATCTAGAAAGCCTCAATTTCAATTTGTATGCTAATTTATAAGTTGTAATGCCATCGACCATACAAAATTATTGTATCTATCATCTCGGCTAGGTCGCCCTGACTTGAGATCAAAGGTCCATATTGTACTCTATCACTGACTTATCTGGCAAATTTTGTATTTTCTGGGGTTGTATCTGGCGCCCGATATAACTTATATTATTTAAAATTCTGTATTTTCTTTATGATACAACCCATAGTTATAAAAATAAATGTTTATGAATTCCATAACATGCTTTAATTTCAACTTTAAACCTTACAGGATAGGTTATGTCTTGTATTCATAACAAACACACATTTACATTAACATATATTTATTTATAAAATCTTTTAAATATTATTTCAATCACCACTTACATTTTTTTTTTATATATTACAATTGGCGCTAGCTCACAGGGACCTGAAATAGGCATTTTATCATTTAATTACTTGAGGTTGCGTTCAAAACTTATTGAGGGTTATGTAAACAACATAACTATCTTATTTTATCATTGTGTCATATTATTTTGGTGTCTAATTTGACTCATTTTGTTACTAAATATGTTTAACGTTCTTGAGTAAACATATCTTAATGTTTTATAAGTATGTTTAACGCCTTTGAGTAAACATATCTTAATGTTTTATATTTTCTATGTTTTGGTTTCACATATAAGCTTAGATATGTGTCATACCAGTTATTTACTTTGACAAACATAACATAATGGGTGTTATAGTTGAAATTCTCTTATGATAACCTGTATACATTGTGTGTAAATCTTTTTACAGCTTAAACTATTACTGAATTCATATGATAACAACCTTACTGGTTCTTATTGTAAACTTTGCTTGATAAGACTTTAGTACATTACTTAAACATAGGTTATATTTAGACATAAATTGTTTGATACTGAAAAATAAGTGAATAGTGATGTGTAACAGTTAACATTTAACTTTGTAATGAATTTGAGGCTTTTTCCAGTGGTTTAAAAACTTAATATTAAAACTTATAACTTTAAATTTTGACAACATAACCTTAAAAACTTTGAAAAATTTTAATTTGTTTTGACAGTTCATTAACCTAACTTTTCTTTTGCTTTCATAGCTTATCTTAGCCTGGAATTGCATAAATTTACTTGCTTATTAGCATTCTTTGGGTTCTATTCTTTTCACTTTGATTCTCAACCGCTTCACAGCTTTGTTTACTTTTCATTAGGTGTTATAACTAGATTCCATGATGATTGTTATGCGGAGAGGAGAACTTCACCCATTTCAAGAAACTAGTTTTGTTGTGACAAGCTTCAGTTTTGTGATAACTGAGATTGCCTGGATGTCTCAATTTGCTGATTTTAGGCATTGTGTGCACCTGATGTTGCAGCTTGTGAATAGGAACTTTCGGATTGGTTGGATATTTTAAGGGTATTTATTAGTTCAAATACTTAGTTCATCTTAGATTTATTACAACATTAGTGAAATTAAATCAACACTTTTTATAGAATGTTTATTGTTATTCAAAATCACATTTAGTTTGTTGAAACTTGTTCTTCATAGCTCACTCCTTATCTGAAACAAAAATTAGATGTTTACTTTCTTTGGTTAAAGCGTTAACTTAGTCAATCTGTAAAATTATTGAAGGATAAGTATTTCGTGTATTTGGCTATCTTAAGATTGTAGTTTGTGTTAATAAGACTCAATTATTTTCAAACATTTGTAGATTTTTTGAAAGGTTTATTATTATTAGGATATTTTACAACACTTTGTTTACATCTCAGAACTATCATATACAGAGAAGTATAACAACATTTTAGAAACCTGTGTATCTTGTTTTGTTGAAGATTATTTGGTCTAAATTTTGGTTCATATTCTTTACATTAATTTTTGGTTTTATTAACTAACTTTGAATATTAGTGAAACTTTTTGAGTGCGTTTGAACTCTTTATTTCTTTTTCATTTGTTAAGCGCTTATTTTAATTCAGGGTAATGCGCGTTATTATATTCAGGGAGGAAAGTCATTTCTTTTGATGTTGGTGACGTGTATGGAGAATTAATTTTGTTCTTTCAATGCTACTGCATACCATTCGGTTAAATTAGCACCTAAGTTTTTAAAGTGTAGATTATTAGAAAGATTTTAGATAATGTATTCTTCTTAAAAGATATTTTAAAATATTAACTTTTAGATTCTTAACTTTGACTTGGATTAGCTCGCTGTTGGAAGCTGGGGGACTTGTTTGTTGAAGAATGAGATTGATGTATGATAGGTTGTCTCACTTGTATGATGATGTATGATAGGTAACTTCTTTACAGTTTGTGAACTTTGAGTTGAAGTTCAAAAGTTTGCTTAGGTCATTTTCGGTTTTAGATTTTTGCAAATTCCATAGGTTTCGTTTCACAACATCAATAGATCTTATGTACATTTTTTATTTTGTTTTTATTAAAAGGTTTTATACCTTATTTGTATTTTGTGTTTATAGTTCGGTTTGTTAGTATTAAACGACTTTTTTGTGTTTTTGTGTCTTATTCCTGTGTAGTATTTAGGTACTTGTTTATTCTTAAGTCTACCGGATTTGACAACTTTTTTGGGTTCCCAACCTTGGATTTGACGTTTGGGGTAACCAACTTTTCACTTGGTCCCCGGATATTTTTTTTGCCAGTTACTGACGCTTTTGGGCAGTAACCAGGTCTTTTGCGTTCTTGGAACTTTCCATTCCTCGAACGTTTTTGTTTTTTTTTGCTTGTTCCATTGTGCACGGTAAGTCGGTGGTGTTATGCCGGTCACAATAGACAAGTTCTTTTTTTGTTTTTGTCCTGTTGTGCACGGTAGGTCGGTTGTGTTGCGCCGGTCACAACAGACAAAATTTTGTATTTTTTTGAATGCAACTGTGCCCGGAAAGTTGGTGGAGTTATGCCGATCACAGTTCCATTTCTTTTGTGTTCACACCGCTTTGTTGTGTTGAACCTACCCTTCCATTTTTGTGTTCTCACCGCCTTGTTGTGATGAACCACCATTTGGCGTCCGCGCCCGACGCGTCCTCTAGCGGCGTTGTCATTTGCATGCAACCTTATTGGTTACTTTAAGAGTTTTGATGTTCTCTATAGAGTCGGTGGCGAGGGTGCCTAACCGCACTTTCTAAAAACAATCATTAGACAAGAGTTTAGATGACCTCTTATAGAGTCGGTGGCGAGGGTGCCTAACCGCACTTTCCATCGAGCAACTCTAGCAACTTAGTGTATTTATTTTGTTTGATTTTGTTATTAGTTTTGAGTTTTAAATTGTTGTTTATCTTTATTTTTGAAAATTTTAGTAGAGTCTTGAGTTTGGTAGAGACTTGAAGTTTTGGAAGATGGTAGAGTCTAGAACTTTGGTAGAGACTTGTAGTTTAGGTAGAGTCTTAGGTAGAGTCTTTTTGAATTTACATAGAGTTCAATGTAGAGTTGACGACCGGTTGGCGCCGCGGGAGTGTAAGCGACTGCTACGCCGAAGGTCGCGGGTTCGATTCCCGCTCAAGTCAAACATTTGTGTGCATGAACATGGATGTTTGTCTTGGTCTGGGTGTTTCTATGTATAATATGTATGTATTTACAAAAAAAAAAAGTATATATGTATGTTTATCCATTATCTAGTACCCATAGTACAAGCTTCTGCTTAGTTTGGGACTAGATGGTGTTGTGTGAATGTAGTGGAATATTATTATTTATTTATTATTATTATGTAGAGTTTTTTTTTGGAATTATAGCATTTGTTTGTTGAACGTTTTCATTGGTCTTCTTTTAGGCATAAAAGAAAGAGTGCTTTCTTTTATTTTTTTTTTGGGTTGGTATGTATTGTAACGCATCGATTTTATCTCGCATTACAGTACGCCTATGCGTATTCTTTTTTTGCGTGTTCGGTTGGTATTAGTCGATTTTCTGTCGATACATATGGTATTTTGTTAATGGGCTTCCCTATTATTTTTTCCTTTACATTGTCTACGGCAGACTGTCATGGCGACTTTCGTTCCCTAGAGGCTCGCGTCAACATGTCTGCGAGTTGAAATTTTTTTATTTGGCGTTATCTCGCCAATCCTTTCTATTTAAGTCGATAAGTCGATATTTATTGGATTGAGGGGCCATGTGACGGCTCGGTATTTCGTAATTTCGCCAATATGACACATTGATACGTTTAAGAATACTTCCGGCGCATGTTTTCATTCGCCAGAAGGAATATTATTCTGGAATAACGCTATGCGTTTTCTGGATATAGTTTAAAATCCGCCGTGCTATCTGGATTCGGCACGCCGTGATGCTGTTTTCGTCGTGGACATGATGTGGACAAAGTATACCACGTGGACATGACGGTGCACATTCTTTCTTTTCCTATTTTAATTACCTATATCTAAAACAGGTAACTTTTTTTAATTTGTTTTCCACCTCAACGCAATTTCAAGTAAATCTAAATATCCACCAATTAACTTAAATTAGACTTAATTCTTTTTTAATAACTTTAAATCTAGAAAGCCTCAATTTCAATTTGTATGCTAATTTATAAGTTGTAATGCCATCGACCATACAAAATTATTGTATCTATCATCTCGGCTAGGTCGCCCTGACTTGAGATCAAAGGTCCATATTGTACTCTATCACTGACTTATCTGGCAAATTTTGTATTTTCTGGGATTGTATCTGGCGCCCGATATAACTTATATTATTTAAAATTCTGTATTTTCTTTATGATACAACCCATAGTTATAAAAATAAATGTTTATGAATTCCATAACATGCTTTAATTTCAACTTTAAACCTTACAGGATAGGTTATGTCTTGTATTCATAACAAACACACATTTACATTAACATATCTTTATTTATAAAATCTTTTAAATATTATTTCAATCACCATCTACAATTTTATTTAATTTTTTATTTTTAAAGAAGATAGATAGATTTAGATCTTTAAAGAAGATATCAGTCGTCTAAAAGTAGTTTTAGCTCTTCTGTTAAACAATATGTAGGAGCTTATAACAGCAGTGGTCGGATTTCTATTTTTAGTTTCGCCTTATAATTAACGCCGACCAGCAGTCGCATACGCTATCCACTAGACCACAGACAAATCACAAAATAATATTCAAATATATGTGTATCATAGTTATAAACGCCCAAGATCAACCTTCGCACCTGGCTTACATGGTTTTACGTATCAGAAATTATCTCCAGTGTATACAAAATTATTGCGTTACCGACTGACTCACAGACAACGAATAGCAAAAACTGTTGGATGCAAGAAACTGCTCCGTGGGAACCGTAGCACTGAGACGGTTAAGAAAAAATTAAATAATAAATGACATCCTAAATATTTAATCATTTATTTGCATTCAAAAATGCTGGCTTACGTAGTACAAAATTAAAACATACTACATGGGATAATTGCAAACCCTGACGAGCACAGCAACTGGACATTTTAACTCTCAAAAAAAGTCTGCAGTAAAACTCTCTACAATTTTCGTTAGCAATTCTTTCAGAAGATCATTAGTACTAGTACGGGGAGAGTTGAGCGAACGTTGAATACATACAGAGACTGAACTATTACCTGAATAGAATCCACTTAATTAGTTCCCGCGGAGGAAATGCACCATCTACGAGTCTATTGTTCGTTTACTCCCGTGATTTTTGCCCGGGACACTCCACAGTAGGGTGCCCAAGCGAAGTTTGGATACGGGAGTTCTCCCGTAGCGTAACTGTTACGCTAGTGTGATGAAGGACTAACTTCATTTAAAGTGATCACATTGCTTGTCGCAGAAACATCAGCGCTTATTATAGAAATAGTCTATAATATAAAAGACACACCGTGTCTTCCATCCACGCCTCGCCTTGTCGGTTAAGTAGCACCTAACTATGCTTTATTCACTGCTGCGGAAATATACGCAAACTGCTGTGGGAAGCGTTTTAGTTTTATTGCTTATTTGTAAGGAACGTAAGAAAGAAAAGGACCATGCTTGACTGAGTTGAAACATTCCATAACATTACTGACAGGATAAGCACAAATCTATTAACGCTTTCATAAACAAACTTTAATATTTCTAGAAACTTACAAAGTAATTAATTAAAATGAATTCTAATTTTTTATGGATTTGCTTGCAGCTTAACAGAACTGTAGGTAGGATTATCTGTACTTAATTATCAATTGATTAGTAAATTCCTGACTACAGGGGAATTATTACTTGTATATCATAAAATAACAGAGGTAAATGTTTTTCGAAACTTATTTTATACTCGACATCGGCCTATGAGAAGAGTCTTGAAGGAGGTCTATGTCCAGTAGTATATCGCCTGATACGATGATTTGATTATTTTGCTGATGGTTATACCTTTTTTGCATAAGCAGCATTCAGAAATCAACATGCAATGTGTTGATAAACTATTATAATTGAATACAAATACATGAAAAATTACTCACTAACACTTAAAATTATTTTTCGAAATGATACATTTTGAAAATGAGCTTGGTCTATTGACCTCCGCCGCCGCTCAGCTGATCGCCGCGAGTTCTCATTGCAGGTAACTGAAACACACAAGCCCACGTACTTACCGTGCAGTCTTATTCTGCATCAGTCAACAGTATATTCTGTTTTACTGTTTAAGTAACATTTAATGAAAATAGACCCAAATTTCATTAAAAATTTTATATAGGTAGTAAATAAATATTAAAATAATAATTTCAGGTGATTAAGTATACTGTCTATGTTGCATAAAAAATATTATTGTATCATAAATATATATATATATATATATATATATATATATATATATATATATATATATATATATATATATATATATATGTATGTATGTATATATATATATATATATAATATTGTAAACAATTACCAGCACATATTTATTCAACACAATTTTTTGACATGCTATGATTGAATGCTTTGCACCCTTCGACATCCGAGCAGTCATTCCTTTTGTTACGTAGGCACCGACTAAGTGAAGATTTTTTCAATATTTTACTTTTAAGGAAGTAAAATAAAGGTTGAAAGTTAGAGGCAAGAGAAGCTGCGGGGACTACTAATCTATACATATAATAAGACCGTAAAATCTATAATAAGTAGGTAAATAAAAATGAATGAACGAAATGTTTGTACGCACATAACTTCCAAACCACTGCAGCGAATCGGATAAAACTTTATGTAAGTGTTTGTTATTGTGAGGAGCAGGTTTGTATGACAAAAAACAAAATAATATGGGGGTACGTAGTTTGCCGGGTCAGCTAGTAAAATATAAATTGATAAATCTCAGAAGCAATATGCTTATTTGCTTCAAACAAAATCCTTTCCGGTCAAGACTTATCCCAAAAAATTGACAATTCTTGGCCACAGTACTGGTTCTAGGTACGAGTAGACAAAAGACACATTTAGGTTCATCCGTGCGCCGGATAACTAAAGTAAAAAAACCCGGTAATTATGTACGTTATTACGTATTGTTCTGTTTTATAGACTAATAGCTCTTCGGTTTAAGCTTGGATTTTGTCATGTTACTGTATTGATATGGGTTCAAATTCCGGAAACAGTTGTGTAATATTGACAGTTGCATCAAAATGCAATGTATAATCAAAGTATTCACAATATATCTTATACATATAATAATGACTGCCTTCGAGGTCCAGTGGATAGCGTATGGGACTGCTGATTGGAGGTCCCGGGTTCTGGTCCCGGAGTCTGGTGATTTGCCCGGTAACGGCAATAGGCTCACCCCCTATTACGTGGGACCTAAAAAATCATGGCGTAACGTGGATGCAATATAACACCTCTGCTCACCCCTTCGGGGATACAGGCGTGAACCTATAAAAAAAACATAAAATAATAATATAACGTAACGATATTTGTATGTATGCTTAGCCCTTGGGATTGGTCTGGCTGTCCTCACAAGGTTCTAAGACAGTCTCATGAGCATTATACATAAAATTTTAGATTTAAAATACAAGGAAAGTCCTTTAAGGTTTTTATTATTTTAAAGTCGTCTAGGGGACGTTACCGCCCACAGTAAAGGGATATACGGCATTCTGGATATATATGATCATAATAATATATTGATTATTGATAATATAATACTCGGTACAACAGAGGCAGCGATAGCCGAGTGGATATACCAACAGATTGCCATGTAGAGGGTATCAGGTTCGAATCCACGGCGCGCAGCAATGACTTTTCGGAGTTAAGTGCGTATTGAATTGTTAATTATAGCTTGTCCCGTGCCTCGGAGAGCACGTTAAGCCGTCGGTCCCGAATCGGTCATGAAGATCTTTGACAGTCGTTACAGTACCTTCTAAATAAACTGACACTAGTCTAAACCATGGAATATCACTATCCTTTCGGGTTGCGGAGGTCAGACAGGCAGTCGCTCCGTGGAAAAGCTAATATTCAGCCAACTCCGGTTAGACTAGTAAGCGGACCCCAGATTGAAACTGGGATAACGCTAAGAGAAAGAAGAATAGTACTCGGTACCACACAATTATAACTACACAAAAATCATGGCCAAAAGTAGGTGTAATTTTATACCTCTGCCTACTCCTTCGGGGATACAGACGTGAGTATATAAAACAAACAGAATGAGTGATGTTCCTGTCTTACTTGCCTACCTACTAAGTCTGCTAACTGTACCTACTAGTTATGGGGTCGAATAACGGAGTTAGTAGTCAAAGGACGAGTGGAGTCTCAACTACAGGATATTTTGTTGCTTAATAGAGACTTCTCGACAGGCAATCTAAGACCAAGTATCCATTCTGAATAGATCGCATCCTTTTTTTCCGTGTGTAAATAAAGGTATCCGATTACATTATAGAACTTGTAGAGTAAATAACATTGTAGAAAGGAATCAACTCATTGTACGTTACTGTGTGTTTCACAGCTCAAACCCTAGTACTCTCATAGTGTCTAAATCTAAACTATTAGATTAACTGCCTAACCCCACCAAGTGTGAACTTACACATTCTTTATTTACGAACGTCGTGTGCGACAGAGACGTAATGTAAATATATAAGACAGACTCATAGTGTATTGTGTTGTTATTGCTAGTGGCAGACGTAATTTGTACGTGACTCTGTATGTAGGCCTTCTTCGCAATTGTACTGTTTGTTTTGCTTTTATAGAACATGCTGTATATATGTTTATTCTCGTAAGCGTAAGCAAAAGGGAAGTATTTTTAAATACATAGATGTGCCGTGAAGCCGTGTGGTTGACGGCATAGAATAGAAGTGTCACCACCCCCTATCTTCCCGTGGGTGTCGTAAGAAGCGACTAAGGGATAACACGATGCAAATACCATCTTTGCGTAGAGACGGAAAACTCGACATCAAACCCTATACGACTGCCTCGTTGGTCTCGCGGCATAAATGTCGCGTGGGATCGGGAGGTCCTGGGTCCGATTCCTGGGTCGGGCAGTGTGATTAGGTTTTTCTGTCACGAAATTCTCAGTAGCAGCACGGAGTCTGGAAATGTGCCCGGTACGGCAATAGCTAGCGAGCTAGCCCCTTATTACGTGGGACCAAAGTATATCTGGCGAAAAGTGGGTGTAGAAATACACCTCTGCCTACCTCTTCGGGGTTATAGGCGTGAGACTATGTATGTATGTATGTACATAGGTAGATGTTCTAACTCCCGCAACTAAACTAATATCATCTGTAAGCAAATTCGGTGCAATTAGATATTGAAAAGCAGAATTGAATTAACAGCTTATCTTATTTTATGTATATTCTAGACTTCGCCTGCAGAAATTATACACCTAACCCTTTCTCAGGAATGTCACTATATACAGGGTGTCACAAGACCCATCACCAAGCCGAAGTCTACTCGTTTTGCACATCATGCCAAGTCATACTACGCGAAAATAATACCTGGGAAACAAAAAAAAAAATTACATACATACATACATAAACTCACGCCTTTTTCCCGTCGGGGTAGGCAGAGACAACGGAACGCTACTTGCATCTATCCTTACAAACCTCACGCGCTTCCTCTACATTCATTACTCTGTTCATACATGCTCGCCGGTTCCGGGTGCTTAGGACCTTCCCGTTTTTCAGAACGTCACCAATTTGGTCGACAAATGTCCTACGAGGTCGGCCGCGACCGGCTTGCCCATACACGTTAGCCTCATATATTTGGTGCGTCATTCTTTCTTCACTCATTCGCTCCACGTGCCCAAACCATTTCAGCATTCCTTTCTCAATCCTTGTCACGACATCGTCTTTCAGGCCACATCGCTCTCGTATTACTGCATTCGGAATTCTATCAATCAGTCTTACCCCACACATACTACGCAGTGACCGCATCTCAACTGCGTTAAAAGCATGAAAGCAGAAGCTTTCATGCTTTTTCTGCCACACCCAACACTCACTTTAAGAAAATTTAAGCTTAAAAAAAATTACAACTTTTATTACCAGCAATGTATAGCGCGCACTTGCAGACATCGTACCTACGCCGGCCGAATCTACTTACACCGTGCGCCGCGGTGGCGGCAGTTTATGATCACGTGGTCGCGCGGCCGAGGCGAATGACCTCGCAGCTGATTGCTGGTACGCATACACTACGCGTCGGGAACTTTAAAGCCGTTTATTTTAGGGAAATATTGAAAATGTTGTTTTTGTTTATTTGGCAGAAAGTGTACATTTATCATTCTAAACACGATTTTGGAATAATTCGAAAAAAAAATTCGTGACTTTGAGCCTCAATATCTCCTGAACCAGTAATTTCCCAGGTATGGTGTCGAAGTAAAAAATGATCGTAATAATTGGTACTACATATATGGGGTTTCAGTTTTCGTTAAGGGTCTTTTTACACCCTGTATTGGTAAATCGTAGAAAAGACGTTCACCAGTTTTTAAATTTATCGTGCTTATACAGACAGACATGAAGACCGGCAGCCTTCATTTTATAACATGTTTAGATTTTTCATCATCTTAAAGATACAAGCATAGATCGATATAATTGTATAAGCCTTGAACTTGCGGTAAACAGTATTGTACGTATACATAAAGCCCAGGCCTCGCTCCGCCCTTAAAGATGGCACACTTTATAAGCCTATAAGAGGCTGTGTAATAAGTATCTCTGTTTAATGGCTACCACTGTCAAAACTTTTAAGTAGCGTTAATTCTTTTGAGTCGTTAGATTAATGCTTCGCCTAATTAAATATTAAAAAGAAAGATATTTGCTTCTTATATACAATAGACAGTTACTTTTTTGTTGGAAAAGTTTTTAATTTATTTCTGTTTTAGTTGCCCAGTGGAAATTTTGTCGTTCTTTACGGTTCATAGTTACTAAGCAGTTTTGCTTTAATAAAGTTATAATATTGTTTTGAAATTGTTCAGGCTGCTCATAATTTCATTGGCATTGCGTACCAAATGAGAATGTCGATTCTTTGTAACCACCTGTGAGGCTTATATAAATGTATCAATCAGAAGGTAACACTGGCTTCTAAGATACAGCTATACCTAGTTTAGAAGTCAGGGTCTCTAGCTTGTAAATCTATACCATAAGCCATACTTTTGTACTTAGATTAAGTGTTCTTCTTATGGAGTAATTAACTTTATTATTATTAGGTATATTATTTTATTATAATACGACATTTTCATGCTTTATCTTGCAATGTAAGCCCTTAAGGCAGCGATAGCCTAGTGTAGATACCAACAAACTGCTGCGCAGAGAGTATTGGTTCAAATCCACGCGCGCACCACGGTATTCTTAATTGTTAATTATCATGAATGCTAAATGCATTATCAGTTATCACACTAAAAATCCACTCTTATATATCTAAGTTGTGTGCACTACCATGAAGTACCGTCTAGCTTATAAATTACGTTTATACTAGTTAATCATCACGTTTAGACTGTAATCGGTTTGTTGTACCTATCATAAATAAATAAAAAGCGGGCTAAAAAGATTAAATGAAGATACTAAGTACTGGAAGCGTTCTGGCCACGCTTCCAGTTGACGTCGATGTCGGCGATGTGGATGTATTTCATGACGCCCTCTATTTTTTTTCTTTTTTTTTCTTTATTCTTTTCGTCCTGTATATATTTATTTGTATGTTCTGTATATATTTCTTTGTATAGTATTTTAAGACTTAGTTACGTTTCAATCTGATATATAATTATATAAGGTTGTAAAACAATTCAATAAAATAAATCTATACATCTATACCTTGTTTGCACATGTTTTCTACCAATCTCTATCAGAATTTCTTTCAGAAGTAAAGTAGCATGGAATACCTTTGGCGGTATTAATTTGTACATTAATGTATAATGTGCAAAGAAGTTTCAACAAAATGAAAAAGGCTTCTAAGACATGGTTGTTGCGACTTGCATAAAACAATGACCTTTCATGTCATTATTTTATGCAAGAGGAAATGCGCCTCTCTGTAAATATCTGTGCTCTTTGCCTAAAGTCACCGTTTCGACAGCTGCTGTATCATTGGTGCAGTCTATTTTCTACCCTCCTCCTCCTCCTCGCGTCGTATTCCTCATTACTGAGGGTCGTGACTGATCCGCTGAATCAATTTTTCAGTGACTATCTCCCTCCATCTGTCACGTGTTTCGCCGTAAAAAAAAGCGTGTAATCTTATTGTGTGTTCAAACAACATTACGAAAACGTATTCATATCAATCTTCTGCCTACTCCTTAAGAGATAGACCGAGGTCTCATTGTCATCAAAACCTTTGTGCTCTGAAATATATTAAAACGAAACGCATTCCCAACTCAGTGTGAGAACAAAGCGTCCTAAGTGAGTGCTTAATTAAGAAATGCTGAAGTGTTTTGATGGTGGCACATTAATTTTATCTTGTTTTTCTGCTTTCGCGACCAATTATCTTGGTGAGTTCGCGGAGAGTCTTCTTTAGAGCTTTAATTTTATTCTTTTCGTACAATTATATTACGCTCAGCGATCAACATTCATAACTACCATTTATTCAAGAACTCGATGTGTTTGACGTTACTTGGGAATTCTCAATGCTTGCGACAGAATTATTTTCTTGCGACATAGGACTGATATGGAATTGTGAATCATCGTATCATATTATATTGAGTACAAGGCAAACAGTATTGAAAGGGTCCTTTAATATACAGTTTGAGGCTTTACTTGAACGGTGATAGTTTGCGTCTTACGAAATTAAAATTATTTTGACGATAAATATATGAGCTTCTATCTTGGATTAACCTATGCATTATCAGCCTTGTATATGTATATTTTATGTTGTGGCTTTATCGTAAAATTGCCGATTTCATGAAATGATCGAGCATTTCAAAATCATTGTAATGCTCTTCGTTCTAGAGGTAATGAACGCGATGACGAATCAGCGTTGTGAAGTCACCGTTTCGACAGCTGCTGTGTCATTCGTGCAGTCTATTTTCTAACCTAGCAACAGTAATTTATTCCTATTGAATTTCACAACTATTCTCATCAAGTTATAGTATCTATTTATGTGCTTTTTCATCCGGTTTCTAATGAGTTCTCCGTTTTCCAATGAGTGAAATCAGCAAGGCTCTACTACCTAATATAGGTAGTAGAGCCCTGCTGATTTCAGCATGAATGGGCCGGCTCGACCGGGGAAAACTACCCTCTCAACAGAAAATCGACGTAAAGTAACAGTACCGACCTAAACTGTCGCGTTTCGTTCGGTGAGTGAGAGTGCCGGAGGCCCTATCCCCTATTCCTTCTCCCTCATCCCACTCCTCGGCCTATCCCTTTTCCCAACCCCAAGGGGCGGCAACGTACTTGTGACTCCTGCGGTGTTGCTTGTGTCCATGGGCGGCGATAATTGCTTACCATCAGGCGATCCGTCTGCCGCATATTACTTAAAAAAAAATTTATGGGTGGCAGAGGTTAATTTGAGTAAATAGGTATCATAAGTGATATTAAATCCTAATATATAAAATCCTTGCGTTACTTACTGAATGACAAGCAAGCTACAGCCGACACTATTAGGAACCTTAGGGGTGCACTAAGAAAGGATTTCCTGAAATTCCCACGGGATCGGTAAAACGAGTAAATAAAAAAAAATGCATGCATAGCTGCTGGCGTCCTCTAGTTTCTTTATAAAACTTAAAACCACAAAGAGCTATTTCCATAAAAAGAGTAAAATTACATAACCTGCGGTTCACTTTTACAATAGATACGATTTTATATTAATATAATTTTGTACGTGTGGGTTTTCAAGGCCGACTTACTACGTTTTATATCGTGAAACCTTACTATTTGTCATAAAGAATGAGTCATTGGAGATCTTTGTCAGGTTGTTGACCCTGGCTCTCGATAAAAACCCAAACATATAATATGCAATCTGAATTATGTTACATTTATGGCGTTATAGAAGGACATTTCCGCTTCCAATAAACCGAGGTTATTGTCTTAGCGATTAGGTATGTTACAAAATTATAGTATTTCAAGGATGTCAAAAGCAATTAAATAATAAATAACATCAAGTAGAAGAGTACCTGATACCAATATATATGCAATAGGTTTCAATCGGGAATGGGTTAAACCAACTGTGGAAAGAAATAAATTAATCATTCTGCGACCACGGCTAGGGTAACCCGCGCCGCAACGTCGGCGTCAGGACAAATTCTTTCTCATTCTTTTTTTTTGTCATTTTTTTAACGATCTCCCGCTCTAGGAATAAATCCTGTGTCGCGGGGGACTTTACAAACATACAACTAACGGACACAATGCACACCAGACGCGAAACAACAATTTATGAATCACACAAAGTGTTGTCTCGTGTGGGGATCGAACCTACAACACTCGGCGCAGTGTCAAGCGGCGAGGCGGCCCCTTAAACCACTACGCCAACCGTGCAGTCAATTTATATCTATAACTAGAGGACGCCAGCAGCTACGCCTGCATTTTTTTAATTTACCCGTTTTGGCTGATCCCGTGAGAATTTCGGGAAATCCCTTCTTAGTGCATCCCTACGGTCCCCAAGGAACATACATGCCAAATTTCAGCTTCCTGCGCTCAATAGTTTCGGCTGTAGCGTGTCTGTCAGTCAGTCAGTAACGCAAGGATTTTATATATTAAGATTATAAATCTTTGGATCACATTTATTAACTAATGATTATGTTACTAGTATTGAGATAGACTGCTGTTCAGAGGGTATTAGGTTCAAATCACGCGCACCGCTGAGTTTTCAAAGTTTTGTACGTATTAAATTGTTAACTATCGCTTGTCCCGTGCCTCCGCGAGCAGGTTAAACGATCGGCCCCGGATCAAATAAACTGGACTTTAATCATAGACTATCGCTATCCCTTTGGTTTGAGGAGGTCAGAGGGGCGTCACTCCGTGGCAAGCTGATAGGCATTCTGCCATAACTGGTTAGACCAGGAACTGGACCCCGGGCTCCAAGGCGTAAGTGGTCGATGGAACTGGGATAGCGTCATGACGCTGATAATGGCACATTTATTTCTGCATTTTGGTTCTTTACAACACTTATACAAGTCAAAACCCTATTCTAGATTATGCCGGCTTTTCCTAGCTAAATGACTTCTGGAGAAGAAGGGCCGAAACAAACTCAGAGGTCATTGTTTTTTTTTGTCACTTCAATTTCTTTCATGTTTTCTTGATCTTTTAAAGTCCAGACAAAATGGGTTTAGTATGCAAGCACAGTGCAGGATATCGTCTGACGCTTTTGACTGACTCAGCCCACTAATGTCCCGCATTCAACAGAAATCGTACGGCTCAACCTTGATTGAGGGAGTCAGCACGATCTGTATCACTATGCCTCCACGCCATTAAAAGGTGTATGCATAAGCATGCCAGCCTAAGCCATCAGACGTTATTGTATTTCTTATGACCCGCTACATAAATAGTATGCGTGAGAAAACTGAAAGCCTGATATAAAAAATTCTGGTCAAAATGGTGATAGTGGCAAACTAGTAGATACAGGTATCTAAAATGACTACTTGATTACGTGTAAAAACGTATATAAATTATTTTCGCTATCGGTAAATAGATATTATCTAAACATTGGTATGTCATTGTCTAGATGTTATTTACAAGTTTCGCAGTATACACTGTACCTATTAAAGTAGTCACCAAATTTTTTTTACAACAATCATATCAATTATTTTGGTTTCGTTTTTTACTATAATATACAATTATATAAGTTCATACTTATCGGTCACTTATATTCAAGTTAAAGCATTTTATTTACAAAAATATTCACATATTTTTTAGCTAATCTTCCAACAATCAACTTGTCGAGTACCCATAGTACAAGCTCTACTTCGTTTGGGTCTGGATAGTGTTGTGTGTATAAGGCAGAATATCATTATTATAATAGTAGTAGGTCTTAGGAAAAGGATAGGGAAAGAACCTTTAAAAATTGAAAATTAAACGCATATATGCTTAGTAATGTGCTCGGTAGATGGCAATAGGCTCGTCCCCTATTACATTGGAACCGTAACATATCTGGCGAAGTGTGGGTGTGTAATACACCTCTGTCTATCCCTAAAAGGCGTGAAGTTATGTTATATTATAGAAATCAAAATGAAGACAATGATGATCCATCATCTATGATATTTTGTGCGTATAACTTGATGTTGGCCCATTGCTTAAACACCAAGCAAAATGTATGTGCAAGGAATACCTTGTTGGGACGTCTTACCTCAACAGCTTGGGGAGCGGCCCCGCATGTTTTCCGAACCACATGGCTCTCACTGACGTATTCCGCGGGCGAATATGCGTGCCTAGTATAGTATGATACAGGACCGGGAGAAAAAAGATGTGAACCAATGACAAGATGAAGAAGATGGCAACCTTAGTTCTTCATATCAGCTGAAAGAAGTCCATTGCTGGACATAGGCCTCCCCAAGGCTCTCCACATGGACCAATCATGAACCACCCGCATCTATCCGCTGCCCGCGATCCCAACAAGATCGCCAGTCCACCTTGCAGGAGGTCTCTGCTACGGGCATTGGTTCTTCTTGAAATGTACCCTGCCCACTGCCACAGTTGTGCCTGACTAGGTATTTGGAGAGCTATGTCGGTGACTTTGGTTCTGGAAATCTTAGTTATTTATCTCGAAAGTAATTCCCTCCGTACAGCTGCCGTAGTACGGGCCTCACGTTTATTTTGTGGTCGGCCCCTTCATTCTGCTCCCCAATGCTCCTAATTTCCCTTTGTCCCAAGTTACGTTTAATATAAAAAACGTTTGTGGAAGAAATTTCCTTAATACTTGACGTTCTAAGCGTTAATTAAGTGACGAAGTAATACGAAAATAAAAAAATATGATATTCCTACTTTTATTTTTTACGTTAATTGCAATTTATTTTGCCGAAGTTTAATTTCGTTTCGGTACATTTTTCGCTATAAAAAGCAAATTATATGCAGTAACAAATGTCTGTGAATTAATTGGGAACAAGTCTCCGGAAATTCAAATTGGTTCTTCAAAGACGTTGAGATAAGTATAAAATGGTAATTTTTTACTTTAAGTTTCAGTTTATTTTAAAATACATTTATGTGGACTTTTGTACATGAAATAATCAATTTCAAATTGTTTTAAGCATAATTAGAGACATCCAAGACTGATATGGTTATGTGTCTTCTACCTTAGATACTAAACATACATACATACATAGACTCACGCCTGTTTCCCCGAAGGGGTAGGCAGAGGCATATTAAACGCCCACTTTTCGCCAGTGTTTTGATCCCACGTAATAGGTGGCGAGCCTATTGCCGCTTATCGGGATATTTTGTTTACCAGAGCCTCGTCCGTTGATCGGCAGGTGCACCACTTGCAGGTGAGGTTGGCTTGGGACCCTAAGTTATTGGTGGTAACCCTATGCACCATAAATTGGGCAGAGCCTGTATTATGGTAACTACATAACTGACAAGTACTTTGTACCTATGCATGTATTACAAAATACGTAAATTAAAGAGATATATTATAGACAGACTTATATTTATTTATTTATTTATTTATTTATTTCATACATGGAAAACTTACAGCTAAAAATATTGTGTTTATCATCAGTTTTGCACTTGTAAGCCAATTATAAGTTTTCACTTATAGCTATAGAGTGCACATTCTAGTGAGCAAAACAGAATTCCCGACTTTTCTTTCATATTTACATTATACATACATTATACATATCGAACGCATTTCGATTATTCCTTGAAAAATTGATTACTTAGACACCTCCTTGCCGAAGACACACTACATGTATAAGGATCAATATCACGCTGTTTACACAAGTTGTTGAAAGCTCTGCTTGCACGCACCATGAAACTATTTTGCCTATAATTTGTAGATGCAATAGGAACCCGAAGAGGGGGATTATAACGTATTGATCTTAGTGGCACATTATAATAGATTTTCTCAAGTAAATCAGGACAATCAATTTCGTTGTTCACTATCTTGAGCAGGAAAGTAAAGTCGGCAATCTCTCGTCGGTTGCTAAGTGGCAAAATGTGCAGCTGTCTGCACATTTTAAAATAATCATCAGGGTTGTAAGGAATCAATAAACAAATAATCATACTAAACACTCAAAGATTCGTCCTGGAAGGAAATGAATTCACCACCAACGTCTGAGGTCAATTGCCTGATCACAAAATACACGTATATCTACTCTGTGTCGCAATTTTCCTTATATAGAGTTTAGCATGAAGCAATACTTAGTTGTGAACCTCTGACAACTTTAGAAATAATAAAATTACAACTTAATAACTTTAGAATCAGAAATGCCACATCTTTTATACCTGATGTCGTGCAAATATGGCATTAATACTATTTTATACATTTTTAAGTCTCTGTAGCGCTCATAGCGAGGCTAGCGGTTCTTAACAGATCGGCAAAGTTAAGCAACGCTTGCACAGATTGGAGACCGTGTGTGGCATTTACATCTGAGCGCTACCGTGCTTCGGAGGGCACGTAAAGCTGTTGGTCCCTGTGCTTGTCTAAGTATCGTTAGGCCATGTCGGAGGCCTTCGGGCGGTCTGAAAACTCCGACACCTGAGTTGGCCACACACTCACACGAAAAACAAACAAATACATTTTTGTCATTTTTAAGTGTGTTTGTTTGTCCTTCTTTCAAGTTGTAACAGCGTGATGTTATGGTAAGACTTTTATGTATGGTGAGAGGAGTCTGAAGAGTGACACGGGCTACTTTTTACCCCGATAACCGACTCCCATACGGGCGCAGATGGGGGAGAAGTATAGTAAAGGGTACAATTAAAAGTATGAACGCGGCGATAGCCCAGTGGTGTACGTAACGGACTGCCGCGACGATGTTCTAGGGTTCGATCCCCAGTTACCCCGGGCTGTGTGCCCGTGACTTTTCGAAGTTATGTGTGTATCATCATCATCATCATCATCAGCCTTTAACAGTCCACTGCTGGACTAGGCCTCTCCTTTGAAAGGAGGAATCGGCCTACTATACCACGCTGGCCAAACGGGTTGGTATAGGGTTTGTATCAAGTTTTCCTTCTCTTACAGTGCTGTTCTCTGCATAATATACTCCCTCTGTCGGCTCTTACGACACCCATGGGATGTTATGGGGTGGTAACATGCCGTATTCTTAATCCGTCACCACACGGACAATGTGTGTATTAAAAATGTTAATTATCGCTGATGGCAATAGGCTCGCCCCCTATTACATTGGGATCGAAACATAACTGGCGAAGCGTGGGTGTGTAATACATATCTGCCTATCCCTTTAGGGATAAAAGGCGTGAAGTTATGTTATGTTAAAAATATACATCCCAAAATGTCACATCAAAAATAGAAAGTCATTGCTATTTATATTCGAAATAATGTTAGATGTTACGATAATTTCTTCAGAAGCTTATTCTACGTTTTAATTGTGCTAATGTTTTCTAATTGTAGAAGGGAAATAATAAATAACAACCAAACAAACCGAAATCCAAAAATACCTTCGTATTTCCTTTATCAAATTACAAGCTCAGTATCAAAGATATTTGTTTGTTAAAAATAATTGCCTTACATACAACCAATTACGAAGACAACCCCCGGCAATTCTTTTCATCTGTCATCCGTACTGACGTCAGAGGCCATTGTAAACTCCCATAGAAGCCTTGTGTTGTCAGTTATTACGCCCTATTATGTCATACGAATATTTGTGTCAAGAACACGAGGCTGGGTTTTCCTTTGTGTAGTTTAAGCTGTGTGCTCGAAGCTGTAGTGAGATAATGCCGCGTATGAAGCTGCATATTATTGACCAATCTATGTCCTTTCTTATTTTCTATAATTGACCCATGTATATAATAATATTACAGACAGCTGCATCAGCGTGAATTATACGCTCAAACCTTCATCTAGATCTACCGTGTGCTGCTGCCGTTTACGGTTGGGTTCGTAATCATGACTGCAGCGACACGTCGCGTCGTGACATGAGGCTGCCTTATACATTTCATCATCATCATCAGTCTTTAACAGTCCACTGCTGGACTAGGCCTCTCTTTTGAAAGGAGGTATTGGCCTACTATACCACGCTGGCCAAACGGGTTGGTGTAGGGTTTGTATCAAGTTTTCCTTCTCTTACTGTGCTGTTCTCTGCATAATATGCTCCCTCTGTCGGCTCTTACGACACCGATGGGATGATATGGGGTGGTGACATTCCGTATTTTTTATCCGTTACCACACGGACTTGCACACGGCCTTATACATTTACATTCTACGAGTATATTACAAATGTATCGTCTTATTTATATTTGTTTATTTTTTACATCATCGTCATTGTATATGTAAGAGTAAGTAAGTGTGTAAAATCACTTGTCCTGTTTGACACGTCATCGCAGAGCCTACATTTCTGAAGACAGAAAATAGGTCGTCATCATCATGATCCTAGCGCTGCGCTGTCCCAGTTGCGATCCAAAACTTAGGCCTTGGAGCCCGGGGTCCGTTTAAGGCAGCGATATCCGAGTGGAGATCGCTGCTTTAAGCGGACTGCTGTGCAGAGGGTATCGGGTTCGACGGCACGCACCACTGACTTTTCGAAGTTATGTGCGTATTAAATTGTTAATTGTCGCCTGCCACGTGCCTCGGAGAGCACGTTGAACGGTCGGTCCCGGTTGTCATGAATATCTTTGACAGTCGTTATGGGGAGTCAGTACCCTCAAATAAACTGATACTGCCCTAAACCATGGAATATCGCTATCCCTTTGGGTCGCGGAGGTCAGAAGGCAGTCACTCTCGTCGAAAAGTCTTCGTCGAAAAGCTGATATTTCGTCAAATCTGGTTAGACTAGTAAGCGGTCCCCGGGCTCCAAGGCGAGAACTCTTGGATGTAACTGGGATAATGCTAGGTAGATGAAGACAGAAAATACGTATGACATTTTAAGATAACTGGCGAAATATGAGTGTGTAATACACCTCTGCCAACCTCTTCGGGGATAAAAAGGCTGAAGTTATGTTATGTTACATTTTAACAGTGGGTTCCTTTTATGACGTAGACACAAACTGAGGAAGGCTTTTATATTCCACCCTATCGCAATCTTGCATTCCCCATACTGCAATTAAATGCAATATACCATTTGGATTGCATAATCCAATCGAGATGTTCAACTTAAAATTAAGCTACATAAACGCTTTGGACATGCTGTGTTTGTGGCCTTACATTTCAATGTGACGCTTTGCTTGTTATTAGACTAGTTTCAGCTAAAGACACAAATATGGTTCAGTGTTCATGGAAAATTTGGTAGTTAGAATTATACTCTCGCATTCACGAGACACTTTTGTGATTGCCTGGAACTCCAAAACTAAGCTGTACTCTTAATATCTACCTATTCATATTTTCTTGCATTGTACTGAACTAAATTGTCAATGATCATTTATCACGTGCCTCGGAGAGCACGATAAGCGGTCGATTCCGATTATCATGAAGATCTCTGAAGTCACACTGATCTAAACCATGGGAAAGTTATAGCTAGATCTCTTAGGGTTACGGTGGTCGGACGGCAGTCACTTTATGAAATAGCTAATGTTCTTTGAAGTCTGGATAGACCAGTAAACGTATTCCGGGCTCCAAGATAAAAAGTCTAGGATGCAAAGGAGAATATAGAAGGTGTAACAATTGCAGAACCTTACAAAATGTAAATTATGTACATACATACATATATAGACTCACGCCTGTTTCCCCGAAGGGGTAGGCAGAGGCCTATTAAACGCCCACTTTTCGCCAGTGTTTCGATCCCACGTAATAGGTGGCGAGCCTATTGCCGCTTAGCGGGATTTATTTTTTTTATTTTTTGTTTGCCAGAGCCTCGTCCGTTGATCGGCAGGTGCATCACTTGCAGGTGAAGTTGGCTTGGGACCCTAAGTTCTTGGTGGGAACCCTATGCACCCTATAACTATGTAAATTATGTGTATTTTGCAAAACCTGGCGATGAAAGAGTGACCGTGAGTTTTATCATCCGTTCTTTCTCATGGTTCTACGCCCTTGCTGTACGAACGTGACAGTAAATGTAAATGTAGAGTCTTTAAGTAATTACTTAATAAATTTATTATTGTGACGTTCATAAGCATCACATTGTGATCCAAATGAGTAAAGGATTTTGACTTTGACTTTGAATACGCTGACGATGATGATGATTTTCTTGCATTCCTACAAAGCCTTCACATTTATATGCCGGTAGCTTCCTAATTTAATACAATATGCATCTCAAGGTCAGTGTCAATGATCGGTCAATAGTTATGAGTGTCGTAACAGGCGACTAAAGAAAATAGGTACACGAAGTAAATAGTATCTGTGAGAAGTGACGAAAATCTCGACACCCATATACCAGCACGATTGGCGTAGTGGTTTAAGTGGCCGCCTCGCCGCTTGACACTGCGCCGAGTGTCGCGGGTTCGATTCCCACACGAGACAACACTTTGTGCGATCCATAAATTGTTGTTTCGAGTCTGGGTGTTCATTATGTCCATTGGTCGTATGTTTGTAAAGTCCCCCGCGACACAGGATTTATTCCTAGTGCGGGAGTTGTGTTTAAAAAAAAAATAGTAGGTGGTAAAGTAGGCCAAATGTTCCTATTGACTCACAATCCAATTGTGACCTAAATGAAAGGAGGGTTATATCCAGCAGTGGACTGCAAAAATCTGTTTCATACTCAGCCTTACGCTGTATTGATATTGACCAAACTTAAATAGTTTCTGGATCTAGCAGATAGTGAGCCTGCCTGCTAAGAGAATATTGTTGATGTAAAAATATTCTACCACATATACACAACATCATCTAGTCCCAAACTAGATATAGGCAGCGATAGCCTAGTGGAGATACCAACGGACTGCCATGCAGAGGGTATCGGGTATGAATCCACGGCGCGCACCACTGACTTTTCGGAGTTATGTGCGTATTGAATTGTTAATTACCGCTTGTCCCGTGCCTCGGAGAGCACGTTTATCCGTCGGTCTCGGCTGTCATGAAGATCTTTGACAATCGTTACAAGGCGTCAGTACCTCTAAAATAAACTGACACTAGTCTAAACCAAGGAATATCGCTATCCCTTCGGGTTGCCGAGGTCAGACAGGCAGTCACTCTGTGGAAAAGCTAATATTCAGCCAAATCCAGTTAGACTAGAAACCCAGGTTGAAACTGGGATAACGCTAGGAGGGTGATGATCTAGTCGCAAACTAAAGCAGAGATTGTGCTATGGAGTATTATTTTTATCTGTGACTATGTGTACTAGATAATGGATAGACATACATAAATGCTCATATTTGAAAACATGCATATTGTAAATACAAACACCCAGATTAAGATAAACATCCATGTGCACGCACAAATTTTTTGACGTCCTTCGGCGTGGCAATCTTTCATCCTATTAAACTTGTCCGTATGGTGACGGATTAAGAATACGTATTGTCACCACCCCATATCATCCCATGGGTGTCGTAAGAGCCGACAGAGGGAGCATATTATGCAGAGAACAGCACTGTAGGAGAAGGAAAACTTGATACAAACCCTATATCAACCCGTTTGGCCAGCGTGGTATAGTAGGCCAATTCCTCCTTTCAAAGGAGAGGCCAAGTCCAGCAGTGGATTGTTAAAGGCTGTTGATGACGATTAAACTGGGTTATAAAGATCTCCTTTGAAGAATGAATGTGGTAATAAAATAAAAGTATAGCAAGGTCAGTGATGTAAATGAATGCGGTAAATACCAAAACTGTCGAATATTCAAGGCCTTATACTGACCTCTTGACACCCACACATTTTAGGCGAAAACATACAGTTAAAAGTGTTTCTGGGTTTTTCCGAATACTCAGTAGCAGCCCGGAGTCTGGTGATGTGCCCGGTAACGGCAATAGGCTCGCCCCCTATTACGTGGGACCTAACAATTCATGGTGATATCTGGGTGTAATATTTACACCTCTGCCTTCCACTTCGGGGATACAGGCGTGATACTATAAATAAATAAATAACATACAGTTAGCTGACTTATTCATGTGCTCGATTTAATTGTGTAAAGTCAAAGCTACTTTTGAACGTTTTCTATCCCATTCAATTTTCATTCCAGTCAATTGGTCATAGTTGCACACGAGTGGGACAGCGAAAGACTTAAAAAACAACATCATACTAAATACACAGTCCGCCTGCTTTGCCTGCAATGCTCATTGAGTGCATTCATCCCTGTAGCAACCAAAAACTATCAAAAAACATATTTTTCGACTAAATCCGTTACGTTTCTTACATGCTGACGACCTGAACGGTATGTTTTGATATTTATGAAATTGCTCATTATCGCTTGCTCAATGGAGAAAGAAAACATCGTGAGGAAAGTTGCATGTCTGAGAGTTCTCTATATTATATATTAGATTATAGATATTCTCAAAACGCCTTTACAAGCCCAGCGTGGCGAGAAGGTCTCTGTTTATAAGAAGAAAAAAAACTCAAGCGCCTGGTCTTTAGATATTAATCTAACAGCCAGTAACCACAATCCTATAAATATTGTAAATGCCACTGTTAGTATATATATCTCAATCAAGCAAAAACAGATGAACAGATTTAGATAAAGTTTGTTTCACAGATTGTTGGATGAACATAATAATTATAGGATACTTTTTTATCAATATACTAGTACCGGTATAAGGAGCGGAAGCCAATAATTACTATATCAAATTAATTAAAAGGTAGAGCATCAAACCAACATTCAGTAAAAAATAACAAGTTAGAACATGTAGCCTGTCGTCTTTTTATGTGTATCACAAATCATGTCATTATACAATATCAAACGCGTTACGTGCCTTGAAAATGCTCGGTATATTATTTTAACAAATGGAAAAAAAACGGAGCACGTATGATAGAAGGTTGTTATAACAAAAACGTAAGAATTGGCGGTGCCGGCGTCTGGGCAAGGAAGTTTTTGTTGAGAGACTATACAAATGACAATAATATATTATATACTTGATAATATACTATTCTAATAACAATAATATACCTTATATCATAACAATAGTCCTACACAAGCTGGGGATAGTCCATAGCTGTACTCAATAATGCAGTCGTGGAGGCTCGGCGGGATACGTTCCATCGCATTTTAGATTAAAACCCCTTTACGGGCCTCTTTACGCTGGACTCATGTCCTTGTGTAAGCCTCCCAAAGGGCCAGTTATTCTTCTTATACCAAAGGCCCGTGCTAGACACGGACTTTTTGTTATGAATACCATATCCACCAGAGACTTGAAAGTAGAATAAATGCTGTAGAAATGAGAGCACTGAGAAGTATGTGTGGTGTGTCTTTGACCGACAGAGTAAAGAATTGTGTGATAAGAGAGTGTTGAGTGGTGTAAAAGAAGATGTAGTGACAAGCATCGAGAAAGGAATGCTAAGATGGTTTGGGCACAAGGAGAGGATGGATGATGAAAGACTGACCAAGCAGATATATAAGGCAAGTGTGAATGGGACAGCACGAAGGGGAAGACCAAGACGGACGTTCTCTGACCAGATCGGAGACATCCTTAATACAGGTAAGGTTAGAAGTACCCTAAACAGAAGAGCTAGCATGAGGAATTTGATGGGAGTGAATGAAGCAAGAGAGATATGTGAGGATCGTTGCAAATGGCGTTGCGTAGTCTCTGCCTACCCCTCCGGGAAACAGGCGTGAGTCTATGTATGTATGTATATCCACCACGCTGGTCAAGTGCGGGTTGGATGACTTCACATATCGTTCAAGAACATATGGAGAAGAATTTAGGAAATGAAGCCAGTAACGATGTTTTCCTTCGCCGTCAATTAACAAATAATCAACAATTTAACATGTAAATTAATATAACTTTTAGAACTCAGCGGTCAAAAACTATAAGAAGATGAATGTGCAATGGGACATCTTTATGCAGTTTATTTTTGTTTTTCGTGTGAGTGTGTGGCAAACTCTGGTGTCGGAGTTTTCAGACCGCCCGAAGGCCTCCGACATGGCCTAACGATTCTTATCCTTAAACAAGAACTGGGACCGACGGCTTTACGTGCCCTCCGAAGCACGGTAGCGCTCAGATGAAAATGCCACACGCGGTCACCCATCCAAGTTTTGACCTGTGCAAGCGTTGCTTAACTTTACCGATCTGTTACGAACGGCAAGCCAAGTCTCGCTATGAGCGCTACACATCTTTGTGTGACCTTACCGAAATGTATTTCGAATCTAGGTGTTTTAGTGTCCATTGTTGAAAATAATTATGTATATATTCCTGGAGAAGGACTTGGACTCTTAAAATGAAATAAATAGAAAGTTTATTAATAGGATATTTATTAACGACCACAAAATTAAATTAATTTTAACATAAAACAATTATAACTGCTTATTTACTACTTACTACTAAAATTAAATTAAAATATAGGTACAATACAACAAAAAAAAAAGAAAAATAAAATCAAAGGGCGTCGTGGGAGTCCTCCACATCGCCGTCTATTGGGAACGTGCCCAGAAGACTGGCAGCATTGCCACGCTGTATGGCAATGCTAATTTTTTGAGCTAGATACATACCAGCCTTCTGGTCACGCGACGCGTCGACAAGTCTCTTCGCAAGTTCTCTATATAGAAAGTTGTATATTTATGTATAACTGGGAAGCATCCTCCCAATAAAAATGTTTTTGAACATGTGCCCAAACGTTATGACAATTACTATCCCACTTTGACAGAAACCGGGGTTTCCCTTCAAAACATTACTAAAGTTCACTACCAATCTTGATAACTATGGTCATGAAACAACTAATATAACAATTTGATATAATGACAGCGATAAAACAATCTAGATATCTATCGATAACGATAAAAGGATTAATAATTAAGGCATAAACATATATGATGTTTTGTTGTGGAGTGACCCGGAACTAAATGTTGGACTTGTGAACTAGGTATACCTATTTGTAGATTACGCATGCAGAAAACCTGGGTAGTGACAGATCAAGAATACAAAAAGTCAAGCCGACAAAGGAAAATATTCTAACATCTTTACACCTGTATCCCCGAAGGAGTAAGCAGTGGTGTAATATTACACTTCGCCAGTTATGTTTAGGTCCTAATGTAATAAGGGGCGAGCCTATTGCCATCAACCGGGCACATTGTTAAGCTAGCGATAACTACCATTTTTAATACACACATAACTTCGAAAAGTCAGAGGTGTGTGCCCAGGGTAACTGGGATCCGAACCCGAGACCGTCTTCTCGGCAGTCCGTTACATACACCACAGGGCTATCGCCGCTATCGCAATGAAGTGTGGGTGTGTAATACACCTCTGAGTACCCCTTCAGGGATAAAAGGCGTGAAGTTATATTATGTTATGTTAATATTACACCAACATTTCGCCTCATGAGTTTTAGGTCTCACGAAATCTGTTACCGGGCACATTGCCAGACTCCGTGAAAACTCAGAAAACTCAGTAATATTTTCCCCGATCTAGGAATCGAACCCGGGACCACACGAACAGCAGACGCATACGCTATCCACTGGGCCACTGAGGCACGGCACAGCAAAATCGACTTTGAACAAAAACCCACATACGTTTATCTAGATGAAAGAACTGAAGTGAAAAATTCTTCACGTTAAATCACACAAATAATTTTCAACATTGATGTTTCGCTTTTATTACCGCATGTTGGCATGTGATTAAAGTTTTGTTTAGTTTAGGTGGAATTCATTTGTCTGAAGCGTATTTCGTTTATTCTTTCAAGTTTATTTCAACGGAAGAAGTTGTGCATGGAAAAGCTTGTTTTATTTTGACTTCTTTCTTCAGTACTATGACTATGTGATACTCGGGAGAAAACAACTACAGGTTTTGAATAATAGAAAAATCTCAGCATTTTTACCGAAGATATAGATTTTATATTATTATACCTCTCTCTCGTATCTAGAGAGGCTTATATCTAGCAATAAAAGCAGCGATAGCTGAGTGGAGAGACCGACAGACTGCTACGCAGAGGGTCTCGGGTTCGAATCCACGGCACACACCAATGACTTTTCGAAGTTAAGTGCGTATAAAATTGTTAATTATCGCTTGCTAAACTTTGAAGGAAAACATCGTGAGAAAACCTGCATGTCTAAGAGTTCTCCATAATGTTCCCGAAAGACATGTGAAGTCTGCCAACCCGCACTTGGCCAGCGTGGTGGACTATGGCCTTACCCTACTCATAGTGAGAAGAGGCCCGTGCCCAGCAGTGGGACAGTATGAAGGGCTGATGATGATGATGATGATATCTAGCAGTGGATTATGGCAGGCTTATGATGATGTTGATATAGGCATAGGAGCTGTTTCCCGCTACCATTCAATCAGTTCAAAAGACAGCTCCCGCACTAGGAATAAATCCTGTGTCGCGGGGAATTTACAAACATACAACCAATGAACACTATGAACACCCAGACACAAAACAACAATTTATGGATCACACAAAGTGCATCGTAGCATTCATAGCGAGACTTGGCTTGTCATTTGTAACAGATCGACAAAGCTAAGCAACGCTTGCATAGGTCACCACATGGATGGCTGACCGTGTGTGGCATTTACATCTGAGCGCTAACGTGCTTCGGAGGGCACGTAAAGCTGTCGGTCCCGGTTATTGTCTAGGGATAAGGATCGTGAGGCCATGTAGGAGGCCTTTGGGCGGTCTGAAAACTCCGACACCAGAGTTGGCCACACACTCACACGAAAAACAAACAACAAAGTGTTGTCGAACCGAACAACACACGGTGCAGTGAAACGCGGCGAGGCGGCCCCTTAAACCACTACGCCAACCGTTCAATCGATGAATGCAATCATTTCTCTCAATTGTATGTGTATTCAAACTCTAACAAGTAATCAATTAATTCTAAAACTGACTACTGAAAAAGCAAAAAAATCAGGAAGATGACTAAGATACATGGGCTACGTTTAAAGCTTGTAAGAAAATGAAAGAAAAATATTTTTAATTTTATCTTCATTTACAACTTTTACCTCGCGTAATCTATTATTCAAATAAAAAGCTTAAATCTACTCGGCTTTCCGCAAGCTTTTAAATTATTAATTGGTTGTATAATGTTTTTTTGCTTTGAAGTATAAATAATTGATGAAATCCCTTTGCCGGGAATTTTTGGTATTACCATTTATAATGGAAAGTATTAAATCTTTTCTAAATTATAACGAACAAGCGCATGGTGCGACTGATCCAATGTCGGGTTCCGTAGCTGCTTTTAGAAGTACCTAAACAGAATATTACGTTTATTCATCTAAGTTTATTAAATTTAATCGCTATTAAATTGGGACCGTAACATAACTGGCCAAGTGTGGGTGTTTAATATACCTCTGCCTACCCCTTCGGGGATAAAGCCGTGAAATTATGTTTATGTTATGTTAATCGCTTTAAGTAACTTATTTAAGGTATAGATTCTTCTAATTTTCGACGCAAGAACATTGTCACTTGATAGTCATTTTTGCTGTAGGTACTACATATTATATTGAGTTGTACCTACCTTTTTCAATTGCTTTGTACCATACAATACAAATGATACAACGCCGGTATACACAATAAGTAAAGCTTATTATTTTCCGAGTGACTAATAACTTAAAAGATGACTAAATGTTTGCAACTAATAAAATAAGTTGCTAGCGATTAAATAGCAAGCTGCGTTTAGGTAGCAAATAAACTGGTTAAGCGTGTAAGTCTTGGATGCAACCGGGATAACGCTAGAACGGTGATGACTCATAAGGGTAACATCAGTGATCCTAAAAAAATAATATAAAATGCGTCTGTGATCATCATCATCAGCTTGCAATCATCATCATTATCTTAGCGTTATCCTAATTGCGACCAAAGGCTCTCGTTTTTTAGGGTTCGCCAATGATGATGATGTGATATAGCAGTTTTGAATTAACTGGAGCCACAGCCGTCTGATGATTTGATCTCTCAACTCCGACAGGAATTTATGCACCAGAGCCGTTTTTTTGCCTAGCGCTCCAACTTGCAGGTGAGGTTGACTAGGGTGAGACTTGCAATGAATCCAGGCAAATTCTTACGCGGTCAAGAAAAACGAACCCAAAAGAACACACACAAGTACGTGTGCATTGTCCGTGATTGGCTTCAATAAAAACCTAAGGTTAACTGGACGAGGGCCATGGGAAGTCAAGTGGTGTGTCCGTCCTAAAAATAATCTTATTTTCTCAGTGAATTTTTGTTCTTTTTAAGATACTGAAAATGATAGTAAGTAAAAGTGGTCGGTGTATAACTACTACTAGTTTTATGTGGCAAATAGATCAAAGTTTGGTTCTGCTGTTATCTGTATTTAAAAGTTTTTTTTTATGAATCTTCTATACTAATGTCGAATCGAAATAATTATGCACTTTTATAAATTATCTAAATTGGTGCAAAACAAGAACTTAGTCATGGTATGTACCACAAATTGTTTATAATTTAAGCTGGCTTTAATGGAGTGACAAGAGTGTCTTTCATGCTCTTCTTATTTACCCACTAGCCCAAACCAGGATGTAAAAAAAAATACGTTTATAAGTGTTGCCTTGTAACCTAGAATAAACTAATTTGTAAATATGTTAGTTTTATCTTATGAACCTAGTGCAATGCAAAGAATTCGATTTTTCCATTTCATTATCAACGGGAGTTCAATATCATCATTAATCTGATAAGTTTCTCTTATTAGCTGAATTGATTGTTCTTCGAAATAGGGTGGGGTCACTGATATCTGAAATATGTCTTTATCTTGCCATTGACTTACATAAAAGACTACACACTGGAGTTTTGTAACTAGATATTTGTAGCGACTCCTAAATTCAGAAACATTGTAAATGCTGATAAACATGAAAAGTTTTAAAACGACGTTTGAGTAAAATAATAAAAGTCATATAAAATAGTTTAAGGAATCTTGTATTTACACATTATGATATTGTACAAAAACATAATATTCGAGCATAGATTTTTAATTAAATAACACTGATTACATAAACGGAAAGTGATTAGTCTTACATTTTAATTTATAAAATATGTTTACATGGTTACTTAATTTATAAAACATAAAGTTTGCAAGATAAAATAGTTCGATGATAATATTATACAAATTAACATTATGAATCTTAGTTATAATTATGCTATAAGGATACATTTTAGTATGACAGCTATAATGAAGGTCTGTAATAACAATTGTAATGCTATTTTAAATAGCACATGAATTACTGAACATTACATTGATGTAAATGAATATGTACATTGTAGTTTCTACGTAATAAGAAATTTAATAAGATGATTTGCCGAAGTCGATTTATCCACAAATAACAAAACTAAATATAATGCTCCAATTATTTCTACCAACATGACTGGTTATGATAAAAGTGAAAGTGAACATAGATCTTTAAAAATTTATCGCTTAAATTATAATATGTGATAAATTATGGATGTTAGGTTAGGTTTGAGCTTAGGTTATATTTGTAAAAGAATAATAAAAATGTAAATGTGCTCCGAGTTTACATTTAAACATTACAATTATACGGAACAAAATCTCAAATAATGATTAGATTTCTTGGTTTGGTAATTTACGAATAAAATCTATAGTAAAACTTCAGGTAAACAGGTACTCAATATAAGTAAATAAGTACAAATGCATAACGATGAAGGTGATAACAAATAGCCACGCATCATAATTCCTTATAACTATAAACTTTACTGTACACTCAGAAACCACTTAGGCTAGGAAATTATACAAAATATCGTTTTCGGAACTTAAATTTCTTATTATCAGAATCAATCAATAAAAAAGTTGCAACTCACAATGGCAAATAAAATTTATATCTTTTTGGACTAGGTGTAGCTAGCAAACGAAAAGATATTCTAATAAGCGCATTGTCTATCTAATGTTGTAGAGCAGACAATTACTAATTTCAAACCACCTTGAAGACTTTTCATAAAATAACCAGACAAGTAAATTCTCGTCACAAGCGTGTGATTAAATACAAATATTTCAGGCAGTCTAGTATAATATCAACTTCTTTGGTAAAAATATAAGGAATATAAATTAAACTAGCTTGAACTATCAATCTTTACCTTTTGGTTATAATAACCAACTCTAAATTCACTTAAATAAATAACAGGAGTTGTTTGTTGATAACAACATGACGTAAATAATTTTTCATTTTCTCATACGTTCACAAATTTAAACCATAGTTCTTGCATAGGGATTTGTTCTTGCATCAGGATAAACCTTCTTAACCCTCGGCATTTTAAATGTACTAGATATTTCATCAAAATCTAACAAGCCTGCAGCTTCGGCCCGACCTTTTCTTCTACCTAGCCAGTAAAATAATATACAAAGTAGAATAACAATGAATAAAGATGACAATACTAAAAGCGTTATATTTAATGGGGTACCGAAACATTCCTTGGAGTCACCAGTGTCAGGCAATGCTGTCGGCACAGTGTTTGTAGTTGTTTCCAAAGTTATATCATCAGTTGTTGATTCCATGTCGGTAATTTCTGTAGGTTCTGTACTGCTTTCTGGTGTAGTATTTTCTGTAGTACTATCTGGTGAACTTTCTGGTGTAGTTTCTGTAGTACTATCTGGTGTACTTTCTGGTGTAGTTTCTGTAGTACTATCTGGTGTACTTTCAGACGAAGGTTCCTCAGAAGTTTCTTCAGAGGTTGTTGGCTCACTACTTTCATCAGGAGGTTCTTCGGAGGATGTTGGGTCACTACTTTCACTAGAAGGTTCCTCTGAAGATGTTGGATCACTACTTTCATCAGGAGGTTCTTCAGAGGATGTTGGGTCACTGCTTTCACTAGAAGGTTCCTCCGAAGATGTTGGATCACTACTTTCATCAGGAGGTTCCTCAGAAGACGTTGGTTCACTACTTTCATTCGGGGGTTCCTCGGAGGATTGTGGTTCACTACTTTCATCGGGCGGTTCTTCAGAAGTCGTTGGATCACTACTTTCATTCGGGGGTTCCTCGGAGGATTGTGGTTCGCTACTTTCATCAGGAGGTTCCTCGGAAGACGTTGGGTCACTACTTTCATTCGGGGGTTCCTCCGAGGATGCCGGATCACTACTTTCATTCGGGGGTTCCTCGGAGGATTGTGGTTCGCTACTTTCATCAGGAGGTTCCTCGGAAGACGTTGGTTCACTACTTTCATTCGGGGGTTCCTCGGAGGATTGTGGTTCACTACTTTCATCAGGAGGTTCTTCGGAAGACGTTGGGTCACTACTTTCATCAGGAGGTTCCTCAGAAGATGTTTGATCACTACTTTCATTCGGAGGTTCCTCGGAGGATTGTTGTTCACTACTTTCATCAGGAGGTTCTTCGGAAGACGTTGGGTCACTACTTTCATCAGGAGGTTCCTCGGAAGATGTCTGATCACTACTTTCATTCGGAGGTTCCTCGGAAGATGCTGGGTCACTACTTTCATTTGGAGGTTCCTCGGAGGATTGCTGTTCACTGCTTTCATCAGGAGGTTCCTCGGAAGACGTTGGTTCACTACTTTCATTCGGAGGTTCCTCGGAGGATTGTGGTTCACTACTTTCATCAGGAGGTTCTTCAGAAGACGTTGGATCACTACTTTCATTCGGGGGTTCTTCGGAGGATTGTGGTTCGCTACTTTTATCAGGAGGTTCCTCGGAAGACGTTGGGTCACCACTTTCATTCGGGGGTTCCTCCGAGGATGCCGGATCACTACTTTCATTCGGAGGTTCCTCGGAGGATTGTGGTTCGCTACTTTCATCAGGAGGTTCCTCGGAAGACGTTGGTTCACTACTTTCATTCGGGGGTTCCTCGGAGGATTTTGGTTCACTACTTTCATCAGGAGGTTCTTCGGAAGACGTTGGGTCACTACTTTCATCAGGAGGTTCCTCAGAAGATGTCTGATCACTACTTTCATTCGGAGGTTCTTCGGAGGATTGTTGTTCACTACTTTCAACAGGAGGTTCTTCGGAAGACGTTGGTTCACTACTTTCATCAGGAGGTACCTCAGAAGATGTCTGATCACTACTTTCATTCGGAGGTTCCTCGGAAGATGCTGGGTCACTACTTTCATTCGGAGGTTCCTCGGAGGATTGTTGTTCACTGCTTTCATCAGGAGGTTCCTCGGAAGACGTTGGATCACTACTTTCATTAGGAGGTTCCTCCGAGGACACCGGATCACTACTTTCATTCGGAGGTTCCTCGGAGGATTGTGGTTCACTACTTTCATCGGGAGGTTCCTCGGAAGACGTTGGTTCACTACTTTCATTCGGAGGTTCCTCAGAGGATTGTGGTTCACTACTTTCATCAGGAGGTTCCTCGGAAGACGTTGGTTCACTACTTTCATTCGGAGGTTCCTCGGAGGATTGTGGTTCACTACTTTCATCAGGAGGTTCTTCGGAAGACGTTGGTTCACTACTTTCATTAGGGGGTTCCTCCGGGGACGCCGGATCACTACTTTCATTCGGCGGTTCCTCGGAGGATTGTGGTTCACTACTTTCATCGGGAGGTTCCTCGGAAGACGTTGGTTCACTACTTTCATTCGGAGGTTCCTCGGAGGATTGTGGTTCACTACTTTCATCAGGAGGTTCCTCGGAGGATTGTGGTTCACTGCTTTCATCAGGAGGTTCCTCTGAGCTTGATTCATACAATTCACATTCACTTTCAGGTATTCCGGGTGGTATATAACGGAACGAATCCACTAAAACAGTCGATGACGCTGATGCCATGCCCATGATGGATACCTGTAACAAGATAAAATAATTGGTTATCGATCAACATAATTCTTTTTTTAATATTCAAGCATGTGACGTCCTGTTGGGTCTGCCTACCCTGACAAAAAAAGTGTACGCAAGGTACTAAAGTACACAAAGATTGAATAGTAATTGAATCACAATTAAATTACCAAAAAGAATCTAAATCAATGTCAGTGTGGCAATTCTTGCCGGCCCATTTTCTACTTGGGAAATCTTATGACCCAAAGAGTAATTATGACATAGCATTGACTTTTAGGTATTCCTGAGGTGTGATTGTAGATTCACACCTCAGGAATACTTCGTTTCAACGTTCATGAAACAAATTATGATCAAAAATCTTTTGATGTCAGCTAGATATAGCTTACTTGTGCCGGTAGCTTTGCTAGTACAAATAAAGTTTATTTTGAAGATGTGACGGTTACAATTGACTCCCAGATTCGTAATTATCTATAATTTGTAGACACAAATAAATTTGTTGTTTATGAATTCTATTGGGAGCTCAATCCTATGACACTTAGCGTCATGTGTAAAGCCCAATCGATATTATTGTACGTTAGATCTAGTATACATTTTATTATTTAAGAATTTTACGGGCAATCTATTTCGGACATAATCATATTATAATGAATAATAATAATGACTATTATATTTGCTTTCGTTTATTTAGAAAACAAGTATAAACTAGTGTTAATGTACGTATATGACATATTGTATTATAGTATATTCAATTATCTTTACACAATTCATTATTATGAATCAAATATTTTTTTTCTAAATACAAAGCGATTCATTATTTTATTGGCTTTGATGAAAAATTTGTTTTGATATCTATTTGAATTTTATGACATTAAAAGTAAGTCATTCGTAGAATAATTTTATTGCTTTTAGTTCTATAAAATCAGTGTCACAGTTATTAAGTCATACGTATTAGTAACACATTAGTCAATATTGATGAAAACTTATTTGATAGTAATTGTAAGACTATTAATAAGATTTCGTTAGTTGTTTTATGCCTACAGTTTTCTTTAACATCATGCTTATCTTACACACATTACAGATGCATCCGAATATCACTGATTTTCTTCTTGAGTGTACGAGACGTTATCATCATTATTTTATTCAAGTTTACAATTTTTGCTTGCATCACGATTGAATAATAATATCTGTACTTACGGACTGCGACAAATGGTAAACATGGGTATAAACGCTATCAAAGACTTTATACGAGCATCTAAAAACCGTTTCTTATTATATAATAAAAGTAACATTTTTGCCTAGTCAAAACATTTCTTACAAACTTCAAAGACACGGTGACGAGGCGCACTGAATTAATAGGTGTAAAATAGAGATATGCACAAGGATTAGGTTCAACGCCTTCGCAGATTACGGTCACGAGTGCACATGAGCGGTTTCTAAACACACGTCTTAATTCACTTATAAGACAAGAATTAATTGCACAAAATTTAACACCTGTTGTGATCATTAGACGTTCAATTCGGTAATCAAGTTTATTATATGTGAGGCATTGAAGTATTCGATCAATAATATTAATAATATGAGCGCTAAGTTCAAAATTCCGACTGTTGGGTACAGGCCTTATCTCACTATGTGAAGGTTTTTATAGTACACCACACTGCCTCCGTGGTCCAGTGGATAGTGTATGCGACTGCTGGTTGGAGGTTACAGGTTCGATTCCCGGGCCGGGCAAAAGTATTACTGAGTTTTTTTCTGCTTAGTACCAGCACGGAGTCTGGTGATGTGCCCGGTAACGGCAATAGGCTCGCCCCCTATTACGTGGGACCTAAAAATTCATGGCGAAATGTGGGTGTAATATTTACACCTCTGCCTCCCCTTTAAGAAATACAGGCCTGAGTCTATAAATAATAAATAAAAACCACACCGGTCAAGTAAGGCTTTCCAGGATCACGTCTTTTGACAGCATTCGATTCAAACCCTTATAAATATTTTATTTATATGGTGAATTTCGTACATGAAGCTTTCCTCGTTATGCTTTCTACCACTAAGCCAGCGGTGTGCAGCATGATCAACATCATCATCATCAGCGGTATGCCGGTTGAATCCAAGATTTTTCATTTTGGAGCCCTGGGTGTGTGTTAACTGGGTTAACCAGATTTGATAGCACATTAGCTATGACCACTTAAAATGCTGATACCGCCGTGTATAATTATATTATTATTATTATTACCACTATATTTCTTCAATTTGCCCTATTTTAGATGCTACAAATATGATTAGTATGTTTAAAAAAAAATGTTCTATAGATAGTTCTAATAGATATTAGGTACGTAATAATACGTGTTCAAGAAATAATTTTCAATTTAGGATAATTGTATTGTACCGATACCGGCATGATACTGATTGCTTGCGCTGCACCTATACTATAATCTACGGCGCCTATCAAAGCGCCATCAATGCTTGAATAATTATTGTGTTCTGCATAACCAATCTGTTTTCTGTATTTGTGCTTTACGATTGATTTCAGTAAAGCCTTTGACCAAGTATGTCACATACATAATTGGATAATAGCTTACTGTTTGTTACTTTTTTTCTTACTTAGAAATTAATAACTTTATCACTTGAATTAATTGAAAACAAAAACCGCGATTATTATGCAAATGCTCATTACATTTTTTTATTACATCAATATTTGCTAGAATCAGTGTAGTTTTGTTGCTTATTTTGATAGTTTACTCAAGTTGTATATTTTTTAATAATATTACATAATAAAAATAAAAATAATTTTGTGAATGTTATCCTGAAATGTTATCTTTAATAAATCTAGTTCAATTAATATATTATAAAGTGTCTCTTGCATTATATGATATTGATTGAAGTACTCACATGACCATCGTATTTGCCTGCGCCACCTAACGTTACACGCAATGCAACCCATCCAGGCTGATAACCGGGAGCTAGTGGTGAGTTAGTAGCCGCACCAACTGAGGCGTAACCACCACCAGCGACAACTTGGTTCACCAGCACTGTTATTTGATCAGTGTTAGTCGCTTCCATATAAATAAGCACTTCAACCACACCACCGGTTTCCATTGGAAACACGAATGAAGACACGCAACTGCGATCCACTTGTGGCGATATGAACGTAGTACTCAATTCATGGTGACCAGTAATATCTGTATCCTTATAATACTTAAGAGTCCACGTTTCAGTAGCTGCACAAACAGTCATTCCATTTGTAAAAAATTCATCGTAATCCTCTTCGAATGTATATTTCACACAATATTCACTAAATGCATGCGACACTAAGATCAACAATATTAATAAAGTACGCGACATTTTTCGTCCCGAGCTATAATTCCTAACATGTATGTATGCTAATAGACTCGGATTCTCTATAAATTAAGCTCCGTGTTATAATCAAATACCTATCTTAATTATTCACAATAGTACAATGGATAAGATAAAGTTCTATGTAAATCAATCGATAGTATTTTTGAGGGTGATATAAATGAATTATGTTGTCTTTGGTTAAGTCACGGATTTGTTTAAGATTAACGTAATTTAAGTATATAAGCATTATGAAATACGTTTCCATGTCATTGTAATTAAAAAATGACTTGTTTTGTTTTGTTTTGTTTTTCGTGTGAGCGTGTGGCCAAAAAATGACTATATATATCTCTAATGAATATTTATGTATTGACACAATATCATTGTGTAATTTATCATTTCAAATCACTGGCGTCTAAAGTACCTACACAAAATAGTTATCTGATTTTTATTCAACTTTGGTACTGTGCGAAACGACGGTGACATCTGCGTCAATGTATTGCAAAGATAATTTCGGAAAATTTTACTAGATAACTTAGTATAATAGCTTTAATATATTTTGTCATTAGCCTCAATAACATATCAATAAGATGCAACTAAGTGAATTTTGCCATGTGCCTTTGAATTGCAATAAAAAATACATTATCGACATGATGTCATGTTAAACTGGAGCAGATCGAAAATTTAGGTTTCATTTGATTTATAGAATTCTTGAATTCTCGCCTGACTAAAATTAGAAAGTCTTAAATGCAACTGGGATAACGCTAGGATGATGTGTTTAAAAATAACAATTATTCTATGCCATCCTACGAAAAAACAGAAGTTATGTGGTGTTTCTGACGAGCATATTCCATTCATGTTTTTTGTTCTACAATTGACATCAGTAGATTATATTTATTTTTTGCACTGTATTTATCTATCCCTTACTGTTTTTAACGCCCTATTGAATTATACCTACCATACAATCATAGTCGAATCTAAATTATTTTAGGTGCAATTCATTAAGTCATTTAGATGTAATCGGGTGGCCAATCATTTATTACTAATCATTGATTTCCGTATTCAGTGACAGCGATTACTATCAAAAATCCCTTATCTTCATATATAAACCCAATTTGAGAAAACAATTGTAGTTACCGACAAAGCCGCCGACATGGAAGAATCAAAGCAAGCCGATGACGCACTTCAAGTATTTTTTTTAACCGAGGAATTACCTTTGGAGTGGATACTGGATTACAAACTATCATGAAAAAGCAATTGTGAAGACGCAATGGATTCAAGATGATGGATGCTTAAAAGGTACACAATAGTCAGTATGAAAGCAACGTGGATAGTTCAGACAATATATGAACTTATCTTGAAAAGATATTTAGGGTATCTCATTAAAAAATTATAAGATCACTTCAATGTTATATCCTATTTCGCTAGCAAGTTAAATATTTCACCATCTATTTAGACTAGAAATTGGACCCCAAGCTTCAAGGGATCTTGTAGGCAACGGAGTTAATGTTAATAATTAGGCAAGTTCAGTTCCCGACACAAAATGCCATCTTAAGTACAACATATGATCTGATTATCTGATTTATTATAATCTGTTAACGGAATGTAGACAAAGTTAAAACGGCAATTTCATATTATAAGGTTCTAACCAAAAATGAGTCAGCTCAAGCAAAATAGTTCAAACGGATATAACTAAACCAAACTACTGGGTCTAAAAACTTAGCATTTTGCACTAAGGCTTCTGACAACGCGTCGCAACGCAGGCTTACCAGTTAAAAACGGAATTTTGAAAATTTTATTCCATAATTAAGAGCTTTGAGCCACACGAGAGCTTACTGCACAAATTGAATGTAATAAGGTTTTATTTACAATCCGTAATCCTATCTAGTATTAGGATTACTAGCTAGTGCTAGTGTTAATTAAAATGATATAACTTAATTTTAAGGTCCTTGTCGCGGTCTTATATGAAATACCTAGTTACTTGTATATATTGGTGGCTTTGCAACATTCGTTTTATTTTGATTAACTTTTTAGACGCTTTTCAATTCTTTTATACCTTATACCACGTTATATTGCGGGGGAGAAGATCAATGAACCGCGATAAAATAAATATTAATAGCAGAAAGTTATAGAGAAAACTAAAACTAATGAAAATGCTATGATATCTCTGGAAATAATTAATCAAGTTGGAAACAATAGCTACATTATTCTCAGCAGCTAAGCAGAACAGATTAATATTTTATTTTAGATCATTAGCTATTGTAAATAAAATTAATTAACAATGTATTATTTGGGCCACATAAATGAATACAGTTTAATTTATTTGTTTGTTACAGCAAGTAAATTAAAATATATTTTAGTCGTGACCTTGTCTGCGAAAAGTTACTATAGGGATTCGAAGACAATATTTTTGAAAAAATGTTCCTTTAAAATTAGAATGGTACAAAAATAAATAGCGTCCTTCTTTATAAGCTGTCTAAAATTATGCAAATCTAGAACTAGGTCTCTTGCTTTACGTAGTCCTTGTTTTGTAGGTCTTAAGGATTCTTTGCAGTTTACTACAAGATCAGTAACGGCCATTTTCAATATTCGAAAATAGATAGATCTGTAGATTTTAGATTCGTGTTTGACATATTTTGTATGGAGCTTATGTCAAAAACTGTCAAAAACGAATCTAAAATCTACAGATCTATCTATAATTCGAATATTGAATTCCATAGTAAATACTCTTGTAAAAACAATAAATCTGAAGAAATCGAATGGATATTATTAATCAGTCCCAACTAAGGAGTTCCACAGGGATCTGTATTGGGACCAAAAAGGCTTAGGTAGCCTTATTTTTTTATTATATCTTTCGTTCTACTTGATTTGCATTTTTCTAATTGAACCATGGACTACTGGAAATACAAACAGATTGTTCATAGATCGTATTGGATTTGAAATGTTGTTGATTTACGTTTGCCCCGTGCCTTGGCGGGCACTTTTTGCTTTTGGTCGCGGTTGCATGAAGATCTTTGATAGTAATTATGGAGAGTTAGTACTCCTAAATTAGCTGACACTGGTCTAAGCCAAATAGCATAGCTATCCCATTGAGTTTCGGATGGCAGACGGGAGTCGCTCTGTAGAAAAGTTATTTTCTATATTTATTTTTTATAGACTCACGCCTGTATACCTGAAGGGGTAGGCCGAGGTGTAATATTACACCCACATTTCGCCATGAATTTTTAGGTGCTACGTAATAGGGGGCGAGCCTATTGCCGTACCGGGCACATTACCAGACTCCGTGCTGCTACTGAGAATTTCCTAACGGAAAACCCCAATAACACTTTGCCCGACCCTTTTCTTTTGACTCATGATAGAAACCAAACAATTTACGGGCTAACCCGGGAATCGAACCCGAGACCTCCCAATCCCACGCGCACATTTATGACGCGAGAACAACGAGGCAGTCATCTTTTTTTTTATAATTTGTGAAATATTTGACTGCACGGTTGGCGTAGTGGTTTAAGCGGCCGCCTCGTCGCTTGACACTGCGCCGAGTGTTGTGGGTTCGATTCCCACACGAGACAACACTTTGTGTGATCCATAAATTGTTGTTTCGAGTCTGGGTGTTAATTGTCCTCGTTAGATGTGTGTTTGTAAAGTCCCCCACGACACAGGATTTAGTCCTAATGCGGGAGTTGTAAAAAAATAATAATATATATATTAATAAACTAGTAAGCGGACCTCGATCTGCAACTGGGATAACGCTAGGAGAATGATAATAATTATATCTCGATAGACTAGATAATGGAGCATCCCCCCCGTGGGATCTCCACCTTGTCGTGGTGGGGCCGCAGAGGAAGAGGAGATGCGGTGTTACGTTGCCGTCCTCCCTATCCTCTGCGGCCGCTGGGTGTTTTGGCGGCAGAGCCCAACACCTTCATCCGCCGCCAAGGGGGATCTGTTCGGGGCCCGCCTGACCATCTGGCAGGCCAATGCCCATCGGGGAGTGGCGAGGAATGCTTATGCGATACCCTACCCTCCGACACACGGGTACATGAGGAACACGGGTTGGTTTTTAGTCAGTAAGAGTCTGACAGTCCCCTTCGCCCTTCCCCCCAGGGCGGAGGGACTCCATGAGGATTTTCCAACACGACACCAAAAAAAAAAAAGATAATGGAGCATGGCTCTAAGACGAAAGGCTAGGATGATGATAATGCTGACTTTAAAATTTTCTGAGAACCTAATAAATCTTTTGAATATGTATTTCAACATGCCTTGCTACCATATAATATGTACACCTGAGCTGTATTATGCATAATAAGATCAGAGATTACTTATCAAATGAAATGTCTTAAATACACTGATACAAGGGGGATTTGCATATTAATTTTGATTCTATGCATTCATAATTTTAGATTGTTTTTTATTTATAGTCTCACCACGCCTGTGCAGAAGTGAGAATATAAATAAAAATAAAATAAAATAAAAAATCTTAGGATTATATAGGTGCATAGGGTTAGGAACTTAGAGTCCCAATCCAACCTCACCTGCAAGTGATGCACCTGCCGATCAACGGACGAGGCTCTGGCAAACAAAATATCCCGATAAGCGGCAATAGGCTCGCCACCTATTACGTGGGATCGAAACACTGGCGAAAAGTGGTCGTTTAATATGCCTCTGCCTACCCCTTCGGGGAAACAGGCGTGAGTCTATGTATGTCTAAAATTATGAATAGGCCGAGGTGTAAATAATACACCCACATTTCGCCATGAATTTTAGGTCCCACATATTAGGAGGCGAGCGTATTGCCGTTACCGGGCACAGCACCAGACTCCGGGCTGCTAAAGAGAATTCGGAAAAACCCAGTAACACTTTTGTCCGACCCGGGAATCGGAGCCGGGACATCCGATCAGCAGTCGCATAAGCCATCCACTGGACCACGGACAGGTACTTTACTTTTTAATTAAATATATTGAACAAAATAATTCTAAAGCTTTCAGATTTTAATATGCGCTGTATCAAAGTTATTAACAAAATATTTCGGTATAAATTTTGCAAAATGAATGGGCCAAACCAATTAAATATGTAATTAATATTACATCAATTTCAATAAATAATTGAAAACGTTAAGTATAAATGTAATTATATGAAAATAAAGTTGAAGTATCTTCTATTTGACCAATCTTTTAGGACCAGCAGTTACATAGATTTTAAATATCCTTAATTTTTATGCTCTTCATCATCGTCTTAGAAAGTTAGTCCAGTTGCATACCCGAGCTCACGATCCGTATTTAAATGTTTAACGCTATCTGCCGTAAATTTGTTATTCATTGATGATTTTCTTTTTGGGCGTAAGCTCTTAAAGAAAACTGTATCTGCGCCAAATTCACGCATTTAATTATATTTGTATAAATATTTAAATTAATGAAAATGTGGGTTCTCTTTGCACCTTAGATAGATTTAATCATTGCTTAGTGCCCTGTATGTATGTCTGAATAAACATACCTATGAAGTTAGACAAGTCAGTCAATTACAGAATCAGTGCAGATATATATGTAATTGTTATGGGTGAAACAAATATTATGAACTGACTTACGTCACCCCAACAAATACACCGGTGTTTGTTTACTAGAGATAGATGTTTAACATATTTTGTGTGGAGCTTAGAATATTAGAAAAGGGCATTAGAAAATAAATCAAAATTATAACGAATTTCCTGTAAGGTAAGACAAGAATATATTTATATGTCTGCTAGCTGACCCGGTGAACTTCATACCACCATATATTATTTCTTTAGATTTTTTTTACTTTTCAAATTGTAAATCTAAACCATTCTCAGGTCCCATTGAACACACACAAAAATTTTCATCAAAATCGGTCCAGTCGTTTAGGAGTTCAGTGAAATACACACGCACACAAGAAATAAGATTCCTGTATAGATAATAAGATTATGATGTATGTATGTCTGATACGAGTATTTGTGATCGTCACCTGGGGTTACCACCTAAGATCAGGGTTGGTTTGTGGTCTTTGCCATAATCAACATAAGCCTGAGTGGTAACCTCGTTTTAATAACATACCTACTTGTGTAATTCTGTAGTGTCTCATGTTTATGTAATATCTAACTGTTGTGTATGTTGTTAAAATAAATGCATTTCTCTCTCTCTCTCTCTCCCTCTCTCTCTCTCTCTCTCTCTCTCTCTCTCTCTCAAATATTTATATAACGATAAGTATTTAGCTCTTTGAAAAGCAAAAGAGCTATGGAGCGCAGCATCCTTGGTATTTCACTCAAAGATAGGATACGAAACACTGAGCTGCGCTCCAAAACTAAAGTTATAGATGTAGGAAAGACGAAGAACTACGAAGGCTGTAGACATTATTTTAAAATCGCACTATAAACCGTGGACCGCGGAGCATTACGTAGTACAAATGTGTGGCTTACTTTTCAAATGCATCAGATGTATAAGCTTTAAATTTTAAGTACATTTATTCACAGTTTTTAGTTATTTACTTGTGATTTAATTCTGATTTTTTTTGTCTATATTCTTCTAATTCTTTACTGTTCCTACATTGTGTGTGTAAAAAAAATCTTTTATTTCTTTAAATTTTATTACAAAGATCTAATCTCCCCGTTCTCAGTACCGTTCAAATTACTAGGTATATCTTCTTCGTCTGTTATATAGATGTCATTAGCACTTTGGCATTCATTATGGTACTTGTCACTTTCGATACAGCCGTCCTTCATTGATCGAGTGTTCTGGCACAAGTTCTTAGGCCCTGACACCTTTCTACTGTCCTTCCCGAGATGATTAACAAAAACAATTGGAACTTTTAGATTTTCATGATATGAACCAGATGTTTAAAGTTCCTTTTCTTCATAGCTGTTATGTAAAATCATATAAATCTTATTATATTTTTATCGAAACGATAATGCCTATCTAGAGGTGGTATCTTGCCCAAAGCCTATGAAGCTTTAGAGATATCTTGGGTAATAAGCATATCTTAGGTAATGGCTCAAGCATACATATCCGAGTAGAGCGTAATAGCAGAAAGACTTAACTCATAACTGAATAATAATGTAAGGCCTAGCTTCCCTATCTCTGGATGCTAGCTAAATAAAAATTTGGTACACATATTGTATAAATTATCTGACAAATTAATTTTTCGGGCATTTTGCAGACAGGTGAAAATCGATTTTATAAATGTGTTTTCATTTTTTTTTTACCGATTATAATGTTGAAATTATTTTTAAAAGCCTTTGGAAATAAACATAGGTATTGTTTAAGTGTGAATATGTTTAGTAAAGCTTTAATATCTTTGTGATCGCATTTCGAAAGAGGCTGTAATTTGAAAACGCTGCGTAGATATAGCTGTACATCAGTATTATAAATATTTGGGCACAAACGTTTGTGCGTATAAAGTGTCTGTAAATTACACTTTTATACTCATAAAACTCATGCAATTGTATTATTTTACGAATATTTATGTATATTTACAAAACAGACTAAACGACCGCATTGTTACCAAAATACTATTATTATATAATATAATAAATATAAATATAATAATACCAAAATATTATTGACGGTTTTTTGACGCATGCAAAATCGAATGAGCTTGCAAGATTTTATTATGTGTCGGCGTTAGCAATGCTGTAGTGCATATTTGCTATGAACAAAGCATCTAAAGAAACCAATGCAATCATCATTGCCCAGCGAATATACATTTATATGATAAAAAGTTGTTAGTCTTGTAGCAAAATGATGAATTTCCAGAAATTATAAGTATAAAAGCTTGTGATATTCTTATAATGTTTTTATTTTTTTATCTTTTTGTTACTAAATAAATATTATAAAAACGTAAGTTAGATTGAATCTTTAAAAACAGACATTCACACAACACCATCTAATCCCAAACTAAGCAGAGCTTGTACTATGGGTACTAAACAATGGATAAACATACATATATACTTTTGTTTTTGTAAATACATACATATTATATACATAGAAACACCCAGACCAAGACAATATCAAATGTATTGTAATGTTTCTTGTCTGGGTCTTTTTACAAGGCTCTACTTGATAAACAGGCTTTTTTTTAAACTAAGTTATTTTATAATTAATATAAAGTTATACTCTACTGACTTAAAAGAATTGAGATTGAGCATTTTTAATAAAGCTTTTATATGATTTAATTTTAAATTCAAAAGCTTATGCAATTGTCGAACAAAGCACCGGATATTATTTTAATAGATTTTTGTCAAAGTGTATACAATCCAATAATGTTTCTGTTTTTTTTGCTTTTGACTAAATTATTCGATATTTTAATATTTGTTTGACACTTTATTTGTTTTGGGTTCTCGGACAATGCTTTAATTATAATTGCCAAATATTTTCAATTTGATAAATAAATCCTAATTTATTTTTAAATTCACTCATTGAAATGAAATACTCACATATCCATTATAAGTTCCCGTGGCTCCTAAGGTGAATCTCAGCCTATGCCAACCGCGCCGAAAACCTTCGGCTAATGGTGAATTCCCAGCTGAACCCACCACAGCATCATTACCACCTGGTACTATTTGGTTAGCTAACACTGATATTTGGTCAGTATTTAACTCTTCCTCCATAAAAATTTTCACTTCAATAACACCACCAGCGGACATAGGAAACACGAAAGAAGACACACAGCTAAGAGCCTGTTGTGGAGTTATAAAAGAGATACTCCTTTCGTGATGACCAGCAATATCTGTATCTTCATAGTACTTAAGTAGCCATGGTAAAGTAGGTATTCCAACGCAAATATCCATGTTGGTATTAAACAAATCATTGAAATCTTCTTCGAAAGTGTATGTTACACAGTATTCACTAAACGCATGTGACACTAGGATCAACAAAATTAACAATGTACGTAGCATTTAATGATGTTCGACAGAACAAATTGTTCCTAACATGTATGTATGCCAATAGACACCGAATCTTTGTAAATTAAGCTCCGTATTTTAATCAAGCACCTATCTTAATTATTCACAATAGTATATTGGATAAGATAGAGTTCTATGTAAACGAGAATAATCTATCGATAATAGTTTTGAGGGTGATATAAATATGTTTTGTCTTATTTAAAGGATTTAGTTCGTCGCTGTAAGCGTAATTGGTGTCACGGCTTTACTCAAGATTATTAAAATTGACGAACAAAAATATTACGAAAAATAAATAAAACGTTTATTATTTGATCGTCATTCATCACTATGTTAAAATTAAATTGAAAGGAGCTTTATATTTTATGACATGCTTATTAATTGCGTCTTTAAATGAATTAAAATTTCTCTAAGGACATATTATAAGCTGTATTTATTAAATCAGAATTAAGATTGGCGCTATGGTTTTTCTTGTTTATCTGGTAAGCCATTGGCCGTACAAATAATATCGATTTTTTTGTTGAAAACTAAATACTCTACAATTTTGGTCTTGGATTTTTTGTCGTAAAGGAAAAAATACAAAAGTTATATCTTTAATAATGTTCTGTTTTAGTAATTTTATAGATTTTTTAGTAAAACTGTCTTTCATTTAACTAGTTTTTTTTATGCGTTAGACTTTGGCACATGATCTGATCAAACGCTGATATTCGAAGAATTTTTGAAATAGAAGAAACGCACATTTTTTTCAGAAATTCATCATTTTTCTCAATGAATTTTGATATCTTTAGCAGTTTTACTACAGGCGTCTCCAGAACATTCGGCCTATCAACTTCACATGATCAGGGATAGAGTATGTCCATATTTTTTCAACCCCTGTTTTAAGGGTCTTTGTATTAAGTGTTTATTGGACTTCATGGTAAACTTGGAGGCTGCGGAGTCCTGTGCTGGATGGGCACGGTCCTATTTTGGAACAAGGAAAGAAATATTAAATGAATTCTTTGTCACTGACGGCGAAAAAATGCAAATTTTCTTAGATTTTTTGTTTCATGTAACTATTTTATTTTTGGTTCTTCTAAATGCTATGTGACTAAAGTTGTAGAGAATTTAATTTGCAACATAACATGTTTTGAAAACTTAAGTACTATGTGGTCGACACACTACTTTACACTTACCCCTTCTAGACATCTAAAAAACTAAATTGCGTCCTCTGAGAAATGCACGCTTAGCCCAAAAAACTGTAAAATTTTAATAGACTATTACGCGAGCAAACAACATTACTACGATAACATTTTTTTAAAGATTATACCAAAAAGATGTTCACCTTAGAATTAAATTCCTTACCTCCAATGTCGTCCTCTTTTATTTTTGTCTCGCGGTTGAAACTCAGTTGCACCTTGTATGCCACCAAATTGAGATCAGTGAATTGGTGTTCGCCTTACCTACTTACTAAAAACACCGCAGTGTTCCTCTATAACCATAAGAGTGCGAATGGCAGGACCACGGGGACTAATTTAGTATCACATATTTGTGACCTCGCCTAATCTGTCGATCTTATTGTATTAGGGCCCTTTCACATCGCGTTTTAATCCATCAAATTTTATTTAAATTTTCTTTCCAATTGCAATTTATTGCTTCAATCTCCATCTACACTTAGACTTTTACATACATATAGTTATGTAGATACAACATGTAATTTCTAAGCCCAGTAGATTATCTTGGAGCCACATTTCTTAGTACTAGTATTGACTTTTATTGCTACTATGTCATCAGGAAAAAATAATATTGCAGCAGCCGCACCTTTGCGCGTACACATGCACTATAAACTGATAATAGATACGTAGATTAAACTTTAAGACTACCTCTTGATTACCTGTTCTTAAACATGAAAATCGAAATTTGTTTTATTTTTATTTTGATTTAAATTGTATTATTTTGTATATTATGGCTAAACTTGTATTTTGAAGTTTTACAAATTGAAAATTACTTTCATAGTGCGTCCCAAGCTGACGTTAAAGCTAAATACCTAGCAGTATATAAAACCATGTACAATTTACGAATCTTATGTCACTAAAACCAATTTGAAAGAAAAAGTACTCGGTCTTGTATGGAGTGGAATACGTAAATCAAGAACGGAGAAGAATACAGGTTATAATTTGAAAGAAATTCACTCTTAAATATTTAAGGTCGATAGTGTTCGTGAAGGAGATGGAGAGACATAGAATGAGAGAGAGAGAGAGATCTCGGAAGGAAAGAAAGAGTAAGAGAAACAGAGGAAAAGAAAAGAGAAACAATATGGTTGCTATAAGAGAATTTCGCACTATCGAAGTCTGTTGGCGTTTGTTAGATATTTTGAATTCTGGGAATATCTGGGATAGCACTAGGAGAAAAAAGGGTCAAGAAAAATCTCAAGAAGTATTATCTGATCTCTGTTAATCTCAAAACGCAACTTTTTTTTATAATAATAGGCGGCAAACGAGCAGACGGATCGCCTGATGGTAAGCAATTAACGTCGCCCATGGACACAAGCAATACCCCAGGAGTCACAAGTGCGTTGCCGCCCCTTGGGGTTGGGAAAAAGGGATAGGATGAGGAGTGGGATGAGGGAGAAGGAATAGGGGATAGGGCCTCCGGCACTCTCACTCACCGAACTAAACGCAACAGTTGAGGTACTGTTACTTTACGTCAATTTTCTGTGAGAGGGTAGTATTTCCCCGGTCGAGCCGGCCCATTCATGCTGAAATCAGCAAGGGTCTACTACCTATAACTGACGAAATAAACGTAATATGACGCTTCTGCTAAAGTTTCTGATCATTTACCGTCGTGACTTACGTTCAATTTAATAAATAACTTTTATTGATAACACACAGACATAAATACAAACGCTCGGTCTGTAGTATTACAGTAATCAGCTACAGATTGATGCGTAATCCATTATGGATTGTGATTATCTGGCCACACGTTGTATCATTTACTTCGTTGATCTGTTGCGAGTAACGTATTATAGTATTTCGTTTGTTATCAACTTCTTGTTTACAATTATTATTCAGAAAATTATTCTATTTGCTTTTTTGTATGTATTGTATACAGCTTGCTTCTTCAGTGTTGATTTGATTTATTTATATGTTATTCATTTACACGGAATTCGTTTTTGACAATTTGTCAATGATAAATAAACTGACGTTCACACCGCACAGAGAATCTTTAACACGAGTAATCAAAACGTAATCTATTGAATCTAATTATATTCCAGGTATATTCCGGATTTTTTTTCTGAGAAAGTATGTTTACTTTTTAATAAATTGATTTTTACAAATGTTTTGGCATAAATAATTCAAACCCGGAAGAATTCGATCTAAGTTATCAATAGCTAGATGAAGGTTAAAATAAATACGGAATGCTACATTGATATTTTTATTGATATTTCGGCCTTTAATTTGCGCACCACACCTAGTGAATTGTCAATGTCCTTACAATTAGAGTTTGATTACATATACGGCTTATATTTTTATCATAAAGATAATGACTAGCTATTTTAATGATGTAGATATTTTTAATATTAATCATTGTTTTATTTGTCGAATGTTACCTTTGATATGATTTTGATTACTGAAGAAGAATAAGAAATAGTTCTGTATGTACAATTTTCTTAAAACAAATCAAATAGAAGGAGAAGAGAAACTGAGAAATGGCCTTTTTACGTACAGCAGTTTATCATATTATCATATTATATATAGCAGTATTAGTCTAGCGATAGCCAATAACATGAACTTCGCCTAACATACTTCGCTTTTATTTATTTGAACTATAATCATCAACCTCCTAGCATTATCCCAGTTTCAGCCTGGGATCCGCTTACTAGTCTAACCGGATTTGGCTGAATATTAGCTTTTCCACAGAGCGACTGCCTGTCTGACCTCCGCAACCCCAAGGGATAGCGATTATTATTCTTTGAACTATAATATTACATTAAAATGAAATAATTGCTTAAGAATTTATTATTACTTCGACCAATGTGTTAAACGACTCAATACATTTTCAATTCATCCTTTCAAACACTATTCTGAACATGATAATAATATTTTATGATTTTTATCAGAAATTCCTTATAGACACTGCGAAACTTGAACAATGTTTGCGACATAGTTCAACAATGAAGACGCAGTTTTTATCATGTGACGCTCCATTTTTATATCAATTTTATACAATTTGCCATCAATTTCTTAACCTATACCTACAGTTGCCAATTTTCAAATGGTAGCACCTTCAAATATTGCGTTTATTTTGGGGAACCCGTTATTTTATTTATCAAAATGTAGTCTAAAGATTTCTAGGCTGTTAACTAGCGTATTCGCAAACTTTTTACTCCGCCCGAAGAACTCCAAAGCTGTTCAAAAATATGTTAATACCTAACATTTAAAATAAAACATATCCAATAAGGATGATCGATAAATAATTGGGAATATTCTAAAAATAATAGTCAAAATAATCAGTGGTTTAACTTTTATATAATTTATTATTTTACGGCAGAACTAAACTTCAATCATTTAAATTACTTAACTTATAACTATATACTTAACTTAAATCATGAATTGTAATCAATGAATGCGTAAGTAGGTGCATAATGCAAAAATATTGACTATTGTCTATGTTTGCAATTTATTTAAATATCTTTAATGGATGAAAATTGTCATAAAACTGGTTAAGGAGAGGTAAAGCAAGCATCTACTTGAAACTTGAAATTAGTAAGTACAAACAAAAAGTATCTGTTCAAGAGACCAGAATATGGAACTACATTATTTCACACATTTTATCTAAATTATTTTTCTATGAACGAACCATCCGTACTCTTTCAAGTAACTACCACTAGTACTATTCAACAGGTAAAAATTTATCGTCTAGTAATTAAAAATAATACGGGTCCAGATACAGATCCCAGAGGCACGCCTTGATAAATTATGACCTATTGATCAATATGAATCTATGTGTAAGACACTAAGATCACTTTCAGTTACGAATACATTAATTAGTATAATGTTCAACAAGATATTTAAATATTGTTGTTATTTGTATATGTTGACACGAAAAAGTTAAGTTAAAAGCCTCGTTATAATTTGTAATTGCATTTTTATCAAAAATATGCTATAGGAAATAAATTTCATAAATCTTAAAATAGGTATATTGATCAAGATCCTCAAAAGTTATATTCTAAAACATTTAGTCCTATTTTTGTATCCATATTTGTATATCTATACTTATACTTATAATATCTTCTTTCTCTTAGCTTTATCCTAGTTTCAATCTGGGGTCCGCTTACTAGTCTAACCGGATTTGGCTGAATATTAGCTTTTCCACAGAGCGACTGCCTGTCTGACCTCCGCAACCCGAAGGGATAGCGATATTCCATGGTTTAGACTAGTGTCAGTTTATTTTAGAAGGTACTGACACCCTGTAACGACTGTCAAAGATCTTCATGACAACCGGGACCGACGGCTTAACGTGCTCTCCGAGGCACGGGACAAGCGATAATTAACAATTCAATACGCACATAACTCCGAAAAGTCATTGGTGCGCGCCATGGATTCGAACCTGATACCCTCTGCATGGCAGTCTGTTGGTATATCCACTCGGCTATCGCTTTCTTATACTTATATATTTATACTTATAATATAATAAAGAGAAAAGATTTGTATTTTTGTATGTTTGTTACGAATAAACTCAAAAGTTACTGGATGGATTTCAAAAGTTCTTTCACCATTGGAATGCTACATAATTCCTGAGTAACCTAGGCTATATTTATTACTAGAAAATATTAGGGATCTCTACTAAAACTTAAATAATGCCAACCAAAGCGTCAAATCTTTTGCCAGAAAATGTCTTTCATCGCGTGCGCTGCTAAAACTATGAATGTTATATAAAATGATATACTACATTAAAAAGTTTGCGATGGCATAGGTCTATCTCTTAAGAAAAATCCCCAGTAACCATTTTTATCAATAACAAAATACAAATATATAATGGGTTACTTTTGAAACTATTTTAAACAATTCAGTTTTATTTGTTATCCAATTAAATAGTAGCGCTAATGTGTATTTAATGCTGATAAAAATTGTCTTTTTCACAGTATAGCATTGTAATGAATATCTTAGAAGATATAGCGAAATAATTCATGAAATAATAAATTGACCACCAGTCCAACACATATCGCACACCGATATTTCACCGCTGCATCGGGACGAGACTCGCTTGATGCGATCGATTACATAAAATTAAGAATAATATTTGTACGATAAAAATTGAACTTGCCATTGAACGATATTACAAATCTAAAAGTACAGAAGAGGGTGGTGCATCAATTGAAAATGTAATCCTGCTAGAAATTAATTAGGTACCTATGTAAGTACCTACTAACATGAAACTAAAAAGTATACTATTTATCCTCATACAGCAATTCGCAGTCTACTGCTAGATATGGGCATCACGGTAGCAGTGAGTTAATAGGAAGATTTGACACACTTTAACCACGTTGGCCAGACGGGTATGGAGTAAATTTCCTGCGGTATTACCAACATATAAAAAAAAGGTCACCCGTGCGAAGCCAGCACGTGCCGCTAGTTTTTTATAATTTCAAATAAAAATACTTGATTTCAAGCAATTGATTTTGAAGAAGGAGCGGAAATGATCTCATAGTGATTTTTGCTTCAAAATTTCCTAAAGAATTCGAATATTGGACTATTTACATTTTACGTTTGTTTTGTTACGCCATTCACAATATAATTGTTCTATTTACGCTCGTGAATATTGCCGTGATTTCAATCAAGGCGCAGTTTTGTACCGACAGATCCAACCTGCTTAGACACTTCTACGTACCTGAGCCAATGAGCTCATTATATCTTCTACATTTTCGTACAGCGTGTTTTTTTTTTAATAATTTCTATTAACTTGGATGACTTGATGTATTGCAAATTTAATTTGTAGGTTGTTGTAGAAAAAGTTCCGTTACCAAATGAGGTATCGTTTTTAAAATTCGTGGTAAGTGGTGGTTTTCAATTTACCCCCCATATACTACACAAGCTATGTTTGTATTAAGTGATTTAGTAAAGATGACAGCAAAAGTATGCTATTGTCATATTTAGGTTTTACGTCTTGGATTACTTGAACGCATCCTCTCTCCTCAAGGGCTTATGTATTTTAATGGCTAGCTTACTCGTAAGATATGCAATTTTTTATAATTTGCTTTATGATTTAACTTCGATTAGGAATTTCGTTAAAGTTTTTCAGTCGCGCTTATATACATTTATTTCTGTTGCAGGGTGTAATCAAGACTGCCGGTTATGTTCAGACTATAATGGACAATCGACCAAGAACGCAGTAATTATTTGCCTTAAAGATCTTAAAGCAGAAGAAGACGAAGAAACAATCAGAAACAATCAGAATTCCAACAACTGTTGATATTGTTCCAGTAAATAGATACAGCAATCTTCCATAGGGCAGATTGCTGTAATATAATAAGAATTAACATAATATCTACAAATAAACAACTGCTAAATACTGTACTGTGAAACTGTGATGTTTAAAGTCGTTTATTTATAATGATGATGTTAATGAAAATGTTCACTAAGAGAATGTTTAGGCTTTTACTTTAAGAGTAAGGTTTTTACTTATTATTTGCACTGGGAAGATGAAATCGTGAACATATTAGTGAATATTCGAATGCAATTAAGTGTTGTTAATTGTTATCAACCACATTTAACATTTGTATGTATATAAACAATTAATACAACGTTAATAGTTCATTCATAATCAATCATAACATCATTAAAATGTATAAAACTTGAAAATATAGATGTAGCAAACTATAAAATATAATCTATTGACATTTTTACTTACATAACCAATCGACTCGGTAAATTGAGCGATTATTCTGATCCTCAAGGTATGCCAACCTTCCACGAAAGTCGATTGTCCAGCACTGTTTATTGCGGCTCCTAAGAACGCATTAGTGCCATATTCCAATGCCAAAACTTGTATATAATCAGTCGTTCCTGGTGGTTCCATATAAATATTGACTTCAACAACACCACCAGGAGCGACGGGAAATACAAAAGAGGTCACACAACTGGCAGTTGGTTGAGGGTATATGAACGTAGTACTACGTGCATCATGATCCGTCACATCCGTGTTCTTAAAATAGCCGATGTTCCATAACACCATGCCAGCGCAGGTTGCCGAGTCACCCGTAAACAAACTATCGTAGTCATCCTCTTCAAACGTATATATTACACAGGAATCACTAAACGCATGAGATACGAGAATCAACAAAATAAAAACTTTCCGCATCATTTCTACTCGCGCCGTCAACGATTTAAACATGTATGTATAGTAATAGACACAAAATTTCTATAATTTAAGCTTCAATATTATTATAATCAAATACCTCTCTATCTTAATTATTCACTACATTATCGAGGATAAGATATCGTTCGTTGTAAGTGAGATAATATTCGTATTCATAAGTGATATTTTTTTTCTGGGAGTGCTCAACTTATTAGCGCGGTTTTGTTTCAGTGCAATACCTTTATAATCAAAAATATTAATAGGTAATTTCAAATGTAGAAAATAATAAAATATTAAGTTAACTGAAACCTACCTACTGGGGATTTTGTTATGATTTTTACATATATGTGTATGGTCGCTGGATTACATGATGTTGCTGGAAACGCAAATTTCCTTCTCATCTGCTGGGAAATATTTTAGCTACTAGACAAGGTATCTTTGTATCAAAGGGATTAGAATTCTTTAATACATTAATATTTAATATATCAGAACGATAAATGTATAGCAATGACATGTCAAATATTGCGAGTATTTACGAGTATTAGCAGTCAATGAATTCGTTCAAGGAAGTAATTGAATAAAATGTGAATTATATAAGTATCTACCGGCTTCACCGTAGTTAGACATAAAATTGCTTAGGGCATTTAGCTCGTTTATGTAAAACTCATCTGTTGTGTAAAAATTGGTTTAACTAAGAAGTTATTTACCGAAATTTTCACAGCTTCTGGAAGAAACGGTTAAATTAAAATGTGTGGCATCTTCTTTTTTTGAAATCAATAATATGTATATACATATATATCTTCAAATGAAAGCCGTCAAATGTATCCAAATGTTAATTTATTTATTTGTTATTGAATGGTATTTGATTACCATTGTGTACATGAATTTTTTATTAACCATTGTAGCCTATTGATAATGAAAATTATTAAATGATTATAATTTAACCTACTATCCAGTATATCTAGTCTCTGGACACTTTAACATAAGATCGTAACTTTGTATAGTTAGTTTATGAAATAGAAAAATGAAACCTTTTTTACTGAAATTTAAAAAAAAGCAGTAACATTACAAAATAATCTATAAAACATATCTTGTACAAAAAATATTGCGTGTTAAGTTTTCGTTTGCGTGAATATATTATTTGTTTGCATTGTGTGCTGACAGTCGACTAAGTTACTTGATACTTGATGGCACGGGCTGTTTCCGCAACTCCACGTCTTGGCGTGTATTTTGCGTGCGGGTGGGAATGGTGTCGTCATTCGAGCCACCCCAGCTCTTCGAGGAAGGCCAGCAGACTCTTGATGTGGCCCACTGCTTCCCTCAGGGTGCTGTATCTCGTCAGGTACTGCTGCCTGTAATGAGTGACCTCAGGGCAGTCGAGGAGCAGGTGCGCTGCCGTCTCGTCTGCTGCCATACAGGCCCTGCGCAGCGGGCTGCCAGTGATACCTATAGTAAATAGGTATTTATTAAGGAATCCGTGTCCTGTGTAGGCGGCCGTGACTGTCCGCAGTTGTTGTTTGGACAGCCGGAGGACCTGTTTGGCTATCTTACCGTCTGCTGCGGGAAGAGCTTCCTTGGCCTGCCTACATGTTTCAATACCAATCCAGGACTGGTTGTGTTGGGTTCTGGTCCTATTTCTTACCAGGTTGCGATAAAAACCAGAAGGGAGGGGAATAATGGGCTCGGGTCCCACCGCCTCTAAAGTGGCCACTCTTCTGGCAAGTACGTCGGCTGTGTCATTCCCTCTTGAGCCACTGTGGCCCTTGATCCATTGCAGTAGTAATTTGTTTTGTTTACCTACCTCTGTTAATTTCTGGTGACATTCAAGCGTGAGTGCCGAGGTGATAGTATGGCTTTTGAGGGCTGAGAGGACAGCCTTACTATCTGAGAGGATCCTAATGGATCGTTCCCATACCTCACGTGCCATGATTGCTGTGGCAGCTAGGATTATGCCAAAAGATTCGGCCTGGTAGAACGTGTTGTAGGCTCCCAGGGGTGCTGCGATGTTGATGTTTAGGTCCTCGGATAATACTCCTGAACCCGTACCTGCATCCGTCTGTGAAGATCGTGAGCTCGTTGTGGTTAACTGCTCCTTCGTGTAGATCCTCGTACAGTTGGATTTTGTAATTCTTGCCGAACACAAATTATTTCAGTATTCGGTCGCCAATGCCTTGTGTGAGAGGAACTTCTTTAAAGAGTGTATTTAAGTTGCTAGTGTGCGGTGTGTTAGTGTCTTGTCAGCCGGACCGCTGACATCTTGCTTCCTGTTGTATGAACAGGTGCAATGGAAGCAGGTCCAGCAACACTTCGACTGCCGCTGTTGGCGTTGTTTTCATGCAGCCCGTGGCCGCTAGGCCTTTGAATCTTGTTGGCGGCCGTTATTAGGTTGGTCCGAGGCCACCACACTACTGCGCCGTAGCTTACCATCGGACGTATAATTGTCTTATAGAGCCATAAGACAATTTGGGGGATAGGCCCCAGCGTTTGCCTATCATCTTCTTGCACTGCCAGAAGACGATGCTGGCTTTATTGAGCTCGTCGATTAAGTCGACTAAGTTGCTTGGATTTCATCATGTCAGCCTAAAGACGTCCCTTGCTGGACAAAGGCTTCCCCCAAGGCTATACACACAGACCGATTGATTTTGAGCCGCCCGCATCCATCCCCTTCCTGCGATCTTAACCAGATTGTCGGTCCACCTTGATTGGATTTACTACTCGTTAATTCTGATTACCGTGATATTGTGGTAACATTCATCGCAGGCCTCTGCTGGAGAAAAGCCTCTGTTTATTTGCGTCAGAATAGCATTGCAGGTCAACAGGAGGTATAGAGTTTCACGTCGACTTTTCCGTCTCTTCAAAAGATACTATTATTTTTTAGAATCTCTTGGAGATAAAACCGCCCCCGAGAGGAGTTTATTGCGACATAGTGTGCGAAATGTATGCTATTTGATACAGAAAATATAGTAATAGTGAGAATAATTTTAGAGCAAAAGGCAAAATATGTCGGTGTTATATGTTAATGTTGGCAAAATATGTTTATGTTATGGTACTAATACACTTGAGCATTAACTTTTAACAGAACATTGAGCATTCACCGTTTTTAATTTTGACAAAACTTAACAAAGAACAGAGCCAAGCATAGAGCCAAAAATTGCTGCAAATGTTTTTATGATATTTCTGGCGAATGGTCTAATCGGCAAAAAAAAATCAACAAATTTACTCTCATTTTGCTAGAATCGCAAGAACGCTCGATAGAATTTTTGACAAAACGCCTGTTTGTTTTTCTGTAATGTACATACGCAAGAATTATCATTACAAGTGAATGCTCAAGTCTAACGCCACCATTACAATAAACACGGAATTAATTAGGGCAGCGACACTTTGTAATCTTAATCCGCCAATAATTAATTTAATTATAAATAAATTCAGTATAATACCTATTTGAACTAACGGATAATACCTATAGACCCGCTAAATAACCTTGTATAAGTAACGAGAGACAAAAGATAAGGCAAAAACTAAGTGATAAACTGAGCACCATTTTAACCAGATATTAATACAAAATATTAAGTATTTCACAGAGCGACTTCCGTCTGACTCCCTCAACCCAAAGTGATACGAGTATTCACAAATTATTACCAATGGTGCAACTTTGAATAAGCCTCTTATGTACTTGTTGCGCGCCTTGAGTCTGGTCACTCCACCTGCCCATTTTAACATGTTGATCTCATTCCTGCTCATCTTTTGTTCGTGGTTTTCCTTGTCGGTCCAAAACTCGGGGCCATACATCATGGCTGGTCTAATTACCGTTATATTTATTTATATACTTTGCCCTTTAGTTGTATTGACATTAGACTGCCACACAATACATGGCTAAGAAGAACAAAGCCATGTAAGCTTTGTTCTTCTTAGCCATGCTGAATTTATTTTGTGCAACACATGTGTTTTCATGTCTGCAACAGCAGTTATCATTGAACCAAGATATTATTATTTCAATTGGTAAACCTTTGGCAATTTTTGGCCGTCAATGTGTATCACTAAGACAGACGATGACTGGTGACTGAAGCTGCATTAGAGATGCTCGCTTTTACCTCGCCTAATGCTTAGGCCATTGTCCTTCAGCGCTTTTGTCCATTGCTGAAAAGACCGAGGTATGACCTGGCATTGACCAATTAAATCTATTTACAAATGAACCTCTCTATAGCTAAGGAATAACCTTTTTATTTCCTTTTTTTTCCCCGCGATTGCGCCCGGCTGCAAGGGACAGACAGAACTGTCCCCCGCACCCGCACCCTTGGACGCATCCTGCGGAGGCCTTACCCAAGCCCACGTGGAGCGTCCACTTCTGGTTCCCGCTTAGCTTCACGGTGGGTGTCTAGGCCACGGTTATTGAGCCCCTCCCCACCACGACAAGGTGGAGATCCCACAGGATAAACACATAAAATACATAAAATATGTCTGTGTGTATACCGATCTTTGGGCCATGACTGTGGTAAGACATCTCACCTCTAACCATTTACCAATTGGATGCATTTAGTAGCATTTACCAACCGTAATGCCTGAAGACCAAAGTCCTCGACCAATGCGTCCTATATGTTATGACGCTCGGTGCCGAGACGTGGCACTCTCGATAGCACTAGACCACAAACTTAAAGTCACGCTCTGGGACGGGTTATGCTTGGCGTCTCTTTGAAGGATAAAATCCGCAACGAAGTAATCCGAAAATGAACCAGACTTACCGACATAAGTAAGCTCACAAAGTAAGTAAGCTTAAGTGGAAGTGGCTGGTCATATCTACAGAAGGACTGATGGCCAATGGAGCAAGCGTGTCCTAGATTGGAGAACATGACTCGGTAAGCGTAAGGTAGGGCGGCCTTGGCCAGGTGGACTGACGAACTGCGGAACGACGCAGAAGGCTGAAGACCGTGTACTGTGGCACGTGTTGGGAGACGTCTATGTCTAGCAGAGGATTGCAATAGGCTGATTGATTGATTAATAGGAAATACCAATACCTAGTGGAGATACCAGCGGACATGCAGAGGGTATCGGGTTCGAGTCCACCACTGACTTTTCGAAGTTATGTGCGTATTAAATTGTTAATTATCGCTTGCCCTGTACCTCGGAGAGCACGTTAAACCGTCGGTCTGTTATATCCATAATTAGTTCCTAATTAAATGCTGATATCTGCACTATTTATATTATATATAGGGCCATAAGCCACGCGGCCAACGAGTCGCAGATAGACCGCGAGCCGCAGAAGTCCCGTCGTAGCCGTCATTATAACAGTTCAGACAGATTGTCATTTTCTTTAGTAAAGTAAAGTGAGGCATTAGGTGTTTGTGTCTGTGTAAATTTCTATTGCAATAAACTGTGGTTCCAGCTGAAATAAAAGTGTTTTTTTAAAAAGACAATCCGCGGCTGCCGCCTAGCATTGGTGTCAGAAGTGGGATCTCGTAAGTGGTTTCCGTGCAAACCCTGAGATCCGAATCCGAGGTCGCCGCGCTTTCGTCACGTTGATCGACGGTCAGTCTCAGCCCCTGGAAGCGCTGAGCCCGCATCAAGCACTTCAGCATCGTGGTCGACAGTAAGTCTCCTCCTACGTCGAGCCTGCACCACCGCCACACCACGTGGTCGACGATAAGCCTCCGCCAGCGTCGTGAGCCCGCACCACCAACGTCTCCAGACACCGCCCCGTGTCGTCACCGTCTTCTGCACTCGCCATCATCCAAACCATCACGGATCTTCGAAGCCGTCCGCACATCATTGGTCGCGCCCCGTGTCGTCAGCGTCTTCTGCACTCCACATCGTCACGGATCCTTGAAGCCGTCCGCACATCTCAGGTCGCGCCCCGTGTCGTCATTGAAGTCACCACGGATCCTTGAAGCCGTCCGCATACTTTCGGTCGCGCCCCGTGTCGACATCAATCCCGTTCGTGTACGTGTTATAGTTCGACTCTGATCGGACCTCGCGTCACGGACTCGTCAGCGTCTCTCAAGTTACTCCTCAAGAATTCGATTTCCGTATAGACTCTAAAACTACATCTTGCATAGGAACAGTGCGTCCAGGCATGTTGCTGATCCTGATACTGTAAGTCTTTTTATTGTTATTCTATTGCATTTTATATTTCTGTGTAATTCTGTGTGTATCCTTCCTAAATCCTAAACCATGTCCGTGAAAACCGAACATGAGAAGGTAACCCTAAATGTACTTACTAAATTCATTAGGCCATATAAGGGAGACCGTGAAACACTTCCGGCTTTCTTAACGAACTGTGACAATGCTATGTCATTAGCAGCACCTGAATAACAGGGCATTTTGTGTAAATATATTATATCACAATTAGAGGGAAAAGCCCAACTAGCATGCAGTCTAAAAACATTTACACAATGGTCAGACCTAAAATCATTTCTACGGTCCACCTTTGGTGAAAGAAAGCACAGTTCCCATTTATTAATAGACCTTCAAAATTGTAAACAGTTAGCTACAGAAACAGTAACGCAATATTCGTTGCGAATTGAAGCCTGCTTGACCAGAATCCAAGCAGACATCCATTATTCGTGTTCAAATGAACAAGAACTCATAGGTAGAATAGCTGCCATGGAAGATCTTGCCCTAAATACTTTTATAATGGGCCTCAATCCCAACATATCGAATATGGTCCGCTGCCGAAATCCTACTTCCCTAAATTATGCGGTAACACAAGCCGTAGAGGAAGAGAAAATTTTCAATTTAAGCCGCTTATCGCAACGCACAGGCAAATCTTGTACAATCTGTAACAAACAAGGGCATACTGCCAATGAATGTTATAAAAAGAAAGCTAGCTCTCCTCCAGTTCAAAAATCCTATCATGTCCCGAATCCTTCATCTCATTTTCAGGCATCTCCAAGCAATCGACAGTATCCTAATTCCAATCATTCTAATTTTAATAACTCTAATTTTAACAATAAGTTTTGCGCATATTGTAAACACAAGGGTCATGTTATAAACGAGTGCCGCAAGCGTCAATATAACAATCAACACCGCTCCCAGAACTCGCTACCCGATGCCGCGCCTCGAACTCAAAGTAATACCGCCAGTACACGTGTACCGAATAACGCTGCGCGCGTGCATTGCTGTGAACACGACTCCAGATATGCACCTGTTGATGGTAATAATGAATGCGATTTAAACGCGAATTGATTTCGGATTCGTGCCTGCCGAAATCAATAAATAATAACGGCACAAATTATTTTACTAATTTTAATGCAAACTCTTATCCTAAATCTAATACTAGCTCTTATACTAATTCTTATACTAATTCTTATGCTAATTCTTATACTAGGTCTTTTACCAATGATCAACAGGATCATTCGGGTCGTATTTTAAGTAAACATAACTTACCAAATCTTAATCCTAATTCTTATACTAGTTCTTTTACCAATGATCAACACGATCATTCGGGTCGTACTTTAAGTAAAAATTACTTACCTAATCTTAATACTAATTCTTATACTAGTTCTTTTACCAATGATCAACAGAATCATTCGGGTCGTACCTTAAGTAGAAATAACTTGCCAAATCTTATTCCTAATTCTTATACCAAATCTTTTACCAATGATCGACAGGATCATTCGGGTCCTACTTTAAATAAACATAAATTACCAAATCTTAGTACTAAGTCTTATCCTAAATCTATTACTAGTTCGTATACCAATGATCAACTTAATCATTCGGGTCTTACTTCGAGTCAAAGTAACTCTCTTAATCTTAAAACTAGATCTTACACTGAGTCCTATAAAATACCTCAGAATAATCTGAGTCTTACTTGTACTAATTCTAAGTCTTTATCTCAAAATGATTCAAACGTCACCAAATCTCAATCTTGTGTTCTTGATGAGGTCAATATAGTGCCAGAGAACTCAAAAGTTTCTGTGCCTATTTTTGAAACGAGTATTAATAAATACAGAATCTCTCTACCTTTTACTTATCTCGTTACGAATTGTTCGCAAAAGCCTCTTAGCTTTCTTATCGACACCGGTTCAAGTGTCAGTATCGTAAAAAAATCTAGTTTGTCAACTAAACCTCGATTAACTGAGGAAATAATCCGCCTCAAGGGTATCAATAACTCTGGATCTTATAATGAAACCTTGGGTGCCTTTGACCTAGAGCTTCAGTTGTGTAAAGAAACATTGTTACACAAGTTTCATGTCATTACAGATGATATAAATCTCAAATATGACGGTATAATTGGTACTGATCTCTTTCGTATTCATAACGCCAATATAAATTACGATTCTAAGTACTTAAATTTGCGAGGTCATAATCTACCGATTTACTTCGAGAATAAGACTTACATCATACCGGCGCGTTGTGAAACAGTAATCGAATGCATGGTGTCAAATGATATCTCGGAATTGCATAACTTACGCGAAGCGCTTGTTTTAGATCACGTAATTAGTGAAGGCGTTTATTTAGCGAACTGTATAGTTAGTCTAAAACCAAATAATCGAGTCAATATCTCAGTTTTAAACACCACTGAATCTGAAATTCGTATTCAAGACTTCAAGGTCACTTTAACTCCTTTAGAATTCCCTGAGTCCCATGAATCTCACGAGATAATTAACACAGTTTCCTCATCTCCATCTGATCGACGAGAACGCATCTTAAATTTAATTAGACACGATCATCTTAACTCGGAAGAAAGTCAAGCCCTATTAGAATGTTGCGCAGATTTTACCGATATCTTCTATCTTGAGGGAGACCCCCTCACTAGTACTAATGCAATTCAGCACTCTATTAATACAGGCAATGCGCCGCCTATCAATGTAAAATCATACCGTTTTCCCGAGTGTCACAAAGACGAAGTTGACAAACAAATTAGAAAGATGCTCGATCAAAACATCATCCGACCCTCAACCTCTCCTTGGAGCGCACCTGTTTGGGTGGTCCCGAAAAAGATGGACGCCTCAGGGCAAAGGAAGTGGCGCATCGTCATAGATTACCGACGACTTAACGACGTCACCGTAAACGAAGTTTATCCCATCCCTCTTATTTCAGACATCCTAGACCAATTAGGCAATTCTAAATATTTTAGTGTTCTCGATCTAATTTCTGGTTTTCACCAAATAAAAATCAATCCTGCTGACGCTGCAAAAACTGGTTTCACCGTAATCAACACAAATGGTACCTCAGGTCATTATGAGTTTACTAGAATGCCGTTTGGGCTTAAAAATGCCCCTGCAACCTTCCAACGGCTTATGAACACTGTGTTATCGGGTCTTCAAGGTCTGCACTGCTATGTCTACCTCGATGACTGTATTATCTATGCAAATTCCCTGCCTTCTATGATGGAAAAGCTCCGCCTAGTTTTCGAAAGACTCCGTCAATTTAATTTAAAACTACAGCCCGATAAATGTGAGTTCTTAAGACGTGAAGTGAACTACTTAGGTCATACTATCACCGATAAAGGTGTCTCTCCAAATCCCGACAAGGTCAAGGCTGTCTCACAATATCCCGTTCCCAAGAATCCTAAAGATGTAAAATCTTTCCTTGGTCTCATCGGTTATTACCGACGATTTATCGAAAATTTCTCGAAAATCACCAAACCTTTAACTTCGCTCTTGAAAAAGGATGCCGCTTTCCATTGGAATGTGGAACAGCAAACAGCCTTCGATATCCTAAAAGAAAAGTTAACCACCGCTCCTCTCCTCCAATACCCTGATTTTTCTCAACCCTTCCTCGTTACTACAGACGCAAGTAATTACGCCATAGGCGCAGTACTATCCCAAGGGCCAGTTGGCAAGGATAAACCTATCGCGTATGCTTCGCGCACCCTTAATAAAGCAGAAGGTAATTACTCCACGACAGAAAAGGAGTTATTAGCCATATTATTTGCCGTCAAAACTTTCCGTCCCTATCTTTATGGCAATAAATTCAAAATCATCACCGACCATAGGCCCCTCGTGTGGCTTTTCAATGTAAAAGACCCAGGAAGTCGTCTTATTCGCTGGCGTTTAAAGCTGGAAGAATATGACTACGAAATAGTGTATAAACAGGGAAAGCTTAATTCGAATGCCGACGCGTTATCACGTCACCCGGTACTAGTTACTACACGCAGCAACAGCCTTAACGATCACTCTTACGAACAATATTTTAAACTACAATTTACCAAATCTATTCCACCAACAAATACACAAATCGAAGAACATACTCAAGCTTTACACCTTACCAAATGCAAGCTGATAGCCTGCCCTACATCCCTAGATTTTGATAGTTCAATGCCACATTGCGAAAACATTTTATCTCAAATTGAAAATTCAGCCGAGATGATCGCATCCGAACGCGAACCTGAAACAATATTTACTACATTATCTAATAATAAACAATACTATTTCTTATTCACTAAAGTTCATCATTATGACGAAACTAATTATAAAACAATATATTCTCTTCTAATAAAATTACGTAACACTATGCTAGATCAAAACATAAACGAACCTGAGCTCGCGATATCAGATTTTAGCGAACCGTTTTCTAAGTTAGTCTATACTAAAATATATAACATGTTAAACTTTATCTTCCATAACACTAATATCAAAATACATATTTACAAAAATCAGCTTATTTACCCTACACCCGCTGAAGTACCCAAAATACTTCAGGAAAATCACGACTCACCCATTGCCGGTCACCCAGGTATAAAACGGATGTTAAGTAGAATCAAAGAAGCCTATTACTGGAAGTCCATGCGTCTAGATATAGAAAATTACGTAAAAAATTGTAAACTTTGCCAGATAAATAAACCCTTACGTTGCTCAAATAAAGCACCTATGGAGATTACCTCTACTAGCACTAGACCTCTCGAAAGACTAGCGTTAGATATTGTGGGAACTCTTTCAGAAGCTGGTTTGCAGAAATTTAGATTCATCTTGACCTTACAAGACGATTTAACTAAGTTTACCTGTGCTTACCCCATGATTACATCTACTAGCGATGAAGTTGCTCGTAACCTCATACATTTCATGTCACTATTCGGCTTCCCTAAAACTATACTTACCGATCTAGGTACATGTTTCACCTCAGAGCTTTTTAAACAAGTTACAGATATATGTAAGATCAAATCTATTTTCACTACTCCCTATCACCCTCAGTCAAACGGCGCTTTAGAACGCAGCCATGCTACTTTGAAAGAGTATTTAAAATCATTCGTCAATGAGAACCAAAACGACTGGCATTGCTATTTATCAACAGCGTTGTTATCGTATAATACTACGCCTCATACCACTACTGGTTTCAGTCCTTTTGAATTGTTATTCGGTTATAAGCCTGTCATCCCAAATTCACTTTACGAAACAAACGGTAACAACACGTATCACGAGTATGTGCGTGCTTTGCAGTACAGAATGAAGTTTAGCCGCGAAAAAGCTTTACAGAACATCGTAAACAGTAAAGAAACATCAAAACGCTACTATGACGAATCAAGCCGTAGTACTTCATATAAGACTGGCGATATGGTATACATAAAACATCACCATAGGCTACGAAAGGCCTTATCCCCTATCTGGAAAGGTCCCTACAAAATTATAAAAACTAATGGTAATCATAACGTCACCGTATGCATTAATCGTAAACATGTAAAATATCATACCAATGAAATCAAACCCGCTCACACGTAGTGTTGTCTCTTTTCAGAACGCTATGGCGTCACTGCCACGCAGAGCCTACCTTAACGCCGATAGTACACAGCCCAGGAATTTATTTCGACCCTATTGATACTGTTTATTTTTATAATGATTACTGGAAAATAATAACGCATATAGATATAGTGTCTGTTGAACCGCATCTTAATAATATTGAAAATTTAATTAAATCAACTTTAGACCTATGTATCAGATCGCAAGTAACGGAATTTATGCAATGTAAAGACCTCTTCAACCCAGTAGAAATAAATTTGCAAGCTAATTTGATTAAATTAGATTCTTTGTCTCATATCATATCCTCAGATTCACCAAACAGATTCAAAAGATCAATTGAGTTTGGTGGCGAAATACTAAAGTTTTTCTTCGGCACACTAGATGCTGACGATGCACGTAAATACGACGCCGCTATTGACTCATGTCAACAAAGCGAGGATGAGTTGTACAACTTAATGAAAGAGAATATTCATATTGTAAAGTCTAGCATTAACACATTTAATACTACTATTTCAAGGTTAAACAAGAACGAAATTAGATTAACTGCTCAAATTAATAAACTCAATGAGATCTTAACTCAAACCACTAAAAACAATAATGAAGTATTGTATATATCAAAAATAAATAATTTAATTAATATCATCGAAGGTTCCTTATTAACTATTTCTAATTTTCTAGATTCTGTCTTAAACTCTATTTTATTTGCGAAAGCGAATGTTTTACACCCTTCTATAATTACACCTTCTAACTTATTAATAGAACTAACTAAGCAAACTCATGTCATAAATAAACGATTAGATTTTCCAGCTCCACTCAATATAGAGACTATTCATACAGTCATAGATGTGTCAAAACTAACTGCATATTACTATAAGAAAAGAATTGTATTTGTCATCCAAATTCCTCTTATCTCTCCTATAAAATACAATGTATACAAATTAATACCATTACCTACCCCTTCCGATCAAACCAACCCTAATACTTTTGCCCTTATTCATCCTACAAACCCTTATCTAGCTATTACAGAAGATAGATTAAATTATGCTATGTTATCAAATTTAAATATAAAGGACTGTTTGAAAATAAATAATGAATATTCTATTTGTCAATTGGTAACTATACACTCTAGTGTCTCTAACCCATCTTGCGAGATGAAATTATTAACAGAAGTAGTGTTGTCATTACCTAAAGAGTGTGATTTCCGATTATTATATGGTCAAATAGATATTTGGCAAAAACTACACAAAAATGAATGGATTTATGTGCAGTCCAACCCAAATAAGTTAACAGTAAAATGCAAAAATGGTCTGAAAGATCTTTCTGTACTTGGTACTGGTTTACTTCAGTTAACCCCTGATTGTATCGGTTATTCGAAAACTCTACAATTTATACCATCGACCACTATGACGTCAATGTATAATAATAACCCATTTACCTTAGATTTTGATATTACTCAAGATAATTGCTGTAATAAAGATTTTGTTAACAAAACAATTCCACTGTTATCTCCGTTATCTTTAAGTAACATAGATTTAGATTCTTTAACGCATACTTTTCATAAATTAGATGATTTGGAAATTGAAATTAATAAATACCAAAATCAATCTCATTTTGTTAAATATTCAACATATTATTCAGGATTCACTTACGCATGTATTGTTACAATAATTTTGTTTATTTTATACAAAGTGTATAATTATTTTAATTACAAAAGTCGCTCATCATGTTGCATTCAAATATTTAATCAATGTAACACTAGGAGAAATGTCCAAAATCAAAATAGAATCAGTAATTCTATTGAAATGATTGACCAACATGAACACTCTTTATCTGATAGCGATAACAACTCTCATCATTCATCTAATAGAAACATAAGTAATTTTCGAACCTAGTTCTAAATATATCTCTATCTAATTTAAGCTATGATTCTAAGATGATTATTATATACAATGTCTTATACTAAATCTTATACAATGTCTTATACTAAATCTTATACAATGTCTTATACTAAATCTTATACAATGTCTTATACTAAATCTTATACAATGTCTTATACTAAATCTTATACAATGTCTTATACTAAATCTTATACAATGTCTTATACTAAATCTTATACAATGACTTATACTTAGTCTTAAACAATATCTTAAACTATGTCTTATACTATATCTTTATACTGTGTTGATATAATTTCTTTAATTTTCTCAATGTTTTTGTAAGCCTCATTTTTCTTGAACTCGATTTCGCTCATCTCATCTCTTGAGATAATGCTTCATCTAAAGGGGGGAGATGTTATATCCATAATTAGTTCCTAATTAAATGCTGATATCTGCACTATTTATATTATATATAGGGCCATAAGCCACGCGGCCAACGAGTCGCAGATAGACCGCGAGCCGCAGAAGTCCCGTCGTAGCCGTCATTATAACAGTTCAGACAGATTGTCATTTTCTTTAGTAAAGTAAAGTGAGGCATTAGGTGTTTGTGTCTGTGTAAATTTCTATTGCAATAAACTGTGGTTCCAGCTGAAATAAAAGTGTTTTTTTAAAAAGACAATCCGCGGCTGCCGCCTAACAGGTCCCAGCTGTCATGAAGATCTTTGATAGACGTTACGGCAAGTCAGTATCCTCAAATAAACTGATACTGGTCTAGACTTCGGAATATCACGATTTGCGTTGCGCAGGTCAGACGGCAGTCACTCTGTGGAAAAGTTAATATTCTGTCATATTTGGTTAGATCACTAAACGGAGCTCGGGTCTAAAGGCATGTAACCTTGGATGCAACTGGGATAACGCTAGGACGATGATGATGAAGACCAATGGGAAATTTATTTATTTTTATTTATAGTTTCACGCCTGTATCCCCGAAGGGGTAGGCAGAGGTGTAATTTTTTTTTTAAAGACAACTCCCGCATTAGGAATAAATCCTGTGTCGCGGGGGACTTCACAAACATACAACTAACGGACACAATGAACAACCAGACTCGAAACAACAATTTGTGAATTACACAAAGTGTTGCCTCGTGTGGGAATCGAACCCACAACACTCGACGCAGTGTCAAGCGGCGAGGCGGCCGCTTAAACCACTACGCCAACCATGCAGTCAATATTACACCCACATTTCGCTAATAATCTTTTAGGACCCACGTAATCGTGGGCGAGCCTATTGCCGTACCGGTCACATTACCAGACGCCGTGCTGCTACTGAGAATTTCCTAACGGAACATCCCAATAACACTTTGCCCGACCCGGGAATCGAACCCGAGACCTCCCAATCCCACGCACACATTTATGCCGCGAGACCAATGGGAAATTTTAGTTTTGAATGCAAAATAAATAGTAACAATAAAAAAAAATGTGTATTTCTTTTCTGAGTAAACCAAACATGTGTGAACGTTTACAAACCCTGATGCAAGCACCAAAAGATCAATGAATTTTATTCTCAATCAGTTTGGCACCAACTATAGTCAAGCCTTTGATAGAGTCTGACATGTAAGGGGGTGCCACTAAAGGTTATGAAGTATTTCAAAACTTGTATATTATTATTTTATAAAAATCGTTATTATTTCTACAAGAAATATTTTAATTGAGATATAACGTTGAGCATAACAATAACAAGGGTGTGCCTCAGGGCAGTTACTCAGACCACAAAAATAATAATATAGGTACCATATGTCTATGGTATATAGTGTTTACATACCCATTATGTATATTAGTTTTAGCTACGCAGAAGGCAATTATAGCAGTTCTTTTTGCTGCCAGCAACCCCAACTGTGGCTTAATAAATAACATGTAAAATAAAGGACAACCAGAAAAAAATACATTTATACGACGAGACTGGATTTAAATTAATTTATTTTATATTTCATTGCAGATTAATATTGTAAAAGCACATGTTATCGTTAAAGGTTTACACCATTTTCTATACTGTATAGTACTTGTATTATTTTAGACCCTAAATTAATACAACTAGAAAGAAAACTACGTTACCATATTATGTACTGGATGACAATCTATAAAGCCATTTTGAAACCAACATGGACTTGCAGCATTAAGCTGTAGGATTCAGCTAGTAACATAAGAACTACAAAGCTTTAACAACAATTCAACCACTCTGCATAATCAACTTATAGAATGGGTGCGTTCAGGTATGTGAAGTATTTGAATTAGTTAATGAAAATATAGCCGCCATAGGAGCGAAATTCCAATGATTTGATAATTTATGAGAGACTCCCAACTACACCGAATCCAAACATTTATCTACACGGAACAACCTTAAGCGGACCAATTCAAGGTTATCTCGAAGATGTTTTCGGTATTGCGTACAGCGGAATATTGTGATTTAAAGAATGGAATTTGAATAACATGATAAATAAACTTGTAAAAACTCATGAAGTGTGGTAATAGCAGATTACCATTTTGCCTAAAAATACTTTTCATCAAACTGTGTTAGATTGTTGAGATAAAATTATTGACAAATTGGTTCCTTGCGAATAGAATATTTATATTATCCGAATTAAGATATATCGAGCTATGCAACATTATATCATTATGTTTTCTAATTTTTACAAATTCAAATTTAAGATCCTTAGCCTGAACGACGCAAACAGTGTTATTAAGTTTTTTATATATTTCTATAAATTTGCTTATATAATTATGATAAGCAGTAGTTGCAACGATATCATTAATTGTAAAGTTATGTTCTATTAAAGGATTTCAATCTTGTATGTGACGTTTACGGTATGATAAAAAATATAAATGAAATTAGATAAACCGGTAAATCATATAGTTACAAAGTTTAATAATAGTTTGTAAAATTGCAAACCAGATTTTGTAACAAACAGATCTTTTAATTTTAAATTACTAGAAGTTCCCAGGTATATCAATTTTCAATCTCACTTTCTATATATCTAATCAGCTCTTTCACAGAATTCAGTGTTCAAAATTTACATATTTTTATTACTACTGATATCTTGATGATGATATCTGCCTACTGATCAATATTTCATTATTAGCTGTTCAACTACCGTCTTATGTGCTGGTAGGCTATCCAATTCCAGAGATTCAGTAATGGAATTCAGGTTCTCGTTTTTCTTATGATATAGGAGACAAACGAGCTGACGAATCGCCTGATAGCATGCGATTACCGCCGCCTATGGACACCTGCAATAGCTAAGGGGTCGCAAGTGCTTTGCCGGCCTTTTGAAAAAGGCTTTTATTTTTTTTACAGATTCGTGGTAATTGTCATTAGTTCCGAATTGTTTTACGAGATTCACTTTGGAAAATGGTTAACTATTTAAAAGTCAAAGGTCAAATTGAGAAGAAACAAATGTGCAAAACATATATCAGTTATCATTAGCTACTTTTGGACTGCTATATTAAGGAGATGCATTATCGATTACACAATTTTTTATTTATGCTAATATTTATTATCTGAATTACGTGTCGTAATCATGTTCGTGAGAATTGGTATTGACATCATCTTTAAATCCTTATAAGTAGAAATCATGATTTATTGGAAATGAATGTGTTTAATCGGATCATTAAAGTCTTTGTGCTAGTACTAACGTCACAATCGTAAAGCAATTTAGGACAATATTTTGATAAAAAATTAATAATAGGAAACTAGACGGCAGACTACCCGGTTAGCTGATAAAGAATTAGTAATAGAGTCGACTAGATTGTTATATCTGGTAAGTGTATCGTTTATTATTTGACTGCCTACTTTTTTTGTATACAACGTCTGACATTCAAGCAATGAACACCAACTAAAAAACGACAACAAGTGTATCTTGCATTGTTGTCCCGAGTGAAATCGTTTCGTGTAATCATTCCAATATCACCTAAGTTTTCCATAAATATAAGCTGTTCTGCCATATAAAGTACGTGCTGTTGCTCGTAGTTTTGTCCAACTGAAGAAGTAAAAAGTTTCATATATAATCTGACCCTAATTTCTATTCCTCTTCTTTTCGTGCTCCTCTACTCTCTCCCAAGGAACACTGACAACACGTTGTATATCTAGATATATTGATTTCTGGTTAACGCCACTGTTATCACTTAGGAATAAGAATAAAAGCTTGCAATCTATTCTCAGACTTACCACATCATCAGCCTTTAACAGTCCACTGCTGGACCAGGCCTCTCCTTTGAAAGGAGGAATTGGCCTACTATACCACGCTGGCCAAACGGGTTGGTATAGGGTTTGTATCAAGTTTTCCTTCTCTTACAGTGCTGTTCTCTGTATAATATACTCCCTCTTTCGGCTCTTACGACACCCATGGGATGATATGGGGTGGTGACATTCCGTATTCTTAATCCGTCACAACACGGACAAGACTTACCAAACATACAAAAAAAAATATTTCTCCAAAAAATAGAATACGAATTTTTTTTTTATGAAAGTGATGAATGGTGGTTTACTTGGCTTGGCATCGACCTGCTTACTCCAAAAATGGATATGGCGGATATAATGGATATGGGAGAGCTGCTGGAAAGTAACTGGATATCTGTAAAATTACTCTGGTAAACCTCCACAGTATGGCCAATATTCAGTTAGGTACTAAAAGGTAAGAAAATTGAAAGAGTTTCTAGAAAACCTACCTCTGAGAGACAAGCTGCTTTCGTGAACCCGGAAGACGCAGGACGGAGGACAATTTGTCGATGCAGTCGGTATGACACGTCGTCACGGACAATGATCCATCTATCTACAGACTTGCTTCGCTAACACAAAATAGTGCACGCTAGTAGACTAGTAACTGTTTTAGGCAAGGCCAAATGGCATCCGCGTAGCCAAGAAGGCTGAAAATAGTCTTAAAGTTTTGCCATTGAGACGAGACGAAGAAGATGGCAATTGCGAGCCGTGTAAATCTATTAAAATGACATAATATTACGCAAACGTAATATCTGTCTACGACTTGATGTAAATCTTTCGGCGTAGAAGCTATTAGCACGGGTTCGTCAGCGTACCATAGGTTTTTAATCATCCTTCCATTGACTTTAACTCCACAATTTAACTCATCCAATGCCTTTGAAATTATAGCTACCGCATAAAAATTAAACATTGTTGGTGACCAGATACATCCTTGGCGTACTCCTGTTTTAATGTCTAATCTCCTTAGATTCCTCGCCATCAACTTTAATTGATAAAGTTGTAACCAGCTTATTCTAGTGCAGAATTTTTATTAAGCGCATATCTTTTCCATCTAGCTCAAAGTCGTTAAGAATTTATATGATGCGATAATGTTGTAACCGATCAAATGCCTTTTCATAGTCAACAAAACATAACAAACTAATCTTCAGACTTATCATTTCTGGTGAATTGATTGATCTCTTTGTAATATTTATTAGACAGAAAAATATTGAACTTTGTGCTATTGTAAACCGCAGGTATATCTAATATTGCGGCAATAAGATTTTCGCACGGATCTTAGTTATAATTGGGCTTAATATACTACGAATGATAGCGGTACCTTTAGCTCTTATTGATGTTCAATTAGGGTCGTAAATTGAATGACACTGTAAAATTATTGCTACCTATTACGATAACGTTATTTCAAATTCGTGATATCATTATTCGAGCTAAGAATTTATTGTTCGAAAGAACGTATGTAATTTATATTATTCATCGTGTGTTGTTTATAGTAGGAGAGCCCACGATGCTAAATTGGGACTTACTCGAGCGTCATTGAGACCTATTGGGTTGCAAAGCTAAGATGATAAAATGATAAAAATGAATACCTTTTCATCGGTGGGGAAAGCAGCTATTGATTTAGAAAACATAAAAGAAACTGTTGCACTAATTCTTCCAGATAATCGTCAGTTTATGAGAAAGCATGTCTAGGACGTTAGTATGAAGCATATACACCGCTATTTTTTAATTAGTACAAAAAATTTAACAGAGCACTAAGTATCTTTAACTGATAATAGTTATGTAGTTAAAAAATAAAAACACTAAGTCCCAAAACTGTCTCAAACCTGTCCACAAAAATACGTGATAATTGATAAATGCAATACTAATACTATGACTGACCCGCATACTATCATAGTAAAATGAACCATTGATAAATTTTCCCACCAACCCCCCCCTGCGCCTACGCCACGCCCCGACGATGCGACAACCAGTGCTAAATTGCTAGCGAAAGTGAGCGTATCTAATTTCGTTGCAAAAGTTTATTGTTTGTCTACGTTTGCCCGACGCGATGGCCTATCATATCAGCTCATATCAAGGGAGTATGTAGCTTTGCTTCGTGCGTACTTTTTGAGTGGAAAAATCGCGAGTGCAGCTGTGTACCCATGGACATCTTATTGTGAGTGTACAAAAGTGAACCGGTCAGTGTCAAACAATAATTAAAACAGTGCATATTGGATGCTTTTGACAACGGTGGTGGACATTTCGAAGGGCAATGGAAAAACTTGTAAGTTTAGTAAATAATACGTACTAAAGTAAATAATAATTTGATGCGGGCGGCTCAAAATCGGTCTGTGTTCTCCACACACTTTGAGGAAGGCCTATGTCCAGCAGTGGACGTCTCTAGGCTGACATGATGATGATAAAATAATATTTGTAAATAGCAGATGATTCTAACTTCATAAATACGCCAAAATTACTCTTTTCTTTGAGTCCAGAACACCTTCTTTTATTTTGATATTTGTTTGCTTTCTAATTACATACCTCCGTATTTAATTACTTGTTAAACGATACATTTTACCGGTCCTAAGCCGGAATGAAGTATGAAAGAGAGGGTAGAATTAACAAAATTAAAAAATAACTACCTACATTTATTATTTTTCTTCATTTTATTTTCTATGGCTACCTACATCATAAGTGCGACAGAGAGAATGCGAATGAGCAGGATGCAATATTATCAATGAATAAGTGAATGGATTGTAAAATATGACTATGATTTAAGTGAGATTTTCTGCAATAAACAAATGATAATAACTTTGCTCTTTATTGATATTATGAAATTCTTGCGTCACATATATGATAACTAGAGGACGCTCGCAGCTACGCCTGCGTTTTTTTTAATTTCCCGTTTTGGCAGATCCCGTAGGAATTTCGGGAAATCCCTTCTTAGTGCAGCCCTACGGTCCCCAAGGAACATACATGCCAAATTTTAGCTTCCTGCGCCCAATAGTTTCGGCTGTAGCTTGTCTGTCAGTCAGTCAGTAACGCAAGGATTTTATATATTAAGATAATATCGTCGCTAATATTCTGTCCTTAAAGTTTTTGTACTAATAAAAAAATAGTGGTGTATATCTTAATCTGATGCGATTGAGTACCTCAAAATGGAGAATTCTTTTTGCATGTTCTAATAGTGACCACGAGTTTGCGTTACACCCAAATCATCAGATTATTCAATGAGAGCCTTTTTTTTTGTTAGGTTCACTTAACATCCCCTTAAGAAATCTGACACGCTCGATTGTTTTTTTTTTTTGCATTTTAAAATCTTTTGTACGACCACTTCCATTATGAAAACCATCAGATTAACATTCCTACTTTATTAAAAATACGTGGGACATGGATGCTATCAAAATAATATGACGCGTTCGAGTAAATCCCGAAATCCTTTCATGGGCTCCCCTACTATTAACAAATATTTGATATTATATCCGTATTGGTAGGTAATCAATTACTTATCTTGTAATGTTCTGTTTGTTGGTTGCTTAAATATTATTTTCAGCGAATAGATAATACAGTTATAAAATCAGTTTAGAGATACAATGGCCCCATTTAGATACATTCTCCAGCTCAATATACATATTAATTTCATCATATAGACCGTTTATCCTTGTTTACACAACCACAAATTAATAGACATAACAGGCATTCTATAGTAAAATGCAATAACATAACAGTTCAATTCAGTTCAAATTTCTTTATTGTTCAATCTTTAGTACAATAGTTATACACATTACATCAGTAGACTTAGGTATCACGAAAATCAATATAACTATCATGTATCTGTGGGCCCACACTAGGATTCCCTGTGTCGTGGGGTCCAGTTCCTTCCGTAAGTGCAACGTAATTAAGAAAAGTTCAGAATATGTTATTTACAAATTTGTATCCTTACATCTTTTATGCATCTACTTCAAAAAACCATACAAACAAAAATAATTATATAAAACTGACAGATAACGCACAGCCATAACTACTGACCGCAAAAAGTTGAATTTAGACTTGAATGTTCCTTGGCGAATTTAAAGGAGCACTAAGGGAGAGGAGTCTTGGAAATTCCCCGTCTAAGGGGATAAGAAAGTCCCACACGGGACTCCAAATGAAAATATTATACAATATCGCCTAATATAATTTTGAATAAACTTTCAAGAGTAGCTATTGCTATAAATATAGTGTCAGGGGGTCAATGAGGACATTTATTTTTTAAAATGTTAAATGATATAATAATATATCGTTGTCTAAAGTGTATAATCTGTACATCAATTATTATTCAATCAGCCTATTGCAATCCACTGCTGAACATAATCGGTATATAGCATAAACAAAAAAAATATAACAGCAGAACCAACAGTTTAGAAGCGTCAATCGCTTGGCATCTAATCTGGTTTGGTTTGTAGACAATTATTTTTGATGCAACCGGTATAACGCTTGGATACTGATGATTTTCCTATTCAATTAATCATAAATATTTAGCTATAATTTTATTAGAAATACAAATGACTGATACTACTTTACTGATGAAAGGTTAATAATTGAATACTTGAGGATGTTGAACAGTCTTTTTATTTCCAACATCTCTATTAAACACGTAAACTACAAAAAAATGACTAACAATAAGGAGTTGGCTTAGTCCTTGTTATGTCTTTAGGGTCCATATAAAATACAACGAATAATAATATTTAATGTATTAATGGGCTGGCTCGATCTGTGTATCAAAGGCTCACTAAGAATGGAAAGTTCCTACTATTGCGTTTTGCTTGGTGTCATTTTACAAAAAAATACATGATGAAAATACAACTTGAAACAAACAGAAATTATCTGTCTCTCTTGATTCCTTTGGGTCGCATTCGTATGCAAGTTGTCCTAGAGCATTTCTGGACGATTTTACGTTGGAATTGTCAAAGGCTCGCTTGCTTTTAAAATAGCAAATAAATACAGCATGGCAGGCCACAAGAGGCACATTTCCGGTTGAAAAATGTTACCGTCGACGTTCAGTTTGCAAAATTCTCCAAATTGTTTATGCACTGGGGACAGTTCAATCAAAACTTTGAGGTTTTTTGACCTGCAAACAGGAACCAGGTGCCTTGTTGGCATGCGGCATAAATTTACGTTTATTTATATTGACGATGACTTAATCGTTCTATAAGGATAGTAGTATTAGCTTTTTGGCTGGTAGATAATGATATCGTTGTATCGTTTTAATTCAAAATATAGAGTAGCTAGGTTAAATGTACTTACCTTGTGTTTAACAAGTACACTAAATGCATTGTTATAAATTAAGGACATGGAAAAAGATTTTTCTTAGAAGATAACCTGCAATTTAAGTAAAAAAATATATAAGAACTTTCTTCTTCAATCCATAGGTTTATTGGAATTTAGGACAAGCAAATGATCATTTCAACCTTTAATTGTTGTTTATTTTTGGTCTGGGTAGCTTGAGGATATTTTGCCGCAATGACGACGTAGGTATATAATGCATATATTACCTATAGCAATTAGTTAACTTAAAGTACAGAAAATTAAGTTACTGCATTTTTTTTTACTTAACCAAAACAAATTAATGAACGCCTTAATTATGAAATAAATTTAATTTTTTTGACGACATTTTCAGTGGTGCAGACTTGAATATAAAGAGTTGTAACACTGTTGGTATTGCCAATATAAAATATAGGTCCAAGTAATACTTTTGTAGTTATTTACTATCCTATCTTAATATATAAAATCCTTGCGGTACTGACTGACTGACAGACACGCTACAGCCGAAAGAATTGGGCACAGGAAGCTGAAATTTGGCATGTATGTTCCTTGGGGACCGTAGGGGTGCACTAAGAAGAGATTTTCCGAAATTACCACGGGATCGGCCAAAACGGGTAAATTAAAATAAAATGCAGGCGTAGCTGCTGGCGTCCTCTAGTATAATATAATAATAATATTCTACCACATTCACACAACACCATCTAGTCCCAAACTAAGCAGAGCTTGTACAATGGGTACTAGATAATGGATAAACATACATAATTATATACTTTTATTTTGTAAATACATACATATTATACATAGAAACACCCAGACCAAGACAAACATCCATGTTCATGCACACAAATGTTTGACGGAGCGGGAATCGAACCCGTGACCTTCGACGTAACAGTCGCATTAAACTCCCGCTACGTCAACCGGCCGTCATCGTATATTGTGATATGATCGCTTGCTATGTTAGTAGATATAGGAAGGTGAAGATTTTTCATCTTATATAGCTATGTATTATTTGGTAAAACAGACAACTTGCTATTTTTTATTTGTAATACTAAAGAGCAAAAATATAGTGCAAAGCCTTTGCCTACCGTGACAACACACAGCTTTCTAATTGCCTCTTTTGAAGAAAAGTAAGTCTTGCGCCCAGGAAACGTCATCCCACGGGGTCGTGAAGAAACGTTTAAATTTTTATAAGAATGTGTAGGTGTAGCTGCGGAAATCCTGTAGTGTGTACATAAAATTAACATACCCGAAAAACTCAACACTGAAACTTCTTATTATAAGTATGACGGATTTTCGCAGCTGTACTCGATTTTACTTTTTAACTGTAACTAGTAAAATAAAACTCTCAAGAACTATTCAACATGACTATTAGTCTTGATTAAGACAGGCTGTAAAAATAAATGTGCTTTTGGTTTTATTTACAGCTGTTGCAAATTAACTATAACATTAGATTTTTGTCAAAAGCAAAATAAAATTGTTTCGAAGTTATTGCAATTTTTATGAATGTATGATTTATATCGGTTAGATGATATAAAAGGCCTACTATTGAGCTTGCTTGGGGAAAATTATAGTAGACCTAACAATTAGGTTGCATATAAAGGCTTGTTAAGCAAGATTATTTAGAAAAAATATAAAAGATATTTTCAAATGAAAATAGCTGGTCATATAATGCATAAACTCACGCCTGTTTCCCCGAAGGGGTAGGCAGAGGCATATTAAACGCCCACTTTTCGCCAGTGTTTTGATCCCACGGTGGCGAGCCTATTGCCACTTATTGGGACATTTTGTTTGCCAGAGCCATGTCCGTTGATCGGCAGGTGCACCACTTGCAGGTGAGGTTGGCTTGGGAACCTAAGTTCTTGGTGGGAACTCTATGCACCCAGGGAGTCATACAATGTGATTTTTAAAATAGAGTCATTTTTTCAACTATCAGCTGAATTCCTTAATACTGATGGTCAAAGATAAAGGTCAAATTGGTAAGTAGTAACCTCCACTACCTCTGGGAAGCCGTTGATACATCTCCTCTGTCACAACCTGTATATTATTGATAAATAACACCTACATACAAGACTGACACACAATACATATTCGTGTTTTTTATTTTATTTATTTTAATATATTCGGAAAACTAACAGCTGTCTTAAAAAATAACAAATTGCTTATATAATATCTAAAAGCTAATTGAAAGTTTATATATTTTGTTTTTATTACATAACCTACATACATATTACATATTTATTACGGTTATTTCTTATTGACACAAAATGAAGAGATAGATTATATTATCACTTAACTTCTAACAGAAATTTGATATTTAAAAAAAACAAGGACTTAATATTTAAACTACTTTAGACTATCTTACAAATAAGCTCGATATTTATTTCGAATCAGCTGTTACTTATCTGTAACCTTTAGTTTATTTATTTTGGAAACCCAACACGGTCTTAAACTATTACAAAGCAACTAAAAACCATTTGAACATGAAAAATCGGAGAATTTAACTATATTCATTTATTTAATTTAAGGAAGGCTGACATACATAATATAACAGGAACGAAATGTCCTAAGAATTAACGGATGCTAATATTAACAAGGACTAATATTGGGCCCGCTTTTAAAGTATTCTCAGGTAGAATAATCTCAAGGAGCCAATACAAAAATTATTAAAATAAATTCAAAATTAAATGTGTATCTTATTGAGGGCAAAAATATCAACAAAAATGGCAAATAAACAAACAAACAACATATAAATATTTTCAACCATTTACGATTTATACACACACTAACGTTTATTCAATGAGTTTGACTTATATAATTGATTGAAAATAAAAGTAAAAAGATTTTATTTACAAAATGTAACGATAAAATCCAAATAACAATATTTTTTTTATATTTAAACCAATTTTGTTATACTACTATCGTGAAAAGTAAGATATGACTAGATTATCTTCTTAGTTAGTATTTAAAAATAAATAATTAAATAAAGTATTTTGATCACGAATTTACTTGATCAAAATGATACTACCCGACTTTTTACCGCTTGCAAAAAATATATCAGTGGTAAGTTATTTTAAATTATACAGCGCTATCACTATTTCTTGACATCGTTATAAGCGTAGGCGCGTCACCATAATCATCACTGTATAGAGCTGTACTCGTTGCAAATTCTTTGCCAGAAAATATCAAACACCAAATTGTAAAACCACAGACTGCCACAACTAAGAACGAAGCTATTGAAATAATTGTGATATGGAATACGGTCAGCCTTGCTTCTACAATAGGTATCTCAGTTGTCGAAGTTTCGATAGTTGTCGATTCATATGAATCTGTTTCAGCCATCGTAGTATCCGTTTCAATAGGCACAGCAGTCGTAGTGTCAGTACTGGGTTCTGTTGACATTGTGGTATCATCAGTCACCGTGGTACTGTCAGTCACCGTGATAGTGTCGGTCACTGTGGTACTGTCAGTCGCCGAGGTAGAGTCAGTCGCCGTAGTAGTGTCGGTCACTGTGGTACTATCAGTCACCGTGATAGTGTCGGTCACTGTGGTATTGTCAGACACTGTGGTTGTGTCGGTGACGGTGTCTGTGGTAGTATCTGTAATTGTAGTGCTATCAGTCACAGTGGTTGTGTCATCGTCGGGTATGGATACTGTAGGTAGCGGTATAGTTACTGTGGTACTGTCAGTCACCGTGGTTGCGTCAGTGTCGGCCTCTGTGGTAGTATCAGGTACCGATACTGTAGGTAGCGGTATAGTTACTGTGGTACTATCAGTCACCGTGGTTGTGTCAGTGTCGGTCTCTGTGGTAGTATCAGGTATCGATACTGTAGGTAGCGGTATAGTTACTGTGGTACTGTCTGTCACCGTGGTTGTGTCAGTGTCGGTCTCTGTGGTAGTATCAGGTATCGATACTGTAGGTAGCGGTATGGTTACTGTGGTACTGTCAGTCACCGTGGTTGCGTCAGTGTCGGCCTCTGTGGTAGTATCAGGTACCGATACTGTAGGTAGCGGTATAGTTACTGTGGTACTGTCAGTCACCGTGGTTGCGTCAGTGTCGGCCTCTGTGGTAGTATCAGGTACCGATACTGTAGGTAGTGGTATAGTTACTGTGGTACTATCAGTCACCGTGGTTGTGTCAGTGTCGGCCTCTGTGGTAGTATCAGTCACCGTGGTTGTATCAGTGTCAGTCACTGTGGTTGTGTCATCGTCGGGTGTGGATACTGTAGGTAGCGGTATAGTTACTGTAGTGCTGTCAGTCACAGTGGTTATGTCAGTGTCGGTCTCTGTGGTAGTATCAGGTATCGATACCGTAGGTAGCGGTATAGTTACTGTGGTAGTATCAGGTATCGATACTGTAGGTAGCGGTATAGTTACTGTGGTACTGTCAGTCACCGTGGTTGTGTCAGTGTCGGTCTCTGTGGTAGTATCAGGAATCGATACTGTAGAGAGCGGTATAGTTACTGTGGTACTGTCAGTCACCGTGGTTGCGTCAGTGTCGGCCTGTGTGGTAGTATCAGGTACCGATACTGTAGGTAGCGGTACAGTTACTGTGGTACTATCAGTCACCGTGGTTGTGTCAGTGTCGGTCTCTGTGGTAGTATCAGGAATCGATATTGTAGGGAGCGGTATAGTTACTGTGGTACTGTCAGTCACCGTGGTTGCGCCAGTGTCGGTCTCTGTGGTAGTATCAGGTACTGATACTGTAGGTAGTGGTATAGTTACTGTGGTACTATCAGTCACTGTGGTTGTGCCAGTGTCGGTCTCTGTGGTAGTATCAGGTATCGATACTGTAGGTAGCGGTAAAGTTACTGTGGTACTGTCAGTCACCGTGGTTGTGCCAGTGTCAGTCTCTGTGGTAGTATCAGGTACTGATACTGTAGGTAGTGGTATAGTTACTGTGGTACTATCAGTCACTGTGGTTGTGTCAGTGTCGGTCTCTGTGGTAGTATCAGGTACCGATACTGTAGGTAGCGGTATAGTTACTGTGGTACTGTCAGTCACCGTGGTTGTGTCAGTGTCGGTCTCTGTGGTAGTATCAGGTACCGATACTGTAGGTAGCGGTATAGTTACTGTGGTACTGTCTGTCACCGTGGTTGTGTCAGTGTCGGTCTCTGTGGTAGTATCAGGTACCGATACTGTAGGTAGTGGTATAGTTACTGTGGTACTGTCTGTCACCGTGGTTGTGTCAGTGTCGGTCTCTGTGGTAGTATCAGGTACAGATACTGTAGGTAGTGGTATAGTTACTGTGGTACTATCAGTCACTGTGGTTGTGCCAGTGTCGGTCTCTGTGGTAGTATCAGGTATCGATACTGTAGGTAGCGGTAAAGTTACTGTGGTACTGTCAGTCACCGTGGTTGTGCCAGTGTCAGTCTCTGTGGTAGTATCAGGTATCGATACTGTAGGTAGCGGTATAGTTACTGTGGTACTGTCAGTCACCGTGGTTGCGTCAGTGTCGGCCTCTGTGGTAGTATCAGGTACCGATACTGTAGGTAGCGGTATAGTTACTGTGGTACTGTCTGTCACCATGGTTGTGTCAGTGTCGGTCTCTGTGGTAGTATCAGGTATCGATACTGTAGGTAGCGGTAAAGTTACTGTGGTACTATCAGTCACCGTGGTTGTGCCAGTGTCAGTCTCTGTGGTAGTATCAGGTATCGATACTGTAGGTAGCGGTATAGTTACTGTGGTACTGTCAGTCACCGTGGTTGCGTCAGTGTCGGCCTCTGTGGTAGTATCAGGTATCGATACTGTAGGTAGCGGTAAAGTTACTGTGGTACTATCAGTGACCGTGGTTGCGTCAGTGTCGGCCTTTGTGGTAGTATCAGGTACCGATACTGTAGGTAGCGGTATAGTTACTGTGGTACTGTCAGTCATCGTGGTTGTGCCAGTGTCGGTCTCTGTGGTAGTATCAGGTATCGATACTGTAGGTAGCGGTAAAGTTACTGTGGTACTATCAGTCACCGTGGTTGCGTCAGTGTCGGCCTCTGTGGTAGTATCAGGTACCGATACTGTAGGTAGTGGTATAGTTACTGTGGTACTATCAGTCACCGTGGTTGTGTCAGTGTCGGTCTCTGTTGTAGTATCAGGTACTGATACTGTAGGCTGCGGTATAGTTACTGTGGTACTATCAGTCACCGTGGTTGTGCCAGTGTCGGTCTCTGTGGTAGTATCAGGTATCGATACTGTAGGTAGCGGTAAAGTTACTGTGGTACTATCAGTCACCGTGGTTGCGTCAATGTCGGCCTCTGTGGTAGTATCAGGTACCGATACTGTAGGTAGCGGTATAGTTACTGTGGTACTGTCAGTCACCGTGGTTGCGTCAGTGTCGGCCTCTGTGGTAGTATCAGGTACCGATACTGTAGGTAGCGGTATAGTTACTGTGGTACTGTCAGTCACCGTGGTTGTGCCAGTGTCGGTCTCTGTGGTAGTTTCAGGTATCGATACTGTAGGTAGCGGTAAAGTTACTGTGGTACTATCAGTCACCGTGGTTGCGTCAGTGTCGGCCTCTGTGCCGGTATCAGGTACCGATACTGTAGGTAGTGGTATATTTACTGTGGTACTATCAGTCACCGTGCTTGTGTCAGTGTCGGTCTCTGTTGTAGTATCAGGTACTGATACTGTAGGCAGCGGTATAGTTACTGTGGTACTATCAGTCACCGTGGTTGTATCAGTATCGGTCTCTGTGGTAGTATCAGGTATCGATACTGTAGGTAGCGGTATAGTTACTGTGGTACTGTCAGTCACCGTGGTTGCGTCAGTGTCGGCCTCTGTGGTAGTATCAGGTACCGATACTGTAGGTAGCGGTATAGTTACTGTAGTACTGTCTGTCACCGTGGTTGTGTCAGTGTCGGTCTCTGTGGTAGTATCAGGTACCGATACTGTAGGTAGCGGTATAGTTACTGTGGTACTGTCAGTCACCGTGGTTGTGCCAGTGTCGGTCTCTGTGGTAGTATCAGGTATCGATACTGTAGGTAGCGGTAAAGTTACTGTGGTACTATCAGTCACCGTGGTTGCGTCAGTGTCGGCCTCTGTGGTAGTATCAGGTACCGATACTGTAGGTAGTGATATAGTTACTGTGGTACTATCAGTCACCGTGGTTGTATCAGTGTCAGTTACTGTGGTTGTGTCATCGTCGGGAGTGGATACTGTAGGTAGCGGTATAGTTACTGTAGTGCTGTCAGTCACAGTGGTTGTGTCAGTGTCTGGTAGGGATACTGTCGGTAGTGGTATAGTTACTGTAGTACTGTCAGTCACCGTGGTTGTGTCAGTGTCGGTCTCTGTGGTAGTATCAGGTATCGATACCGTAAGTAGCGGTATAGTAACTGTAGTACTGTCAGTCACTGTGGTTGTGTCATCGTCGGGTGTGGATACTGTAGGTAGCGGTATAGTTACTGTAGTGCTGTCAGTCACAGTGGTTGTGTCAGTGTCTGGTAGGGATACTGTCGGTAGTGGTATAGTTACTGTAGTACTGTCAGTCACGGTGGTTGTGTCAGTGTCGGTCTCTGTGGTAGTATCAGGTATCGATACCGTAGGTAGCGGTATAGTAACTGTAGTACTGTCAGTCACTGTGGTTGTGTCATCGTCGGGTGTGGATACTGTAGGTAGCGGTATAGTTACTGTAGTACTGTCAGTCACCATGGTTTTGTCAGTGTCGGTCTCTGTGGTAGTATCAGGTATCGATATTGTAGGTAGCGGTATAGTTACTGTGGTACTGTCAGTTACCGTGGTTGTACCAGTGTCAGGCTCTGTGGTAGTATCAGGTATTGATACTGTAGGTAGCGGTATAGTTACTGTGGTACTGTCAGTCACCGTGGTTGTGTCAGTGTCAGTCTCTGTGTTAGTATCAGGTATCGATTCTGTAGGTAGCGGTATAGTTACTGTAGTACTGTCAGTCACCGTGGTTGTGTCAGTATCAGTCTCCGTAGTTGTTTCGGGTATTGATACTGTAGGCATCGGTATAGTCACTGTGGTACCATCAGTCACTATGGTAGTGTCAGTGTCGGTCACTGTAGTGGTGTCGGGTACACCTACTGTAAGCAATTGTACTCTCTTTGTGCTTTCGTCAGTAACGATAGTAGAATCAAATGTCAGCAGAACAGTATTTTTAATTGGATCATTTGCAGTTGACTTGGCCAAATTTGATTGAAGTAAGATTGGTATCGGTACGATATTTGACTTCAATTTAATTTTACTTATAGTGTCGCTTTCAAATTTATTTTCATCTTTTGTAGCATCACTAGATATCAAATCTTTTTTCTTCTTTTTACTTAATGCAGGGTCAAGTAATTGTTCTGCACTAGATCGATGGTTTTGATTTTCGAGGTAGTTTGGTGGGACGCTTGGGGCAAAGTACGACGATTCAATATTCACCCGTGAATTCTTCGAAACTTTTGCCAGTAGCACCACCTAAAAATTATAAAATTTAGTGTTAATAATAATAATTTACATTTGTTTTATTGTTTTTATTCATATATCATTCAAATATCGGGAGTGTGTCGAGCAGGGTAGCGTACCTTATACTCAGAATATCCAAGCGGTATTCGCTAAAGGTCATACAGGTATACGCTCCGACCTCGACGCACCCCGATGAGGAGCTGGAAGCCATGTACGAGGACATATCTCGGGCTATACATGGCTTTAAAACCCATTACACCGTGGTCATGGGAGATTTTAACGCGAAACTGGGCAAACGCGACGGTGATGAGCTGAGAGTGGGGCAATTTGTTTATGGGCATCGGAATTCCTGGGGTCACTTGCTGGCTAGCTTTATGGAGAAGAAAGGCCTCTATATGATGAATTCCTTCTTCAAGAAGCGAGAATGCCGCAAGTGGACCTGGGTAAGTCCAGACGGTGCCACCAAAAATGAGATCGACTTTATCATGTCGACGAAGAGGCAGATATTCAATGATGTCTCCGTGATCAATTCACTTAAAGTGGGGAGCGATCACCGAATGGTAAGAGGCACATTGAATATCTGTACAAGCCTCGAACGGTCGAGGTTGATAAAGTCCACGCTCCGACCGGCACCGGTTCATATCCAAAACCCCGAGAGCTTTCAGCTCGAACTCAAGAACCGTTTCGAATGCCTGGGCGAATGCGTAGATGTGGACGAGTACAGTAACGGGTTCGTGGATGCTGTCCATACAACAGGGGCTAAATTCTTTAAGCCCCAGAAAAGCAAGAGAACCAGCAAGATCTCGGGTCCGACCCTCGAGCTGTTAGAGGAAAGGCGCAAGATGGTTCTGCTATCCTCCGACGACATGCCGAAATATCGGCACCTCAACAGACAGATCTCTAAGTCTCTGACTCGCGATCTCCGCCAATACAACACAAAATGTGTTCGTGAGGCGATCAAGCAGAATAAGGGATCCAAAGTGTTCCAGAGGGATCTGTCTGTTGGGCAGAGTCAGCTGACAAAGCTGAAGACGGAGGATGGCAGAATCGTATCGTCCAAGCCTGAGCTCTTGGAGGAGATCGAAAGGTTCTATGGACAGCTATACACGACCACGCAACAACCCGCAAGTACTCCAGCGTCAGACCCTAGAGCTGGATTGACCCGACACTATACCGAAGATATCCCGGACGTCAGCATGCACGAGATTAGTGTGGCTCTCAAACAGCTCAAAAACAACAAGGCGCCGGGTGATGACGGAATTACGAGCGAGCTTCTAAAGGCTGGCGGTGCACCCGCTAGAGAAGCCCTTCGGAAGCTATTTAATTCCGTCATTCTCGAGGGTATAACGCCACAGGCGTGGCACAGAGGTGTGTGGTGGTGCTTTTCTTTAAGAAAGGGGATAAAACCCTCTTAAAGTACTACAGACCCATCACACTTCTGAGCCACGTCTACAAGCTGTTTTCGAGGGTCATCACGAATCGTCTCGAGAGCAAGCTAGACGACTTCCAGCCTCCCGAACAAGCCGGTTTCCGTAAAGGCTATAGTACCATAGACCACATACATACGCTGCGGCAGGTTATACAGAAGTCCGAGGAGTATAAACAGCCCCTATGCTTGGCGTTTGTGGACTATGAGGAAGCCTTCGATTCGATCGAAACCTGGGCGGTGCTACAGTCTCTCCAACGGTGCCGGATTGACTACCGATATATCGAAGTGCTGAAGTGCTTGTATGAAAACGCCACTATTCAACTCCAGCGAGGAGTGAGACAGGGGGATGTCATATCCCCGAAATTGTTTACCACTGTGCTGGAGGATGTTTTCAAGCTTCTGGACTGGAATGGACTCGGCATCAACATCAACGGCGAGTACATCACTCATCTTCGATTCGCAGACGATATCGTAGTCATGGCTGAGACCATAGAAGACCTAGGCACAATGCTCGATGGCCTCTGTAGAGTCTCCCAACAAGTAGGTCTTAAGATGAACATGGACAAGACGAAAATCATGTCAAACGTCCATGTTGTACCTGCTCCTATTCAGGTTGGGAACTCTACGCTCGAAGTCGTCGACAAGTATATCTACCTGGGACAAGTAGTCCAATTAGGTAGGTCCAACATCGAGAAGGAGGTCAATCGTCGAATCCAACTCGGTTGGGCAGCGTTCGGGAAGCTACGACATATATTCTCGTCCAATATCCCGCAATGTCTCAAGACGAAAGTCTTTGACCAGTGTGTGTTGCCAGTGATGACTTATGGATCAGAGACGTGGTCGCTCACTATGGGCCTTATCAGAAGGCTCAAGGTCACTCAGAGGGCAATGGAGAGAGCTATGCTTGGAGTTTCCCTGCGAGATCGAATCAGAAATGAGGAGATCCGCAGTAGAACCAAAGTCGCCAACATAGCTCTCCGGATAGCCAAGCTGAAGTGGCAGTGGGCAGGGCACATAGCTCGAAGAACCGATGGCCGTTGGGGCAGAAAGGTTCTGGAGTGGCGGCCACGTACCGGACGACGCAGCAGAGGTAGGCCCCCCGCAAGGTGGACCGACGATCTCGTCAAGATCGCGGGAGGCGGTTGGATGCGGGCGGCTCAAGACCGGTCTGTGTGGAGAACCTTGGGGGAGGCCTATGTCCAGCAGTGGACGTCGTTTGGCTGATATGATGATGATGATTCGTGTTTATAAAAGTTATGTTAATGAACACAAAAGATGATATTCACATAATTTGTTTTTTTCATCTACTGAACCGATTAGCCTAGTTTCTATGTTTCGAGTAAACAAAGAATACCCAATGAAGTCCTTAGCGATGCCATTTCTTAATAAAGTGCTGATGCCGTAAATATTTGGGAACTAATGGTGTTGATACATTTGAGCATTCACTAGTAATGAGCATTCTTGCGAATGTTTCAAAGCAGAAAAACAAACAAGTGCGTTTTGGCGAGCATTCTAGAGAACTCACAGTTAATTAATGATTTTGCTGATTAGAGCGTTCGCTGGAAAGAAATCTTGAAAATGTTCGTAGCAATGTTGGGCTCTGTTCGTTGTTCAGTTCGACAAAACATAAAGCGGTGAATGCTTGCTGTTTTATTTGAAGTGAATGCTTGGAGGCCCTAGGCGAACGAATAGAATAGCTAATACGATAGTAAATATATGGGATTGCATAATCTTGCGACGCATCCCACACATTGATTATCGTGTTTTATTCTATTTGTATAGCGTTTAAGCCATTTGCCTAGGCCGTCAGGTGTATCAGCAACATAGTATGTTATGTGGCTGGTATACTGACATACTGCTACGCAACGGGCTTTTTCACGGCTTGCACTAATGACTTTTGGAAGTTAAGTACTTAATACATTTTTTAATATGGCTTGCTTAACATTAAAAAAGTAAGAAAACGTCTTGAAAACCTGCATGTCTGGAGTGTTCTCATTGACGTTTCTAAAGACATGTCAAGTCCGCCAAACCAGTGGACTATGGCTTTCTCATGACGAGCAGAGACCTGTGCGCAGCAGGGGGATAATATATATGGACAGAGGGCTAATGATGATACGGCGAAACTTAATAATTCTCAGAAGAATTAAAGAACATTGAATACAGAAAAAAATTAGCATAGCAAGATGTGAATATGTAGTCATGATACGTGCTATATTATGCTTGCAACCAAGATACCGTTATCTCCAAACTAATTTATGGATACTAGGGTTGCGACATGTTACAAAATAAGTCAATTATGCAATTTGCACTTGGTAGGCTTTGAATTAATAGGAATAAAAACAATATTTGTTTTCTCCGTCAATTATTAGTACCAGAATACCATTTTTTTAACAAAATGGGTGCACTGTATAGGTAAGGTTCCCTATTCATAATTATGACAAAATAAAACGTTTTTGGCAAAATATGCGACATGGGGCCTTTTCAAAATTGCATATTTGATTATGAAACTTTTGACAAGCATTTTTCCAAAAAGAGATTTTTATGGACTTTATTGAGCGAGTTCACAATATTACTACACAGCTGAGTAATGTGTGTATGTATAATATGTGTTCTTTAGTAAATTGAATGATATATTTAAAGTTAATTTGGTAACTAAGTGCATTCTGCGTTTATTGAAATAGGTTCACCAGTAATGATTGTATGTATTGCATGAGAGATAAATAAATAAAAATAAAATTAAAAATATTTTCGTGTACTCACATATCCGTAAACTTCCTCGACACCAATTTTAATATTATGAGATCCATTGTAAAAGTCTTTTTGAGTGGCAAAAATATCATATCTTCCAATAAGTGTCTCGCCTTCAGCTAGAATTCCATACACCAGTAATGAAACAACATCATGTTGTGATGTTAAATTGACGAACACATTGGATTCTATCACTCCTGATGGAATGGAAACCACATCACTAATCATGCAAATCAATCCATCTTTTGACCTTGAGGCACTTGGTTTAACCTTATTCGTAACGGGAAGACGATAATAATATCCATCACTTGCAAGGATATCAAGGCACACTTTATCTTCATTATCAAATGTTAAATACTGTTCTATTTTGTGGCTAATACAGCTCTGCACACACAATAAAATAAATATCAGATATGCCACCATCTCGACGTTATAAATTAGTAAATGTCATTATGAATTATTCCATAACCGAGAAATGAAATTTGTATATCAATAATTAAATCAAATTTGGACAAATTAATGATAAAATTAATTATGATATTGTGTTGCGGCCCTTTACAAGTTGAAGGAAACATGTTTGAAGATTTTCGTTACAAATAAAGGTGAGTGTACATTGCGTTATGAGAGATTCAACGCAAATACGATTAGAATGTGTATCATTAAGATATTGTTTTTATTATTAAAATGGGAGTAATGAAAAGTTTTTATATAATGTATTATTACAGAGCTATACGGTAGTGACCAATTTTATGCTTATAAATCAAAACTTATACTACAAAAGTACTAATAATGGTACAAATTACATTCAATTAATGAATTGAATAGATTTGCATTTTATTTAACGTGTAAAAAGTACACATGGAAAAGATACTCTAAAAAAATATCGCTTTTTTAACGTGACAACATTTTTTACCCTTTCATTTATTTCGATTTTTGACCGGCGGCCTGTGCCGCGGTAGGGTTATTTTTTTAGTTTATATTCGCCAACAGAGTTATTTATGGTTGCTATTCGACTCCACAGATGGTGTATTGGTTTAAGGCTTATTCCAATACATTATATTCTCTCAAACTTTAATCGGACGCCTCATGATCATCGGTGATTCGATCTCCGCAGGCTACAACAAATTGCGTCAATAATTTAAAAATTGTTGTTTTGATCAATACTTTTTTTATAAATGTAATGAATTCAATATTATCAGCACATGTGTAAGTATCTTTAAATAGCATGATAGCAGTTATCCGCTGACTGCCGGTTCACAAAATCAATCATCTGTGATGTTATCAATTCGTGACAATTACAGCGTTTTCGGACTTTTTTTATGTGTGGACTTACTATAATATATGACTGATTGAATTACTTATGTGAGGTATTTTAGAGCATAAATTCGTATAAATAAATTTTATTTATAAATGTATAGTGATTAAATCTTGCTTCCAGTGAATATCAAATAGATTTCTATCAAATTATCATCAAACGGATATAATTATAAATATTATAATTTTGAGTTAAACAGGATAAGACATTTTTATCTGCTTCTGGTTTTACTGATTTTGTTAATTGTATTATGGAAAAATTCTTTCAATGTTTTTGAAACAAAACTGAGATTGGGTGGGATCTTACACTCCTAATGAACTAATAACGAGTAAGTATGAATCAACCGACTAAATTTAGGCCGTAAAGGTGCAAGTTCGAAGCCAAATGCAGACGGCAGCAGCAGGCGAAGAGTCGCCGAGATGTCCGTCATCTCCGTTTACCATTTTAGTGAGCTAGTTACATAGTTCAGACAGTGCAACATGTATTATAAGCCAGATTAAATTATTTTTTGTGAGATTTTCCATAATTTGATTGTTTGTTTTCTTCTGATAACCCATCTTATCTTTTACTGGATAAGAATGTATTGTTATCAACATACATTTTGATCAAGACAGTGTTAGTCTAGTGAAGATACCAACAGGCTACCGTTTAAAGGGTATAGGATTGAAACCCACAGCGCTCACCACTGAATTTCTGAAGTTATGTACGGATTGCATGTTCATTATCACTTGCTAAAGACTAAAGGAAAACACCATGAGGTTATCTGCATATCAGAGAGTTCTTCATAATGTTCCAAAGACATGTGAAATCTGCCAACCCGCACTTGGCCAGCGTGGTAGACTATGACTTTTCAATTATCTGAGAGAAAAGGGGCACATGCCCAGTAGTGGAACAATTTATATACAGAGTTGATGATGATGAACCACTACGACAAATTTTTTTTATGGCTTAGTCACAAAAATATTATACTTTCAAAATTACGATTCCACTCACTATTTCAACTTACATATTTCATAACATATCAGCACATTCGCCCGAAGTTCCAAAGCATAAAAATAAAAGGATATGGCAATATTTTCACATACATCGAATGCTTTCACAGCAAAACGGTGAATACGACACTCAAGGGACACGTCACAACTTTTTAAATAAATATGGCAAATAAATAATACTCGTGTGCCAACCTTGGGGAGTTGAAGGGAATATTTCACATCTGTTTTATTTAAAAACTATCTCGGAATATGTATAGGAGCGACATCTCGTGTTCGGTACTGTCATTAGAGTAATTGATTGGATGATATCTGTTTTTCGGTGTAAATTATAGATAGCGCTGTTGACAATAATAAATGAGGTGTAGCGTATCTACCAACTTTGCAAGTGCGATAAGATACTATTGGAAGGAAAGAGAAACTTACCATGCACCATTGACCACCCAACTATAGCAATAAAAAGAGATTGACAACACCGGACCCCTCTGATGAAAAATTTAATAAGGGATAAAATTGTATTCGTGAAGAGATGGGTTTTAGGAAAATAACTGACAGCAGTATATTTTACAGACGGCAGTCGTTCTGTGAAAAAGTTACATCAGTATGTGGGTGAGCTTTAGAGAAGAGTGTATGTCCAACGGTTCACATCATTAAACATTTGCCTCTTGCAGATAATAATTAATGCAAGAGCGAGTCGGACTCAGCCATGAAAAGTTCCGTAGTGGAGGTATCCTATACCACTAAACATACCTATTATCTTCATCGAACTAAAATCTCTATCTAATTATAATTTATTTTACAATTCTTGTATATATTATAATGCTTATTTTAATTTTAAGACATACTTAAGTTGCTTTTAATATTTATGTAATGGTTGATTTTGTTTGTAAATACTAAAACCACTATCACCATTAAATAATTTTGTTTTCCATATTGTTTTTATAAACGACATAGTTATATTTGCCGTTTTTTAGCATGCGCTATATTTGAAAAACAGCTGATTATATCTCGTTCAAACAAATTTTTGTTGATATTTTTTCTTACGGTCTTAATTGCTTTCCTTGTATTTTTGAGATTTGTCCTCTCTTACTTTAAATGTTTCAGGGGAGAGCTGGACACTCATTCCAGTTTGGAAGCGAATATCTTTCAAACGATTAGCTTTGAGAAATAATAGTTCCAGGAACTCAGTAATTTTTGTAGACCTATCTATAGACACGACACATGTATATGGCCGTTGGGAAAATATTTTTACGTCGCTTCTGCGTATAGAGAGCCTCCTTAATGGCATACGGGCGTATATATAGACAGACATAAGTATGTGGTATATGGGTTCCTTTTTTGCCATGTTTTTTCTACTGAACCCTAAAAAGCTAGTAAATAATCAAGGTACAAAATACATGACTTTCGGCACATGTCTCATTTAGAATTAATTGGAAACAGATCATCATCAAAGCAATTTGGTAATTAGCCATGACGTCAAACCCAATCAATATAATCATTGATACATTTTTAGATGTTACTGATATACCTCAGATAAGTACCTAAAGCTAAGTAAATACGTACCGATGATTTTTTGGGGGAAAGCTTCTAATGGCTGGCCTGTCTCCTAGGGCCGAGGTGTGTGGGATTTTAACCGCACTAAATCCTCCTCGGTGGCCATCTTCTACGCGATAGACAGAGGATCAGATCCCTCTCGATCGCAAAAACTCAATGAGTATTTTGTCTCCTTAAAATAATTGTACAGCAGCAAATTAATAAAGTTGGTATTATAAAAAGATAAATGCAATTTCAGGGGCCGATGTCGGATCTTTAATACAGAAAGACAGAGGAGTTTTCCATCGGAAATATTGTTCCGACGAGCATGCATGATGAGGTTAATGAATGTCGAGGAAGCGAAAGAGGTTTTGAACCGGAGCATTCGGCGTTCCATAGTCTCTGCCTACCCCAATGGGAGACAGGCATGACAATAGATGGATTGTTCCATCAATCATAAGTTGTTAATTGGTCTCTCCTAGTTATCGAGTTTGGCTCATTGTTTGTTTCTTGCAGTTAGACAAGTATACAGTATTGTTGCACGAAACTTCAAGTTGAACCATTGATTATTTGAATAGGTAACTGTAACAACTTTAAATTAGGTATCTGTAACAATGCCAAAGTTTACTTGTTAGCGATGACCCTTGAAGAGTTTGCAGGAACGTGTTTGCTAAACATGTTATAGTATTAATATTGATCAAATCTGTATACAGAGTGTCACAAGACCTCGTTTTGGACATCATGCCAAGTCATACTAAGCATAAATAAAACCTGGGAAACCCCTTTTTTTAAGTAAGTATTCACTTTTTTCAAGACGCTATAAAAAATGCGCGCGTGCAATTTCCGAAATACCTACTAATCCATGGGTGCATAGGATATCTATAGAACAGGTTGGCGGGGTAAATGCATCAATTTTGTACCTAATTACAAAAATTCCATAGTAACTTTGAGCCTCAATATCTCCTGAATCAGTAATTTCCCAGGTATGATGCCGAAGCAAAAAATGTTCGTCATTATTGATACAATACGGGGTTTCAGTTTTTGTTAAGAGTCTTTTTACACCCTGTATATAAAATGATTGCGTTATTGACTGACTGACAGACATCGCACAGCCGAAACTATTGAAGGCCGTAAGCTGTAATTTGGCATGTACGTTCCTTAGCAACCGTAGGTGTGCACTAAAAGGATTTCCTGAAATGCCCACGGAATTAGGAAGAAACAGTAAAGTTAAAATGAAATCTGCGGGTGTAAATGCGGGAATCTTGCAGCAGTGCCTGGTCAACCATAAGGCGTAAAATGGATCAAAAATGTATGTATTTTGCGCGTCAATTGTGAGTTAATTTGGCCACATTTGGCCTACTATTCCACCCTGGCTAGACGGGTTGGTATTAAATTCAACGTCGTAGTGGTACGCTGGTGATTCAGTAGTAAGAATGAGGATGGGACTAGTGCCAAACAAAAAATATCTTTAGTACTTATGCTTTTGGTCGCCAATACTTATGCTCCACAAATAAAAACTAAAATTTTGTTATACAAAAATATTGTTGGTCCCCAATTATATTTACGAAGTCACTTTATGAATTTCCTTTATATTTTTTTGTGCAATCAAGTTTATTATTTAGGTACCCTTCCTATATACCTACGCATCTAGCAAAACAAAGTTAGGTTCGTAAGAACCTAACTTTGTTTTTCTTAACCCCGTCGTGTCCCACAAAAACCGTTTGTAACAGACACAAATCCATAAAACCGCGCCTTTGATTACTTAACCTCGGCGACCGTCTGATAAAAGCTAGGTGTACCCAGACTGCCTTGACTGTAAGGCGACGCTAAACTTCTTAATTTTATGACTTGACTCTTTTGAAATAGCTCTTTTACGGGAGCAATTTAAACTGGAGCTTTGTGGCGAAGATCGATGATGTCCGCGGACCCGAATAATGAATCAAACAAATTGATTCATTCGGAATCCGATCCGATTGTCTGAATCTGACGGCCTGTGTCAGGGCTCTCTTTACAGTAAATGATCCTGACCGATTTGCCGAGCAAAAAATGTAATAGCAAAAATTCGGTGGCCGACAAATTTTTGTTCGGTTGTTATTTGGTTGGTATTTTAATTGACGATGCTTTGCTTGCGGTCCAGTTAATATTATATTACTAACCACTTTTAGTATTAATATTTGATAGAGCTGAAGAGTTTGTTAGTTTAAATACGTTATGAATTACACAGCAGATTTACAAAATTATTTGTAAAACGACACTTTTTTTAAAAGTTACAAGCCTTCAGCCTTGGCTCCGTCCGCGTGAATTATACACCTAAAAATCAAGTTTATACAAACGTGCTTGCTTACTTTTTCTGAACCTTAGACGTAATAAATAAAGAAAATAAACGCAATTTGACTTGAAAGCTGTCCTTTTGCAATGGGATCACTTTCCTCTTGTCTTGACGACCGCTTGGCGCAGCGGGATTATAAGCGACTGCTACGCCGATGGTCGCGGGCTCGATTCCCGCTCGAGTCAAATATTTGTGGGCATGAACAAGGATGGGCCTTGGCCTGGGTGTTTCTATATATAATATGTATGTATTTACAAAAAAAAGTATATATGTATGTTTATCCATTATCTAGTACCTTATAATACAAGCTCTGCTTAGTTTGGGACTAGATGGTGATGTGTGTATGTGGTAGAATATTATTATTTTGTTATTTTATTTTATTTAACGGCCTGTTTCAATAGTCGATCTATCCAGGGATTTGGCAATTTGAGATACATGTTGGACATATTTTGTATAGAGCTTACGTCAAATATGTACTTATCCAAAATAAAAAAAATGGTGGTAAAAACCGTAAAACCGTGTGGTTGACGGCATAGAATACAAGTGTCACCACCCCCTATCTTCCCGTGGGTCTCGTAAGAGGCGACTAAGGGATAACACGATGCAAATACCATACTTGCGTAGAGACGGAAAACTCGACATCAAACCCTATACGACTGCCTCGTTGGTCTCGCGGCATAAATGTGCGCGTGGGATCGGGGTCCCGGGTTCGATTCCTGGGTCGGGCAGTGTTATTGGGTTTTTCTGTCACGAAATTCTCAGTAGCAGCACGGAGTCTGGAAATGTGCCCGGTACGGCAATAGGCTCGCCCCTTATTACGTGGGACTAAAGTATATCTGGCGAAAAGTGGGTGTAGAAATACACCTCTGCCTACCCCTTCGGGGATAAAAGGCGTGACGATATGTATGTGTGTATGTATGTATGTAAAGAAAATGGATATATATATCGAATATTTAATTCAGGGAAGTTTGAAAGTTGCACCGGTGCAAGAAAAGCTGAAAGGAAATCGTCTATCGTGGTATGGGCATGTGATGAGGAGGGATGAAAAGCATGTGACTAGAAAGGTGATGAATATGAGAGTTGAGGGATATAAGGCAAGAGGAAGACCAAAGAAAAGATGGATGGATTATGTGAAGGATGAAAAGGGAGTGAATAATCAGATGACGGCTGATAGGAGAGAATGGAAGAGAAAGACATTCTGCGCCGAGCCCAAGTAATATGGGAACAGGGCAGGCAAAAGAAGAAGATATCAAATATTTAATTCAACGGTTAATTATAAACGTAAAATTTTGTGAGGGTAGATAGGTGAATTTTTGTTACTCTCACACACAAAAACTTCTGAACTGATTCTGCTAAAAATTGTCAATAAGTAATCTTAATATATAAAATCCTTGCGTTACTGACTGACTGACAGACACGCTACAGCCGAAACTATTGGGCGCAGGAAGCTGAAATTTGTCATAAATGTTCCTTGGGGACCGTAGGGGTGCACTAAGAAGGGATTTCCCGAAATTCCCACGGGATCGTCCAAAACGGGTAAATTAAAATAAAATGCAGGCGTAGCTGCTGGCGTCCTCTAGTACATACATAAGAATAACATAATTTTTAAAGACTTTTTTTCGCAATAATCGCGATATTATATAATTCGCAATAATGCGGGTGGGGCCGCGAACACATGCTAGTTTTATATATAAATAATCATGATGGGTTTATCTACGCAGTAACGGACTATTAGGATCTTTATCTACAATATTAAAGGTTATCTAGAACTTATCGAATAATATCGGTTTTCTTAGAAAAATGGGCGTTTCAATGTGGTATCGGATTATTTTAATGCGCTTATGACTCGCAGTCAGCATGGCGTCGATTCTTATGTCTCAATTAAAACATTGGTAAATATTGTTAATCTGTAATAAAATGCATTATTTGTTCATTTTCTTGATATGTTTTTGTTGGTTTTGGTTTTAGAGGTATTATGAAATGAACATTTTTTCAAGTGGCTTACAGTGCTACTGGAAGTAAATTTGCAGCGGCATTAGTCTAGTAGGGTGCTTAGAAAGAGTAATGGAAGGAATGAAATTAAAAAATATTGCTTGAAATTGCATTTATTTGTAAATTTTGTTGGTAAATTTCGGAATTGGTATTTGGAATTGCTATTTACTTCATGAAAAGCTTGCTTTGGTATATTTTGCTTTATCCCTTAGTCGCCTACATCTACAGTTATTGCACTCATTTCAGATTAATTTACTTCATAAAGAAATAAACTAGAACCAGTCAATATAGTGGCCGTGTAGTTGACGGCATAGAATACAAGTGTCACCACCCCCTATCTTCCCGTGGGTGTCGTAAGAGGCGACTAAGGGATAAAATAAAAGGCGTGACGTTATGTATATATGTATGCAGTCAATATTATGAGATAGGTCATAAAATGGTTTGTTAAGGTAATAGGTATTAGTTCTGTCTTGCTTCACGATTTAGGCTTTCAAGTTTTCCTTTACAATATACACATACATACATACATAGTCTCACGCCTATAACCCCGAAGAGGTAGGCAGAGGTGTATTTCTACACCCACTTTTCGCCAGATATACTTTAGTCCCACGTAATAAGGGGCGAGCCTATTGCCGTACCGGGCACATTTCCAGACTCCGAGCTGCTACTGAGAATTTCGTGACAGAAAAACCCAATAACACTGCCCGACCCAGGAATCGAACCCGCGACCTTCGGCGTAGCAGTCGCTTACACTCCCGCTTCGCCAACCGGTCGTCGCTCCGTATCATAAGAAATGTTCAAAAACGTGAGATAATTAACCTAATTTTCCATTTTAATTAGTCGATTACTTTAATAAGTAAGGACAGTTTTCATTAACAGTATATTGAAAAATACTTTTCATTTATCAGGACACATATTTTTTATAACATGTAAAAATTCCACCACTATTTCTATGTCACCAACTACATTTAAGTCGGTACCATTTAGTCTTTACTATGCCTCTAAATAGAAACTAAGGTTGCATAAGAAATTTTCAGATTAAAATTAACTGACTTCAATCGCGTGGATGTAAGTTATTGTGACAAAAGTTATACCTATGCTATATTGAGGTGTACGCAATATTACTGCAAAGTGCTGTCAAAACTCATTCTTTAGTTTTTCCGTTAAAGAGTAACAAACATCCATATCTATCTATCCATACATCCTCCCAGACTTTCGCATTTATGAAACTAGTAGCTACGACTAATAGACGCTAGATACCACAAATAAAAATCGTTCTATAAAATAACGCTCTATCGCTACACTTGGCATAAACACACGCAGCCCATTATTTAGAATTCCGCCATACACCATAAAACAGGCTTGTCCTGCTAGCGCCATGGTACGTATTAGCTCGCGAGCAAAGAGCTGGTCTGTCTGCACAGAGTAAAACAAATGTTATCTGTGCACTTTAACGATACAGACGAGAAAGTATCGTTATCGTTGATCGTAAATTGCTTGGAACGATCGTCCGATACGTAACGATCCGGTTCGAATGGTACCCAGTTTGCATTGATCGGCCCCGCAATGCATATTGTTACACATTTTTGTTTACGAGCGTACGAGTTCTACGCGTGTTCCGTGATTCGAGTTGAATGTAGAAGTGTCAAGGGATGCAGTGCTTGTTTGTATAATAGATGGCCGTACGTCAAAGGGGCGTCGAATATTCTAGAACTGACACGGCCGAAAGTCGCAATACGGCTACTGTCGATAGCTGAAACTTTATTCTAGCTGAGTGTATGAAGCTAGATTTACACTGCGATGGAGTAATGAACCGATTTCGGTCGGCTAAGTGGAGCGATTTTGTTTTCGTGGAATAGATTTATGTTTCCACCAAGAAATTGTTTAGTCACCTGATTCCCACCCTTACAGAGAAATGAGAATAATCGGAGCAGTAAATGATTCCCCAATTTTTTTCAAGATTCTGCTCCGCTTGCTAATAATGTGCAAGTTCATATTGACTCTTTATGTCTGCTAAGTAAATTTCGATGGACACTTTGTTGGTGGAAGGACATCACCAGTTTTTCCTGCGAAGTGAAATGAGTCATTACTTGTATCCACTCTGTTCTTGCTCTAGCAATGTAGTTTATTCATAGGGCTGGTTTCTAAACCAGCCCTATGAATATACTTTGAATCAAAGCACAAGCAAATGCGGGCTAATAATAGCCGAATAATAAATGATAAAGGTATCACTTTTCTTTTGATTTCGCAACTTACCGTTATTTATACTGAGTTTGGAAATAAATGAGACCTTCTTGTGGGTTTAAAACTTTGAGACCGACTTAGCTACTTGAAACACGTGTCAAGCACCGCTGTACAAGAAAACTTTGCTAATTAAAATCTCTTTTATCCGACTACGCAAAAATGAGGATATTGCTTTTCGAACCCACGTGTAGGTAAGGTTAATTTGAGGTGCTATAGAAAATAAACGCCTTTTTTAATTTGGACCTATGAGGTGCCATTTCGATCATTCATTTCGATTTCAAATCGTTAAAGAATTCCACGAATAAGGAGGCAGCGAAAGCCTAGTGGAGATACCAACAGACTGCCATGCAGAGGGCATCGGGTTCGAATCCACGGCGCGCACTATGACTTTTCGAAGTTAAGTTCGAATTAAATAGTTAATTATCGCTTGGCCCGAGCCTCGGAGAGCCCAGTAAAGCGTCGGTCTCAGCTGTCATGAACATCTTTGACAGTCGTTACGGGGAGTCAGTACCCTCAGATAAACTCATACTGGTTTAATCCACGGAATATCGATTTCCTTTAGGGTTACGGAGGTCAGACGGCAGTCGCTCTGTGGAAAAGTTGATATTCTGTCATATCGGACCTCGGGCTCCAAGGCGTGTAAGTCTTGGATGCAACCGGATTAACGCTAAGGTGATTATGATGATAATGAACTCCGGATGAATTCCGTGACTGATTCCGTGGATTCCATTGGGTAAATAATCTTTGTTCAAGGTCAAGGCGGAGGCCCCAGGCCACAGAATAAAGAATAGTACTAACGTACCCAGGCTCCAAGTCGAAGATATAGAAAGGTAACGCTAATGCTACGACAACGGTGATGATGAAGAAGTGATTTGGCATTTTTATGGACTTAATATGTATAAACTTAAACATAACAGAGTTAAATAAACCGAACACTAATATAAAATATTCCATTGGTGTTTAGTGTTTGTATAAAACGCCTAGAAATGCGACGGAGGAAATGGATATTTAAAAATAAATTATTAAAATATAAAATACCAGACTTCTTTATGTATGATTAACTCGAAAATATGCTTTGTATTTCATAAAATAAGTATGGCAAGAGGAAGTTAATATCCTTATTGCTTAAGTAGTGCCGCTCGGGTTTTCTACTTTTTTATTTATTCTTGCGTTACTCCTATCTCTATATTTTATAATTAAATAGGCGGCTGGAATACTTTGTTATTACGTATTAGAGGGAAAATTAATAAAATTTTATCTTTTTGGCGCAAACGAGGTGTTCCTTAAACTCGAGGGTAGATTGATCCTCTGATAGGGTAACGTTAGCGTGCCTTGTGCACCGTGACATAAAAGACATGCAAGAAATGTTCAATAGCGCTATTTAGAATCTTAAATCCTGTCTTTGTTGTTCTATTTTTAGTCGTTAGATGTCGCTAACCTTCGTCTTTGTATTCAATGTGTCAATAGTTAAATGTATTTGTCGCTGCAAATTAAGTGGATATACTGACTTAGTAAATGCGTGAATGATGTTTTTTATAGACTCACGTCTGTATCCCCGAAGGCGTAGGCAGAGGTTTAATATTACACCCACATTTCGCCATGAATATTTCGGTCCCACGTAAAAGGGGGCGATCCTATCGCCGTCACCGGGCACATCACTAGACTCCGCGCGTGCTGCAACTGAGAATTCGGAAAAACCCAGTAACAATTTGGGACCCGGGACCTCCAATCAGCAGTCGCATACACTATCCACTGGACCACGGAGGCAGTAAAAAAGAAGTGAATGATGTATAGTACCGAAATATCACATACTCTAAACCGAGGTGCTTAATCCCAAAAGAAATAAATACTTTTGACAATCAAATGATAGTACGAATTCCTGTTTGTATGAAAGATTTGCCAAAAACTAATTAAACTGGCCGAATTTCGTCCACAGAAGTCAGTAATTTATAATTTTAGTTTTATTTCTACAAACTTTTAATAATTTCATCAGTTTTTCACCACCACAAAATAATTACAAGCTTATACGACGCAAACCTTACAAAGACATTGCGTAACCGTAGCATCCCAGTGTAACTTAACACTTCGAAATAAATAGAAACCAGTAGAAACTAATTGGAAATGGAAAAATAGGAGCTCGGTTTAAATTAGAAAAGTGGTAAATTGATGTCGGCTCTCTTCACAACTACAGTTCTATTATAGATAAATTGATTTTATAATGGGAATACGAACGTTGTGATATTTACTATTGGAAGAAAAGAAAATGATCTGTCGATATTTTCACGTTGTTTTACTAATGTAATATATAAATATCTTAATGTATAAATAGCTACTGCTCCGCTCCCGTGGCTCATAGCGTGATGTTATATATAAATAGGCTTTCTAACACTGAAAGAATCTTTGAAATCGGTTCAGTAGTTCCTAAAATTAGCGCGTTCAACCAAACAAACAAACTCTTCAGCTTTATATATTAGTATAAGATTATAATGTTGGTTATCGAACTCCCTCGGAACAGGTTGACCGACCTTTGCGATTTTTTGTTATGTTTATTTGGTGAATTTTGGCGAATGTGAAAACGTAAAAGATTATATTACGCGCACAGCTTAGCGGCTCACACGTATGTCTGCGCAGTCAGACAGCGCGTCGTCGAGCGGTGTACAATACGTGATGCAGTTTTACAATACGTGGTCTATTTATAGCTTTAACCTAGTAGTTTTAATCCATGGATTAATCCAAATAAATCAATGGATTAATCAAATATTGGAATCAGCCATTAATAGCGACTCGTCTCAGCAGACTCGTATGAGATTACTTTTTTCAGAATTTCAATATACAGCATGTGACAGTATACGTATATAATTTTCAGTAAAGTTGCAGTCTAAACCTTCATATATATTTTATTTATTTATACACTGAAGTGTGTACAGGGATTAACCGCCAGTCTACCTTTGAGCGGTGCTGAGAAACGTGGTAGGTGTATTAAATACTTACTATAATTCTATTGTAGGTACAATAATACAGGGTGTCACAAGACCCATCACCAAGCCGAAGTCTACTCGTTGTGGACATCACACCAAGTCATACTAACCAAAAATAATACCTGGGAAACGATTTTTTTTAAGTTTTCTTTTTTTAAACCGCAATTAAAAGCGCGCACGTGCAATGCTCGAAATACCTACTTATCCATGGGGTCATAGAGCATCTAAAGAACATATTAGCAGGGTAAATGCATCGATTTTTTACCTAATTAGAAAGTTCCATACCAACTTTGAGCCTCAATATCTCCTAAACCAGTAATTTCCTAGGTATGGTGCCGAAGTAAAAATTGTTCGTAGTGATTGGTACAACATGGGATTTCAGTTTTCGTTAAGGGTCTTTTTACACCTTATATATGAATAGGCAACAGGCTTTGAAAATTCACTATGAATGTTTAAATCTAGTATGTAACTTATATTGTTTAAAATGACTAAGAGCCGAAAATGTCGTTTAAAGTTACTTTTTAAATCACAGTTAATTTGTATCTGGGATTTAAAAAGGGTATTGTTACCAAGCTAGTTGGTTCCAAGATACATACATACATAGACCCACGCCTGTTTCTCGGAGGGGTAGGTAGAGACTACGGAACGCCATTTGCAACAATCCTGACATATCTCTCTTGCTTCATTCACTCTCATCAAATTTCTCATGCATGCTCTTCTGTTTAGGGTACTTCTGAACTGTCCTTTTTTTAGGATGTTGGAGGCATCCTAATATAAATATCTGGTCAGAGAACATCCGCCTAGGTCTTCCCCTTCGTCCTGTCTCATTCACACTCGCCTTATATATCTTCTTTGTCAGTCTTTCGTCATCCATCCAAGATTATTTTTATATTTCATATTCACCCACAGTTTTCTTAAACTATGGGTGAATATGAGCCAAATATAATTTGCAATTTTATTAATGCCTTATCTGTGTAAAATATATACTCCGGTATACTTTTGTAAAGTATATGCCTCTATACAGGCTTTAAAATAGGGCAAGGATTTGTTTGATGCTGTATGAATTGTTTTATAATAAAATTGATAAACAGTCCTAGCTATATATTAGCTATCATGTAATACTAAATTTTTCTGCCATCTGACTTTCAAATAAATGAGACCATTTTTTGAATTAAAATGAACAATCTATACGCTTTTGAAGTTCTAAATATTTTTCAGAGACGAGATAATAATAGTTTCTATAATAGCGTACTTATTGTAAGCGACCAAATTTGTATACCCCCTTACAAATGATAAGACGAGTTCACAACGTAGTGAGTTTATTAGCTTATAAATAAATAAATCTATACAAAAGACCTCCTGTTCTGCACACGTGCGCAGTTATAGCCAATTCCGAGAAAAAGATAGGGTGTACTTATACTCAATAAGCTGTTTATAATCCCCAGTAATACTGCTGTTTAACTGATTGTCAGAAATACTTACCCGCCTTTGTTCACGTGTTTATACCCGCTGTACAAATAGCTGTCAGTCTTGTTAAGAATGTTAATTTTTAAGGCACTCCTGTTACATTAATTATTTTAGAGATAATAGTATTTCTAATAAAGAAAATGCCTTGTTGCCGTTGTGTACTCCATATGAGTTGTCGACACGACAGACATTGCATCTAAACCTTCTCTTCTCCTCCTCCTCTCAATAGAAATGAAGGAAAGAATTACTGAAATCTTCGTACTAAAGTACAGCTTTAGACCATTCGATGTCTCGATTATTCAGCTTTTGGTTGCTCTAGGATTATTTTTTGTAAACTTAGCGTCGTTTATGTTATTGAGATCGACGACACGAATAAGCAATGATACAAATTGATACAACCAGTTTCAAGTCTATACGAAACTAACAAACAGCAATAGATTTACAATAAAGATTAGTCACAACGTATGATGTTGGACTGTATCATATCTTTGTACACTCGATACACAGGAAAGGATGTTGATTATTCTTCAAAATGTATTTTTTATATTTTTCCACATGTTCAAACGTTAGAATTGAAAATAAAATTGCTCTTAACATGACATTTAAAAAATATTAATAGAATATTGCTAGTCATTCAAAAAATTATTGTGATTAGGAAATGAACCGTACTGGATTCACTCCCTTTTTTTTTCTCGCTGTGGAAATACTTTGACGCATAACCTCGCAGGATGAAAAGCGGTATGTGGGACTTGAAGGCTGGAGTGCAAGGCCGTAATAACCACTAAAACCACAGCGCATACTTCCACGCCATTTTGGGGCGCCAGGGGATCGCGTTAGTACTCTACCCTGGCACCCCGGCAGATAGCCCGAAGGCCACAACCTCCTTGGCGGCGGATTAAGGTGTTGGGCTCCACCGCCAGCAGCCGCAGAGGATAGGGAGGACGGCAACCTGACAATACCGCATCTCCTTTTCCTCTGCGGCCCCACCACAACGCATCATATGGTGCGCCCCATTAGGTCACGGGAGATAGGGCGCGCGGCAACCTAACACCGACACGCCTCTTCTCCCGCGTTCGTACCCGACTGCGAGGAACAGATATAACTGTCCCCCACGCGCAACCTTGGATGCATCCTGCGCAGGCCCCGTGCCCCGCCCACGCGGAGCGTCCACTCGCACTTTAACGATACAGACGAGAAAGTATCGTTATCGTTGATCGTAAATTGCTTGGAACGATCGTCCGATACGTAACGATCCGGTTCGAATGGTACCCAGTTTGCATTGATCGGCCCCGCAATGCATATTGTTACACATTTTTGTTTACGAGCGTACGAGTTCTACGCGTGTTCCGTGATTCGAGTTGAATGTAGAAGTGTCAAGGGATGCAGTGCTTGTTTGTATAATAGATGGCCGTACGTCAAAGGGGCGTCGAATATTCTAGAACTGACACGGCCGAAAGTCGCAATACGGCTACTGTCGATAGCTGAAACTTTATTCTAGCTGAGTGTATGAAGCTAGATTTACACTGCGATGGAGTAATGAACCGATTTCGGTCGGCTAAGTGGAGCGATTTTGTTTTCGTGGAATAGATTTATGTTTCCACCAAGAAATTGTTTAGTCACCTGATTCCCACCCTTACAGAGAAATGAGAATAATCGGAGCAGTAAATGATTCCCCAATTTTTTTCAAGATTCTGCTCCGCTTGCTAATAATGTGCAAGTTCATATTGACTCTTTATGTCTGCTAAGTAAATTTCGATGGACACTTTGTTGGTGGAAGGACATCACCAGTTTTTCCTGCGAAGTGAAATGAGTCATTACTTGTATCCACTCTGTTCTTGCTCTAGCAATGTAGTTTATTCATAGGGCTGGTTTCTAAACCAGCCCTATGAATATACTTTGAATCAAAGCACAAGCAAATGCGGGCTAATAATAGCCGAATAATAAATGATAAAGGTATCACTTTTCTTTTGATTTCGCAACTTACCGTTATTTATACTGAGTTTGGAAATAAATGAGACCTTCTTGTGGGTTTAAAACTTTGAGACCGACTTAGCTACTTGAAACACGTGTCAAGCACCGCTGTACAAGAAAACTTTGCTAATTAAAATCTCTTTTATCCGACTACGCAAAAATGAGGATATTGCTTTTCGAACCCACGTGTAGGTAAGGTTAATTTGAGGTGCTATAGAAAATAAACGCCTTTTTTAATTTGGACCTATGAGGTGCCATTTCGATCATTCATTTCGATTTCAAATCGTTAAAGAATTCCACGAATAAGGAGGCAGCGAAAGCCTAGTGGAGATACCAACAGACTGCCATGCAGAGGGCATCGGGTTCGAATCCACGGCGCGCACTATGACTTTTCGAAGTTAAGTTCGAATTAAATAGTTAATTATCGCTTGGCCCGAGCCTCGGAGAGCCCAGTAAAGCGTCGGTCTCAGCTGTCATGAACATCTTTGACAGTCGTTACGGGGAGTCAGTACCCTCAGATAAACTCATACTGGTTTAATCCACGGAATATCGATTTCCTTTAGGGTTACGGAGGTCAGACGGCAGTCGCTCTGTGGAAAAGTTGATATTCTGTCATATCGGACCTCGGGCTCCAAGGCGTGTAAGTCTTGGATGCAACCGGATTAACGCTAAGGTGATTATGATGATAATGAACTCCGGATGAATTCCGTGACTGATTCCGTGGATTCCATTGGGTAAATAATCTTTGTTCAAGGTCAAGGCGGAGGCCCCAGGCCACAGAATAAAGAATAGTACTAACGTACCCAGGCTCCAAGTCGAAGATATAGAAAGGTAACGCTAATGCTACGACAACGGTGATGATGAAGAAGTGATTTGGCATTTTCATGGACTTAATATGTATAAACTTAAACATAACAGAGTTAAATAAACCGAACACTAATATAAAATATTCCATTGGTGTTTAGTGTTTGTATAAAACGCCTAGAAATGCGACGGAGGAAATGGATATTTAAAAATAAATTATTAAAATATAAAATACCAGACTTCTTTATGTATGATTAACTCGAAAATATGCTTTGTATTTCATAAAATAAGTATGGCAAGAGGAAGTTAATATCCTTATTGCTTAAGTAGTGCCGCTCGGGTTTTCTACTTTTTTATTTATTCTTGCGTTACTCCTATCTCTATATTTTATAATTAAATAGGCGGCTGGAATACTTTGTTATTACGTATTAGAGGGAAAATTAATAAAATTTTATCTTTTTGGCGCAAACGAGGTGTTCCTTAAACTCGAGGGTAGATTGATCCTCTGATAGGGTAACGTTAGCGTGCCTTGTGCACCGTGACATAAAAGACATGCAAGAAATGTTCAATAGCGCTATTTAGAATCTTAAATCCTGTCTTTGTTGTTCTATTTTTAGTCGTTAGATGTCGCTAACCTTCGTCTTTGTATTCAATGTGTCAATAGTTAAATGTATTTGTCGCTGCAAATTAAGTGGATATACTGACTTAGTAAATGCGTGAATGATGTTTTTTATAGACTCACGTCTGTATCCCCGAAGGCGTAGGCAGAGGTTTAATATTACACCCACATTTCGCCATGAATATTTCGGTCCCACGTAAAAGGGGGCGATCCTATCGCCGTCACCGGGCACATCACTAGACTCCGCGCGTGCTGCAACTGAGAATTCGGAAAAACCCAGTAACAATTTGGGACCCGGGACCTCCAATCAGCAGTCGCATACACTATCCACTGGACCACGGAGGCAGTAAAAAAGAAGTGAATGATGTATAGTACCGAAATATCACATACTCTAAACCGAGGTGCTTAATCCCAAAAGAAATAAATACTTTTGACAATCAAATGATAGTACGAATTCCTGTTTGTATGAAAGATTTGCCAAAAACTAATTAAACTGGCCGAATTTCGTCCACAGAAGTCAGTAATTTATAATTTTAGTTTTATTTCTACAAACTTTTAATAATTTCATCAGTTTTTCACCACCACAAAATAATTACAAGCTTATACGACGCAAACCTTACAAAGACATTGCGTAACCGTAGCATCCCAGTGTAACTTAACACTTCGAAATAAATAGAAACCAGTAGAAACTAATTGGAAATGGAAAAATAGGAGCTCGGTTTAAATTAGAAAAGTGGTAAATTGATGTCGGCTCTCTTCACAACTACAGTTCTATTATAGATAAATTGATTTTATAATGGGAATACGAACGTTGTGATATTTACTATTGGAAGAAAAGAAAATGATCTGTCGATATTTTCACGTTGTTTTACTAATGTAATATATAAATATCTTAATGTATAAATAGCTACTGCTCCGCTCCCGTGGCTCATAGCGTGATGTTATATATAAATAGGCTTTCTAACACTGAAAGAATCTTTGAAATCGGTTCAGTAGTTCCTAAAATTAGCGCGTTCAACCAAACAAACAAACTCTTCAGCTTTATATATTAGTATAAGATTATAATGTTGGTTATCGAACTCCCTCGGAACAGGTTGACCGACCTTTGCGATTTTTTGTTATGTTTATTTGGTGAATTTTGGCGAATGTGAAAACGTAAAAGATTATATTACGCGCACAGCTTAGCGGCTCACACGTATGTCTGCGCAGTCAGACAGCGCGTCGTCGAGCGGTGTACAATACGTGATGCAGTTTTACAATACGTGGTCTATTTATAGCTTTAACCTAGTAGTTTTAATCCATGGATTAATCCAAATAAATCAATGGATTAATCAAATATTGGAATCAGCCATTAATAGCGACTCGTCTCAGCAGACTCGTATGAGATTACTTTTTTCAGAATTTCAATATACAGCATGTGACAGTATACGTATATAATTTTCAGTAAAGTTGCAGTCTAAACCTTCATATATATTTTATTTATTTATACACTGAAGTGTGTACAGGGATTAACCGCCAGTCTACCTTTGAGCGGTGCTGAGAAACGTGGTAGGTGTATTAAATACTTACTATAATTCTATTGTAGGTACAATAATACAGGGTGTCACAAGACCCATCACCAAGCCGAAGTCTACTCGTTGTGGACATCACACCAAGTCATACTAACCAAAAATAATACCTGGGAAACGATTTTTTTTAAGTTTTCTTTTTTTAAACCGCAATTAAAAGCGCGCACGTGCAATGCTCGAAATACCTACTTATCCATGGGGTCATAGAGCATCTAAAGAACATATTAGCAGGGTAAATGCATCGATTTTTTACCTAATTAGAAAGTTCCATACCAACTTTGAGCCTCAATATCTCCTAAACCAGTAATTTCCTAGGTATGGTGCCGAAGTAAAAATTGTTCGTAGTGATTGGTACAACATGGGATTTCAGTTTTCGTTAAGGGTCTTTTTACACCTTATATATGAATAGGCAACAGGCTTTGAAAATTCACTATGAATGTTTAAATCTAGTATGTAACTTATATTGTTTAAAATGACTAAGAGCCGAAAATGTCGTTTAAAGTTACTTTTTAAATCACAGTTAATTTGTATCTGGGATTTAAAAAGGGTATTGTTACCAAGCTAGTTGGTTCCAAGATACATACATACATAGACCCACGCCTGTTTCTCGGAGGGGTAGGTAGAGACTACGGAACGCCATTTGCAACAATCCTGACATATCTCTCTTGCTTCATTCACTCTCATCAAATTTCTCATGCATGCTCTTCTGTTTAGGGTACTTCTGAACTGTCCTTTTTTTAGGATGTTGGAGGCATCCTAATATAAATATCTGGTCAGAGAACATCCGCCTAGGTCTTCCCCTTCGTCCTGTCTCATTCACACTCGCCTTATATATCTTCTTTGTCAGTCTTTCGTCATCCATCCAAGATTATTTTTATATTTCATATTCACCCACAGTTTTCTTAAACTATGGGTGAATATGAGCCAAATATAATTTGCAATTTTATTAATGCCTTATCTGTGTAAAATATATACTCCGGTATACTTTTGTAAAGTATATGCCTCTATACAGGCTTTAAAATAGGGCAAGGATTTGTTTGATGCTGTATGAATTGTTTTATAATAAAATTGATAAACAGTCCTAGCTATATATTAGCTATCATGTAATACTAAATTTTTCTGCCATCTGACTTTCAAATAAATGAGACCATTTTTTGAATTAAAATGAACAATCTATACGCTTTTGAAGTTCTAAATATTTTTCAGAGACGAGATAATAATAGTTTCTATAATAGCGTACTTATTGTAAGCGACCAAATTTGTATACCCCCTTACAAATGATAAGACGAGTTCACAACGTAGTGAGTTTATTAGCTTATAAATAAATAAATCTATACAAAAGACCTCCTGTTCTGCACACGTGCGCAGTTATAGCCAATTCCGAGAAAAAGATAGGGTGTACTTATACTCAATAAGCTGTTTATAATCCCCAGTAATACTGCTGTTTAACTGATTGTCAGAAATACTTACCCGCCTTTGTTCACGTGTTTATACCCGCTGTACAAATAGCTGTCAGTCTTGTTAAGAATGTTAATTTTTAAGGCACTCCTGTTACATTAATTATTTTAGAGATAATAGTATTTCTAATAAAGAAAATGCCTTGTTGCCGTTGTTTACTCCATATGAGTTGTCGACACGACAGACATTGCATCTAAACCTTCTCTTCTCCTCCTCCTCTCAATAGAAATGAAGGAAAGAATTACTGAAATCTTCGTACTAAAGTACAGCTTTAGACCATTCGATGTCTCGATTATTCAGCTTTTGGTTGCTCTAGGATTATTTTTTGTAAACTTAGCGTCGTTTATGTTATTGAGATCGACGACACGAATAAGCAATGATACAAATTGATACAACCAGTTTCAAGTCTATACGAAACTAACAAACAGCAATAGATTTACAATAAAGATTAGTCACAACGTATGATGTTGGACTGTATCATATCTTTGTACACTCGATACACAGGAAAGGATGTTGATTATTCTTCAAAATGTATTTTTTATATTTTTCCACATGTTCAAACGTTAGAATTGAAAATAAAATTGCTCTTAACATGACATTTAAAAAATATTAATAGAATATTGCTAGTCATTCAAAAAATTATTGTGATTAGGAAATGAACCGTACTGGATTCACTCCCTTTTTTTTTCTCGCTGTGGAAATACTTTGACGCATAACCTCGCAGGATGAAAAGCGGTATGTGGGACTTGAAGGCTGGAGTGCAAGGCCGTAATAACCACTAAAACCACAGCGCATACTTCCACGCCATTTTGGGGCGCCAGGGGATCGCGTTAGTACTCTACCCTGGCACCCCGGCAGATAGCCCGAAGGCCACAACCTCCTTGGCGGCGGATTAAGGTGTTGGGCTCCACCGCCAGCAGCCGCAGAGGATAGGGAGGACGGCAACCTGACAATACCGCATCTCCTCTTCCTCTGCGGCCCCACCACAACGCATCATATGGTGCGCCCCATTAGGTCACGGGAGATAGGGCGCGCGGCAACCTAACACCGACACGCCTCTTCTCCCGCGTTCGTACCCGACTGCGAGGAACAGATATAACTGTCCCCCACGCGCAACCTTGGATGCATCCTGCGCAGGCCCCGTGCCCCGCCCACGCGGAGCGTCCACTCCCGGGATCCCGCTTAGTTTCACCGTGGGATTCCAACCCACGGCTACTGAGCCCCCTCACCACGACAAGGTCCCACAGCGGGGAACCCAGTACCTCTCTGCAGCTTAGCAGTCAGGGCCATTACCACCAACAGGCCTGTCAAATGCCTCGTTGGTCTCGCGGCATAAATGTGCGCGTGGGACTGGGAGGTTCGATTCTCGGGTCGGGCAACGTGTTATTGGGCTTTTCCGTAAGGAAATTCTCAGTAGCAGCACGGAGTCTGGTAATGTGCCCGGTACGCCAATAGGCTCGCCCCCTGTTACGTGGGACCTAAAAGTCCTGGCGAAATGTGGGTGTAATATTACACCTCTGCCTACCCCTTCGGGGATACAGGAGTGACCGTGTGAACACTCGTTGCGTTTTTTTGCCCTGTGCTGCTGTGCCATTTGCAGATATCTTTTTACATTCTTGTAATAAATTGGGAACACGATAGCAAAAATAAAAAGAGGTTTCATAAATGACTTTGATTTATGATACTCGGCCGTACTTTACTTTTTTAAGTTTTATTTTATTCGTTTAAGTTGTCGCCTAATATCTTAAATGTGAAGCATTAACTCTCTGCCTGTTAGATTATTTTTATTTATTTTATGAAGAGTGCCTGACAGATGCATAGTTAGAATGTTAATTATGTTAGTCATAGGCATTTGTTAATCGGCATAATTTATCACAGCATAAAATATTAAAAAAATAGTAACAGCAATAATTTTATTTTAATAGTGCTTTCCTACCTTCCGCTTCCAATATCCATTCTTTTTCACTTTGACTCATCTTTTCCATTAATCGCAAAATATTTTCCGTCGTCACTTAACATTTATTTTTAGCAAATATTTTTCAAATTATTGGTGAAATCAAAAGATTCATTTAACCGTAATTCTAACCTTATTCATTACTGTCTTATTTTTTTTTATTGACAACTCAAATCTATTCTAATTTCCACATAGTAATGAATGTATAATATTTACGGAGCGTACCAAGTTCCAATACCAGAACCTGCTTGCAACTCTACCTATATAATCAATCTATGAACTTCGCACCGGCCGAAGTTTCCCTTGGAACTCGGCACCGCCAATCAAGCTCCATTCTAATTCTAATTCTAAGGGGCAGACCGAACGTCAACGTTGAAGTTAGACGTCAGGTGTTACGGTTTAGTTTGCTTATAGCTGGCGCTGATTATATTGGTGTTACCACGAATACGAGCTGGTTGGATCGTTTGTAGTGTATAATTAAAGTGGTGGTATAATTGCTTGGGTCTAGGAAACGTGTGAGGCAAGGTAATGATTATAGGTTTGAGTAGATTTGGAAAGATGCAAAACATGAAATCAAGCACAAACTGAAACCTTTTTTTCATTGAATAGAATGGTTATGGCGATAATTATAAAAAATAAAACATAATCATATTTTGAAAATAACGTCCATGCCCTTACTTAATACCACGACTAATAAAGCCGGTAAAAAAAATAATACAAGAATTACATTTTTTTATACTTCAATATGTTTGGCAAACAGAATAAAGACGCGTTTAATAAATTAAAAATTGTGTTTCTGTTTGTTTTTTCGTGATTTTATCCAAAGAGTATAATAATAATAATAATAAAATAATAAACTTTATTCAATAAAATAAACGTGACATGTTACATAGGAAAGTATTACATTAAAAATAATAAACTTTTATGATTAAGTATAATGTCTATGGTAATTGCTTATGTTAAATTGTGGTACATTCATGCGTATTTACTTTATTTATAACGTTAATACATTATATTTGGTAAATATGGCTATTTTAATGTTTACCTGAACTAGGCTGTAACACCTGTGTTTCAGGAAAAATTGTAAATTATAATATTATAGGGCTATGCTTTTACAAAATAATCATGAACTGCTAATATGTAATAGGAAATAGACTTAATTATGATTTATTCTAACTTAAAGTAGGTACTTACACACTATTTTATAACTGTAAGCAAATTCTCTGTATCAGAGTAGGTCATTGTCATTAGGTGTTTTGTAACAATAAGGTGACACTGCTTATAACTTATGCTATATAAATCTAAGGTTTTATTTAATTTATTATATAGGAAAGGTCCGAGGAAAGCAAAGAATCTATTTACATAAACATGTTTAGCTCGAGGTTTGATGCAGACTAGATCTTTCCGTCTTTTGCCTGATGGGATTGGTGTATAAGGAAGAAGGGTGTGTTGTTTTAGTATGGTGCGTAGAATGAATAATTGGCGCACAGTTAGAACTCCGGTGGACTGATATAACTCATAAGTGGGAAAAATGAAAGGGCGAAGGGTTGCTACCTTTAAAATAGCTCTTTGGGCTCGTTCCAAAGGCAGTAGGATCGTTTTAGCTGCCCCTCCCCATGAGGTTATACAGTATGAGATGATTGATTCACATAGTGCAGTGTAAACCTGTCTTAACAATTTAAAGTTTATCACGTCGCGTACATTTTTGAATATGGAAATTAGTTTCCGTACTCTTTTACACAATGATTCGATATGTTTGCGGAAATTAAGATTAGTATCAAGCGTAATACCTAGATATTTTATATAATCTGTTTTTTCTAAAGTAGGGCAAGCGCATGCAGTGTCAGCATTTGAATGAAACGTGTTGTGAGCCACTAAACAGTTAGATGAGTTGTGTCTGCTATCATTTTTCATTGTAAAATTAATGTACTTTGTTTTATGTGCATTTAGGGTCAGTAAATTTTTAAATAGCCAAGTGTTGACAGTGTTGAAGCCATGTTGAGCCAGTTCATATACCTCATCAAGTGACTTTGCAGTAAAAATAAGTGCTGTATCGTCTGCATATGACATAATGACACCATTTCGAAGTTTTAGGTTGCAAAGGTCGTTTATATATATCAAGAACAGAGTAGCTCCTAATATACTTCCTTGGGGTACACCAAATTTAGTGTTAGGAACATCGTTACTTATGTTGTTGCCTATTCTGATTACCTCTCTGACAGGTATCAATGTGTAATTGATACCTGTCAGAGAGGTAATCAGTAAACAGTGCTAACTGCTTACCTCGTATACCGACAGATTCAAGTTTCTTTAGCAGTATAGAAGACGATACAGAGTCAAAAGCTTTAGCAAGGTCTAGAAATATCCCAATAGCATGCTGTCCACTATCTAAATTAGATGTAATGTGGTCAGTCAGTTGCTCAACTGCCTGGCTTGTTGACCTGTGAGGCCGAAAACCAAATTGTCTGTCTGAAAGAATGTTGTTGGTTTCGAGATATTTTATTAGTCTATTGTTTATTATTTTCTCTAATATTTTAGACAGCACTGGTAATATTGATATAGGCCGATAATTATTTACACTGCTTTTGTCACCTGCTTTGTGCACAGGTATCACAATAGCCTTTTTTAAGCATTTTGGAAATATTCCTTCAGACATACATATTTGGAATATGTGTGTTAGTGGCGGTGCAAGAATGTGCTTAAACCTTTTAATTATGTTTGTGGGGATGTTATCCCATCCCATCGCACAAGTATCTTTTAACCCAGTAATGACTTGAATAACTTCGTCTAAATCGGTATCCAGCATAACAAAAGATTTAAGCCTAGAAATAGGTGAGGTGATCGAAGCATGGTGAGTAGATGAATGATCGGAAAAAGAGATTCTGTCTGCTAGATTTTTGCCAACGTCGGAAAAGAATGTGTTGATTTCATCTAGTGCTGCTGTAGGATTTGATCGATTTTTGAGCAAATCTAAGGGTTGCTCAAATGCTTTTGCAGTAAATGAACGCCTTTTTAAGAATTTCCATACTAGTTTAGTGTTGTTACCTGCTTGATTCAACTGAGATTTATCGTAGTCGACCTTTAGTTTTTTAAGAAGTTTGTTGCAAAAGTTTCTATATCGCCTATATGTTATAGCCAGAATCTCATTTTCAGGTGCCTTTTTAACTTTTATATGTAAATTATCTCTGTGTCTAATACAGCGGAGAAGACCCGGAGTAATCCATGGCTTTATATTCCTATATTTTCGCGACAATGTTACTGTGTATGTGTTTTTTCTAATTGCGTACTGTATGCAATTTATTAGGTAAGATATTGATTCGTTAACGTCAGCATAAAAGTAAACTGGGGCAAAATTTGTATTGCGAATGCTTTTTTCAAGGCCTTTCATATTTACTTTTGTATAGCTAGGTACGCAATTAAGTTTCGCACATGATAATTTTAACGTTAATAAGATGGCTTGGTGGTCTGTGATAGTTGAGTTAGTAACTAAAGTAGTAGATGGCTGTTTAGTTTTAATAATAAAATGATCCAGGCATGATCCACTTTGATGTGTAGGGAAGGTATGCGCCGGCAGAAGACCATGGAAAGAGCAGATATTTAAATAGTCGTCTCCTTGAAGGTTACAATTTCCTGACAGGATATTTATGTTTATGTCCCCCGTAATTATAATATTCTTATATGCTGATAACTTACTTAATTCTAAATCGAGAGATCGCAAAAATGTCTCGGTAGTTTGCGAAGGAGGTCTGTACACTCCCAAAATAGCAGTGTCAGAATTAATTGTAATAAGTAAACAATTACAGTCCTGAATTTGTGGCTTTGCAACAATAACATTTAAGTGTTCTTTTGTATAGACCACTACACCATCATTTTGGTTAATTATGTTCTCAGTTGAGTGTGAGTTGTAGCCATCTAAAGATGGTAAGCAGAAAGCCCGCTTAGACAGCCAGCATTCGGTTAGGACAATTATGTCACAGTTTATATTAATAGTCTGTAGGAGTACTTCTAGTGCGTGTATATTCTTATAAATACTTCTGATGTTCTGTGTCATTATAACTAAGTTTTTATCAGACTCGGGTAATAAACTTTTGCATTCTTCTACTTTACAAGTCATACTATTTGATACACAGTAGTTATCTAGATCAATAAGTACTTGATTATCCATAACTATAATAAAGACCTTATAAATAATTAAGAAAATACAAACTAGTTTTAAGTGCCTATTAATAAACTTTACTGGTGACGCTCTTAGGCGCCCTCATAATCTATGCTATTAATATAATTGTCCTCTGCATATTTACGTGCCGGGCAACCCATTTCTCCCGTTTGGTGATCACATTTCCTCTTGAAGCGTTTACAAGTAGCACACTTAGGAGGTGATGTTTTGCTGTTACACTCCTTAAAAGAGTGACCAAGCTCTCCGCAATGATGGCATGTGGGACTAGTTTCACGGCAATATTTGGCTGCGTGACCAAACTGTTGGCAATTAAAGCACCTAGTCACAAAAGTGAAGTCTTTAACCGGGCATGACGTCCAATTAATATAGATACGACCTTGGTTAATGAGACATTTTCGGATATTAGCGGCTACTTCTAGGACGTAGGTACAGGTTGGCAAATTTTTCTTACCGGCTTTGTGGCTTAGTTTCACAGCTTTCATAAAGGACTCACGTGTAGAGCTCGGGAACTTATCGGCTATATTCTGCTCGTAAATACACTCAAAAACTTCTTTTTCCGTTAGAGTATCGGGAACTCCAACTACAGCTATTCTAGGGCGGCGTTTAGTAGGCTCTTCGACGGTGAGGCCAGACGAGACAAGTTTCTCTGACTTCCTAAGCTTTTCGATGTCTCCTTTTGACTCCGTGCTAATTATGACGCCCCCATTCTTCACTTTTCTCACAGCACGAACATGTAACTTCATCTCTTCAGGAGATATAATTTTTTGGACGAGGGACTTCGTTTCGTCACTACTTTTGTTCTTGTCGTTAGGGTAGATAGCAAGAGAGCTCAAATTGTTTGGGCGGACAAAATTGTTTGCGCTCTTTTTCACCATGTCAGCAAAAGAGTGGTGCTCGACTGGTTTCAGCTTTTCTTCTACAGCCTCTTTGAACTGCTGCAAAGAACTCGTCAAGTCTTGCTTTTCTTGTAGGTGTTGAATAGTTGCGTGAGCTAAAATAGTTTTCTGCTTGAGGGATTGGTACAGGGTGGACATTTGTGCCGATACTGATGTTATTTTACGGCACTCGTGAGCTACACGCAACTTCTGGTCAGAGTTCATTTTGCTCTCTGAGGTAATGGAGCTAATTTCGTTCAAATAGGACTCAATTGTGGACATCCATCTTTGGATCTCTGAAGTTGGTATAACTTCAGCAGGTAGGTCATAATTCTCAGGAGCAGGTGGGTTTGGGTCAAGAGTTTGGGCTGCTTGACTCGGTGTTGGTGGAGGACTTCGCGTAGTTATTCGGCTTTTGCCAAAAGGGCTAAATCCAGGCACAGACATATCTGTTATTCAGTATAAATCGTCCACACAAATGTTTCTATTTCATATTCGCAGTTTATGAAAAGTATGCACAAATCACTCGCGACACACTTTAATTTACTTATTGACACTGCAATTTGGTAAAATTAATTAGTATCCGTATTTATTTTAATTCATTTTAACGTTAGCAAAAAACGCGTCTGCATAGTCGCACGAACGTCTAACAAATTGTATACAAATACTACGTAAGAAGAGGCGGATGTGCCATAGATCTTGCGAGACTTTCAGCTTTGTATGAAACGTGCAGGGAAAACTCGTACCAACATAAAGATACTAATTGACATCGTTTTTATGTTGTCAGCATTTTCATATTCGTCAATATAGGGATGAACCCTCTAGTGATTAACGAAATATCGATATCGATAATATTCGGTAAGGGAAATAATTATAATTATGTTTCGACTAGAATTATACTTTTGCAACACAAATAAAAGATGTATTTAATATTTATGTGTTTGTTCAAACAAATTAGCCTATTCTGTAAATCTATTCTAGATTAGTGAAGAAAAATACGCAGAACTAAAAGATATAAATGTATGTACATATAATGGAAAGGATTTGAACATTTCTTCTGTGAAAGGATTTAATGAAATGTCTATAGATACAAGGCACAGCTGTTTTTCTGACATGAGTTCCCTTTTTTTAAGTCTTTCGGCTTAAAATGCTTGCCACACACATAGTTCAACTGATGAAATTTTCTATGGGCACATAAATAAAGTCTTGGTTTCCAGTTGCAGCTACCCATTTTTACATCTAAAAAGATAAAAAAGAATATAATTTTTAGTCCTTGTGCCAATTTCGAATAACGGATTATCGATAACTGACAGGCAGCACTATTGTTTACCTACAAAGTACTAGGTCATGAAACTTTAGAATATTTCCTTATTTTTTATGTTTCATTGAAATAACTATATCACATTATATAACATTATAAATATTCAATGATCTTTATCTAGGGACATTTTGCCATAAATACCCTTTTTTCATTGCTTGACCGGCATATTGTTGCATGCCATATTTCGCACGTTATTTTGCTTGTTTTCATTGCGCTCCTTTCAATGCTAATCAAATAAATATAGTAACACTAAGACTAGAAGTGTAAATTCACATTTATTTGGTATACACAAAGCACTTTTACAGTATTTTTTTTAGGTTTTATAAACAAACTACATAACGCACAGTGTTTTATGAAGACCATTTTTCGGACACCGTCTTTTTATTAAAGAAGGTAATAGATATATTCAATAAAAAGAAATATTTCGTATCCCCATTAAGCTAGCATCTCTAGTTTTTTAGAAAAACTTTTCTGAAAATCTTCATATTTTAAAGTGGATATTTAGAAAAAAAGATATTCCTCTTAAGCTAAGCATGATACGCAATAATAATGTTACAAGCACCGATAGCGTCTCTTTCACTGCACATTTTACAGTTAAAATGAACCTCATAACTTGACTAGATTCAAATTTAAGCGAGATTTTGGATTTTTAGATTTTCTTACTTTTCTCGAAGATTCTACCAAATGTGGAACAGTTATATATACAAAAATTATGCTCTTTACTTTCCTCATATACTCAATAAATTTCAGACCCCAAATCCATGGAATCTAGAAGTTATTCCAAATTAACTGTTTTTGCTAGGGTTTTCACATTTGTATTCCGGGTTTTAATGATAAAATTTTTATTCGATATTGATTTTATAACTAAATTATATGTTGTAAAGAAATCAATATCGAATAAAAATTTAATCATTAAAATCCAGAATATAAATATGAAAAAACTAGCAAAAATAGTTATATCTATGCTATTTTCACGTTTTATACATATAATAAAAGCCATTAAAAAGATAGCACGTTTCATACTTTCGGTTTTTTCTTAGGAACTTGCGCCAGGCTGATTTTATCAACGACAGCAGCACCGTCTACAGGGTCTCAATAACCACAAAAATCTGGTCGAAATCGTTCAAGGCTTTTAGCAGTTCAGTGACGTGTAGTAATTTTTTTTGAAGTAGGTTATAAAAAATATGTTTTATTTGTTATCGTAAAAAGAAATCAGAAATGCATAGATAATAATATATATGAAATGCAGTTCATGTGGATAATGTCCTTCGTTAAATGGATTCTGAAAAATAAAAAAAATCTAGTATGATTTTAATCAAGTCAAGGTTGCTTTTACTTTTCAGTAGCGGTTTGTTTTTTCTTTTAACAAGACTAAAATAAGTAAATCCCCGATAAGAATTTTAAAGGATGCCATAAAAAGTAAATTCCTCTTTTTGCATATTATTTTTGGTATTCGAATGCATTATTAGTTCACTAATATAAAAAAATTCAGAGGCAGCACGGAGTCTGGTGATGTGTCCGGAGGCTCGCCCGCTATTACGTGGGACCTAAAAATTCATGGCGATACATGGGCGTAATATTACAGCTCTGCCTACACCTTCAGGGATACAGGCGTGAACTATAAAAAATAGCTACCACACAAATACGTCAAATAAAATTCAAATTAAAAAAAAGCTTCTGTTTAAAATCTATAACTTATATTTATACGCTGTTTACTTTTAGCTTGTGATTTTTTTATATGATTAGATTTATAAGTATAATGGAAATAAGCTAGAAAGCTTAGAAAGTTAATTATAAGCATCATTAGCCTTGTTATCAGGCAGCGATAGCCTAGTGGAGATACCAACAGACTGCCATGCAGAGGGTATCGGGTTCGAATCCACGGCGCACACCAATGACTTTTCGGAGCTATGTGCGTATTGAAATGTTAATTATCGCTTGTCCCGTGCCTCAGAGAGCACGTTAAGCCATTCCCAGTTGCCATGAAGATCTTTGACAGTCGTTACAGGACATCAGTACCTCCTAAGTACCTTCTAAATAAACTAACACTAGTCTAAACCATGGAATATCGCTATCCCTTCGGGTTGCGGAGGTCAGACAGGCAGTCGCTCCGTGGAAAAGCTAATATTCAGCCAAATCCGGTTAGACTAGTAAGCGGACCCCTAACTGGGATAACGCTAAGAGGAAGATTACCTAGCCTTGTTTATAATCACTGCTGAATATAGGCCTCTTCTCATTATGAAAAGGGTTAGCGCATTTTATAAAACCATGTTCAAGTGAGGTTTGACATATTTCACATGTCTTCCGAAAACATTATGGTGAAATCTCTGACCTGCAGGTTTTTCTACGATGACTTCCTTTATCGTTTAGCAAGCGATAATTAACAATTTAATACGCACTTACCTTCTAAAATTCATACATACATAGACTCACGCCTGTTTCCCCGAAGGGGTAGGCAGAGGCATATTAAACGCCCACTAAAATTCAGTGACATTGAATTCGGGACCCCTTACGTAGCACTATGTTTAGGCTTTCCACTAGGCTATCGCTGCCTTATATTGTGATTGTGTTCATCAAAAAACATAATATGTATGACAAGTTAGTACAATTTTATTTTACAAAACAGCAAACACTGTTAAACAAAAATCACGTAAGAGAAATCTGCCTCATTTTAAACAGAAGTCTTTCCAGAAAATGTTCAAGATATTTTATTTTAGGTCACATTGAACATGTTAAAAATTGTACCTTATTTCCGCATTGCGGTACAGTATTTCGTCTAAACAGAGCACAAAGCCTGTCAAAGTGTGTTCTTTGTGTCTAAACGTAAGAATTGAATGCGCGACTTGAACGTCGTCCAATATTAAAGTGTCGTTTAACATCACAAAATTACTCAACATTCCACAAGTAAATAAAATACCAATACAATAGTCGTAGAATAACATTATTATTATAGAGTTCTTGATGCAGGACAGGCTTATTAGATTATGTTGGAGGGCTTTGTGTGATAATTATATAAACATCGAGCTTATCATACACATGAAGTGAAGAATAGTTTCTTTATATTTTTTCATTATAATTGGCATGCCCTATATAGGTATCTATTTTTGGTGGGATAGATTTTAGGCAATCCATGCATTTAAGGACCAGAACCATCAAGTTAACTATAAAAAAAAAACTATTTGTATCTGGACTTGGTCACAAGAGCCAACTGCTAGCATACCTGGCCGGTACAACTAGTTGCTGATGCCATTTTTCGTATAAGTTTCCATAAATGTCTATGCTCAGGTTCGATAAACACGAATGTGAAATAGACGACTGACATAAATGCTATGCCTTCTATGTACGGGTCACTTTAAGGCGCGTAGTGCCAATATAATTTGAAGCGGCGTGGCTAGTCTGTACATATTTTTTGACCTCACGCTTAACTGTCTTTCACGACTGTTTCGTACCGTGTCGATGTTATGGAAACGATAAATTAATCGTCATGGCATAGAAGGAAGCTTATCCAAGTCATCGTAATGTTGTTAGCGATCACGACTGGCCGTAGTCGTAAATAGTCTAGTGCGAAAGATGCTTTACCTGCATTTTTTTTAAACACAACTCCCACACTTGGAATAAATCCCGTGTTGCGCCGATCTTTACAACTATACAACCAACGGACACAATCAATACACAGACTCGAAACAATAATTTATGGATCACACAAAGTGTTGCCTCGTGTGGGAATCGAACCCACAACACTTGGCGCAGTGATGTGTAGCTATGATGATGATCATATTATTTTGTAAATTGAACCATATATACTTTGTCTTTAAGTTGTATATACGTCGTAACATTTTGGGATTTAACGCGCTGTGCGAAGAAGTGCATTTTGCATCCATTTTTTCCGGATAGTTTTGAGACGCTGATTGTGTATCTATGGTAATTGTACATACATACATACATAGACTCACGCCTGTTTCCCCGAAAGGGTAGGCAGAGGCATATTAAACGCCCACTCTTCGCCAGTGTTTTGATCCCACGTAATAGGTGGCGAGCCTATTGCCGCTTATCGGGATATTTTGTTTGCCAGAGCCTCGTTCGTTGATCGGCAGGTGCACCACATGCAGGTGAGGTTGGCTTGGGACCCTAAGTTCTTGGTGGGAACCCTATGCACACCTTGTAATTGTAAATCAATGTTTAACTGCATATTTGATTGTCTAATATTATTATACAATCCATTGACTGCCTCCGTGGTCAGGTGGATAGCGTATGCGACTGATGATCGGCGGTCCTGGGTTCGAATCCCGGCCCGGGCAAATGTGTTACTGGGTTTTTACGAATTCTCAGTAGCAGCATCTGGTGATGTGCTCGGTAACGGCAATAGGCTCGCCTCCTATTACGTGGGACTTACAAATTCATGGCGAAATGTGGGTGTAATATTACACCTCTGCCTACCCCTTCGGGGACACAGGCGTGAGTCTATAAATAAATAAATGAAAATAAATAATATTATTATCCTTTTCGCTTGTCTTCTCTTCCTCCCGTTCAATGTGAAGGACAATAAGTTTTCAATAAACGACATTGCTTAAACGCGGCTGGGAACTTTAGGTCCTCAGCTCATTAACGGCTCATTTTCCCCGGTCGTTAACTTAGTTTATATGTTGCATGCAAGAAGTCCTTGCATACGGGAAAGCGATCCATGAAATTCGTCAATTAGTATAAAGCAAGAGGTTTATCAGGATTTAGTTTACAATGTTCTTAGACGCGAGTTGACCATATGACTGTGTTATCGACTAAGGGTCCAATTACACCTGGTCGCCAGCTCGCATTCGGGTGCACGAAGGACGTTATTCGAATTCAGGCATCCGATGCATTAATTAAATTGATTTACCTACGTTCGGTTACTGGAACACGAGCAATCGACACTGCACCCGCGTTGGGGTTCGAAAAATATAATACGAGGGCGGCACTGAAAATTTCGGGAATCAAGGAAGTGACACAACATTACTATTTAAAAATGTATTTATTGCTTTTAAAGAATTTATTGCTTTCGAAGTATTCTCCGCGAAATTTGACACATTTTTCCATACGATGGAACCAATCATTGAAGCAACCATTCCATCCGGAAGTTGGGGTCTCCAAAATGGCCGTTTTGAAGGCGTCCACAGCTTCTTCAGGTGATGAAAATCCCTGTCCACGCAATTTATTCTGTATTTTAGGGAAAATATAGAAATCATTAGAGCTTAGGTCGGGGCTGTACGGCGGATAGTCTAATAATTCTGTTTTCTTGCTCTAAAAACTGTTTTGTTCTGTGCGCGGCGTGAGAACTCGCATTGTCGTGATGGAGGATGATGCGGCGGTTGCAGTTCTCTTTACGGAGTTCAGACACGATCTGTGGCAAACAAATGCTAGCATACCATTCTGCATTCACCGTTCTTTGTCCCTCAAGAGGAGTAGTCGTAACATGGCCGGTTTTGGAGAAAAACGTGGCCACCATTTTTTTTGCAACACTCCATGAACGAAAAATGTTTGTTGGCTTTAACTAATTTTCGAACACCCAAACTCGTGACTGGTTTTTTGTTTCGAGTTCGTACGCGTATATCCAGGATTCGTCACGTGATACAATGTTGTATACAGCATTTGAGGATCCTGCGTGGAATCTTTCGAGAGTTCTGACGCACCAAGTAAAGCAAGCCGCTTTTTGCTCTTCACAGAGCGAATGAGGTATCCATCGGGAAAACAACTTTTTTACACCTAATTGTTCATGTAAGATTATTTGTATTTGACTCATGCCAATGTCTAAAGTTGCCTGAATTTCGCGGTATGTCACATGTCGATCTTCCTCAATTAGCTTACGCACAGCATCAACGTTTTCTTGGGTGACTGCAGGTTTTGGACGACGTTGACGGGGATCATCGCTGAGCTTGACAAGTCCACGGTGAAATTCAGCAAACCAGCGATAAATTGTGGTTTTAGATGGGGCTTCATCACCAAATGCAGAAATCATCCGGTCAACACACTGATTTTGTGTTAAACCACTTCGAAAGTCATAATAAATCATTGCACTTGAATTTTCTCGAGTCAATTCCATTTTCTCAACGACTAAACAAGTTTGACAAAACCTTGTGACAAGACCGAGAATTTTTTTTAAATAAATAAATGGTATTCGATTTTTAAAACCAAGGAGTTTTCTATTAAAAAGATTTTAATATGACAGGAACAGTGGAAATATTCTATTCCCGATACTTTTAGTGCAGCCTATGTATAATATGCTTCTTGGAAGAGCAAGCCTACTGGCTGGTAAAGGCCTGCTTGACAATTGAAAAGAAAACTGCATCAGGTAACCAAAACGTTGCCGTACTCGACTCCGTTTATTTACACTTAGTGCTTGTCCGATTACTATAAGCAATCGTTTAGATTCAAGCTAACGACTAAAAAGTCTAAATATACCATAATGAAAACAGTTACCTACCGCCTGCGGGCTCTATGGCATGCTTTATCAAAGTGATTGTTCAGAGATTGCCCTAGACAGACAAGGAATTGTTTGCAGAAGACAGTGGAAGCTAAATTGCATTCATCCAGCTGTTCAAGACAAGCTAATGTCTGACATATATTACTGAGATTCTCAGCGAGGACAAATTACAATATTCAGTTACCTGGAGATTTTCTCTGGTGGCCTGGAGGCAAGGTAGACACACACAAGACTTAAATTGGCCAATATTAGCTAGTGAATTATCTTTACTTCACCAAACCTCAACGCGGCGTCAAAATGTCAGTGTTGTAATGTCAGTGTTCAATATATATCACAAATTCTATCACAAACTTTTCCGGGCAAGTTAAAAGCGGCAATTACAAGGTTTTACTCAAGTTAATTCAATTATACAAATCACACTAAAGCAAACGGTGTGTTCACAAACAAGTCTTTTCAGGAAAGGGAAAAGAATTATTTTTTCGTTCTTAACGTTACCAGAGTCAAAAAATAATTACCATACATTAAAAATGTTCCTAAACTGATATTCTCGTTTATACAAATTATTATAGGAATACTTATATCTATTTCAAACAGTAATGTCGACCAATAAAAAGGAGCCTTTAACCGCAGGTTGATTGACATACGTGAACCAACTTTTTTCTTTCTAAAAAGCTTATATATGACGTCATAATAAATTATTAAGTATATTTTCCTTATCAGACATTCCAAGTTGTAAATCTGGCGGCAGCACTATACGTTTTAATAGACTGGCATGACTTGAAATGGTTTTAAGTCGTATTTAAATCATAATGGTGCATTTAAAACATAATGGTGCATAGAGGGTGCATAGGGTTCCCACCAAGAACTTAGGGTCCCAAGCCAACCTCACCTGCAAGTGGTGCACCTGCCGATCAACGGACGAGGCTCTGGCAAACAAAATGTCCCAATAAGCGGCAATAAGCTCGCCACCTATTACGTGGAATCAAAACACTGGCGAAAAGTGGGCGTTTAATATGCCTCTGCCTACCCCTTCGGGGAAACAGGCGTGAGTCTATGTATGTATGTATGTTAAATCATAATCTGTAAATTTGGAATTAATAATGTTATAAGTAGATAAATTCTTAATACATTTCTGTCCCATACAGATACACTACACAAATACACTAAAACATCGAAGTGCCTATTTTTTTAAGTGGCATCCATATGAATCAGAACCTCTTATAAGGGAGTAAAGCGGCTGCCGTCAGATCTCCTCCACTCCTCTTTCATTAAAGTCGAGTTTGACGGCTTCACAACAATTCAATACGCACGTACGACCGAAAATATATGCTTCCTTATTGATAGGCATAAAATAGAATTATTTATTTCTCTATAAAAAGCTATCAACAACCATTAGTTTATTTGTTTGACTTTTTAGATTATTTACAGCTATGCGATAACACCCGATTCAATTATCGCAAAGGAATAAATAGGTCTTGGCGGTTTCTAGATTTGTTTTATTAAAATCTTTTCAGTCACGTATTTTACCTGTGGTATTTTTGGGCTAGGTGAGCTTTGAAGCTAGGTAGGTCTTGACTATTTTATTAAAGTTAAACACATTTTTATGTATATTTAGAGTATTTATTCAATATCATACAGCCTGTCACTCACTCCTTTGCTAGACCTAGGATTCTCCTTATTTGTGTCACTATGATATTATGGGTTAAAAGTAGGGTTTCGCCTACTGTATAACGCTGGCCAGACTGGTATTTGGTCGAGTTGCCCGACTCTACCCAAAAGTCTGTTTGCTGCATGTATATTCCTTAGTCTCCTCTTACAGCATCAGCCCTCTATACTGTCCCACTGCTGGGCTCGGGCCTCTTCTCACTATGAGATGGGTAAGGCCATAGTCCACCACGCTGGCCAAGTGCGGGTTGACAGACTTCACATGTCTTTTGAGAACATTATGGAGAACTCTCAGACATGCAGGTTTCCTCATGATGTTTTCCTTCACCGATTAGCAAGCGAAAATTAACAAATTAATACGTATTTAACTCCGAAAAGTCATTGGTTTGTGCCGTGGATTCGAACCCGAGACCCTCTGCGTAGCAGTCTGTCAGTCTCTTCACTCAGCTATCGCGCTATCTTCTCTAGTCTCCTCTTACTCGTATGTCACCCTCGAAATAAAATTAGGCGTTGACACTTTGTAGTCTCAGTCTATAAATACCACTTAGTACACGGATTACAATACAATGAGAATTCTATTTTCATACCTATACTCAATCTTGTAATCATCATCAATTGCCGCAAGATGCATATCTAATCATAATTAATAGACATCGCCTAGAATAATATTCGATTACGGTAAAAACAATAATATCATGCTACTGTTAGAAGCGTAACTGATTTTAGTGGCGCTTAACAAGAAACTATGCTGATAAAGCCTCAATGGCACTATTCCCTTGTGTCTTCTTGTGGAAGTCTGCCATAGCAATAGATCATCATCTGTATACATAAAATCCTTGCGTTACTGACTGACTGACAGTCAAGCTACAGCCGAAACTACTCGGTGCAAGAAGCTGAAATTTAGCATGTATGTTCCTTGTGAACCATAAGGGTGCACTAAGACGGGATTGCCCGAAATACCCACGGGATCGGGCAAAACGGGAAATTCGAAAATATGTGCGTGCGAAGCCGCTGGCGTCGACTAGTATCCTATAATGCAAAATACACAGATACACACACTGCTGTGAGCGCATAAATTCGCTGCGGATCCATACGGCAGATCCAGCACTTCTAACCGAGGACATGAGGTCCGTAATCCACCCTGCGATTGGGAGCCTTCTCTGTTTGTTTGTTTTTCGTGTGAGTATGTGGCCAACTCTGGTGTCGGAGTTTTCAGATCGCCCGAAGGTCTCCGACATGGCCTAACAATCCTTATCCTTAGACAAGAATCGAAACCGACAGCTTTACGTGCCCTCCGAAGCACGGTAGCGCTCAGACGAATATGCCACACACGGTCACCCATCCAAGTGGTGACCTGTGCAAGCGTTGCTTAACTTTGATGTTCTGTTACGGACCGCAAGCCAAGTCTCACCATGAGCGCTAATTTGTCTCAGCCATTAGCGGCCAACAAAAAGATTCCAGCCCTCTCCAGATTCAACAGCTGACAAATTAAGTAACTTCACCTTAAGACCTCGGATACTTCATGCAGTGTTTGAACCAAGCTTTGTCATCTGTTTTTCTGGACTTTACTATAACTTAAATCAAATTGAGTAAGATTTAACGTCTTGCTTTTCATATCATTTGTGATTATAATACATAAATTTTACTTGACCGAACTTAATTGGCGCCCTACGAGGGGCCGAATATCAATAACACTAATCATGTGGTGGGTACGGAAATCTCAATGGAAGTCAAACCTTGAGTGCTTTAAAGTAATGGTTCTGATGCAGTTCTAAAGTTACATGTTAAGCATTAAGTCCGCCTAGGTCTTCCCCTTCCTCCTGTCCCATTCACACTTGCCGTCTTGGACGTTCTCTGACCAAATTGAAAACATCCTAAAAAAAGGACGGGCTAGAAGTACCCTTAACCGAGAAGTATGCATGAGAAATTTGATGAGAGTGAATGAAGCAAGAGAGATATGTCAGGATCGTTGCAAATGGCGTTTCGAAGTCTCTGCCTACACCTCCTGGAAAAAGGCGTGAGTCTATGTATGTATGTATTAAGCGTTAAGTTGGTCTCGTGACGAATATACTACATAAAGAAGTTGATGGTGTTATGCAGATAAATATAAAAAAAAACTGATAATAAACTAACGGAGTATAAAAGTTTATGACTGCCCTAAGTGGCAATAAATTTTATTAGACATTAATAGTTACATTAAAACAAAGCAATAACCTTGCAATAATCTTCCAAAAGCTATAAAACAAACCCCAAAATAACGTAATCTATTAATTGTAGATAATCAAATCATTACAACAATCGATTTAATCCGTATCGAACGGTAAAGATACCACTGCATTATCGTTCATCAACTATTCAAAATGAAGTCATTATGACGTAAACACATAGCAGATAACTCAGTGGGAGGGAGACCAATAAACTGCCACAGAATGGGTCTTATGTACGAACCCACAGCGTGCACTACTAACTTCATACAGTCATGTGCATATTCTATGCTTAATTGTTATTTGACTGGTGGCTCGGAGAGCACGTCTTTAAAAAAAAAAGGATATATAATATGTATGTTTATCCATTATCTAGTACCCATAGTACAAGCTTCTGCTTAGTTTGGGACTAGATGGTGTTGTGTGAATGTGGTAGAATGTTATTTATTTATTTATTTTGTAGCTCCTGGATTTCATAACAACGGTCAAAAACACTTGTTTAAAGAAGTACCCTCGACCATCCTGACACACTGGTCTAGATCACAGAAAATGCTTTGCCGGAGGTCAGATTGTAGTCCCTGTCTGTGGGACAGCAAATATTTTATTAAATCTGGTTAGACTAGAAAGTTTGCCGTGAGATTAAGAACAGAATAAAGTTGTAATAGTGATGGTGACGATGATGCAAAAGAAAACAAAAACATTCGACCTGGGGCTATAAAACTTTTGGTAAAAATGCTTCGCTATAAGCAAGGATCATTTGCTGGTGCCGAAAAATTAGTATGCCTCGTATGCAGGTCAAATCTGCAGTTGGGCTCAAAAATCGTTCTTATTTTACAATGAACTCTTTTCTACGGACGATATATTCTCATACTTCACTCGGCATGTATCTACATATACATTCTTTAAAGGTTTTACTTTCAGGACTCCATTATCATAGAGTCAGCTGTTTGGTTGCTTTTGAGGAATGCCTAGTTTTGAGGCAACTTTACTCCCAGATGTGCCAAAGAAGCTGGCCTTAAAGAAAAAACATTTACGTATCGTTGTTTCCAGGCAGATTTCATTTCCTCCATTTGAACTCGACCTTAAATCTTACGAGCAACAGGCTCGGGAGATTTAAGCTCGAGAGCAATTTCCCTTTCGTAGTATATTAGATAGTGCATGCGTCTGCTGATCGGGAGGCCCCGGGTTCGACCTCTAGGTCGAGCAAACAATTTTGCCTTAATTTTATTTATAGACTCACGCCTGTATCCCTTAAGGGGTAGGCAGAGGTGTAATATTACAGCCACATTTTGCCATGAATTTTAGGTCCCACGTAATAGGGGGCAAGCCTATTGCCGTACTGGGCATATTACCAGACTCCGTGCTGCTACTGAGAATTTCCAAACGGAAAAACCCAAGAACGCTTTGCCCGACCCGGGAATCGAACCCGAGACCTTCCAATCCCACGCGCACATTTATGCCGCGAGACCAACGAGGCAGTCTTTTGCCTTAACGTATTTTGCCTTAATGTACCTAATATTCAGCAAGTCAACGGAAGATTTGATTATCTGATTCATGAAAATTCCATTGAGCTTTCAGGATAAAGGGCAAAATGCATTATAAAGTTGAGAGATGATGAGATCTGCTGTAGCACTCATAACATGTTTCCACTTATCGTTCGTAACAGATCGGTAAAGTTAAGCAACGTTGACAAAAGTCACTGAAATGAAATGAAATTATTCTTTATTTCGTGTAAATTTTTAAACTGCTTACGAAACGTTAATTTTAAATTTATCAGTTTGTACAGATTTATATTTTTGTGTTGAATAAGAGCAGGTCAACCCCAAGCATTAATGACGTCTATATAATCGGAAATATAATAGGCTTTTAAACATAATTTAGTTTTAACAATAATTTTAAATTTATTTATCGTCATATTTCTTATATTAAGAGCTTATTATAAAAGCGTATACACTGACCCATAAAACAGTTACTTATTTTGTGGAGGCGGGTGCTATGAACTAAAAGATTATGCTTATATCTAGTATTTACAGTGTGAAGATCACTTTTTTTATTAAATTTGTCAATAATTTTGTGGACATATAAAAGATTATTGTATATATATTGCGATACAATAGTTAGAATGCTTATCTCACGTAACTTTTCTCTTAGAGAAACACGACGACCGAGGTTGTAGATTGCCCTTATTGCTCTTTTCTTTAGAACGAATATTGTGTTTAGGTCTGCAGCATTCCCTCAGAGAAGAATCCCATAAGACATCATTCTATGAAAGTAACTGAAATAAACCATTCTAGCTGTATCTATATCTGTAAGGCGTCTAATTGTCTTAACTGCATAAACTGCAGAACTAAATTTGCCCGAATGTCTTTCTATATGCGGACCCCATTGAAGTTTGGTATCAAGAATAGCTTTTAGCAAAACACAGACCACAAGACCACACGACATCTGCTTAAAACTCCACGAAACATTTTGCTTAGCAAATACCACCTCCACGTCAATCTGTTATTGTCCACAAATAGAACAAATCAATAATCTGAAATATTTTGGCATAATTATAGATCAAAACCTATCATTTAAACAACACATTTTAAGTTTAGGAAAACGAGTAAGAAAAATATTTACATAATGAAACTCCTACGCGACTGCGCACCCATAAAAATACGAGAATTTGTTTATACAGCTTTATGCCAATCCCTTTTACAATATTGTCAGGTGGTTTGGGGCACCCGTCGGGAGGTAGCGAGGAATGCTTCGGCGATACCCGACCCTCCGACACACGGGTACATGAGGAACACCCCCCAGGGCGGAGGGACTCCATGAGGATTTTCCAACCCGACACCATAAAAAAAACAAAAGGTGCTTTGGGGCAGCGCTGCAAAAACTCACATGCTGGGACTCGAAAGGGCTCAACGCGCAGTTCTCAAAGTAATGTTGTATAAACCGTTCCGTTTCCCAACAGATAATCTGTACTCAGAAGCAGCTATCCTCCACGAACACATCCTACAGCACACAACACACCACAACTTACATATACACTGGTACTTAAAAACACAACTATTGCAGTTGATAATGTTAATTTTATCTAAATATGCCACATTGCGCTCTTAATTTGAGCAATTATTATTTTACATTGAATTTTATTATATTTAATGTGTTAAGCTTATATTCAGCTCTTCTTATCTTGTACCAAACACTTTGTCACAATTATTTCTGTTAAATGGTGCCCAAGATACAGGCCTAGCCTAGTTTGGGACCATAAATACTCCAATTGTTAATTGTTTTTTTGGAAATAAATACTTACTTACTTAGCATAATACCTAGAAACATAGTTTTCCCGACAGGCTCAGTTCTGGATTCCTTAAGTTGTATATTGGTTTGCATCTGTTTAACATTAGGCACTACATGGCTGAGTGGCCTCTTGTTATAAAATTTGCATCTGAGCGCTGCCGTGCTTCGGAACCTCGTACACGTCTAGCCGACGGACCCACTTCTTGTGTCAGGACAAACATTAAAAGTCATGTAAGAGGCCTTCGGGGGGTCTATAAACTCCAACACCTGACCCACCACACACACACTCACGAAAATAAAGATAAAAGAAGAAGATGGAATCATTGTATGACGGTTTCTACAAATCACCAGTTCATATACGCACACTATGATGCCATCGATGAAGTGCTATAAATGGCAAAAATCTATTATCCATTTAACGCCTAGCTCCCTAGCTGGTTTCCCTCATTTTCTAACACTGGTGGCTTAAGCATACAAGTAGGTACACATACTCTTATGGCAAACAACATCGATCGACATCCAGAAGATCTGACATCCCTAAAAGCACATATTTCAAGTAAATAGCTGATATTTCATAGAATAAGGATACAAATGCCTAACTTTAGCCGACAAAACGCATCTTTTATCTTTTCACGCCCCATATGAGTCGTTCAATAAGAACTACTTCTCATGATGTTGCAGTATGTTCCCTACGGACAAATAATTCAAGGAGAATTCAACTTTAATACTAGCAAGTATAAGATTGAATTTCAAATGCTTCCTGGCAAATAGATTCATGACCTCACATTCAAAATTATTGACAGCGTTTTGCACGTCGAAGTTTGACTACAAATATGCTTCACTTAGTGCATTTTAGTGCAGAACTAGTTTTAAAATATATATCTTGGGTTAAAATGTATTGTAATGAATATGGTCACAAATTCTCTGTGGTGTAATTTATTTCATAAAATGTATTGGAAAATTTTGCGTACAGAGTTTGAAGCAGAAAGGATATCAATGATGCATATTACATAATTTGTATGAATAAAAAAAACAATTATTTATTCTTAAATGATTATAATTTACGAAATAAATATAAGGTTTTATGTTCAAAGCATATAATCAGTTCACTGTTACAAAAATACTATATTAATCAGATTTTAGTGTCAAATTGTAACAAGCAACGCCACTGTTATTTTTTGGTCTATTGTAACTTAGGTAATTTGACATTGGTTAACTTTGGATGGCCGTGTAACTTTAAATGAGCCTTTTATACAAGGTTATTTAGCGGGTCTTACTCGCGACAAATAATATATTCAAGTCATAAATAAATCGGTATTTGCCAACAGTATTTGGTCGCGGCGGGACCACGGCTGAAGCTAGTCGACCGAAATGTTGGCAAATACCGATGTATTTATGCCTTGAATATATTATTTGTCGCGAGTAAGACCCGCTACATAACCTTGTATAATGTATACTAATCGCGAAAGTTTCAAATCGTTTAATGAGCCCTTTATTTTATATTTTCTTTATATTACAATCATTATGATCTTATCACAGCCATATTTAAGTGGGATTTAAGTTAAGTAATTGCTTTCGAATTTTTTTTTAAAATTGAGTCCTATTAGTACAGAAAAAGAAGACTAATTTCGAATATTTCTATTTACTTTATTTCGATTTCATTTTCTATCAAGGGCATCTCATAAAGTTTCGTTTAAGTAAATAGTCACTTTATGATAACAACGTTGCTTCCCACAATTTGATTACATTTAAGTAGTTTGTCCCAATAGTCTTTTTAGTAAATCTCGCAGTCATCAACACTTGGAGGGATGTATCTGAAGGAGTCTATTAATACTATAGAATCTTCTGACATCGAACCGATGAGTGTTATCTGGAAAGAAAGATATGATTAGTTTGCTTGCCATCATAGTATAGACTAATATTTTTAGAGCGGATCTTAAACGCGTAATTACTTTTAAAATAAAGATGAAGTATTTTATTTTTGAGGAGGTTGTGTAAGAATCTCGAAAATACTTATCATACTAGATGATTTACCGTAAGATTTAATTTTATATGTAAACTAGACGTCGCCAGCGGCTTCGCCCGCGTCAATTATACATATATACATTCCTCTTAAATCATTTCATCTATTAAAAAAACCGCATTAAAATCCTTTGCGTAGTTTGTAAGATTTAAGCATACATAGGAACAGACAGGCAGAAGACAAACTTTGTTTTATACTATGTAGTGAAGAAGATTCTGATATAGACGGATAGCAGAAGTTAGGTAGTTACTAAAATTATGTTATATTTCTAGAATGATATTAAAAGTATATTGTTCTTTTTGATGAAAATTTGAAGGGGTAAAAATTAATAAGATATGTAAAGTATGAGATATGTCATTTAAGAAGCATCTCAGTATATTAACATCACTATATTTTGGATTGTGTTCGCAAAATATTGTTATATAAATAGAGTGTGTGTAATACACCTCTACTACCCCTTCGGAGATAAAAGGAGTGAAGTTATGTATGTATGTATAAATAGAGAGTCTAACAAACTTCTTTAAACTCTTGCGCTACGCAGTTGCTGTCAATTTTGAGATTTTATTTCGCTATAATATCAAGTCATTATGATATTTATCTATTTCTGCTAAATGTACTAGGAACTGTATAATAACTACATTTAGCTGATTAGAAATCAGCATATTCACGATAAACAATAATAATCTCATATTAATTTTATCACTGTTTATGATCTAGCCTAGCGTACTGCGGTAGAAAACATTGTTATATTTGATAGGTATACGAATATTTGTTGTTTCGTTGAATTCATTGGAAGTGTTCGAATCAATAATGTAAAGTTACGAGTCAACTACCTAGGTTTATAAAGTTAAGTCCGTTAATGTGATGTTTAGCTTGATTCGATTACTTGATATTTTATCTACACTTACTTTATCATGGCCAATGAATAACACAGTGGTTATAATAGAAAATAGCGTTATACTTACATAACCATTGAACGGCAGGAAATCAATGACTGATACTCGCAAAACATTCCATCCTTCAACGAAATCCTCATTATTAGCATAATACAGTTGGAATCCAGCTACCGTATCCAGATCACCTGGTACAACTTTCTTAGCTAAGACTACTATAAAATCAAGGTCTGATATTGATTCCATGAATACGTTCACTTCAACGGCTCCTTCGGGCTTCATTTCGAAGATAAAAGAGGATACACAGCTCGAGGTCACGTTTGGAGATATGAAAGTACTGCTTTCTGGAAAGATGGGGTCTATAGACAAGGAGTGGTAGTCTCCTAAATGCCAAGCAGAGAAGCCGTTGCAGAGCTGGTTAGACTTGTCGAAGAAGTCATCAAATTCACTTTCGAAGTTATATGTGATGCATTTTTCGCCAGTTGGCGGCGGTGTTGTGATCGGAGCAGGTGTCGTTGTTTGAAATAGATCCTCTGAATAAATTAAGCATGCTTCTGCTTCTTTTTTTGGTGGAATGTATCTGAATGAGTCGATCAGAACTATTGAGTTCTCAGATGACAATCCGAGGAAGGATATCTAAAAAGTGGAAATATTCGTTATTATCTTAATCATATTATTTTGCAATTGAAACTCTAAATATTTGGGCTTCCGTGGTCCACATTGCATGTAAAGTAGTAGTAGTAATGTTTCAAATAGATGTTTTGATAAGATTGAGGGCTACTTTTGTTATAATTTGATAGTATTTATAATCAAGATTCTAAAGTAATTATTCCCGATTCAATTGAGATCGTAACTGAGCTAGATATTGATATAGTTTTCTATCAAGATCATAAAAATAATCTACATCTAGATCATGATAAGATAAAGGTTATTTAATGACGATGGCGCCGTTGTTGTTTTTATTGTTTTTTTTTTCACTATTTTACAATAATAAACCTAAACTATTCTATAGGACTGGGGTCATGCAATATTATATGAGTAAATTCTATCAGGGTAATAAGATTTCTTCAAGTATTTTGGTTTTTACTTTTATAAAAAGGTTTATCATGTAAACTTACATATCCATTGTATGCACTTGCTCCAGTTAATTCCATCCTTAGAACTTGCCAACCATCAACATAACTACCAAGTAGAGGCGTTAGTACTACACTGCCGGTAACAACATCGTTGCTTTCATCCAATATTTGACTTGCCAATACAGCAATTTGGTCAAAATCAGCTTGAGATTTCATGTAGACATTTACTTCTAAAATACCACCTGCTTCTATAATGAATGGAAACGATGATATGCAGCTGACATGAGCTTGGGGTGATATAAACTGAAGACTCTCAGAAATAGGGCTATCAATTGAAATATTAGTATATTCGCCTATGGTCCATTCTGCGAAACCTGTGCATAATCCTCTGTCGCTATTGAATTTGTCTTCAAAGTTTTCTTCAAATGCATAAGTGACACAATCAGCTTCGTCTTCGTTTTGTACTGGTTGTGCAGTTGGTAGAACAAAATTTTCGTCGTAGTTATAGCAATTATCTTCATATGAAGGTGGAATGTATCTAAACGAGTCTACTATAACTGTAGAACCTGCTGATGCAACTCCTAAAAATGTTATCTGAAACAAAAAAATATTGTATAGTAATTGTACAGATACAATAGAGTGAATGGAGCTCTTAAGGCGTTTATGAACAGCCAAAACGTTTCCAAAAAGGCACGATTAGCTGTGCACAGAGGGGTGTTAGTACCGACACTTATGTACGGTAGTGAAAGTTGGGTATGGCAGAAGAGACTTGAAAGTAGAATAAATGCTGTAGAAAAGAAAGCACTGAGAAGTATGTGTGGTGTATCTTTGAATGACAGAGTTAAGAATTGTGTGATAAGAGAGTGTTGTGGTGTAAAAGAAAATGCAGTGACAAGCATCGAGAAAGAAATGCTAAGGTGGTTTGGGCACATGGAGAGGATGGATGACAAAAGACTGACTGAGCAGATATATAAGGTAAGAGTGAATGGGACAGCACGAAGGGGAAGACCAAGACGGACGTACTCTGACCAGATCGGAGATATCCTTAACACAGGAAAGGTTAGAAGTACCCTAAGCAGAAAAGCATGCATGAGGAATTTGATGGGAGTGAATGAAGCAAGAGAGATATGTCAGGATCGTTGCAAATGGCGTTCCGTAGTCTCTGCCTACCCCTCCGGGAAACAGGCGTGAGTCTATGTATGTATGTATGTATATAATTGTACAGATTGTTTTTTTGGCTGTATGAATAATGGCGTGGTTTGAGTTTCCGCGTGTGATTGAACCAATGACCAAAACAATTACTTTGTTGTATTCTCTTCGAGATGTCCTATGACCATGGGGTTATAGAACATCTCGTCATCGTCATCATTCGTACTTATCCATGGAGATAAGTACGAATTTCAAGCATCACACGCGCGCACTTTAATTGCGGGTTAAAAAGGAGTCTACTTAAAAAAAATCCGTTCCCATTTATTATTTTTGCTTAGTATGACTTGGCATGATATCCAGACGAGTAGGCTTCGACTTAGCGATGGGTCTTGTGACACCCTGTATAATATTTTGTACCATAACTTATAAGTTCGACCACCTCATTCAAGCTATGGTTGGCATCCACAAAGCTCTCATTTAGTTATGTAATCCCATTTTTTCAGACTTCGTGTTTGCGCATTATTATGTAGAGGAATGTTCCTCCTAAAAGGAGGATATTCTGACCAGGCTAAGCGATCGTGCCTGGTAGACTAAAATCCTATGGCATAAGTTTGGATTTATAGTCATTGCGTTGAGAACTTTGATTGCGTAAGCGATTTTAGTTCCGTCGCATCCGTTAGATGTCGCAGAGCTGATTGTCTTGGTCATCGTACTATAGATGGCCTCAGTTGTATATAAATATTACTATAATTGAATTTATTTTTATTATCATGGCGAAATATGGGCGTTATATTACCCCTCTGCCTACCCCTTCGGGGATACAGGCGTGAGTCTATAAAAAAAAAATTTTTATTAAGATGTTGCGTACTATATGTTGCGGTATTGTCACCTTAACATCTTTGCTTTCAGGCATAGATCCCACACAGTAATAGATTACTGAATCTGTCTTACGGCCATTTTCAATATTCGAACTATAGATAGATCTGTAGATTTTAGATTCGTGTTTGACATATTTTGTATGGAACTTATGTCAAAAACTGTCAAAGTTGGTGCCACGAGAAGATAGACTTTTTGTAAACACACATTCAGGGCTTCACAACCTTTTTTCAAACAGTTTTGTTTTAGATTTTATACTTTTTGAACAGTCTTTTTTTTCAATGCCTAATTATGCCACTATGTTTTTAAATTAATATTGTAAAATTTTACTGAAATAAAAACATTTGATTTTGTGTTTGAATGGTCGAATGTTCATAAATTTGCCGACTTTTTTGTCGTTTTACACGTAATTTATCCTGTAAATTAAGAAAAAAATTAGTACCATGTATGTTAATGATAGAGTACATACATGTTACTCTATTATTGATATGATTTTTTTTTCAATCATAGACAATAAATCATTTGCTCAAAGTAGCCTATATATCCTAAAATATTAAATTATTGACCAACAATGAATAATATTACAAACTAGAGGACGCCAGCAGCTACGCCTGCATTTTTTTTAAATTTACCCGTTTTGGCTGATCCCGTGGGAATTTCGGGAAATCCCTTCTTAGTGCACCCCTACGGTCCCCAAGGAACATACATGCCAAATTTCAGCTTCCTGCGCCCAATAGTTTCGGCTGTAGCGTGTCTGTCAGTCAGTCAGTAACGCAAGGATTTTATATATTAAGATAACTAGCTAGTACATTACATAAAAAATCTAGGCATGGAGATTTTACGTTGTCTGTGAATGAAATCGTCAGAATGAACGTAAACAACATCCATTATCATCCATCCATACGGTAGTCTGAAAACGCACTTTCTTTTTAAGTATAAATAATTTTCTGCGCGCCATCTGCTATTCTGCACCTGCTTTTTCGAGATGCCGGGAAGAGCGTTGCGATTCTAAAAACTTGTATTTAACTTTACATTTACCCCTTCTTGATAACTAAAAAAATTAATTTTGTCCTCTGATAAATGCATGTTAAGCTCAAGAATGTAACATTTCAATGAACTAACGCCAAATGTTGACATTCTAGGCGTCAGTACCTCAAAACATTAAAAGATCCTGTTCACAGCACATAATATCGATAAAAACCCGATCCATTGACATATTAGTTTCCAATGACACGTATCTATGTACCGTTGCGCTCATTGGATTTGACATTATTTGTTTTTGACAAAACTATCGCTAAGTCACTTAGTAAAAATTATTTGTTTACAAAAAGTCTACGTTCTCGTGGCACGGACTTTATTTAAATTTCGAATATTGAATTCTGTAGTTAGCAACAACGCATAAAAGTAAGAGATTGGTAATAGCATAGTAGAAACGCCAAAAGATTACCACAAAATGATTCTGAATTTGATCCTATGGGAAGGTTAATTAATTTACATGTAAACTACGGTATACATGTAAATTAATTAACCTTTGCCATAATTAAAAATATTTCGACACAATCTCTACTTTAATGGGGCTTTAGCATCAAAAAAGTTGGGTTCATGCCAAATCGAAGCTTTTGTAAGATTTAATTAAAATATTATGATAAATTTAAGTCTTTGTAGATACACGTCGTTGCCAGCTGATTTGTTAATTCCTTTGATCATTAGCACATTGTACGAAATTTTCGCTTGTTTTATAGACATTGTTTTAAATGTCTGACGTAACCTTTGTTTTTTTTACGGAACAAAATATTCATAATTTACAGAGAGATATATTATCTCCCTTAAAATTATTAATATTTTGTTCAGTAACCTTTATATTTCCGTAATGGTAAATATTTTTTGTTAAAATGTTTTGAGCTTCGACTGCAAGAATAGGTAAAATTGCATTACTCATTAACTTTACATTTAATATTTTTCGGGTAGTATTGGCATTAAGCCCAGTTGGATTGTTTTAAAATGGATTGAATTTGATTTAAAATGGATTTAAAATGTTGTGTTTATCATTTTTTATTCAAAATAACTTTTAGGAACACCCGGAATATTTTTTTGTCTTTGATTGATAATAATTAGGGGTAGATTTGAAGCATTTATTGAAAAGCAAATTAGGAGAGTTTAAAGCCAGGCAGTGGACTGTAAAAGGCTATAAACAAAGTAAATAACTTTGATATTTATTTTTACATATGTATATAACAAGAAAAGGCCCGCAGCTATGCCCGTTACGTTTCTGCATGATCCCTTAGGAATTACGAGACATCTCTTCTAAGTGCGTTCCCCAACAAACATCCATGCCAAATTTCAGCGTTTTGTCCCCAGTAGTTTTGGCTGTAGCTTGTCTGTCAGTCAGTAGGCGTAAGCGACATTAGGACTGGCTTACATTGATAGAGGACACAGAAAGACTGCACGGTTGGCCTAGTGGTTTAAGCGGTCGCCTCGCCGCTTGGTACTGTACCGCGTGTCGTGGGTTCGATTCCCACACGAGACAACACTTTGTGTGATCTACAAATTGTTGTCTCGAGTCTGGGTGTTCATTGTGTCCGTTGATTGAATGTTTGTAAAGTCCCCCGCGACACAAAACACGTTGTTTTTACACTTCTGCAAAATTGAATGCAAAGGCGGACTTAATGCTATATAGCATATTCTGCCAGTCAACCTTTATGTGAATTATTGTTCTTAGTGATTGCCAAAAATGCTTCAATGCTGGCGAATCCCATGCTATGATAATTATCATAGCATATGATTCTCCATAAGCTTAACGATAGACGATAAAATGATTTCGATATCATTTATTAATAATATGAAATTAACAACTACGTGTGATCATAATCCATTATTTAATTCGATACGTTAAGCCTATAATCATGTGATAACAAGAAGTAAGAATAATTAATGTCACTTTGTTCATCATAATAATAGCTGCAGTATTTCCTGCTATTATTTGTAAGTAGCAATTTCATAATTATGACAATTCTACATGTATGTTTTAGCTGTGTACGCTTTTACGCCTAAATTGTATTCCTAATTTTTTTTGAAGACAACTTTGGCACTAGGAATAAATCTTGTGTCGCTGAGACATACGATCAACGGGCACAAAGAGCACAAGACTCGTAAAAATACAATTACAATAAAATTCAGAATGATTTCATCATCATCAGCCTTTAACAGTCCACTGCTGGACTAAGCCTCTCCTTTGAAAGCAGGAATTGGCCTACTATACCACGCTGGTATAGGGTTTGTATCAAGTTTTCCTTCTCTTACAGTGTTGTTATCTGCATAATATGCTCCCTCTGTCGGCTCTTACAACACCCATGGGATGATATGGGGTGGTGACATTCCGTATTCTTAATCCGTCACCACACGGACCAGAACAGAATGATTTATGGATCATTTAAAAGTGTTTTATTGGGTGGAATCGAACCTTTAACACTCGGCGCGGTGTCAGGTGGCGAGGCGCCCACTATACCACTACGTTAATCGTGCAATCCAAATTACTAAACTCAGATACTAGATACTGAACTTAAGACATATCATAGAATACTTATTAACACCCCTCGAAGGTCATAATTGAGTTTCGTATTCAGGTAAGCGAGGTCGCGGTTTTAGTATTTTCTACAATTACCAATTCCACTTGTCAAAATAACTGCCTGCTAACTTATGGTAGGCAAACAGTGAAGTCGTAAAGTGTCTGTCTTCCTTACCCCTGGCGAAGTTTACGAAACCTGTCACAAAGAAAGTTGACAGTTTTTACTGGGAACCGTATAACTAGATTTTCTTGGTCTATGTCCCATATTTTCTATTTCGTCAAGTTCTGTGATGACTTATAATTTTTTTGAAAATTATTAATAGAGATAATTTTAGTAACTTACGTATCCATTAAAATTCTCGCTGCCAACCAAGTCGACTCTTAGAACGTGCCATCCATCCTCGTAGTTCACGTTAAGTGGCGTCAGTATAACAGTTCCAGTGACGGGATCAGCACCATTGGGAGTGATTTCTTTAGCCATAACGACGACTTGGTCCGATCGGGAGGCAGACTTCATGTACACATGCGCTTCTATAACACCAGTGGACTTCATCTCAAAAGTATACGACGACACGCAACTCAACGTCTCACTCGGACTTATAAACATGTCGCTGTCTGGATGAGGGCTGTCCACTGTCGAGGCATTATACGGCACAAGATTCCACGAAGCCATTCCTTTACAAATTGCGCTGCCATCGTTAAAAGTTTCAGGAAAATTTGCGCCAAATTCGTATGTAACGCAATTCTCACACACCACCGCTGAAGCAACCAACAGCAAAACAAACGAATATTTAATGTATTCCACCATAATGTCACTTATACACCATCTGGTTTTCGACTGTCTTATAAATATTGTAATTAAGTAGAAGCACAATAAATTTATCGTGGATAACATTATCTTTTCGTATCCGACATATAGATAAAGTGCAATGTTTTCTTTTTATCGGTCGCTAGAATTTTGCTTCGTGGATTTGTTTGCTATTTAAATTAATCATGATGTAGTTAGCTGATCACAAGTAAAAACAAAATACTTTTTAAGGAAGTGTGATAAAGAGCTCATTGAAGATCAATACCGAAACGAAAATTCAAAATATTGTTACACCTTCGCTCTATCAAGAAGAAATATTGGGTGAGAGCCCATACGCCCCTTAAAATTCGCCCCGTGAATAAAAGTTCCAAATTCGTGCCGCTTTGGAGAACCCGTACGCCCCTTTTCAAGGGGCGTAAGGAGAAAATATTTACTTGATATTTTTTTAAGGGCCCATACGCTCCTTCCGTACAATCTACATATGATATTGTTAATAAAAATAGTACGGTTAGGCAAAACATAGTTTTACTGCTTATAAAATTTGGAATACTGAGTTAGAAATATTGCTATTTGTGTTAGTATAGTGTTCATACTGCATTGTGTAAATTCAAGTTATTGCTACAGATTGTAAAAAATAGTTCTTATATATCGTATCTGTTTTTTATTTACCTACAAATTTAATTTAGTAAGGACCCATTGGTTTTAAAATTGTAATGAGTTTTCCATATGAGTCTTTCTGTGCCTAATTTCTGGTTGATAACTTCTAAACCAGGTTTTATAGACGACTACCTACCTTCTGTTAATTTATGTTGCCCTGGTATTTTATTAAACATATTGCAGATTGATAACTTTGTAACCAGCTTTCTTATAAACACCTAACCTCTGTTCATTTCTGCAACCATGGTATTTTTAGAACAATCGTCATACTGGTATCATTTATTTATTTTATAATAACTTAAATATTTCAAGCAACTTTACTTAAGTTGTCTTAAAATTAAAATAAGTATAAAGAAAAGTAACTATTTCTTAAAATACTATTCAAAGAAATATTTATTGCCATACTTCGTTTTAATAAATAAAAAAATGGACACATTACTGTGAGGCGGATACCTAATCAATATTATAAAAAGAGGATCTAAAATAATAGTTCGATTATATACCTAGATGTGTTTTAGTAATAACATAACAAATCTGTGATTTTGTTTATATTTACAAAACCCACCATTACTCTCTTTACTTAATTTAATTTAACAAATAATGTTGCTCAGGTTCTGTTGCCGACCGCACTTTCACCAGCATAAGTACATACGCGTCGTAAGGAGCATATGGGCACCAGTGCTATTTCACGGGGCGTATGGGCACAAATTCCTAAAAAGGGGCGAATCTTGCGGGGTGTATGGGCTCCCACCCAAATATTTTGAACACCTTATTTTGACTTATGAAATATAGGATATTTCTCTCTTAATTTTACGATTGAATACAGATACTACAGGCGCTAACCGTGGTCCGCTTGCCAATCTAAACAAATAAAACATAATATTAGGTTTTCTATAGAGCGACTGTCGTCTAACCTCCAAAACCTAAAGGGATGGTGATTTTCCATGGTTTAGACCAGAATCAATTTATTTGAGGGTACTACTCGACTAACAACTGTCAAAAACCTTCATGACAGGTGGGACCGACGGTTTAATGTGCTCTCGTGGCACGAGGTCAGCCATAATTAACAAGTTAATGCGCACAAAACTTAGTGGTGCGTGCCGTGGCTTCGAACCTTATGCCCTCTACATGGCAGTATGTTGGTCTCCACAAGGCTATCGCTGCCTAATCGCTTTGCCTCTAATTTTCACAATGTCATCTGCTAATTTTAGGAATTTTATTTCTTTATAAATCATATGTAATGTATGAAACACATCAGTACGTCTGGACTAAATTTGATGAAATTTTGTGTATACTTGAGTGGATCTCCGAATCCAATATGTAATATGATTTTTGGTTTTATTAACAAATAACAGAAATTTCACAAATGAAATTGCGTGAGCTAATCATTTATCTTTAAACAGACAAAAAGTTTGAATTTCTTATTAGATTAAGTTACTGAAGGAAATTTTAGGTTGCTTATCAATAAAGAAATTTATTCTTGGCATTGATATTGGGCTTCGCCTTTTATCAACAGACATACCTACACGGTCATTGATGAAATGTGCGTAGTTGTAGGTATTTGTCTTGTAGAAAGCCAAGACACTTTATTTTCAGTCAACGACAAAACATGTCGAAGGTTCATAATTGGGTCGTGTTTTTGAAGTTTGGTACTTTTTCCAGAGCTCTGTTATTTATAAACCGATTCCGGAATTTCGTTTCTTTTTGGGAAGAATATATATATGTACCTCTCTTTTCTTTGGTTTCATTTAAGTTTGAGAAATTAAATTTTAAGATGGTATTTTGTTAAAATTTTGCTTGAAAAACCACTGGAACACTCCACTTTTCTATAAAATAAAATTTGTTTTTCAATTATTATAGTCATAGTTCTAGTGTACAAAGAAGGTCATAGACTCGATTATTACGAGTCCTATCTGAGACAAATATTTACGTGAACTGCCCAGCCAAAACAAAACATAATAATATTGGTTACACCATATTCAATCCAGTAGTTTGGTTACAAAACATATTTGTTACACCAAGATGTTTTGTTTCGGCTGGGCAATTTATCTATAACTAGAGGATGCCCGCGGTTACATCCGCGTTATTTAAGGCTACTGGTCTGTCCCGGTCGCTCATAGCGTGATGTTATATAGCCTATAGCCTTCCTCGATAAACGGGCTATCTAACACTGAAATAATTTTTCAAATCGGTACAGTAGTTCCTGAGATTAGCGCGTTCAACCAAACAAACAAACTCTTCAGCTTTATATATTATCTATAATCTAATGACCGGGGATCAGGGATATATCATCTTAACATAGTCTCTTTAACCCTGCTGTTCACAATGAGTTATTAGTGTTACTCTATGGTGGTTTTAGTGAGTAGGCTCATACGCTATCTAAAGTTCTCAGACTCCACTTATTAAGCAACAATTTCATGGAGCATTATGGGTCTTCATCCCAATTCCAATGACTGTGTGGACTGTTCCTTTGAACAGCCCACACTGTTCTTTTACGCAAGAATCATTTAATATATTTATATTAAATTATTTCTGCGTAAAACCATTTAAAATAAACATCTATTGTTTATTTATTTTGTTTTGGAAATCCCTGTAGTATTATTTTCAGTAATACTCATAGTGATTCTAAGTAATAGATAATTATTTAAAAACGGTAATGGAAATTACTCAGAAATATTATTGTTCAGTTTTTATTTATGTTTGATAATTTCAGGATAAAATGTTGTTTATAAAACAAAAACAAATACTAGGAAATCCTTTTATTGTTGTTTTAATTAGGTATCTAAGTATGATCGTCCTGATTAAAATGCCTCTACAATATGGGTGGCGACGTAGCTTATATGCCTTTAGTAAAATGTTTTATCTTTAGTATCTGTGTAGTATATACTGTATGGATAATATAATAGCTAAGTGCAAAAAAAAGCATAGAAAATCAAATACATCGAGTAATTTACTATGTGAACCACACCATCAATTTATTGTCTTATGAGTGTCATAAGTGCGACATGGTACTAGGTCGTTTTTCCGTCTGCCATTATCGTAGGAAATTAGGTGACAATAAGGGCGGGTCACACACACCACGTCATTTGGTTGCCTAAAACGCATGTTTAGTGACAAACCAAACGTCGTCATTATACATTTGTAGTCTACTGCTGGCCATCATCATCTCAGCCTAGATATGTCCACTGTTGGACATAGGATTCCCCTGAAGCTCTCCAAACATACCGATCTCAAGCCGCCCACATCCATTGCTGTACATAGGCCTTTCCTAATATATGTTACTATAGCATTGTGAAGGAATAGGATAATTTTTTCAGTATATATATAACGCTGGTAAGACGGGTACGCACAGAATTTTATGTCCTGTATTCCCTCTCTTCGGGATACTCGATATAAAACCCTATGCCTTAAAAAACATAAACTAAAAGAACAAAATTGTAATCCCCATAAAACTATTTCTATAACATTTGATATTGCCAGTTTTGAGCGAAAATCCATGAATCACCGGTTTGTTTGAGAGGTAATCCGATGAATGCCGAGCGTGTCAAGCGGCCGGATGTAGGTGGCGCCACCGCGCGTGACGTAACCAACACTTCCGGTGGCGCGCCAAAGCCTTCGGCGTATTTTGTTAGCCTATATTGAACGGTTAATCCAGATAGGAAATGCGAGTGTTTTAGTACGTGTATTCGTTTTAAAGTCAACGGTGTTATAGTGATTGAATTATTTGGATTATATGAAATGCTAATCTGTGTTGTTTGCAGGTTTACCTGGCCGTTTGAGCATTTTTAGATATTGGGCATGCTGAACACCATCATAATGCCCAAGCACATATGCTTGGGCATTATGATGGTGTTCAGCAGAGGTACCGGATGATTGAGCCTACACATCGTGTCATTAAGATGCTTTGCATGTCGACTTGAAGAGACCTTCGAAGGTTTTGCGATTGATTGTTTAGTTTCAATCAATGTCGACCATTTGAATAATTATCATCGTTCTAGTAGATATCCTAGTGGCAACCTGGGGTCCGCTTCCAAGTCTAACTGGATTTTACTAAATATTACTTGGCTCAATATTCCACAGAACGACTGTCTGTCTAACTTAAGCAACCCAAAGGGCTAGCAATATTCCATGTTTAAGAATAGTATCTAGTATCAGTTTACTCTCATAACGACTGTCAAACATAATCATGACAGCCGGGACCGACTGACGATGTCAAGTCAATGCGGGTTGTCTATAGTCTTGTAACGCCCAATGTACACTGTATTGTACAAAGTCACGTTTAGCATACCAGCCCGGGCTTAAAAATAATTCATCACATACACGCCCAATGTACAAATGTAATGCAATGTACAATTGTGATGGTGATTTTATATTAAATTTTCGCACCAGCTTCAATTTTACCGAAATGTTGTGGTTGATGGATTCATAAGAAGCAAATATGACAGCTGACATTTGAAACTAATCTATAGAGTATAGACAATTAGATTACTTGCGCCATTTTTACAACCATGCGACCGGCTCGGCAAACAGGTGAGTTTAAATCTTAATTTATTTATAGGTTGTTAGAGAAATTTACTTTATATATAAGAAAATAACAAAGATTATATATTTTTTTGGAATTTGTGTTATTTTGAATCAATCACATCGATTTAATTTTCTATATTGGCTCAAAAATTTTTGTTCATTTTAATGTATAATGAGCGTTTATGTTAAGCTATTTGACAAAAAATGTTGTTATTGTTTTCAGCTCTCAGGGAAAACGATATTGAAATTAATTAAGTGAATCTATAATAAAAAAAAATTTACACACATCTGAAAAATCGTCAGAATGCGACAGTGTTAAAAACGAAAGTTCAAGTGCTGAAGATGAAAGTCAAGAATCGTTGGTCAGTGGAAGAGGATATGGTAGGGGATGAGGAAGAAGGCGTGCAGGAGAATAACGTAGAAGGTCCAGAGTACGGGGAGCGGTACAAACAGTCGCAGTCGTGGATGAGGAATGAGTAGGAGAGGTAGGGTAAGAGGGCATCAAGAAATAGAAGAAAATTTAATGAGAAAGAAAATGCTATATTTTTATTTAGACTTGATTTATTTTACACAGAAAATTGTTCTTTAAGTTACTTTTATTTTCTAGTTGAAAATTAGACTGATTTGTAACAGAGGCTGATTAAAACCATAAAACAATAATTTTATCTAAAACTTGTTTTAATAAAGACAGATCACATAAACGCCCAATGTAAATTGAAATAAACACGATATAAACACTAAAATAAGGAGCACTAAGCCCAATTCTACCCCATAGTACCCAGAAAATTAATAAAAAATTCCTGGTTGTGTTTTACACCAAAAAATGTCAAATGTGCGTGGGCTGTAACCGTGTTAGAATATATTGTACATTGTATTGAACATTGGGCAAATAGCACCTCATACCAGAAAATGGTTTGGGCGTTACGAGGATAGAATTATCGAGTACCAACCTCCCTGATTGAAATCATTGACCCTAAATCGCATTGCACACCAATCACTTGCCCATTAAATCCGTCAAAACCAAAATTCATGAAGAGATTACGATAATTCGCTTTCTGACGTACACAGTGAACTGCTTATAGGATTATCGACACGTTTTATTATGCAAATGGATAACGCCTTCCGCAACGCCTTCAAGTCTTCAAATAAAATAGTATTAGGAGAAAACTCAATAATCTTGTCTATTTCCATAAAAATCAATAAGCTATTTGGCAAGTCAATGCATAATGTAACACATTAACACGTTAAAGGACACTGACTGCCTTTAATCGTTAGAACAATAACCTTCTATTGTGTGTGTGTATCGTTTACCGTATTGTGTGTGTCTTGGCCTTAAAAGTGACATAACAACATAACATAACGTCACGCCTTTATCGCCGCACAGGTAAGCAGAGGTGTTTTACACGGTATTCTCTCGTTTTCCATAAATTCATTTGCACTAATATTGTTTGCCATAAGCATCCCCGATCATAATATTTACTTGCACTATTATCATTTATACTAATAACGTTTGCCTTAACAACTCAACAGTGATAACTTTTATTTGCCATAAAATGACTTTCTATAACAACAAATATCATAAATTTATGACCAATGGAATTAGTGAAAGTCATTTTATGTCATTTCACGATTATGATAACTGAAGCGTTATTTCTAATGAAATTATGGCAAATACCAGTATGGCATATGAAATTGTGGCATTTTAAATTATGGAAATCATTAGTAAACCGTTTTACACACCCACACTTCGGCAGTTATGTTTCGGTTCCAATGTAATATGGGGCGAGCCTAGTGCAATCTACCGGACACAAATAACTTCGAAAAGTAAGAGGTGTGTGCCCGGGAAAACTGGGGATCGAACTCGAGATCATCGTCTAGGCAGTCCTTTACGTAGGTACACCACTGGGCACCTATCGGCACTAAGTCACAACAATATAATAAATAACTTGACGTATCTACGTATTGAACAGAGAGGTCTTTTCAAGAATTAGATTGCCGCCACCTCCTTGATGAGCATTACTGCCTTACAGAAGAATGCGGCTTGGTTACAAAAGCGGATTCATGAGCAGAAGTAGGCAGAACACTCATGGCCACTATTGCCAATCGCCAGCTATTTTTAGATAATTTTATATTCTGTTTGGGATTCATCATCAGCCCCTAACAGTCCACAGCTGGACTAGACTTGTCCCTTGAACGGAGGAATTGGCCTACTATACCACGCTGGCCAAAAAGGGTTGGTATAGGATTTGTTTTAAGTTTTCCTTCCTTAAAGTGCTATTTTCTGTATAATATGCTCCCTTGTCCGTGTGGTGATGGATTAAGAATACTAAATGTTACCGCCCCATATCATCCCATGGGTGTCGTAAGAGCCGACAGAGGGAGCATATTATGCAGAGAACAATACTGCAAGAGAAGGAAAACTTGATACAAACCCTATACCAACCCGTTTGGCCAGCGTGGTATAGTAGGCCAATTCCTACTTTCAAAGGAGAGACCTAGTCCAGCAGTGGACTATTAAGGCTGATGTTAAGGCTGATGTGATGCTCCCTGTGTCGGCTCTTACGACACCCATGGATTGATATGAGGTGGTGACATTCCGTGATCTTAATCCGTTGCCACACGGACAGAGGATTATGTGTAGTTAATTAGGGTCTCCCTTGTTTGACCGACAGGAATTTGATAAGTTTTCACTTCCCAAAAAATTTTTCGCATAATTTCATTTGCCAAATTATTACTTAGCAAAAAATCTATTCACAAAAATTGTAACGCAAACCTAATGTTTGGGAAATGAGCGTTTAAATTATAACTTGTTTACCAACTAGTAGTGTTCACCGTTTAGCAAGCGATAATTAACAAGTTAAATGCATAACTCCGAAAAGTCATTGGTGTGCGCCGTGGATTGGAACCCGGATCCTCTGCGTAGCAATCTGTCGCTCTCTCCGCTAGGCTATCGCAGCGCTGCCTTTTCCAATTCCTTGACCACGTGATATTATATCGAAAACCAATGTCAGTTCCATACGTTTTTGCATTCAGAAAATAGTGATATCGCTATTCGATTACCATTTATCAAAAGGCCATATTTTTTACCAGATAAAATTATGCTTATAAAATACTGCGTGCAAGTTCGCAACAAGGAAGCACACATTTTGTCTACAGTTGATAACTGGCTCCGTGGTCCAGTGGACCTCCGATCAGCAGTCACATACGCTATTTCGGTTCGATTCTCGGGTCGGGCAAAAGTGTTACTGGGTTTTTCCGAATTCTCAGTACCAGCACGGAGTCTGGTGATGTGCCCGGTAACGGCAATAGGCTCACCCCTATTACGTGAGACCTCAAAATACTTGGCGAAATGTAGGTGTAATATTACACCTCTGCCTACCACTTCGAGAATACAGGTGCGAGTCTATAAAAAAAAATAAAAATAAAAGTTGAAAAACTAAATACAATAAATGGTTGATGAAAAAAAACACAGCTTAATACGGTAGTAATATTTTCCTAGTTATACGCTAATTACGTTAGTAAACCTGCCATTATCAGCGCATTTTAAATCGATATCAACATTTTCTCAGTAATCGAAAGATCTATAACTGAAATACGATTTACGAATAATTATGTTGTTTATAAGATAACTAGTTCATTAAAATGTTAATATCGATTAATGTTTAGTGTTATCAATAAGACGATTTATTCATCGCAGTCTCGCAGGAAATTTGAACTTCGCAGTATATGTTTATAATAAGCTGATATATTATATTATGTAACTAGACGAGTAGTAACTAAGATCTATGGTAGTTGTTATAGGTATGCAGTCCTAATGGATAAACTGACACTAGTTGTTTAGAAGTTACCCTAGGCAGGTGGGAATTGATGTAGAAGGCAATGGAAACTAGTTTACATACATCCACTTGATCAGGGCAACGCGAGATGTCTGACATATTTGACTGAGCTTCTCAGCGCTAACGATATCAAATACAATATGCAGTTACCTGGATCTTCACTGGTGTCAGGCCTGGAGCTAGCTAGATAAACAAACAACAAAATTGGCCAAAATAGGGAGTGTTATATCTAGGTACTTAGCCGTTTATACTCCACATGCGACGTCTTCAACACGAGGAGAGGATTCACACAATTATCAGTTTTACAAATGTCAATGTTCAATATAATATCACAAATTTATCAAGGGCTCACAGAACTTTGTCGGTTAAATCAAAAGCGGCAGTTTTACAAGGTTTTACAAAATTTAATTCGCGTAGCTGGTTTTACAATGTGCTTCAAGAAGGCAAAATCAAGCCGAAGCATGACTTGTCAGTCTTGCAAATGTGACCAGTGTCAAAAAATAATTACCAAAAATAACAAATGTAACAAACCGATATTCTCGTTCTAATTGTCAAAGACAATAATTATATCTATTTCAAACACTAGTTTAAACTATGTGAAATCTCTATCCCATTTGGTTGCGGTGGTCAGACAGGCAGTCGCTCTGTGGAAAAACTAATATTCAGATAAAACAAGTTACAACTAGGAAAACGCTAAAAGGATGACAAATTGCATAATAAATTATGAATCCAACCCACCACCTTCCTGTGAATACCTAGGTATTATAATAAGCACTCTTTTGAGCAGGAAAAACAAATATCGCTACGATGTAAATTTCCTAGCTCTATTTAATAACTATCCACCGATCTTTTATAAATTCAAACCAGTACTCATATTACAAAAGGGTCTACAACGGAACTTACAAGCTAACCCTCAAACCTCAAACGTAGTAAAGTACCTACTCCACAAAATCTAATCGAGACCCACATTTCAGTAAGCAGCCACATTCTTATTCAGACAAAACGTAGCCAATAATAATTATGTAAAAATATATACAAGAGGCAACCGAAGCAGAACCCGAGACAAAAACAACATAAGTAAGCAATACAAATAAATAGGTTCATGAATAATGCGGTTGAGGTGGATAGGTGTTTGCCTTGGCGACGACAGACGTTCCATTCCAACGCACTTGCTGCAGACTTAAACTCTCATTGAAGTAATGGCAGATAGTTTATATAGTGGCTCACACCGGGCTTTGTAATGTTTGATCATATTTCATACGAATTGCCTTCGGTGGGTTTGCGTATGTTTTTTCTTCTGAACGGCTTGCCGTGATTATTTAGGATGGTCTGTGGGCTGATTTTTGTTTATGACAGAGGCATATGTTATGAACTTTATTTGTGAAAATCAAATATGTATTTTTATTTTTCTGAATCGGCCTCAATTTTATAAATATTTGAACATTTGGATGATACGACAAAATAGTAGAAACTTGGAGCCACTTTAAATGTATTCTTTTAAAAAATATTAGTAATACATTAAACTCATTGACATCAATGTTCACTGCTGCTAAACCTGGCTACATAGGCGACATAGTAGTGGGAATGTGGGTGGGACTAGTTCAAGTAGGTATACATCAGTTATCGAGACTGTCTATCCATCCATCATAGGCGTTTTTATGTCAGTCAAATGGTAAATTTAAAAATACCTACATCAAAATTAACCATTCAAATTGTTAGTTCCGTATATAAAATAAAAAAGCAATACAATTTCCCGAAACAGTTTTGATGATAATCTCTGTCATAAATATTTTGATCATGACCAATTATTATTTAAAGTCGTACACGCTACCGGGCATTTCACTAACATATAGGTGGATTGCATATAGTAGCGTTATTAAAAAAAAACGTAAAAAGTGGAATGGCTCAATTTATGTGTAATGAAGCTATTAAATAAACAAAGTGGCGCAAAGCCTACGGGCACTACGGTTTGTAATTTACGAAGTTTAATCACGACAACAAGCTTGTGGCATTGATATTAATACCTTAATTTTTTTTTATTTATAGACTCACGCCTGTGTCCCCGAAGGGGTAAGCAGAGGTGTAATATTACACCCACATTCTGCCATGAATTTTTAGGTCCCACGTAATGGGGGGCGAGCCTATTGCTGTACCGAGCACATTACCAGACTCCGTGCTGCTACTGAGAATTTCCTAACGGTAAAACCCAATAACACTTTGCCCGACCCGGGAATCAAACCGGAGACCTCCCAGTCCCACGCACACTTTTATGCCGCGAGACCAACGATAGTCAACGATACCTTTATGAATAATTATAAAATAAGTAAATACTAGACTCCGTCTACGGTTTCGCCCTTCGCCCTTGTGCACTTAAACCTTCCTCAGGCATTACACTATTTATTGGTGAAAACCGTATAAAATACGTTGGGTAGTTTTTGTTTTTATCGCATTGACACAGGACGAAAAGAGATCTTTATTTTATTTAAAAACGTTGAGTAATGGTATAATTTTACAAAAAGAAATAAAATATTTTAAACAAGTTACCTACATTATTACGGTATCATTCACAGTATTTCACTTTAAAAAGAAATGGATCCGCATTTTCATACAAAAATAATCTAGGTAATTTTGTATGCAGCATACCTTTGAACTTTTATATAAAGAGTTTTTGTCAGGGCTTTTTAATTAATTAAAATTACGTATTCAACCCAACATTATTGAAATAATATATTCAGAAATGATTTTTTTTCAGTACCATTGTTTTTAACTTTCGTATTTTGTAGGTACATTATCATGAAGTTTATACAGGACAAGTACTTTATTATGGATATTTTTTTCATAATCATTAGCCTTTTGAAGTCAACTGCCGGAGATAGGTCCTAATACTCCTAATTTGTGACACAATGTCATTTAAAGGCTGAAGAAGGTTTTGGCCTACTATAACACGCTGGCCAGATGGGTTGGTGTATAGTTTGATGTATATTTTACCGTCTCTTTCACATAAATCAATTTACCACGTGAATATTACTTAATGGCCTTTTACGACACATGGATAGAAACTGAGCCGTGACACCCTGGTGGACTGGTGGTTAGTCAAGCCAGCATTTATTAGGCCTTCCCCGTTTACCGGGACTATTTATGTCGTACCTATGTATGTACTTGTTTCTAAACTTCAAAGCATCGTATTCGACATATATGTATCCATTATACATTACATTTGACTACAATACCCTCAATCTATACTATTAACTACAGGTAGCGGAGCGCCGATTGAAGCGCTCTGGACAATAATAGCGGTCAATAGTCAGAGTTCATTGTTGCTTGCTTTCAATTGTGGTGGTCCGTTTGATTGAATAGTTTCTAGAAGATTACCATATGTAATTCATGCTCAGCGTTTAGATTATAGTATTGTATAGCTCTATGGTGATTTTAGGTGTAGTTACAAGATGTTGCACACTAAATAATGAGAATTACAATTACACAAAGGAACATTCGTATAGTGGAATATATTATTATAGTCTTATATAAATCTTGGAACCTTGGAAATCTGGCAGGTAAAATATAATTAATTATTATTTTAAATACACAGTGGAGTAAAGACATATCTAGAAAACGATGGTACGACAATAAGGATGAATTCGATAGATTGGGGAAGTGTACACACACAGGGACAGTATAGGTTATTAAGAAATAAGATCACAGGCTGCAATGGTATTGGAGGACTTTGCGAAAAAGCCTTAGGGACTAAGAATGCCCCACAATTGGCCCTAATGATGTACAAAATACGTGGTGGACTAGAGCCTATAATTTTTTTCGGGTGAGAAAAGGCCCGCGTTAGCAGCTGGACTGTTTATAAGTTTGTTTATCTATTGTACTTGAATATCATTATAAAATCTGACAATAAAGTAAATCATAAAAATAAATATTTAATAGTGTCATTTTAATTACAGAAGCTCATTACTATTTTGTGGCATCACTTCCCAATAGGTAAGGCACTTTCCAAAAACCAATAATTGAAACTGTACCTAACGCTATTCGCGCTATCATCAGCTATTCATATCAAAGAACAAAGAAATCGTAATTGAACACGTAGGTATTAATTTTAATAGCTTTTATTACAGAACGAGGAAAAACGTGTTCCAAATCGCTTCAACGGACGGAAACAAAATTAAAAAAGAGATTTATTTTAGTTGTGATAAAATACCATTTATTTGTTGTTTTTAATCTTCGATATATTTCGGTACTATTTATTCTGCGTGAATATATCAAAAAACCTACTGAAGCGTCAGATTGTTGAAAAAGCATTGGTAACTCAATTCAAATATTGACGTTGCGATAAATACGCATATATGCGTTTCAGGAATTAAACATAGGTCACGTTTGATTTAATTAATCTATAGAAAAAATAAACTAGAGTTTACGTTTTTTTATCCAAGAAGATATAATGTAACATGTTTGCTATAACAAAAAATTTTTGGTTGCTCACCATAGCTCATAATTTTGTTTTGTTCAAGGTACATATCACTCCACCTCCTCCAAGAGGGGATGCGGCAATGTCTGCTAATCGTGGTATACCCCGAAAGGCAGTAGAGGAGAGTCTCATAAACCTCCTACTCCAGCCCTAAGGTTGAGACATAGAGTTACAGAGGGAACGACCGGCAGTAGTTTCCACCGCGAAAAGAAAATGGTGGATGCTTCGCTGTCGTTGCACCAGTGAATGTCATAGGTTTGATCACCACACGGACAACACTCTGTTTCATTAATTGCTGTTTTGATTCTGGCCGACCTGTAGTGTGTCTCCATGTATCGAAAGTAGATGAAGCTATAACGAAAATAAAGAAAAATAATTAGGTATTTTGCATATGTGGTAATTATTTTAAGACGACTGGAGTTTAGAATATAATACCTTTATCCATACCTCCAGGTACCCTATCTCTAACAGCTATCCCATTCCACACTTAACACCTTGTAACTTCATCAACCCAATTTTATCCCTATAAACGTTGAAGGATTCCAAGTTTACGATCGAATGGGCACCTAATGTCGTTATGTCAATACCATAAATCCTGTTTTAGTACAGGTGAGTCTCTTGCCATATTAAAATGTAAATCACACGGCCGATTTAATTTCAGGGTTGGAGAAGCTTAATAGTGGGTACCAAGTTGAAAGAGATAGCGGGCCATTGTATTTTTGCGATAAGATATTCTCTCTTTTCCGTAATTTTATTTTCAATACATACATACTTATTTAGACTCACGCCTGTCACCTGAAGGGTTAAGAAGAGACTACGAAACGCCATTTGCCATTTATTTTCTAGCGATAGGTGGAAAATGTATATGACATTTTCCACCATCTATTGAATAAAAGCGAGGACAATCAACACTGGTGACATCTAGCGAACACGACGGCACCAGACCATGAATCGTGCTATTAATGTTCTCATATGCCATTACTAGGTTCTCAGCTACTTCTGTTCGGCTTCAGTCCACCAGATACAATCACATACGGCCATTTTCAATAATCGAACTATAGATAGATCTGTAGATTTTAGATTCGTGTTTGACATATGTTGTGTGGAGCTTATGTCAAAAACTGTCAAAAACGAATCTAAAATCTACAGATCTATCTATATTTTGAATATTGAATTCCGTAGTTAGTTTGGTGAGCGAATCCTACCCCTAGTGGAGGAACACCACGTGTTATTTCTCCATAGGTTTATTTATGGTTTGTCTCAAGTTGACTAAACGATTCAACTTTTCTACGCATATACGCTTTGCTATCTTATTATACTTATTAATACCATTAGAGTGATCCGCCAGCTCGTCTTCTATCAATACAAGCAATAAAAAATATCCGATTGATTTGAGTCAAAACATTACATATACATAATAGGGAAAATAATAATGCTGATAGAATATTTTTTATGTATACGTCAGGTTTCAATGCCTATTTTAAGATTTTCAATAATGTATTGAAAATCATAAAAAAGGCACTGAAGCCTTTTGTATTGGTGACGTGGTGGAAACTGCAGGCGGCCCGTCCCGACTCTGCTATTGGTTCCTGTGAGTGTAATCGACAGAGTTCAGGCTAGCACAAAATGTGTGATGCTCCTCCCTAGAGGCGTTAGGGACCTACTTACTTAAATCACCACGATGTCCTCAACATTCCCCAAAGTTTACCAGGATTACGTGAATCACCGTTATCATATCTTACGCAGGCATCGATAGTCTAGTGGAAACATATCCAGGCTACTAAGCAGAGGGACAACGCTAGGAATGAAGATGATATTACTTAAAATCTGCTTTTTTATCAATATGGGTCCAGTTCAAAGGCAAACTTAATGGAAACCTCTTTCTGGGTCTTTGTAGTTACGGGGATCCTGACGAAGAAACAAAAGCTTAAAAAAAATAGCATTAATATTTTTATTTGACCGGATATTACTAAACATGAATTTGGGAAATACCCATGATAGGCAGAAACGTAATAATAGACGTATCTCTTGTTTATCATCACAATACACTTTCCAAATTTTTAAGAATTTGATATGATAGAGTAACTCGGAATATGCAAAATACAAGTAATAATTCCTTTTCCTAATCTTGAATAGCTTTATAAAAATAATAAACATGGCGATAATTATCAGTATATGACTGTTGATAAAAATCAACTCGACAGATATATTTTTGCTAGAAAAACTAAAAAAATCCTTCAATAGATAACAGAATCAATAATGTCGTTTAGTTTACTCGTTGTTGTCTAGTTGTTTATCTTCATCACCACATATTATTACAAAATAAAGGCCTTTGTCGCGTCTGTCTATCTATTTGCAATAAGTTCAAAAACGACTGACTACGCCTACGGTTCTGACCGATTGAAAGTGTGATTCATGAGAAAGATGATGATTGGTGAAGGGGTTTTGTAAATGTACATATATATGTTCTACCCGTCGCTGGTACTACAAATATAATGACTATCGGGATAACGCGTAATAATGTTTCAAGATTCTTCTCTCCGGTACCCGGTTTTAATCCTCGCTTTAACGAGCAGCAGGCACGAATAAACATGTGTCATCCTCTCCTTAGGTATATGCTAAGCCTTATACATAAAACGCCGTAAGCCCGACGATCTTCAATAATTAGTCATTATCGTGATTCCACCTTCCTTTAGATGACGCCAGTTTTAAACTCCATTCTCCTTCAAGAATCATCCAATATTTTTTGTCTCATATACGCTACAGCTTGTACCATATACCGCCCCTACACTAGTTGGCTCATCTTCCCTTGCCAACGGCGTGAATGCTTCGTCCAAACAAATTGCGTTAAATGGTTGACCCCCAATGAAATATTCCGTGACTACACTGTTTATCTACAGTGCTAACTCCATCCACACCTACTGCGGAATAGTATCATATATGATACATGGAAGTACTGCAGAGTTCAGTAGAAATTACTTACAATATTCAAGTGAAATGGTTTTTTATCTTATGATTGTGCGAATAGAATAATCGGATCTTCATATAAAATTATTTTAATCGTACGTCTATGTATTATATATGATACATAGATATATAGATGTACTGCAGAGTTCAGTGGAAATTACTAATAATATTCAAGTGAAATGTGTTTTTATTGTATGATTGTGAGAATATAATGATCGGATCTTCGTGTTAAATTGTTTTAATCTGATGCGCTGTTCTATCTGATAAAATAATGCTTTTGATCTATAGATTGCAATCATTGTTAAGCTGAATAGTGTAGTGTGGTTATTTATACATTTTTTTAGATAAGAACGGAAGAAGAATTAAAAAAAATATAATATACAGATAATAAAAGCGTAAGTGAACTTAAGTTTTCCTTCGGACTGATAGTTCGACGACATAGGTTCACTGTAGTTGACCTCTAGAGTACTCGATTCAAAAAGCTATTATATCTCACGTCACTCAAAGCCAAGCAGTCGGATCATATTATTTTCTTTGTCTTAAGTACGCACAGTAATCTAAAAGAAATTCCGAAGCTCCCTAACAGCAACAGTTACAACTAAGTGTGACTTAAAATTTTGAAAAATATTGTGCCTTAAATATTAAAGAATTATGATTGTCTAAAAATTATGATAGTTATTCTTTATATTCCGTTATTGAATGTAAAATCCAGTAGATATTAATATATGTATGTATTGAAAGAGGTTACAAGAAAAATACAGTTATTTTTATCAAGTAAGGGGGTCGTTCATATATATCTTAAGTACTTACAGAACGTTAGTCACAAATACAGAACAAAATTTCAGATAGTAGGAGGTTCTCAATTCGAAGGGTTTTTTTATGTGACCACAGAGCTTTAACGTAAATCAATTTTGGTGGCTATGTTTCTCGTGTGGTTGACGGCATAGAATACAAGTGTCACCACCCCCTATCTTCCCGTGGGTGTCGTACGAGGCGACTAAGGGATAACACGATGCAAATACCATCTTTGCGTAGAGACGGAAAACTCGACATCAAACCCTATATGACTGCGTCTTTGGTCTCGCGGCATGTGCGCGTGGGATCGGGAGGTCCCGGGTTCGATTCCTGAGTCGGGCAGTGTTATTGGGTTTTTCTGTCACGAAATTCTCAGTAGCAGCACGGAGTCTGGAAATGTTCCCGGTACGGCAATAGGCTCGCCCCTTATTACGTGGGACTAAAGTATATCTGGCGAAAACTGGGTGTAGAAATACACCTCTGCCTACCTCTTCGGGGTTATAGACGTGAGGCTATGTATGTATGTTTCTCGTGTTTAAATTTGATCATGATCTGACGAGCAGATCATGAGTTATCCTTAATATCTCGTTTTTTTTAATATATTTTTAGGAGCTTTTAAGGTCCTTTTTAAACATATGTATTTTCTATTATTTAGATACACTGCCCTTGAGGTTATCTGGCATATTCGTACTTTTCTGTGAAAATAGCTTTAAAAAGATAATATTAGCTACGATAGACATAACAAATAAACATTCTACGAATAAACGAACTGTTAGACTGCTATAAAGTAATATCATTAAAAGATAAACATTTTGTACACAAACAAAGTCTAGACGGTTTAAATACCACAAAAGGTTGAGAAGCCCTTTGTCATCCTCATGATATTAATGAAAAAGTAATATAATATAATACTAGAATTTGAATGCTGCTCCGCCTGCGTGAAACCTTTCTCAAGAATCACACTACCTACTTATTGGTGAAATCTGTAAAAAAATCCGTTCAGTAGGTTGTGTTCATAAGTACATACAGGAAGGCAAAGAGAATTCATTTATAATATGAATAGACTAGCCGTGTCCCGCGGTTCCACCCGTCACACCTCGTCCATTGAAGCATTACATCGAATCGCTCGCCCATGCTCATCATCATCATCCAAACTTCACTTTGTCCACTGCTGACGAAAGGTGTTGCCATTTGCCTCGATCTTGTGGTAACGTTTTAATCGCCCATGCTACTACATCGTAATCGATTGCGTTTTCTTTTTGTCTGCTTTTTTTTGTTTCTCGTGTGAGTGTGTGGCCAACTCTGGGGTCGGAGTTTTCAGACCGCCCGGAGGCCTCCGAAATGGCCTAATGATCCTTATCCTGAGACAAGAACCGGACCGACAGCTACGTAACCCTCCGAAGCACGGTAGCGCTCAGATGTAAATGTCACACACGGTCACCCATTCAAGTGGCGACCTGTGCAAGCGTTGTTTAACTTTGCCGATCTATTACGAACGGCAAGCCAAGTCTCGTTATGAGCGCTACAAACAAGTCTGCTTCTGTACATTGCATTGTGCTAAATAGCCTTCCTCGATTTCGTATCATACAACAATTTTTTTTTCGAATCTGTATTTTAGTGCCAGAAATTAGCGCGTTCAAACAAACAAATAAACTCTTCAGTTTTATTTTATTAGTAGTAAAGATACGAAATGCTTTTATTATTAAACAATGGCCATAAGAATGCATAAGTAGTTATCAAGGTAAACAGCTAAGTGACTCATGACAACCACAGATATCCCATTGGATATCTGTGGTTGTCATGAGTAACTGCAATGTCAAGTGGCGTAGTCGCTTAATCTATTAGCGCTGATACACTTGAACATTCACTTCACCTGTAAGAAGCATTCTTGCGAATTTTACGTAACAGAAAAATAGACTGCCTCGTTGGTCTCGCGGCATAAATGTCGCGTGGGATTGGGAGGTCTCGAGTTCGATTCCCGGGTCGGGCAAAGTGTTATTGGGTTTTTCGGTTGGGAAATTCTCAGTAACAGCACGGCACAGCACTTTTCCTGAAAAATTGAAAATATCAGTAGTGAAACCTATACATAAAAAAGGACCTAAGGAATGTATTGATAATTATAGACCAATAACATTAACACCTGTAATTGCTAAGGTTTTTGAAAAAAGAATGCATTCAAGACTTACAAATTTTCTAGATAAATTCAATGTTATAAAACCAGAGCAACATGGTTTACAAAAAGGTAAATCCACCACCTTAGCTGCCTTTAAACTTATCAGTACCATAACAGAAAAGGTAGACAGAAAAATACCAATAGTAGGAATGTTCTTTGATATGTCCAGGGCGTTCGATTTTGTTGAACATAACACGTTGCTTCAAAAATGTAATCAATATGGCATACGAGGATTAGCTGAAAAATGGTTGCATAGTACCTTAACAATAGACAGCAATATGTAGAAATTAAGGAAATTGATGATAAAAATGAAGAAATAACAGTCGGATCTTCATTAGAATATAATAAGGTAGGCGTTGCACAAGGAAGCATTTTAGGGCCACTTCTCTTTATCATTTATATAAATGACCTTCCCAATAGTTTAAATCATCCATGTAGTTTATTTGCTGATGATATAGCTGTAGTGATTTCAGCAGATAACACACATTCTTTCAATGAGGAAATTACCCTTACTATTTCCAAAGTAGTAGATTGGATGGGCATTAATAATTTAAGAGTGAACATAGAAAAAACGAAATACATACAATATTACAACCGACACAAATTAATTGATAACTTAAATGTAACCTTCAACAATAAACCTCTAACTGAAGCTAATTGTGTAAGATTTTTAGGACTTAATGTTGATAATCAATGTACATGGAATTCCCACATAGATAATATCTGCACTAAAATCAATAGATTCTCATATGCACTTTGGCGCCTCACAAAAATATGTAATATTAAGATTGCACTACAGGCATATCATGGATATGTGGCCTGGAACCTTAGATATTGTATACCTCTATGGGGAAATTCTATTAACATAAGTAGAGTATTCATTGCTCAAAAACAATGTATACGTGCTATGTGTAATACTGAAACATTGTCCTCGTGTAAACCTCGCTTTACCAAACTTAAAATCTTAACTGTGCCTTGTATGTACATATTTGAAAGAAGTTTATTTGTCAAAAAACATCGACAATTACATAAAAGCTTTTGGTGAAAATTGTAAATTTAATACCAGGTATCCATCCAGGCTTCGATAACCAAATATAAAGACCAAATATTATAATATCAACTGTTACCCTATGACAATTAAAATATTTAACAAAATACCAAATAACATACGAGATCTGCCACTGTCTGAATTCAAAACTAAACTGTATAAATGGCTAGTAGAAAAATGTTTTTATACCATTCAGGAATACTTAAAAAGTCCTCATGAGACTCATTTTAATGACGACTACAAATATATGTAAGTATTAACTACCTATCTATAAGTAATGTAACCTAAAATTTTAAATTATAATTGTTGCTATTTATAATACCTTTTGTTATTTATTAGGTAAATTAATATAAGTTAAAGGTTTATAATAAACTAGTCTATTTATGAAATTTGCATGCCCAAAGGGTGAAAAATATGCTAAGCACATTTATTTTATACACCACCTATTTTATATACCATATTTCGTGCAAATAAATGATTCTTTCTTTCTTTCTTTCTCACGATGTTTCCTTTATGTCTAAATGCCTATGTCTTTTTTTAGTAACGAGAAACGAAAGACATGAGAATAACTTGAGTTAATATACGCACTTTTTGATTTCTATTGCATAAACTAATTACCTAAACCAAGCGAAGGCTTCGCTTGGTTTAATTAGTCTTTGTAAAAACAAATCATACTGTCATCATACTTTTCTACGAAATGAAAGAAAGGAGTAAATAGGTTTTAAGTGGAGATCTGTGTGTCTCTCGGGTTTTAGTCAGTTTTTCATAGTATAAATCATCAAACCATTTTTAAGCTGTTATTACAAAGCGTCTACGATATACCCGCAAGATCAACATGCTAAGTATGCCATGAAAAGCATAATATATTAAATATTTTTTTATTTAAAATGAAACAAATTTTCATACCAAAACCAGATAAAACAGACTATACAAATTCAATGTCCTTCAAGACCAATAAGCCTGACTTCTTTCATGCTCAAAGCCTTAGAAAGGCTTTGCGAGAGGGAACTAAGAAAAATACCAAATTCAATGTCCTTCAAGACCAATAAGCCTGACTTCCTTCATGCTCGAAGCCTTAGAAAGGCTTTGCGAGAGGGAACTAAGAGAAATACCAAATTCAATGTCCTTCAAGACCAATAAGCCTGACTTCCTTCATGCTCAAAGCCTTGGAAAGGCTTTGCGAGAGGGAACTAAGAAGTGGGCCACTTAAGCACCTACCCCTACATGCCAACCAACATGCATACAGCTCAGGGAAATCGACGGAATCGGCCTTACATCAGGTCGTGAACCAGATAGAAGCTACTATACAACAAAAAATCATCTGTCTGGGCACCTTTATCGACATAGAAGGAGCAAAAGATTAAAATAGTAGGCTCTATTCAGTGTAAAAACGCACAAGTAACTTGGTTTTATATAATTATATTATTTACTAGAATTATTTTGTTAGTATTTATTATGATGTATACCTAATTCTGATTTTATTTTAATGTAATACCGTAATTTAAATGGATTTTTGTTTGTCTTAATGGCTTAACATGACTTCTCATTAATCTATTCTGAACATCTAGCATGCCCATGTATGTATAAAAAAATAAAAAACATCTACCACATTCACACAACACCCTATAGTCCCAAACTAAGCAAAACTTGTAGCATTTAATAAACATTAATATATATTATATATTTGTATAGTTGTATACTCATGCTAAACAATTAAATATCTTTATCTTATTAGCAATTTAAACCTTTTCTTTTTGTACAAATATTTAGATATACACCGTTTTTTAAGACAGTGTTTTCTCGAAAAGTATGTACTCACCCCGTGATAATAATATAGAAGCTATCTATAACATTTATTTTACAAAATTTGTAAAAGAAAAATAACCGATTTTTTGCCAAAATTTAATTTTCGTCGATGCACATTATTTATAACTTAAAAAGTAGCTTACCCTTCGTTCACGACAAATTTTAGTCCGGTGAAATGCTGATTTTAAAGAAAATGTTTAATACAAAATATATATTTTTTTGTATATTTTGTAAAATAAATGTTTTTGGAGCTTCTATATCATGGGCTAAGAACATACTTTTCGGGAAAACACTGACTTAAAAACACGGTGTAGGCAATAAGCTGCTCTGTATCCATCCACAAGAGTCAAATTTAGTTTGTATCAAAAACGATTCAGCCATTGATACAAGATCAAAGTCCAAATATGTCCACTTTCGGAATGATTCGTCTCAATTTACGCAATACAAAGATCAATGTGCTTCCACAAACCACTTACAAGGGCTCTCAATATAACAAGCTATGTAATATGTCAAGAGTGGATCTCCAAAATATTTACATGTGCCTTCTTAGATTTTTATTCGGACGTTGAATACGTTGACTGCCTCCGTGGTCCAGTGGATAGTATGCGTGTGCATGTCCGGAGATCCTGGGTTCGATTCCTGGGACGGGCAAAAGTGATAGTGAGTTTTTCCCGAATACTTAGTAGCAGCACACAGTCTGGTAAAGTGCACGGTAAAGGAATAGACTCGCCCCCTATTACGTGGGACCTGCAAATTCTTTACATGGCGAATTGTGGATGTAAAATTACAACTCTGCGTACCTTTCTGGGAATTCAGGAATCTAAGATAAAAATTAAATACGAGGTTTCACCATGGGTTAAACGACCGTGGTCACAAGTTGTAATCATCTTTCGTTTTCAAATTACCTGTCGCAGATATGGTGTAGTGTTTAAGTTCAGACGCCTTATCATCATCATCATAAGCCTTTCATTGTTCACTGTTGGATAATGGCACCCCACTCAGCTCGATTTTTAGCTTTTTGTGTCCAGTGGCTGCCAGCTATTTTGTGTATATCTTTTCACCGCCTAACCGAAGGGCGTCCTACACTACGTATGCCAAAGCGCAGTTAACTGCTGTGCTGGTAGTACAAAGTTCAACAGTTATAGATCGAAATTTTTTGAATATACCCTAGGTTTCTTGTCCACGGATCGAATGTAAAACCTAAAATCCAAGGTACAGAATAAAATTGATTCCCAGTGCGTTTAAAAACACCTATACAGAAATGAGTAAACCACAGATATATTAGGTATGTCTTTTCCATTTCGCAGTGACCTAAAACATGTACAATATTAAGAATAAAAACCTATCTCACACTATTAACTTAGACAATGACACGTGAAAAACACGGTTTAATGCACAAAAACAAACCATGATGGATGTCATAAAAGTTGACCATCCTTTTACGTGACTTCATCATAGCGCGAACCAAATGCCTCAAAACATTATAAGCTTTTCGAGTATACAATGGTGATTTTCCATGCCGGCTTTTTCCACTTCTCATTATTTTAAGCATATCATTAGACGTTTGACCGTCAGGTCAAAATATAACAATATTCTATTTTGGCCTAATGCCATATATTATAGGTAGGTACTAATATTACGAACGGATGTTATTTTGTTTTTTTTTTACGTCGCATTGGAGCGGTTTTATCATTTAATTTTTGTGTTCCATACACAAAAATTTGATAGTTTGGATACTGATAATAATATAATATAGTATAATATTCTACCACATTCACATAACTCCATCTAGTCCAAAACAAAGCAGAGCTTGTACTATGGGTACTAGACAATGGATAAACATACATATGAACTTTTTTTTTGTAAATACACACATATGATACATAGAAATACCCAGACCAAGACAAACATCCATGTTCACGTACACAAATGTTTGACTTGAGCGGGAATCGAACCCGCGGACTTCGGCGTGGCAGTCGCTTATACTCCCGCTGCGCCAACCAGTCGACGTATATAATGACAAATACTTTATATTACATACATACATACATACATAGACTCACGCCTGTTTCCCCGAAGGGGTAGGCAGAGGCATATTAAACGCCCACTTTTCGCCAGTGTTTTGATCCCACGTAATAGGTGGCGAGCCTATTGCCGCTTATTGGGACATTTTGTTTGCCAGAGCCTCGTCCGTTGATCGGCAGGTGCACCACTTGCAGGTGAGGTTGGCTTGGGACCCTAAGTTCTTGGTGGGAACCCTATGCACCCCATTACATACAATGAAACTTAATCACGACTGACTCCCACCTAGGCGCAGCCGCAGGCGAAGTCAAGTCCGCAATGGTACGAATAATGAAATACGTTGCTAGTATTGACACTAATCAATTATATTAAAATTCTAAAACTTTGAAAATTTTGACTTCGAAATATGACGGTAGTCCATATTAGGTACTTATTCCATAATTGTTATCTTTTCCTCTACTAATAATAATAATATGGTAAATACAAAACTGTGTTTCTCCTTTTTTCACAAAGTAACGAAAAGTCACCAAAAATCTTTGATACAACGTAGTTTTCTTTTGATTTCTACGTATTGCCTAGTTTTAGTTGAGATTTTGGTATTGTGCCGCCACGGAAATCGTCGATGTCCACAGTGATTGACACCCACAGCCCACAATAGATAAATTTTAAAAACATTACAAGGAGATTTAACTACATACTATATTATGGTTTAATGTATTGTGGTAGTATAGCTATTTTTTGAGTACATAGAAGACGGTTGGCTTTATGACAAAAGTTCATGGATGAACAAAAGGATGCTAAGGTGATTTAAGATCCACTCACTTAAATCACCTTAGCATTCTTCAAATTGCCATAGCAGTAGGATGACGTGAACTACAGTTAGCACACACTGCCTGTATAGCTTGAGATAGCTTGAGTGAAGTATAAAGCTACAAATAAAATTAAATCATACCACAAATTTCCCCAAAATCCAGTACTTTTAACTCAAAACATCATAAAAAAAAAAACAAACCAACTTCTATCTGATAACGGGCACGGCGCTAATTTATTAAAATAGTTTAAGCCAAGTTTATTATTTTAAAGAAAAACAAAGGCTGTGAATTACTTCGCCTTTTATTCTGGCATGATATACGGTGTAAGTTGGTTAGTTGGTCGGTGTCCAGGCTTATGAGCGCGACGTCAGCTAGTCAGGAAGTTGCCTCGACTTGCGCCGTCTGACGTCGACGCTTACGTAACACGGTGCACAAATTGTGTTCAGGTTTCTCTAACTTTCGTTGGACATACACATCCTGGTTTGGTCTGGTGAAGGTAAATGGATGTGTGTTCTCTCACGCAAAAAATACAAGACTGTTTTTTAAATTGCTACTAAAGCTTTTACGACAGAATAACACATAGGCTTTCTTTCGTTCTGATAACCGATACATACACGAGCAAAGCTGCAGGTGGAATCTTGTCTGCACGGTTGGCGTAGTGGTTTAAGCGGTCGCCTCACTGCGCCGAGTGTTGTGGTTCGATTTCCATACGAGACAACACTTTATGTGATCCATGATTTGTTGTTTCGAGTCTGGGTGTTCATTGTGTCCGTTGGTTGTATGTCTGTAAAGTCCCCCACGACACAGGATTTATTCCTAGTGCGGGAGTTGTCTTTTTAAAAAAGAAAGAAAGAAAGAAAGAAGTCTCCTCTAGCTAAAAGTTAGTAAGTAAGTAGATTAAGCTATAAGTATTCAGGTAAGGTGATCACTCCCAGTGGCCCGCGTCCCAACGGATTTTGTCTTACCTTATTTATAATGGCTGTTGCCCGCGGTCACACCTGCGTCCAGAGGGAACTACTTCGCGTATCCGGTTAATTTATAGCCTAAGTTACTCCTTAGTACATCAGCTATCTGCCAGTAAACGTTCCGTCAAAATCGGTCCAGCCGTTCCAGAGATTAGCGAGAACAAACAGACAGACAGACAGACCAAAATTAAAAAAAATGACATTTCGGTATATGTACCGTGTATACATCCATATACATTTAGTAAAAAGCTGTTATTTTAATATTAAAAACAGACACTCTAATTTTATTTATATGTAAGTATAGATGTATAGATCATCGCATGTGAAACTTCTTCCTAATCCCTCTTCTTCCTAATCCCTCTTCTTCCTAGTCCCGCTTCTCCTATTCCTTTTCCCTTTCCGAACTGCACTTGTGTCTTCTCTGATATTACTTGTGTCCATGGGTGGCGATAATCGCTTTACATCAGTCAACCCACCTGCTCGTTTGCTGCTTACTACATAAAAAGCTTTAATAGCGCGATTCGATCTCACAAGTAGATATATTTTTTAACTATATGTGAGAGAGTTAAATAAAGCTACTTTCTAGTATTTATTTAATTATTTTAACACGATTTTAGAGCAATAAATTACACAAATATACACCAATATATATCGTCCATGTGATGACGGATTAAGAATACGGATTGTCACTACCCCATATCATCCCATGGGTGTCGTAAGAGCCGACAGAGGGAGCATATTATGCAGAGAACAGCACTGTAAGAGAAAGAAAACTTGATACAAACCCTATACCAACCCGTTTGGCCAGCGTGGTATAGTAGGCCAATTCCTCCTTTCAAAGTAGAGGCCTAGTCCAGCAGTGGACTGTTAAAAGCTGATGATGATGATCACACCAATATCTTTTAGCAAAGACCAATAATCACCAAGAAGCATACTAAGACATTGAAACAATACTAATTATGTTTGTCCCTGTGATAAAGTTACAGTCTATTTGAAATCATAAGCGCATTTTAAATGAAAGCGTCCACAGTTAGAAGCCATGTCGAGTATCTAGAGGCCAGAAGCCTTCCGAAATAATTTCCAAATAGTTTGAAATTGTTGGCTGCGTTTTACCTAAAGTTGGAAAATACAGTTCAAATGAACGAAAGCTTGCTAAAATACCTCACCCGACCTTAACCCAGTTTAGATAAATTAGGATTATAAGCGATAGAAAATGGAAAGGAACACTGTTATTAAAATGTCGTAAAGTATTCATTTGCTATGACAGGATGATGTTATTTTAGTACTGAACTACAAAGGTATAGTCCGATCCCGTGGGATTTCGGGAAATCCCTTCTTAGTGCACCCTTACGGTTCCCTAAGAAATATATATGCCAAATTCCAGATTCCTGCGCCTAATAGTTATGGAAATCAAATAAATAGCGATAATATATGTAAACAATACTTTTATTTAATTAAGATTAATATTGCAGTTTTTTTTTGATCACCCGCGGGTCCGCCCGTACGAATTATACACTTAAACCATCCTCATTAATCACACTATAAACTGGTAAAAACCGTACAAAACTCCGTTCAGTGGTTTTTTTTATTTTTTTATGGTAATAGGCGGCAAACGAGCAGACGGATTGCCTGATGGTAAGTCTATGGACACAAGCAACACCACAGGAGTCAGAAGTGCGTTGCCGCCCCTTGGGGTTGGGAAAAGGGATAGGATGAGGAGTGGGGTGAGGGAGAAGGAATAGGGGATAGGGCCTCCGGTACTAAGTTTTTGAGTATACTGCGTTCAAACAGACAGATGCAGCCGGAGGACTTCATTTCATAATATGTATAGATTATAATCAAATACCTACTATTTCGCAAAAGAGAAGGAAACACGACATCTAAACCTATGAATCCACCTGAACAGCGTGGTAAAGTAGAAGAGTATCAAATTCTACTATTGCCTCACAATGCTAAATCTTTTCTTTTCTTTTTCGAGTGACTTTGTGGCCATTTCTAGTACCGGTTTTCAGACCTTCATGGCCCTTCGACATGGCCTACATGCTATTATAAAAAAGAAAATATTATCATATCAATATTATCAAACGAAAGAAAAACAACCTAAAATACAGCAAAACTAAGAATTCCATTCTTACTGTACTAACTACTAGACCTAAAAGCTGCTTTAATTTACCTGGCTATGATTATTCCCACTCGCGTACCGAGCAGTACTTTAGTCAAACTTTATTATGTCTTAACTGGCGTACCGACTCTTATTACTAAGTTACGCCCAAAACTTCGCCAAGTCTAAACTGTGGCTTGTCTTGTAATAGTAAACAAATTTTAATTAAATAACGTGTTGCTTGTATATATTACAAGTTCTGTTGGGAAGATAATTATTACGTAATCAGACGAGTTTTAATATATTTTTTTCGGTCGTTTATAGTCAGTATTGGGCCACAGCTGGTGTAGCTAACACTGATGCGTCGGGGTGCATGAAATGTTATTTAGGACCTTTGTTATTTAATTACTATGTATATCTACATAATTATTTATTATAACTAATTGTTACACATACAACCGTAACACGTCAAAAGTGTCGTACCCGGACAACTTCCAAGTTCGCCCCTAGAGTCGCTAATTAGAATCTTAGTATCACCAGAGACAAGTAAAGACTTTACTTGTCTCTGGTATCACCAATAGGTATATTACGAATGAGTTTTTCCCCTTTTTCGGTACGCGTAGACTCACTCAATAATTACAACTGACAAATTGGGGAAAGGCTATTATAGTATTGAAGAGTTTATAAATGACAAACGGCAGACATAATAATGTATTTTAAAATTAACCTAATTGACATTTAATTAAGACAGTAATGGTAATGGAATATTCTAATGTGTTTATATGTATATATATATATATATATATATATATATATATATATATATATATATATATATATATACAACATGTAACAAGTTTAAATGCACATCTTGAAAGTACTTTGTTCAGAATCGGCGACTGAATCCATTTCCGTCATTTTTAATATTGTTTATTTTTAGTCTTAAAATAATTAAAATAACGTAAATTGTAGTCACTCATTTTTTAAAAATTGAACTATTTGAAAATAAACCTTAAATCAAAGCAGAACGGCTTATTTTTAAATGCATTTGTTAAATGGTTCCACGTTGACTTACACAAACGCACACATTAATACAACACATTTCTTTAAAAATTGAGCTATTCGAAAATAAACCTTAAATCAAAGCAGAACGGCTTACTTTTAAATGCATTTGTTAAATGGTTCCACGTTGACTTACACAAACGCACACATTAATACAACACAATAGATGGCAAAAGACAATAGCACACAATTGACCACCAAAATGTCTATCATCTATCTTTCACTAACGTAGGTAATAAACAACGGGAAAGATCGAGACGTAATGTCTCGCTCGCGCTGGCGCATGAGCGGCATGACAAGCGCAGCGGGCGATGCGCTTAGACATATTATGACAAGTACAACCGGGAATATCTATCTGATTCTATCAGTGAGTGCTGTGAAAACCTTTTTAAAAGTTCACTTGTTTACAAAATGTGTAATGGTGTATAATTTAATAATTATCAACAAGCCGGTGCCGTTGTGGAATGTTCAACATCATCTTGATGTTGACTTGACACCCCTGGACTTTCTCATTGTGGAGAAATATTAAATCACCAGTTTATTGTGACGAGAGAAAAAGTGCCGAGTAGTTAATTAATTATGATACTAGCTGCTTTTGAAACAGTGAAAAGATGTGATTTGTGAGGAAATAATGAAGTGCTACGTGGACTAAAGAAATGTGATTTAAGCCTGTAAGTTATTTTATTATTCTATTATTGTAAGTTTTTAGATTCACAAGACAACTTTAAACACGCCGTTCTTGTTTATTTCTCTCATTGATATTCTTTTACTTTATCGATCAATAAAGCTAACTAGGTATGATTAAGTTAAGATAGTCACAATAGTCACTTACGATGTTAAGAAACAATAGATCGTGCATATTAATAACAAACAATAAATGATTCGACTGTCCACTCCATAGCCTAAAAGTGTGATGGAAAGAAATACTCATAATATCTTTGGTAATATCAACAGTGGCCGACAAATTGTTCAAACATCATTTTTGTAAACCCCACTTTATCAGAGTGTGGTTTACAGACTGAATTTCATACATTTTATTATATCGTATCGTGTTTCGTTCCTATCAGATCGCTGTTGTTTGTTTACCGTAGCAACCGTTTCGTTTGTGTGCGTGCGCAGATTTAGAGTGACCACGATTTTCACTTTTAATTGAGTTAATACTTTCTTTAAAAAACATTATTTACGCAAATAAAAAAATATTTCAATGCATGCATTATGATTGTAACAAGGTTTTCTAATTGGGGTGTCTGAGAATGTGCGTTATTTCCATTACACGTTGTATATATATATATATATATATATATATGTCTTTTTATATTGAGATTCTTTATAATAATTATTATGTAATGTACAGTTGAATGTGTGTACTTTATTGTTATTGTATCTAGTGTAACAGATATTTTCAACACAATGTATATTGTTAAGAAATAAATACTTATAACTTATGACTGACGGGGTAATATACTCACTGTCGCAATGAATCAGTAGCCCATACATGATTAAAAGGAAACCATAGCACCGCTTCTTTTAAGCAGTCTTCTCTCATCTAACGCATCCTCCTAGCGTTATTATTGCATTCCAGACTTACCTTGGCACCAGGGTCTGCCTGCTGTCGTTGCTACAAATAAATAACACTGGATTCATGTATGCATTATGTTACGCTTTTCGCAATAAAACTGCTGAACCAAATTTAAACTTACAAACAGATAAGACCTTGGATAACAATAAACTTTTGATAGAAAAGTTTTTGAAGTCAAAGATAAAAAAGTAAGTTTTCCTTTGATATAATGTTACCTTACATTCACTTGCAAAACCTCTAAAGGCGACAAAAGCTATTATAGGCGTAAATTGTCTGTAATACAATCCTAGCACCTAAATTGTAAAGACGATACGCATTAAAACGACGGACTAACTCACAGACATAATTAAAAAGACATAACACCTATAAAGTCTCGTCCTAGATACTTTATTGAATCATAAAGCAAATTTTGAACGTCCATTATTATTTTTTATTCGTCCATTCTCTACTTTAATTAACACCATCGTTATTTTTGTCGTAATTTAATTTTTAATTATATATACTCAAAGTTTTCTATTTTATTGCATTGAGTTCCGATTGTTGTTGCCAAAAAGTTATGCTTCCCACAAATGTTGGCTTAATGGCCATGGCTGAATAGACTTGTACAAATGAGCACAATTGGAGCATAATTTTATATGCCAATAACTGGTTATTTTAATGTGCCAATAAATGGCTCGTATACATGGGTGTTTATTGGAACATTAATATGAAATACTATGTACGACACGCTTAAGTCCTAGCAAATAGACAGAGGTTTAATATACGAAGATAGTCTAGCAGAGAGGCTTAACAGACTGCCTCACTAAAAACCGCCAGCACCACTGACTTTTCGATGTTAAGATTGTACGAAATTACTAATTATTTAATGCAAACGTTCAAGGAAAACACGTGCTAGAGTATCCCAAATGTCCGCACAGATATTCTAAGGCCGATTTACACCAAGCCACCGACAAAGCAATTGCTGTGGCCACACACTGGGCTGGTGTTATTTGATCTTTGTACCATCGACTCGAGAAGAAGAAGGAAAACACCGTGAACAATATAACTAGAAAGATATGTGAATTCTGCCGATCCTCTCTTAGGTGTACAGTGGTGGAATATAGTCAAACACGTGTCATTATGAGAACAGTTTTGTTAATGGTCTTTTTATCACCTGTCTGTTTATTAAATCTTTTATATATTCTATTTCATCAATAATGTAATAATTATATTACATTGTACTTGTTAAAGAAATAAGACTGGGTGTGGTGATTATAACATATTATACCCCGCAGCGATGTGATGTCAAAATCTCATATTTCTTGTAATTCAAGTAATCAATGTCAAATCAAGTGATAATGTATATAGATATAATTATATACTATGAGTATCTTTAAAATGTGCAGCTACATTTTAAGCATGTGTGATCGAGTGAATACTACATTTTTGCTTTCGATTCAATTTCAAAGACAGACAAGTAACTAGTTGATAACCATGGTAAAAGCTTGTGTCACAATAACGAAACATTTATTTTTCATTATTTATATTATTGTTATTTTTTTTAATAATTAACTTTATTTTTAACAGTTTCCTTTTAAGAAACAATCTTAACGTAATCAAACACTCACTTTTTTTTTTTTTTTTTACGAGGTGGAAAATCCCTTCGGATCTCCGACTCTTGGGGGAAATAAGAGCCGGAGTATGTGGTGTTTCCACTAAAAACCACCTCGACTTCCGCCATGTACCCGTGTGTCGGAGGGTGGGGCATCACCAAAGCACTCGTCGCCACCCTCCGACGGGTATTGGCTCGCCAGATGGTCAGGCGGGCCCCGAACCCCCTTGGCGACGGATTAAGGTGTTGGACTCCGCCGCCAAAACGCCCAGCGGCCGCAGAGGATAGGGAGGACGGCAACGCAACACCGCATCTCCTCTTCCACTGCGGCCCCACCGCGACGCATCGAATGGTGCGCCCCCATTTGGTCGCGGGAGATAGGGCGCGCGGCAACGCAACACCGACACGCCTCTCCTCGCGCGACCGCACCCGACTGCGAGGGACAGACAGAACTGTCCCCCGCACCCGCACCGTTGGACGCATCCTGCGCAGGCCCCTCCAAGCCCACGCGGAGCGTCCCCTCCTGGATCTCTCTTAGCTTCACCGCGGGTGACCAATCCACGGTTACTGAGCCCCCCCACCACGACAAGGTGGAGATCCCACGGGGGGGAATCAAACACTCACTTTGAGAAACTCTGAACAGTGGTTTAAGTTTAAATTACGGTTTTCCCAAAGTGACTAACGTTGCTATGATAGAATTAATATTTTTCTTTCTTTCGTAATTTATTTTAGCTGTTCATTTTAATTTGATATTCCCCTCTTTGGGGTATGAGTTGCTTTAACTTAGTTTGGTCATTATTCGTTTGTAAATCATTCCCTAATAATTAGTCTTTCTCTTTGGAGGATCATCATCCTAGAAGCCTTTAGACGTCCACTGCTGGATTTAGGCCTTCCCTATGACTCACTACATATCATCTTGATGCACTCGCCTCTATCCGCTGTCCACGATTCGGATTATGACGTAACTTTGCAGTAACATAGCTTATACATTACAATAGCACATACGAGCAGACTACCTACCTTTTTAGCTATGGTCGACTAAGACGAGGGTAAAGCCATGGGCAAAAACTAGTATAATATACCTATCTGACCTGAGACCATTGGCTCGATTTCCAAGCCTTGATGAAGGAGCTCCCTTTGAAGTACGTACAGCTCCTGTCTTTACGCACTAACGACTATTTCTTTAGTCTTATGTCAGACGTAAGCCTATATATCATATTAATAAGTAAGTACCTAATCTATAAGAACATTATCATATATATTAGGTACTTATTACGTTCGGGGATTAACCATTGCATTCCATTTTTATCTAGCGTCCCACTCCTTTCATTGGCAATTCCTATGATAGCAAAATCGGCTTAAATAATATGGCAGCTCATTTATACCAATCATGAGAAAATTATTCAACATTAAACTACAATTTTGAGGCGTAATGTACTGTGTAATAATGTAGAGCAGAGTTTCTCAAACTTGTGGCTCTGAACACCCGAGTTTGTTGTTCAAGACAACACTAAATATGATACGTTATGAAAGAAGTGATACAAAAAGTTAAAATATGATATTTTATCATTATTGTTCATTCATCATCATCTTCAAAACTGCCTGTCCCTTCGGTGATAAAAGGCGTGAACTTTTATCGCTGAAGGGGCAGGCAGAGGTGTATTACACGCCGACTTTTTGCCATTTACCAGGCAAATTGTTAAGCGAGCGATAATTAACATTTCTAATACACACATAATTTCGAAAAGTCAGATGTGTGTGCTCGGGGCACCTGGGGATCGAACCCGAGACCATCGTTCCGGCAGTCCAACACTAGGCTATTGCCTCTTTATTCATTTCATTAAGGTTATCATTATTGTTATTTAATCGATTTGCTTTCTGTTCTAAGTGTAGTCGATTTTGGCAGTGCGACTCAGCTATAACAACACCTTTGACGCTACTATGATTATATTGTAACCTACATAGGTTACAATATAATTATACATAGGTTACAATATAATGGTTTAATTTTTTCGAAAATTTATGCGTATGATAACTTAAATGGTCACTACTTTTAACTAGACTATGTAGTCTTATCATACGCATAAATTTTCCAAAAAAATTAAACCATTTTGGAAACTGCGAGGAATTTGAAGTACTTTTTATTTTCCTTTTTAAGGAGCATCCGATATCTTGTCAGTACCATTTTTTAATGATTTTTAAGGTACGTGGCACTAAAATTAACAATAAATTTACGTGTTACATATTAATAAAGTGGCGATATTTATAAGACAATAACATTTAAAACGAATGTTATGTTAACAAAATCTTAAATTCCTTTGATAGAGTACTTTGAAAAGGTTGCACAAATCCCATTTACCAGGTAATTGTAGTGACTGAATTATTAACCTTGTCTCTATAATTATTTGGCCAGACCCCAACGACCCCTAGTGGTGAGTGTACCATACCTTGAGAGCCGCTGGTGTAGAGTGAAGCCGGGGCGTACATTGTTCGCGTGGATGCGTGCTACTTTGTATATTAAGCGATTTGTTATTTTGTTGGCCAATTTTCCCCGTTTTGCCTAAGATTGTGTTGCTAATTAGCATTTTGTTTGCTGATAGCCTATGGCGGTGATACTTGGAGACGTTTAAAGATTTTTTTTGAGAATATTAATATTAATAAGTGGTTTTGAAAGTTTTGGCCGCCCTCACATTGCCGTCAGTGTCAACGCAGCATCACCTCGGCGTCGATGCCGCGTCAGCCAAGCGTTCTATGAGAAGCCCAATGTGAGAGCTACCTTTTATTGTGATTTTAACATGTTTTAAGTAACCTGCAAGAATACGAGCGTTACAGTTTAAACCGCGACTTTTGTTTTGATTTGATTTGATGATTTCGACGTCACGACGTTGACACACGTACCATATTTTGCCCTCAAGGTATTGCTAAAAGTATATTTCATTTTATTGGACACTAGCGTTTGCCCGCCGCTTCGCGCGCGTTAAATTCGGGGTAACACAAATCTACCTTCAGTCTCTCGTTGGTCTCGCGGCATAAATGTGCGCGTGGGATTGGGAGGTCTTGGGTTCGATTCCCGGGTCGGACAAAGTGTTATTGGGTTTTTCCGTTAGGATATTCTCAGGCAGCTCGGAGTCTGGTAATGTGCCCGGTACGGCAATAGGCTCGCCCCCTATTACGTGGGACTAAAATAAAGCTGGCGAAATGTGGGTGTAATATTACACCTCTGCCTACCCCTTCGGGGATACAGGCAAAATAAAAAAATATAAAAAAACTTTCAGTCTCAAATTGTGTGAAGGCACTCCTGGGCCCTGTTTAATAAAGCTGACAATTCGACAAATATGTCAAAAAGTGACAAAAATGTAGAATTGTCGCTCTTAAGCTGTTTTAATAAAAGTGACAAATATGTCAAAAATCGACAGGTGAAATCTTGTCACTTTTGTCATGTAAAAATGCGTTTAGTAAAACTCGACATATTATGTCAGAAAACCACGGTCAACATATTACTGACAATTGTCGGATTCGGAGTCGTGACAATTATGTCGACTTTTGACATATTTGCAAATATTAGATTTCGCGACAGAGGGTACAGCTCCTGTCAGAATTGTCGTACAATTCTACAAATATGTCAATATGTCATGACAATTTTCTGTTTAATAAAGCAGATTTGACAAGTTTTTCAGGACTTATTGCCGTCTGTCACCTGTCGCTTAAAAAGTTTTATTAAACAGAAAAATGTCAGATTGTCGCGACAATCTGACATATTTGTGAATTTTCCACCATGACAATTTTGTCGCTTGCAATTTTTATTAAACAGACTATTGTCAAATTGTCACTTTTTGACATATGTCGCATTGTCAGCTTTATTAAACAGGGCCCAGATTATTCTAAAGACTTCAAAAACTCTATAGGGTACAAAGTAACTCGGTCAGTATCCATGACATTATCTACTGAAAGGTACATAATAACATCACCTTGCATATAATCAAATGTCAAAGCCCAATGTTCTAATACATGTCCAATAGGTACGTTTATATCTATAAACATTTTCGCATTTATGTATAATATTTGTAGGGAAAATCGTTTTAGCCGTTTAAGCGTAGTATATAATTTATTGGTTTATATTTGCGAACAATTTAATCACCGTGCACAATATGACATTATGTATGATGTGACAGTACTGCCAGATATGCGATAGCACATGCGCAGCACTCAATTAATTATTAATTAGCGCATGCGTTCTTACTTCCAAGAGGTTTGTGGCGTACAAAGGAGACCGACCACAATGTATGGGACTTTGGCCTGGGCGTGAACAATTTACAATTGGAATTACAATATTAATTTCAATAGCGTAAACCAAGTAAAAAAACATTATTCTTTGAAGTTTATTAGCAAGTCAGTTGAATAATGAAATGAAACACATTGTAAACAATGATAGATGTGAGTAAGTTGTTGAAATGCCGAATACATACGACTTGCGTTGCAATCCATTGAAGTATTCACTTGTCGTACTCGTCACTACTTGTCGTACTTCCACGAGATTGAGAATGTGCCTTCTCCACTGTGTAATATTGGTACCACAATTGATGCAATGCATTCATGTTCAAGCACAAGTCATCGTTCGAAGCGGGTACTGGGACGCAAAGCTAGCTAATGACGGTAACACTTAACAGAATTGACAAGTTAGTCAAGTGCTGCCGGAGTATAAAAATAAATACCCAACATACTTTACCATTTTGATATTATTAAAAATAATATCATTATTTTACGTTAATTATGATTATCGTCTGAAAAAAATATAAAATAAAAAACTTCGTACTTTCAGGTTTCGGCAATAGCTTTAAAATGTGATTTTGTTAAACACTGTTTAACGATATTTTCCACCGATTATTTACAAGGCAACACAAACGTCACCTACACGTTTATAATCAAATGAAAGTATTTTAAAATCCATCATTATGATGTGTTTATTTCCTACTAATGGATAGCGATCAATATTTATAATATATTAAAACAAAAACTTTGAGTAATTTACTTTTTTTAAGACGATTGTTCACGTTCAAGGCAACTATGGCCGATCTCCTTTCTACCCTTCCTACAATCCCATAATTTTTGCAACTTATGGTATGTTTATGTCCGTCTCCATGGTCCAATATATCTTTATATTAAATTTCAAAAAAATCGGTTCAGCCGTTTTTTGCGCGAAAACGAAAAATACATACATACACTTTCGAATTTATAATATTAGTAGGGATGTATTTTTAAATTATTTTATGTCTGCATGAAAACGAAAATAAAAATATTTTAGTCTTTAATTCATTATCATAAGATATTATGAATAATAATATGTGTTGTTAAAATATAAGTTTACATTGTAACATTGAAGTTCTGACTCCTGTGCTAAGTTCCTAGTAATTGTTCATAAAAGTAAAAATCAGAGGTAATCTTTAATATGAAAATATTTTTTCTTCAGCTAGTGTGTTTTGTCCTTCGTAAACAAAGTTAAAACACAAAATACCCTGTAGAAAATAAAAACAGATAGAAAAAATTGGGGAAGTGCGAGTTGGACTCGAGCACGAAGGGTTCCGTACCATCATCTATAAAAGAAAATCACGTTCGTTGTATGTATACTTAAATACTTTTTAAGTTTCTACCTGTTTATTAACATCGAGTAACAAATTGCTTAAAAATTACGTTTGTTGTATGGGAGCCCCCCTTTATTAATTTCTTTTTTTTTAAATTTAATTATTTATTTTGAAAGGTAATATACAATTACATATTTTGTGAAAATTTAAAGCGTCTACCTGTTACAGTTAGTAATTTTGAGCAAAAAATGTGAAAAAAACACGTTTATTGTATGGGACCCCCCCTTAATATTTTCATTATTTTTATTTTTAGTATTTGTTGTTATAGCGGCAACCAAAATACATAATTTGTGAAAATTTCAGCTTTCTAGCTATCACGGTTTATAAGATACAGCCTGGTGACAGACAGACAGACGGACAGATAGACAGACAGACAGACAGACAGACAGCGGTGGCTTAGTAATAGGGTCCCGTTTTTTACCTTTTAGGTACGAAACCCTAAAAAGAAACAATGCTAAGGTTATTTTCAGTACAATATGTTGTGGAGTTTTTGTAATTCAAGTGAAAACAAAGACCGCCAAATGTTTGTCCTAAACACCAGGACATCAGATCTAAAAGTGCAACAAAATTCCGAAAAAATAAATAAACCAGAATATTTTCCACAGTACGTTTAATATTAGATTCAACGATTTCTAATTGAGAATTGTTCTGTAACCTTTAGTTAGTTTATTCATCGTTGGCCTCAGTGTAAACGGGAGCGATTGTAGCATCGATACATACTTTGTAACTAATAGAGATTACATCATACACATGTTCAAATGTTTAATCTTTTTAAAATAGTTTTTTTGGACGGTATTGAGTTTCCAAAGTTAAATCCAAGTTCGTCTAGAATTCAGCTTTGACTTGTATGAGAGTTGTAAACTACCATACATACATACATAGACTCACGCCTGTTTCCCGGAGGGGTAGGCAGAGACTACGGAACGCCATTTGCAACGATCCTGACATACCTCACTTGCTTCACTCACTCCCATCAAGTTTCTCATGCATGCTCTTCTGTTAAGGGTAATTCTGACTTGTCCTTTATTCAGGATGTCTCCAATCTGGTCAGAGAACGTTCGCCTAGGTCTTCCCCTTTGTCCTGTCCCATTCACACTTGCCTTATATATCTTCTTTGTCAGTCTATCGTCATCCATCCTCTCCATGTGCCCAAACCATCTTAACATGCCTTTCTCAATGCTTGTCACTACATCTTCTTTTACGCCACACCAATCTCGTATCACACAATTCTTTACTCTGTCGTTCAAAGACACACCACACATACTTCTCAGTGCTCTCATTTCTACAGCATTTATTCTACTTTCAAATCTCTTTTGCCATACCCAACTTTCACTACCATACATAAGGGTAGGCACTAACACACCTCTATGTACAGCCAAACGTGCCTTTTTGGACACGTTTTGACTGTTCATAAACGCCTTCAGAGCTCCATTCACACTATTACCTGCATTAACTCTCCTTTCAATATCTGCTTCATTCTTACCATCTCTTGTAAACAACGTACCTAAGTAAACAAACTTATTCAGTTGTTCCACTCGCTGTCTATCGATCGAAACATTACAAGCCGTAACGCAATGCACACCAAAATGCAGAAATAATTATATCTTTGTGTCTTTAAAAGTGCAATACTGAATAACAGTATAAGTCACCGTTAAAAACCTAATCATCTATCGTAGAAGGTACTCACGTGTAGGATCACGTTATTTTGCCGCGGTAGTAAGTCACTTAGTTGTACAGGCCCGCGTTAATTTTAAAAGAAGCGGGGTCTAATAAGGGAAGCTGAACGAAAATAAAAGAAAGATGAAAGTTAAATATGGGATAGTGAAGGACAACCAAGCTTATCTTTTTTCTTCTGTGAACCCTTCTTAGTTACTATCTCGAGACTAAGAAAACACCTTGTTATCGTTTACACCATAATGTAAAAAAACTTACTTGGCCATAAATTCAATACCGTCGTATACAATATATATTATAACTAGAGGACGCCAGCAGCTACGCCTGCATTTTTTTTTTAATTTAAGATTTCGGGAAATCCCTTCTTAGTGCACCCCTACGGTCGCCAAGGAACATACATGCCAAATTACAGCTTCCTGCGCCCAATAGTTTCGGCTGTAGCGTGTCTGCCTGTCAGTCAGTAACGCAAGGATTTTATATATTAAGATTATATCAGATGTGTTATATACAGTTTCCGCTACCCACGTTCCCTTATACTCAAACCAAACACTAATAGTCTGTTTTCAAGTTAACTACGTCTATGTAGCGTCTCCCTGTGTTAGTTTTTATTTAACTTCATACGTTGTTCTCTTGGGAACGTTATCCTAAACTTTAACACCGACTTCACTACCAGTATAAGTGTATAATCTATGGTCTTCACTTTTAGCGTATTTATAATGAAAATCGCCTTTAAAATCGCGGTAGAGATTTTTGTAAATTGACTCTGTTTAGTTTTACTTAAAATCTTTTAGCAAATAGAATAAGCGTACCGTACAGAATACGTTGTGATTACATCTTAGTAAAATATAAAAACTTTGAGGACCTATAGGTACAATATTTTTTATTGATAGAAAAGAAATTTTAATTGCTTGCTAAGCAATGAAAAAAAAAAACATCGTGAGGAAACCTGCACATTTGAGAGTTCTTTATAATCTTCTTGAGGGCTTAAATAAAGCAATCTCATTCTCAAATCCTTATTAAGCGATTCAGATTCTGCCATCTTACATCTTTTTGTAGTACTTACGATGAACCCTACATACCAATAGAATATCGTATGTACAATAACAAAGACACAAAGATCAGTGACGCCTGTTTTTATTGTCTTTGTATGATAGATGACGCTTACAGGAATTTAAACTTTCATGGTCATATAAACTTATTTTAAATTGTCTTTCGGGATATATACCACGTACAAAGGGTTTGGTTGAACATGGCGCTTGCAATAGTGCCGAAATATCGGTTACTCCAAACAAAGGTACGTGGTATATATCCCGAAAGACAATTTAAAATAGATGACGCTTGTCATATGTAACTGTATTGTCATTTTATTGTATATATCTTGCTAATTTAAAACGAACCTCTCAAGAACCTTATGATAGTTGTATGCCACAAAGTTTATTTGTGCCGTAGACTATATGATAAATTAAGGAAAATTAAGAATACGAAATGTCACCACCCCATATCATCCCGTGGTGGGTGTCGTAAGAGCCGACAGAGGGACCATACTATGCAGAGAACAGCACTATAAGAGAAGGAAAACTTGAAACAAACCCTATACCAACCCGTTTGGCCAGCATGGTATAGTAGGCCAATTCATCCTTTCAAAGGAGAGGCCTAGTCCAGCAGTGGTCTGTAAGGGGCTGAAGATGAGACTATATGATATCTGTTACGGGTGATAAATCCACGGAAGACGATATCTAAGTTATTTTGATGGCCTTTAATAATAATTAATATTACTTACCAAATTTATTTACGCTGATTGTATTTTAGAAATACATAAACCTAAAGTAATTAATGAAATTCTTTCCTTTCATTACTTCCTACAGTTTTATCTAGCCTAACAAAGTTATCTATGTAGATAAAACCGACTACTTTATCTTATTTTCCATAGCAGTGTTCGATTTAATCCGTAGAAACGAACCAATTAAATCCGAAAACCTTGACACCAAAAGGTCTCCATTAATCTTGCACCCGCAGTACCTTAAATGTCACCTACAGAGAAAGCATTAAAAAGAACGGTTCCATTTCATGTAACAATTAGAAGCCCGAAGTAAAAAAGGCCAAGGCTTAGGGACCCCACAATAAATTATTAAGGAGACAAACTTTTGTCTGTGCGTTTTTTATATCTAGGAAGGAACTTCAGTAGTCATTAATCCTCTGGCCGACGTATTAAACGGGATAAAACGATTTTTATTATGCAAACTTTTCTTAACGTCAATTTAAAATAATGTTCAGTTACATTTGGATTATTTGTAACTGCTCTCACAATCGTTTTTTACTTTTGGGTTTTTCGGTCTCTGTTGAGGTCGACTTGAATTTTAAAGGGTCTAATCGTTCATTTGATTTGGTCCTTTACTCTTTCTTTTATCGGCTTCTTTCTTAATTTGTAGATGCTATTTAAAGTTGGGGACAATTTATGTCGTTTTCAGAATCTAATTTATTTCAGGTAATTTAGTTACATTTAGTGCGGCATTGAGGATATTTATTATTTTTATTGTGTAATTCTTCCAAAAAGGCGTTTCGTAATATTAATTCATGTAAGGTTCGTCTTTTGTTAGGCAACGATTATTGTGAAAGTAATGGACTTCGACAATGATCGTTTCGTAACTAATAAATGAGAATAAAGGGTTGTATTTAAAACAGTGCCATAGTTTGGAAAGAACATTCGATAGATGTTTAGGACTCTATCAAAGGTGTCGATCACTGTTGCTATAGTGACCAACAGATGGATAAAAAAGCTTGACATAAAATTAATTTTAAGGGGCTATGGCCCAAACTACGAGTATAATCGAGTACCCTTTAAACCAACAGACACCCCTGATTGTTTATACATTTGATATATCGGTAGTAACCCTTTCAAATGTTATATCTTCCTGGGAATGTTGGCCACAGTTTACACGGCTAACGCATTAGCGCCGCAAATTTGTTGCGACAGTGCTAAGATAACACGTGCAGTATGTTTACGCTCTAAGCCAATAATATTTGATAAATGTTACCTCCTTTCACAAAATGTATTTTGAGAAAATATAGTTGTGACGGTTCTCTACTTGGTACACAGGAAAATGGAGGCTCAATCATTTGGTTTATGTGATGGTCGACGAATGTTTTATGAAGGTTAAGATATGGGTGGATTGAATAAAAATAGATGGTATTTGACTTATTGAATATTGTATAAAAAGGTTCTAGTAATGTTTTATCTGCCTCGTTGGTCTCGGACTGCCTCGTTGGTCTCGCGGCATAAATGTGCGCGTGGGATTGGGAGGTCGCGGGTTCGGTTCCCGGGTCGGGCAAAGTGTTATTGGGTTTGGAAATTCTCAGTAGCAACACGGAGTCTGGTAATGTGCCCGGTACGGCAATAGGCTCGCCCCCTATTACGTGGGACCTAAAAAAATTCATGGCGAAATGTGGGAAATAATGTTTTATAGATTATGCCGATTTAGTTTCGTAAAAATCTTTATCTAATTCGTATTTATTTCCGTTCTACTGTTTAATATATCGCTAAGTATACAAATGTGTACGGACGATCTGGTTAAGGTTGCAGGAAGCGGTTGGATGCAGGCGGCTCAAGATCAGTCTGTATGGAGAGCCTTGGAGGAGGCCTATGTCCAGTAGTGGCCTTAACTCTATGTCTCTAGGCTGAAAAGTTGATGATACAATGATGTTTTCTTAAGTAAAATCAACAAAAATGCTCATAAATCTTGACTATTGTTGAATTACATGAAAAAGATCTTGTTATATTTGATAAAATAAAGCCAGGCGTGTATTTTTCGTCAAAGAGTTTTCGTTTGATACGTTCCCAGGTGTGCTTTCTTGACACACGTCAGCGCCAGATATTGGGGCCATAGTGATATTTGTACAGTTACGTAGTCACGTTTAGATGCCTCACGTTGCTTCCAAAATAAAACCTAAATAATATTTTTACCGTTGGAAATGAGGTAAGATATGCTTAAAATATATTGATTCTTTTTTTTTCTTTTTTTAGCGTCTCCGCAAAGGGGTAGGCTGAGGTAATATTACATCCACATTTCGCCTTAAGAATTTTAGGTCCCTCGTAATAGGGGGCGAACTTATTGCCATTATCGGGCACATTGCTGCACTCCGTGCTGCTACTGAGAAGTCAGAAAAGCTCAGTAACACTTGTACTTTTTTTTTAAAGGTTGTAGAGCCTTGCTGATTTCAGAAGGAATGGGCCGGCTCGACCGGGGAAGTACTACCCTCTCACAGAAAATCGACGTAAAGTAACAGTACCTAAAATGTTGCGCTTCGTTCGGTGAGTGTGAGTGCCAGAGGCCCTATCCCCTATTCCTTCTCCCTGATCCCACTCCTCATCCTATCCCTTTTCCCAACTTCCCAACCCCAAGGGACGGCAACGCACTTGTGACTCCTGTGGTGTTGCTTGTGTCCATGGGCGGTATTAGCGGTTACGGTAATTGCTTACCATCAGGCAATCAGTCTGCTCGTTTGCCGCCTATTACCATAAAAAAACCATACCCGACAATTGAACACGGGATCTCACGATCAGCAGGCTCATACGCTATCCACTGGATCACAGAGGTAGTATTTTTCTTTTTAGTTAGAAAACGATATTTCTTGTCGCGTTAGGCCTTTACAAATATTCTACCTTGTCATCACAACATACGCAGAACATCCAGACTTGGAACTAATATATGTGGATATGGAGTCAAAGTTTTGTCTCGTATTGGGATCGAACCCACATCATTTGGCGCAATGGGTGACGTGCCGTTTATGTCATAGGTAAGGATATGATTATAGAACTATTTTACTTGGCCCTTTTTCTGCAACCATAATGAATTGGCGCCACGTATACCGCCGGAATACGGCTTCTTGTCTAAGTTCTATCGATTTCATATCGCTCTGGATATTCTTCAGGTACCTAGCTTGAGGTCCTTCCATCGTATTCCTCCTGTTATCCATGAAAAGGAACTTTTTCACCACATGATTATCTAATGTTCTGGTTACGCGACCTCTGATCATCTGGATTGTGATTACTAAGAAGCTATAAAAAAACGAGATACTGAATCTTTCTTTAAGTTCAGATAACCTTAAAAACTTTAAAAGAAAAACGAATCCCATTGAAAAATCTAAGACCCTCAGTAAGTTCAAGTAAAATATATCAAACTAAACCGAAACGAGAGGTTAGTACTGTCCGGCGAAACCTCTTTGCAACTTATGTTAAAAAGAAACACGATTGTCTTTATAATGTCCTCCGACCACGGCAGCTTGCTTGTCTTTATATGACACTAGCCAACTGCGTGGGACATATTATAGTGCACAAAAACGTGCGCAAACACAAGTGCACTCTTTATTCTCTCACTCTCATAGTCCGATGGGACGCCACAAGCGACACGACCGGATGGAGATTGGGCGCAGGGGGTGTAACACCGCCTACTCCCTGACTCTAAATTTTTAATTGGATCATTCCTAACAGAAAAACCCAATATCACTTTTCGATCGACCCGGGAATCAAACCCGAGACCTCAGTCGCTTACACTACCGCAGGACCACAGAGACAGCACAATTGTACTACCAGTTCAATGAGCAAGGGTACGCTACAGAATTTTAATGTGACGTCAGTTCAACAAACTTTATCAAGTATATCAAGTGGAACGAACACTTGGAATAATAAAGGAAAGAAAATTTTAATTCAATTAGAAATCTATTTAGTCTGCGTAAAAGTAAGATCTAGAAATATAGACGGGCAAATACACAAATGTTAAGAACGTTTTACACTGGAATTTGTATGGTTGTCGTCAGATCGACGAGATAAGTAAGTAACTAATATTATAAGGTTCTCCGTAACAACTGTCAAAAATCTTCAGAGAGCTAGGCCTGGCGACTTTATATACGCCTAAAGGCCCTAGAAGTATGAATTTTTGGTGCCGGTCATCCAATTATATCTTAGACGGGGACGGATGCGCTTAAACTGACGAATATACAAATACCTGTGGGCGCCGTCTTACCACAATCAACTTGTAAGTTTAAATCCGTTTCGACTTTTCCGTTCAGCCGTACGAGTGTAATCGACCGAGCTGGGATTGACGGAAGATGTGCGTCAGACTGTTAGAGCGGTTTCAGATTAGCGTTTTATACGCGCGTATAAGCTCGTTTTTGGTAGCGCATGTAGACGCGTATAGGCGCGCCTTTTGGCACACGCGCAACTCGTACGAGCGTTGACGCGCTTCTAAGCTCGTATAACCACGAGCCGTCAGAATCCATGTTGACACTGACAAGACGTCACTACCGTTTCGAGCGAACACGCCCGTTTACGTTAGTCTGGTTTTTTACCCGACTGCGCGACGCAAAGGGGGTAATGTGTTTATCAGTCTATGTATGTATGTATGTTTGTTTCTATGTGACATTCTAGAGACCAAATGCGTAGGCCGATTTTGATGATTCATACGTCAATCGATTCGTCTTAACCTTGCGAGTGTCACTAAAGACATGATAGTAATCAAAATTCACCACAGCGACAACCAGACGCAATATTACCAAAATGAAAAAAAAAAAATGTCGATGAACTATGTCATGTGGGGTGTCGTTGAATAGGTATTTTAAAATCATCTATAGGTTCCTTTTATAATTTTTCGTTTTAAATAATATTTTAGGATATATAACGATTTAAAGTTGTTTAACAAAACAATCATTCTCGCTAATGTTGTTACTTATTAAGTTTTTACTTCAAGTATAAACGATAAGCCTCAGATGAAGTAAATAAACAAATAAAAAAACAGTGAAAAACAAAAAAGTATAAAATAAAATAAAAATTAAGAAAAACAAAAAACCCGACTGCGTAAAAAATAATTTAAAAAATACGTGAAAAAAATAACTTAAATAAAAACTGAAACAAGGCCAGTAGTTTAGAATTCTAATGCAGAACAGAACGACTCATAGTCGGGGCCCCTTGGGAACATTTGATTGGTAAAATTTGAATGGGCCTAATTATATAATGGGATTAAATTTATTATTTTCTTTCGTAGAAAAGTATGATGACAGTATGATTTGTTTTTACAAAGACAGGAGGCCTCGCTTGGTTTAATAGTCCAGTCATTATAGGGGGTTGACTTCGGAAAATCGAGATACCCAGTATATTACAACATAAAAACTTTTATTTGGCATCCTTAAACTGTTCTCAAAATTCACATATAATTGGATGGTCACAAGTTTTAAAGTCAATGGTCATTATTAAATTGTTACAATAGTCTGTTTTCAACGTCTCGCTGTCTTAGTTTTTATTTAACTTCATACGTTGTTCTATTAGGGACGTTATTCTAAACATTAACGCCGTCTTCACTTTGAGAGAATTAATAATGTACGGCATTTAAAATCGTGATAGAGATTTTTATTATAAACTGACTCAGTTTGGTTTAAAAACCTTTTAGTTAACCGTATTTTGAAATGGAGTGCCTCGTGATTGTATAATAATAATCATAGTCATATTAATGTAACGGGTTTGTGTCGCGTGATTATTAGAAAATATATATGTTAATAATTACGTAATCTATCAGTATTTTGTGGAGCTATTAGTATTATATTAAATTGTTGACTATCGCTTGCAGTGAAATAAAAACCTAGTAAGGAAACCTGCACGTCTGCTAGTTCTTCATAATCTTCTCGAGAGCTTGTACAAAACAATCGCATGCTTAAATCCTTATAAAGGGCAGATTCAGCCATGTTATATGTTTTTATTTTTGCGTAAGGAAGGCAAACGAGCAAGCAAGTTACCTCCAATGATCAGCGCCGCCTATAGACACCTGCAATGCCCGATGGATCACAAGAGCGTTGCGGACTTAAAAAAAAAAGCAGTCTTCGTAAATGTTCCAATGTCTTTTTGTAGTTCTTACGATGAACGCTACATTTATTTATTTATAGTCTTACGCCTTTATCCCCGAAGGGGTAGGCAGAGGTGTAAATATTACACCCACATTTCGCCATGAATTATTAGGTCCCACTTAATAGGGGGCGAGCCTATTGCCGTTCCCGGGCATACCTATCACAAGACTCCGGGCTGCTTTTTTGTCTTTGTACGAAAGATGACGCTTGTTTTAATGTATGAAACTGCCGCAGCTTCTTTTATGCATAATTATTTAACTGTATACATCTTGTTTATTTTAAACAACCTCTCAATAATCTTATGATAGTTTTTTGTCACAAAGTTTTTTTATTCCATCGAATAATCTGATACGGGAGATGGACATCTAAGGTATCTTGTAAGTCTAATGGAATACTATGATTATTTTTCTTACTTGCCTATTTTTACCTAGACATACATAAACCTAAAATCAAAAAGTTGAACGAAATTATGTTATGTATACCATTCCTTTATGATTTCCTACAGTTTTATCCAGCCTAACAAAGTTATCTATGTAGATAAAACCGACAACTTTATCTTATTTTTCATAACACTGTTCGATTTAATCCGTAGAAACGAACCAATTAAATCCGAAAACCTTGGTACCAAAAGGTCTCCATTAATCTTGCACCCGCAGTACCTTAAACGTCACCTACAGAGAAAGAAATAAAAAGTACGGTTCCATTTCATGTAACAATTAGAAGCACGAAGTAAAAAAAGGCCAAGACCCTACAATAAATTATTAAGGGGACAAACTTTTGTCTGTGCGTTTTTTTTATCTAAGAAGAAACTTCAGTAGTCATTAATCCTCTGGCCGACGTATTAAACGGGATAAAACGATTTTTATTACGGAAACTTTTCTTGACGTCAATTTAAAATAATTTTCAGTTACATATGGATTATTTGTAACTGCTCTCACAATTGTTTTTTACTTTTGGGTTTTTCGGTCTCTGTTGAGGTCGACTTGAATTTTAAAGGGTCTAATCGTTCATTTGATTTGGTCCTTTACTCTTTCTTTTATCGGCTTCTTTCGTAATTTGTAGATGCTATTTAAAATTAGGGACAATTTATGTCGTTTCTAGAATCCAATTTATTTCAGGTAATTTAGTTACATTTAGTGCGGGATTGAGGATATTTCTTATTTTTATTGTGTACTTCTTCAAAATGACGTTCCGTAATATTTATTCATCTAAGAGTTGTCCTTGGTTAGGCAACGATTATTATTGTCAAGGTCGACTTCGACAATAATGGTTGCGTAACTAAAAAAAATGGAATGAAGGCTTCGATTTGAACCAGTGCCAGTGGTTTGGAAAGAACATTCGATGAATGTTCAAGATAGCTGTATCGAAGGTGCTGATGAATAAAAAACAGCTTTAATAAAGATTCTATTTATACAACTATATAAAACTTTTGATAAATCGGTATTCATCATCATCATTATCAGCCTTTAATAGTCCACTACTGGACTAGGACTCTCCTTTGCAAGGAGGAATTGGCCTACTATACCACGCTGGCCAAGCGGGTTGGTATAGGGTTTGTATCAAGTTTTCCTTGTCTTACAGTGCTGTTCTCTGCATAATATTCTCCCTCTGTCGGCTCTTACGACACCCATGGGATGATATGGGGTGATGACAATTCGTATTCTTAATCCGTCACCACACGGACATCGGTATTACTTCGTTCAAATGTTACATCTTCCTGGTAATGTTGGCCACAGTTTACACGGCTAACGCATTAGCGCCGCAAATTTGTTGCAACAGTGCTAAGATAACACGTGCGGTATGTTTGCGCTCTAAGCCAATAATATTTGATAAATGTTACCTCCTTTCACAAGATGTATTTTGAGAAAATATAGTTGTGACGGTTCTCTAGGTGGTATACAGAAAAATGGAGGCTCAATCATTTGGTTTATGTGATGGTCGACAAATGTTTTATGAAGGTTAAGATATGGGTGGATTGAATAAAAATAGATGGTAATTGACTTACTGAATGCCTATTGTATAGATAGATTCTAGTAATGTTTTATAGATTATGCCGATTTAGTTTCGTAAAAATCTTTATCTAATTCGTATTTATTTCCGTTCTACTGTTTAATATATCGCTAAGTATACAAATGTGTACGGACGATCTGGTTAAGGTTGCAGGAAGCGGTTGGATGCAGGCGGCTCAAGATCAGTCTGTATGGAGAGCCTTGGAGGAGGCCTATGTCCAGTAGTGGCCTTAACTCTATGTCTCTAGGCTGAAAAGTTGATGATACAATGATGTTTTCTTAAAGTAAAATCAACAAAAACGCTCATAAATCTTGACTATCGTTGAATTACATGGAAAAGATCTTATTATATTTGATAGACTAAAACCAGGCGTGTATGTTTTCGTCAAAGTGTTTTCGTTTGATACGTGCCCAGGTGTGCTTTCTTGACTCACGTCAGCGGCAGAAATTGGGGCCATAGTGATATTTGTACAGTTACGTAGTCACGTTTAGGTGCCTCATGTTGCTTCCAAAATAATATTTTTACCGTTGGAAATGAGGTAAGATATGCTTTAAATATATTGATTCTTTTTTTTTCTTTTTTTAGCGTCTCCGCAAAGGGGTAGGTAGAGGTAATATTTCATCCACATTTCGCCTTAAGAATTTAAGGTCCCTCGTAATAGGGGGCGAACTTATTGCCGTTATCAGGCACTTTGCCGCACTCCGTGCTGCTACTGAGAATTAGGAAAAGCTCAGTAAAACTTTTACCATACCCGAGAATTGAACCTGGGATCTCGCGATCAGCAGACTCATACGCTGTCCACTGGATTAATTAGGTAGTATTTTCCTTTTTAGTTAGAAATTGATAATCCTTGTCGCGTTAGACCTTTACAAATATTCTACCTTGTCATCACAACATACACAGAACATCCAGACGCGGAAGTAATATAATAATATGTGGATATTGAGTCAAAGTTTTGTCTCGTATTGGGATCGAACCCACATCATTTGGCGCAATGGGTGACGTGCTGTTTATGTCATAGGTAATTATATGATTATAGAACTATTTTACTTGGCCTTTTTCTGCGATCATAATGAATTGGCGCCAGATATACCGCTGGAATACTGATTATTCCCGGTGTCCACCCCCTGCTTGTCCACCGCGGGTGGACAGAGACACAAATATTTAAAAAAATTCTCGCTGTGCACCCCTGGGGGACAGCGAGAATTAATTTTAAATTATTTTCGCTGGCCACCCCGGGTGGACAAAGACACGAGTTTTTTCATCACTTCTGATTCGGGTAGATAGGTTATGTTAGGTTCTCTTTTGACCCTTAACCCAAAAATAGGAGCCCTGCGAAGCAGGGCTCCGTCAACTTAGTTTATTAAAAATCAAATATTTAAAAAAATTCTCGCTGTCCCCCAGGGGTGCACAGCGAGAATTTTTTTAAATATTTGTGTCTCTGTCCACCCGCTGTGGACAAGCAGGGGGTGGACACCGGGAATAATCGCTGGAATACGGTTTCTTGCTTAAGGTCTATAGAGTTTATATCGCTCTGGATATTCGTCAGGTACCTAGCTTGAGGTTCTTTCATAGTATTCCTCCTGTAATCCATAAAAAGGAACTTTTTCACCGCATAATTATCTAATGATCTGGTTACGCGACCTCTGATCATCTGGATTCTGATCACGAAGAAGCTATAAAAAAACGAGGTACTGAATCTTTCTATAAGTTCAGAAAACTTGAAAAAGTTTAAAAGAAAAAGGCATTCCATTAAAAAATCTGAGACCCTCAGTAAGTTCAAGTAAAGTTTTATCAAACTAAACAGAAACGAAAGGATAGTACTGTCCGGCGAAACCTCTTTGCAACTAATGTTAAAAAGAAACACGATTGTCCTTATAATGTCCTCCAACCACGGCAGCTTGCTTGTTTTAATATGTCACTAGCCAACTGCGCGGGACATATTATAGTGCACAAAAGCATGTGCAAACACAAGTGCACTCTTTATTCCCTCACTCTCATAGTCCGATGGGACGCCACAAGCGACACGACCGGATGGAGATTGGGCGCAGGCCCAACGGTTTAATGTGCTTTCCGGGGCACAGCGGGTGTAACACCGCCTACTCCCTGACTTTAAATTTTTAATTGGATCATTCCTAACAGAAAAACCCAACATCACTTTTCGTTCGACCCGGGAAACAAACCCGAGACCCCAGTCGCTTACACTACCGTAGGGCCACAGAGGCAGCACAATTGTTCTACCAGTTCAATGAGCAAGAGTACGCAATAGAATTTTAATGTAACGTCACTTCAGCAAACATTATCAAGAATATCAAGTGGAACGAACACTTGGAATAATAAAGGAACGAAAATTTTTATTATATTACAAGTATTGTCTGCGTAAAAGTTAGATCTAGAAATGTAGACGGGCAAATATAGAAATGTTAAGAACGTTTTACACTGGCATTAGTATGATTTGGTGTATGAGTGAGACTGTCCTAAAGGCTGTCCGCTCTAAAACCACCGCGGTGTCCTTAACGTCCCCGGTTGTGTGGCGTGGTCACAAAATTTGCCTTATCATACTTACCGTGACCCGCGGCAAACGTGGAACTATCAATGTGTTTATAAATTTCCCTTTTGAATAAATAAACAAGCACGTCACAAAGTAATGGTCCAATTCTGTCCATGCCTCAAGAATAATTTTTCAAACTACCCTAATAATCATCGTACACCCTCCCTAACGTCAAAAAGTTAACTGAGATAAGGGAGGCTGCAAACGACAGCTGTCTCTTGCCATTCCCGAGATACGAAACAATGATAGACAACAACAGACCCGCAATATAAATTAAGATGTAATTTTTTGACTTCCCTTCAGATACCGCGGAAGAATGATATCACTACCAACTGTCGCTCAGAGAATATCTCAAGGCTTTGAAGATTTTATCATCAGAATTACGAATAAATTGAGATACGAGTTGAATAAGAAAATATTTTCTTGATAGTACGTTAAATTTATTATTTCCTTTCGAAGAAAAATATGATGACAGTATGATTTGTTTTTACAAAGACAGGCTTCACTTGGTTTAATTTGATTATGCAATAGAAATCATAACGTGCGTATATTAACTCTAGATATTCTCATGTCTTTCGTTTCTAGTTACTAAAAAAAACGTTGGCATTTAGACATAAACGAAACATCGTGAGAAAACCAGAAAGTCTTTCAGTATTTTTGAAGCTCTCTAAAATAATATACCAACTTGTATCTAGTAATAATGGTGGAATATGGTCATGCTGAAGTACCAATTTGATTACAAGACCGTTTCGTAAAACTGACCTAACTCAAGTTGTAGGTAAATATCAGGTTAAAGATAATATTAATCTCCTAAAGAGCGTGTCCCGGACATAGATGGTGCCGTTGAGCTAAACGCCGAGCGGAGCGACGACCAAAAAGGTAGCGACAGCGGTTTGGGCAGAAGAAAATTTATTCGACACACTGCAGTCCCTTGATCGCTGCCGTTTACGCCTAGATCGGCCTCACATAAAACGTAAACGTATTGTATTATAACACTGCAACCGTTCCGCCTTGATCGGCAGCGCAGTTTATGGTGCTGATAGATTTGAGCATTAATTCGTAATAGAACAACGAGCATTCCCAGTTTTAAATGTGTCGAACTGTATAACGAACAGAGCCAAACATCACTACGAACATTTTCATGATCTTTTTAGTGAACGTTCTAATCACCACATATCTCAAACAAATTTACTATCCATTTCCAAGAATGTCCACCTGAGCGCTCTTTAAAACACAGTCGTTTATTTTTCTGTTATGTAAAATTCGCAAGAATGCTAATTACAGGTGAAATGAATGATCTAGTGTATCAGCGCTATTAGATTAAGCGACGACGCTACTTGACATTGCAGTTCATTGGATATCTGTGGTTGTCATGAATAACTTAGCTGTTTATATTTTGATTTTATGCAATCTTATGGCCATTGTTTAATAAAGAAAGCATTTCGAATCTTTACTTATAAAATAAAACTGATGAGTATATTTGTTTGTTTAAACGCGCTAATTTCTGGCACTAAAAGTCAGATTCGATTTTTTTTGTATGATACGTAAATGAGGATGGCTATTTTGCATAATGCAATGAGACTTGGCTTGCCGTTCATAATAGATCGGCAAAGTTAAACAACGCTTGCACAGGTCGCCACTTGGATGGGTGACCGTGTGTGACATCTGAGCGCTACCGTGCTTCGGAGGGTATGTAAAGCTGTCAGTCCCGGATCTTGTCTCAGGATGAGGATCGTTAGGCCATGTCGGAGGCCTTAGGGCGGGCAGTCTGAAAACTCCGACCCCAGAGTTGGCCACACACTCACACGAAAAACAAAAAGAAGCAGACAAAAAGAAAAGGCAATCGATTACGATGTAGTAGCACGGGCGATTAAAACAAACGTTACCACAAGATCGAGGCAAATGGCAAGATCTATCGTCAGCAGTGGACAAAGTGGGGCTTTGGATGATGACGATGACCAGCACGGGCGAGCGATTCGATGTGCCTAATGTTTCAATGGACGAGGTGTGACGGGTAAAACCGCGGGACACGTCTAGTCTGTACATATTTTAAATTAATTATCTTTCCCTACCTTATGAACACAACCTACCGAACGGTTGTTTTACAGATTTCACCAATAAGTACGTAGTATGATTCTTGAGAAAGGATTCACGCGGGCGGAGCAGCGTTCAAATTGTAGTATATATATATATATATATTATATTACTTCTTCATTAGTATCATGAGGATGACAAATGCTTCTCAACCTTTTGTGGTATTTAAACCGTCTAGACTTTGTTTGTGTACAAAATGTTTATCTTTTAATGATATCACTTTATAGCAGTTCGTTTATTCGTAGAATGTTTATTTGTTATGTCTAACGTAGCTAATATTATCATTTTAAAGCTATTTTCACAGAAAACTACGAATATGCCAGATAACCTCAAGAGCAGTGTATCTAAATAATAAGGTATACGTTTAAAAATGACCTAAGAAGCTCCTCAAAAAATCTTAAAGACTGCTCGTCAGATCTCAATGCAATTTTAACACGAGAAACATAATCCTCAAAATCCGTTCACCTAGAGAAAGTTCTGAGGTAGGTAACACATTTAAAAAATTGTAACCTAACTTAAACCTCCTGTTTTGATTAGGTAAAAAAAGAATTTAATAATTTATCTTCTCGAAAATATACTCTGCACTTATTTTTAGTTTAGGTAATTTCGTTAAAACTGGCTAAATGTGTGTCGCCGTGTCGAGCTTGACCCAGCGTTCGTCGCAACATGAACGTCCTTTTTATTTACTTGGTAAAAAGAACCGCATTTTTCAAAGCGTATTTCATGTATTTCAATACATATTAAGTACAATCATCATATCAGCCGAAATGACAGCTGCTGGACATAAACCTCCCTCAAGGCTGTCCACATGGAGCGATCCTGAGCCACCAGCATCCATCCGCCACCTGCGATCCCAACAAGACCGTCAATCCATCTTGCAGGAGGCCTACCTCTGCTACGTCGTCCGATGCGTGGCCACCACTCCAGAACCTTTCAGCTCCAACGGCCATCGGTTCTTCTGGCTATGTGCACTGCCCAATCAAACTTTAAGATCACTCTCAGTTGCATCATATTTTTGGTGATAAATCCCAGTGTGCGTCGGAATTTCTTTTAACTTACTATAATACGATCCTAAAAACAAAGAAAATAACTTGATCCGACTGCTTGGCTTTGAGTGACGTGAGATATAATAGCTTTTTGTATCGAGTACTCTAGCGGTCAACTACAGTGAGCCTATGTCGTCGAACTATCAGTAAGAAGGACAACTAAAGTACAATACATACATACATACATAGACTCACGCCTGCTTCCCGGAGGGGTAGGCAGAGACTACGGAACGCCATTTGCAACGATCCTGACATACCTCACTTGCTTCACTCACTCCCATCAAGTTTCTCATGCATGCTCTTCTGTTAAGGGTACTTCTGACTTGTCCTTTTTCAGGATGTCTCCAATCTGGTTAGAGAACGTCCGCCTAGGTCTTCCCCTTTGTCCTGTTCCATTCATACTTGCCTTATATATCTTCTTTGTCAGTCTATCGTCGTCCATCCTCTCCATGTGCCCAAACCATCTTAACATGCCTTTTTCAATGCTTGTCACTACATCTTCTTTTACCCCACACCACTCTCGTATCACACAATTCTTTACTCTGTCGGTCAAAGACACACCACACATACTTCTCAGTGCTCTCATTTCTACAGCATTTATTTTACTTTCAAATCTCTTCTGCCATACCCAACTTTCACTACCATACATAAGGGTAGGCACTAACACGCCTCTATGTACAGCCAAACGTGCCTTTTTGGACACGTTTTGACTGTTCATAAACGCTTTCAGAGCTCCATTCACACTATTACCTGCATTAACTCTCCTTTCAATATCTTCTTCATTCTTACCATCTCTTGTAAACAACATACCTAAGTAAACAAACTCATTCACTTGTTCCACTCGCTGTCCATCGATCAAATCATTACAAGCCGTAACGCATTCCTCCTTTTCAAAAACCATAACTTTCGTTTTACTTACATTCACTTTCATTCCTTTCCTCTCTAACGCACCATGCATGGTTGCTACCATCTCCTGCAACTCCTCCGCTGAAGATGCAAGTATTACCTGATCATCAGCATAAAGGAGGCATTTGACGAGTAACCCATTCATCCTTAATCCGCAGTCACTATGTTTTAAATCTTGCAAACAACTGTCCATGAAGAGGTTGAACAGCCACGGCGACGCTACACATCCCTGTCTAACACCTGTGTTGATGGTAAACCAGTCAGTGTATGCCCCGTTTATCCTCACACAAGCTCTAGAATCCTCATAAAGGGATGTCAGAGCTCGAATGAAGCTGCTGTCCACCCCATTCATTGACAGCACCGACCACATTTCATTCCTCACCACTTTATCGTAAGCCTTTTCCAAATCCACGAATGCGCCATAGACCTTTTGACCTTTGGCCAAAAACTTTTCGGCTATGCTTCGCAAGGAAAAAACCTGATCCGTACATCCCATACCCTTTCGAATCCCGCTTGTACATCCCATATTTTCTTGTCGGTTACTTTCATAACTCTTTCAATAAGTACCTTTGCATACAATTTGCCAACAATGCTGAGAAGGCTAATGCCTCTATAGTTTTTGCAATCTTGTTGCGAGCCTTTTCCTTTATAAAGAGGCACAACTACAGCTGTGGCCCAGTCATTAGGTACTCGGCCGGTGGTCCAGCACAAGTTATATAACCGCTGCAACTGACCAACTATGATGCCCTGTCCAGCCTTCAGCATTTCGACTGTAATCCTATCATATCCTGCAGCCTTACCTACTTTCATACTTCCCAGTGCCTTCACGATCTCATCCACGCCAATAACGCTTTCATCATTGCTATCGTTACCATTCATTTCAGCTATCGGTGTCTCTATCGCCGACCTTTCAAATAAACTTTCAAAATACTCTGTCCATCTCTTCAGCACGCAAGATTCATCATTTACTATCTTTTCATTCTCGTCTCTGATGGATGTGTGTTCTGAGGATTGAGTTCTTCCTCGAACTGCACGAACGGATTTCCAGAAAAACTTAATGTTCCTCTAGAAATCGTCAGATAATCTGCTATCAAACTCATCTTTCTTTTCCTTTTTTTTCCTTTTAACCATTTCTTTCACTTTTTTTTTGACCTAACAAACTCCTTTCTTGCTTCATTTATGTCTACACTCGTTGCTTTTCCCATTCTTTTATTTGCTCTGGCAGCCAACCAATCTGACCAAGCTTTCTTCTTCTCTGACACTGCTGATTGTACATCCTTGTCCCACCATGTATTCTTAACCTTTTGTATTTTCCTTCTCTTGATCACACCACATACTTCAGACGCTACACATACTACCTCTTCTTTAAAGGCCTACCGTAATTCTTTTATATCATTTATGCCATCGAATCTCTCAAATCTTGCTATCAATCTTCGTTTATACTCATCTTTCACATCTTTCTCTTGTAGATTTTCTACTTTTATTCTTTCCAAGACCCTATTTTCATTACGCTCTCGGTGTCGCCATCCTTAGAAGAGCCCACTTATCCGGCTCAACACCAAGAAGTGGTCTGTGTGGATGCCGATCCTTCGATATACTCTTGTATCCAACACATTCTTTCTCAATCGTTCATCTACTATCACAAAATCAATCATACTTCTTCTAACATTTTTCGCCTCTCGCGTATACATATGTATCCTTTTATGATCAAACATGGTGTTTGTCACACAAAGGCTCCACTCCAAACAAATCTCAAGCAGTATTTTTCCATTTTCGTTCACACTCTCATCACCAAATGCACCTAACACCCTTTCAAATCCATCTCGCTTTACTCCCACCCATCCATTGAAATCCCCTATCAAGATCAATCTTTCATTATCCTTGCAGTTCCTCAAAATCTCTCTTAAACTCTCCCAAAACTCCTGCCTTTCGTCTTGCTCATGTTGTGACATACCCGTAACTATATTGACCGGGGCGTACACCCCTACAATAAAGAGACGAGTAAGTCCTACTTTCATTCTCATCCACAGTAGCCTAGCATTTACACATTCAAACTCTTTTACACACTCATTCATTCGCGTAGACAGTATTACACCAACTCCCTTACAGGTTCTGGTGGTACTATCTACCCCAGACCAATACGCCGTATATGCGCCATGCTTGGTGGTTTCACACCCTTTTCTTTTTGTTTCATTCACACAAAGAACATCAATCTTTCTATCATCCATCATCTGACATACTTCATCCAATTTGCCGTTCATTCCTCCTCCAACTTTCAATGTTGCAAACCTGCTCTCCGTAGGCCGCTTTTCGCCCTCGCGGGAAACGAGACGTGATGGGTTGCGAACCGCGTCGCCGCCGTGTGAGGAAATATTATTAATTGTTCCCATTGCGTTCCCACGAGATTTAGGGTTTTTAGATGTCCATCCCCATAGAGCCCTTTACGGGGGTAAGGCGGAATATCACGTGTGCCCTGTGACCACCAACACAGGCACCCTCCGTTTGCGACCAGCTTACCCTCTGGCCACGAATCTCTCGGCACGGGTCGGTTTACACCTTAGATCGGGGTTTTGTGTCGGGTATGCTCCCTGAAAGTTGGTTTAATTTCGAAGTTTTCCTTCTCCTAGACAGGTTGCCAACCAAGACTAACGAGGCCCATCTCCCCGAACGTTTGGTTTAATTTCGGAGTTTTCCTTCTCCTAGACAGGTTGCCAACCAAGGCTAACGAGGCCCATCTCCCCGAAAGTAAAATAAAGTACAATAATTTACAAAAAAAGAGAGTCTATTAATATCTGTCTTTACATATAAAGTGCTGCCGTCAATCACTGACTGACAACGCACGGCCAAAAGAATTGTGCGCAAGAAGCTGAAAAATTTGGCGTGTCTGTTCCTTGGTGGACGTAGGGTTGCACTAAGAAGGGTTTCCTCCTGGACCGTGCAGACACAGTAAAAGTGAAAAAAAATGTGCAGGCGAATATCTCATAATACCTATAGCAAACCATCATGTAGAAGCCTAATTTCTGAAAATACACATAGTACCTACCTGTGTAACCTTATACACGTATGCTGAATATATAAAAGTATATACAGTGAAATTAATAACAGGAAAACAATCCCATACTATCTCAAAGAAATGTATAAACGACCACACTACATTATTTTCACCTTAACCCTTTCAGGACCATAAGGATATGAGACTATATATTATGATAAAAACTATACGAAACAGTTAATTAGGCATCAAATAAACAAAATTTTAACTTAAAATGTAATAAAATGTTTTGGATTTTTTGGAATTCTTTGGGACACATTCCTATGGTCGTTGGTGGTACTTTTTGTTCTAGTAAATTATATTATATGTTTTAGAGATTTTATCAGTTTTTTTAAATTTATCACAGAAAAATTGTTTGTTTATCGATAGGTATACAATTTAAAGTAATAAGCTAGTAGTAATTAGGTAGAATCCACTGAAACATTTCCATTCATTAGTCTAGAAAAGGTGTACTTTGCAACACAATTACTATTTTTTCGGATTTCTATTATACATTGAATAAACTGACACATCTTTTCCAGAAGTTTAGTTATCAATGGGGTTCGTTGGAAACTGTCTTCGTCTGACAGATCTGGGAACTGAACTTGATTTTGAAGTAGGAACGTCATGCTGCCTGACAGTGAAACCGTTTTTCCAACTTGAACCTGAACTGCAGGCTAGTTGTGATTTCAGCATTATGCGCACACTGACATTATGCGCAACTGCGCATTATTCACTGAGATATCTAAGATATCAAAAAATTATCGAAGATAGTAGGTATTTTATTTTCAATCAGCAATATATTTCATAACACTATGTGATCAACACGTATATAATCTACTCCTCCCATATTTTTGTTATATGTGATATAATTCTAGGCCATTTTAAATTTTTTTGCTGATCCAGGTTTGCGTCGTCTTCCAGTGTCAATGTCTAAAGGTTTCAGAAAGTTGATCAATAAGTATATTCCTTTATTTTCCATCAACTTTACGCACGATATGCCAAAAAACTTGTGGTGTACATGTCCCTTCCCTTATGTCAATGCTGTTTTCGGAAGATGTTTTCGATTTGTTCGAACAATTCCATATGCCAAAGAGAGTCAGTACATCAGCATCAACTATTTGGAAAATCTGTACTTCGCAGTCATCATATTTCGCATCACAACAAATCACGAAAATTATTTGGCACGTATGTTCCTTAGTTCCACTTGAAAACTGGTTTTTGATTACTTTGTGCTCCAGTGATAGGTAAAAAAGTTTTAGACGTCCATGGTACAGGTGCCAGACTTATTGATTCCTGAAATTAAACAGGCACATCTTCAGTTTCATCATCAGAAACATCAGAAACCCCTTGATCCTGTATCAAACTCCTTTGATCTTTTTCGTCAAGGTGTAAATCATCTTCTCCATCACTATTACCATCCATCAATATTTATAGAAGTAGCTACATCATCCTTGAATTCAAATAGCTAAGATCATTTGCCACAATTTCAATAAAATGAAGATAATTCACAAAATCATCAGTTGAATAAGTTAACAATTTATTACAAATAGTGTCCCTTCCGGACCACTGGGACACTGGGGTCCCTTTATGTTTGTGATGTCTTATAACGATAAAAAACATAAATAATGGTTTTATTAATTAATATAATATAAATTTACTAACCAAGCATTGATTATAGCTCAACAAAAAACAATATAAAATATTTTAAAGTTCCTACTTTTGAGAAATAGGGCAAGTGCGCGCTTAGCGAACAGCCATATTACATTTTTTATAGAAAATAAATCGTACTACCTAGGTTGTACCGCCAATGAAAAAAATATTAATAATATGTATAATAACAAACAAAAAAATCATAATTGATAATAGGCTTCTTACTTATTAATATATTTTCAAATGATGGGCTAGGGACACATATGTCCCTTGGTCGTCAAAGGGTTAACAGAGATCGCATCTGTTGATCAAAATCATTATTCTATCAGATAGAACAAGTGCATGAGATAATAACAAATTAACATGAAGATCAGATCATTGCATTCCCACAATCACACCATAAATAACCATTTATATCTATGTATCATATATGATACTACGTCGCAGTAGGTGCGGATGGAGTTATCACTGTAGATAAACAGTGTAGTCACGGAATATTTCATTGGGGGTCAGCCATTTAACGCAATTTGTTTGGACGAAGCATTCACGCCGCTGGCAAGGGAAGATGAGCCAACTAGTTTAGGGGAGGTACACGGTACAAGCAGTAGCGTATATGAGACGAAAAATATTGGATGATTTTTGAAGGAGAATGGAGTTTAAAACTGGCGTCATCTAAAGGAGCAAGGTGGAATCACGATAATGACTAATTATTGAAGATCGTCGGGCTTACGGCGTTTTATGTATAAGGCTTTGCATATACTTAAGGAGCAGACGACATATGTATGTTTATTTGTGCCTGCTGCTCGTTAAAGCGAGGATTAAAATCGGGTACCGGAGAGAAGAATCTTAAAATATTAATACGCGTTGTTCCCATAGTCATTATATTTGTAGTACCAGCGAGGGGTAGTACATATAATACCCATAATTTTACATTTACAAAAACCCTTCACCAACCATCATCTTTCTCATTAATCACTCTTTTAGTTGGTGGAAACAGTATGCAGTATTTAGTAGTTTTTGAGTTTATTCCAAGTAGATAAACAGAAGCGGCAGAGGCCTTTGTTTTGTAATAATATGTGGTGATAAAGATAAACGGCTAGTCAACAACGAGTAAACTAGACGACATTATTGATTCTGTTATCTATTGAAGCAAATTTTTAGTTGTTCTAGCAAAAATATATCTGTCGAGTTGATTTTTATCAACAGTCATCTACTGATAATTATCGCCGTGTTTATTATTTTTATAAAGTTATTCAAGATTAGGAAACGGAAGTTCTTACAGGTAGCAGAGCCTTGCTGATTTCAGCATGAATGGGCCGGCTCGACCGGGGAAGTACTACCCTCTCACAGAAAATCGATGTAAAGTAACAGTACTTAAACTGTTGCGTTTTGCTTGGTGAGTGAGAGTTCCGGAGGTCCTATCCCCTATTCTTGCCCCCTCATCCCACTTCTCATCCTATCCCTTTTCCCAATCCCAAGGGGTGACAACGCACTTATGACTCCTGTGGTGTTGCTTGTGTCCATGGGCGGCGGTAATTGCTTACCATCAGGCAATCTGTCTGCTCGTTTGCCGCCTATTACCATAAAAAAAATTAATTGTATTTTGCATATTTCGAGTTACTCTATCATATCAAATTCTTAAAAATTTGGAAAGTGTATTGTGATGACATAGATGTCTTGTGACAAGAGATACGTCTATAATTACGTTTCAGCCTATCATGGGTAAATTGTTAATTATCGCTTGCTTATTGGTGAAGGAAACATCGTGAGGAAACCTGCATGTCTGAGAGTTCGCCATAATGTTCTCGAAAGACATGTGAAGTCCGCCAACCCGCACTTGGCCAGCGTGGTGGACTATGGCCTTAAAGTCAAAGCCAAAATCTTTTATTCAAAATTGGCTGGTAAACAGCTCTTTCTGAACGTTAAATTTTACAATAGACAGTCCCCAAAAAGCGCAACCCTTCACCGCTTCGTATGTGTTTTCGCTAGGAAGAAGAAGCGGCGCAACAAACTTCCCAGCAAACTAACCCTTCTCATAGAGGGAAAAGGCCATTGCCCAGTAGTGGGAAAGTATATATACAGGGCTGATGTTGATGATATCATGGGTGTTTTCCAAATTCATGTTTAGTAATATCCGGTTCATTAAAAATATTAATGTTATTTTTTTAAACTTTTGTTTTGTCGTCAGGATTCCCGTAACTACAAAGACCCAGAAAGAAATTTCCATTAAGTTTGCCTTTAAACTGGACCCACCTTGATTAAAAAGCAGATTTTAAGTAATATCATCGTCATTGCTTTAGTACTGTCCCTTTACATAACAGTCTAAACGTGTTTCCACTAGATTATCGTGCGTGACCCTATTAAACTGCAGGGGCGTTGTCTTTAACGCCGTCAGGACCCTAGTAGGATTTTAGTGAGTAGGTCCGTAGGCCTTTAGGGCGGAGCCTCACGCATCTCCTGTGCTAGCCGCCTTAACTCGGTTGATCAAACTCATAGGAACCAATAGCAAAATCTGGACGAGTCGCAGGCAGTTTCTACCACGTCACCAAAACAAAAGGTTTTAAGATTTTCAATAATATATTTGACGACGGGTTGCTTGATTTGTGGCCGGTATCAACGCTTCACAGTTTGTTATAAGTTCACACCAACTCAAATTAACAAAGCTGACTATAATTATTTTGGATTACTGAACACGAAACGAGTGACAGTTTCTAGGTACTTGTTTTCCGCCCAGAGTTTCCAAGAGAAGTAAGAGTTGTGTTGCTCCGTTGAACGTCAACCGTCACCACATCTTCAACAATATTAGAAATTGTATTTCTAGTAATCGCGTGAGAACATTAATACTCGTAGCAAGATTCATGGTCTAGTTCTGTCGTGTCCACTAGATGTCGGCAGTGTTGATTGTTTCCACCATTGTACGATAGCCTATATGCCTCAGTTGTATATGGCTACTGCTAGAAAATTAAATAATAGATATGAAGGTAATAAAGAACGCGAAAATTCAATAAACCGTTATCTCTTTCAACTTGAAACCCACTATTAAGCTTCTCCAACCCTGAAATTAAATCGGCCGTGTGATTTACATTTTAATATGGCAAGAGACTCACCTGTACTAAAACAGGATTTATGGTATTGACATAACGAAATTAGGTGCCCATTCGATCATAAACTTGGAATCCTTCAACGTTTATAGGGATAAAATTGGGTTGATGAAGTTACAAGTTGTTAAGTGTGAATGGGATAGCTGTTAGAGATAGGGTACTTGGAGGTATGGATAAAGGTATTATATTCTAAACTCCAGTCGTCTTAAAATAATGACTACAAGCAAAATACCTAATTGTTTTCCTTTATTTTCGGTATAGCTTAATCTACTTTCGATCGAACCTGAACAGAAGAGCATGCATGAGGAATCTGATAGGAGTGAATGAAGCAAGAGAGTTGCAAATGGCGTTCCGTAGTCTCTGCCTACCCCTCCGGGAAACAGGCGTGAGTCTATGTATGTATGTATGTACTTTCGATCGATGGAGACACTACAGGTAGGCCAGAATCAAAATAGCAATTAATGAAACATAGTGTTGTCCGTGTGGCGATCAAACCATTCACTCGTGCAACGACAGCGTAGTATCCACCATTTTCTTTTCGCGGTGGAAACTACTGCCGGTCGTCCCCTCTGTCACTCTTTGTCTCAACCTTAGGGCTGGAGTAGGAGGTTTATGAGACTCTGCTCTACTGTCTTTCGGGGTCTACTCACTAAAATGTCTGCGGTGTCCTCAACTTTACAAAGTGAAGCCGCGCAAACCACGGTTAGCATACATTGCCGCATCCCCTCTTGGAGGAAGTGGAGTGATTCGTACCTTGAATAGAATAAAATTATGAGCTATGATCAGCAACCAAACATTTTTTGTTATAGCAAACATGTTACATTATATCTTTTTGATTAAAAAAACGTAAATTGTAGTTTAATTTTTCTATTCACCTATGTTTAATTCCTGAAACGCATAAGCGTATTTATCGCAACGTCAATATTTAAATTGAGTTACCATTGCTTTTCCAACAATCTGACGCTTCAGTAGGTTTTTTGATATATTCATGCAAAATAGTACCGAAATATATCACAGATTAAAAACAACAGGCAAATAAATGGTGTTTTATTAGAACTAAAATAAATCTCTTTTTTAATTTTGTTTCCGTCCATTGAAGCGTTTTGGAACACGTTTTTCCTCGTTCTGTAATAAAAGCTATTAAAATTAATACGTGTTCAATTACAATTTCCTTGTTCTTCGGTATGAATATCTTACGATGGCGCGAATAGCGTTAGCCACAGTTTCAATTGTTGTTTTTTGGAAAGTGCCTTACCTATAATGGGAAGTGATGCCACAAAACAGTAATGAGCTTCTGTAATTAAAATGGAACTATTCAATTTGGCATTTATTGTAATTCATGTTATATTATCTGATTTGATGATAACATAGGTACAAGTATAGTCATAAGCCCTTTAAAACAATCCCGCTGCTAAGCACGGGCCTCTTCTAACCCGAAGAAAGTTTAGGGCCTAGTCCACTTTGTTGATGTAATGCAAGTTGGCAATATTTGTACATCTTTCGGGAAAACTGATGAAAATTCTTATACATGTAGTTTACCTCATGTTGCCATGAAACAGGCTGTCGCAGCTTGTGATTTTACTTTATATTTTCACAAAGAATTCTGTCCTAGGGTATAGCTGTGTAAAGTCTTCTTTACCCTCCTCCATGCGTCTCCTTCCAGTGCTAAGAAGGCAATTCCATTTGAAGTCATCTGGATCGTTACGCCATTGTTTTTATGGTACCTATGTGTTTACTCCGCTGTCTATTTAAAATAATTCAAATTAAAATTCATGATAAATCTTGGTTCCTGCCATGTTTTCCAAGTTTGCAAGATTTATATAAGACAATGTTCCACTAAATGAATGTTCCTTTGTGTAATTGTAATTTTAATAATAATAATATTCTACCACATTCACACAACACCATCTAGTTCCTAACTAAGCAGAGCTTTTACTATAGGTACTAGATAATGGATAAACATACATATTTACATTGTTTTTGTAAATACATACATATTATACATACAAGATGTTGCACACTAAATAATTATCATTATTTAGTGTGCAACATCTTGTAACTACACCTAAAATCACCATAGAGCTATACAATACTATAAACTTAACACTGAGCATGTATGACATGCAGTAATTTTCCCGAAACTATTTAATCAAACGGACCACCACAATTGAAGGCAGGCAACAATGAACTCTGATTATTAACCGCTATTATTGTCCAGAGTGCTTTAATCGGCGTTGCGCAGTGCGCTACCTGTAGTTAATAGTATAGATTGAGGGTATTGTAGTCAAATGTTTATGCATGGATTCATATATGTCGAATACAATGCTTTGAAGTTTAGAAACAGGTATATAATACATAGGTACGACATAAATAGTCCCGGTAAATGGGGAAGGCCTAATAAATGCTGACTTGACTAACCACCAGTCCAACAGGGTGTCACGTCTCAGTTTCTATACGTGTGTCGTAAAAGGCCATTAAGTAAAATACACGTGGCAAATAGATTTTTGTGAAAGAGACGGTAAAATAGACATCAAACTATACTCCAACCCGTCTGGCCAGCGTGTTATAGTAGGCCAAAACCGTCTTCAGCCTCAAAATGTCATTTTTACACAAATTAGGACCTATCTCCGGCACTTGACTTCTAAAGGCTGGTGCTAATGAAAAAAAACCCATAGAAAGTATTTGTCCTGTATAAACTTCATGATAATGTACCTACAAAATACGAAAGTTAAAAACAATGATACTGAAAACAAATCATTTCTGATTAAATTATTTGAATAATGTTGGGTTGAAAACATAATTTTAATTAATAAAATAGCCCTGACAAAAACTCTTTACATGAAGGTTCAAAGGTATGCCACATACAAAATTACCTACATTATTTTTGTATAAAAATGACGATCCATGCGTTTTTAAAGTGAAATACTGTGAATGATACCGTATTAATGTAACTTGTTTAAAATATTTTATTTCTTTTCGTAAAATTATTTCATTACTCAACGTTTTTAAATCCATGCTTATTATAAAATAAAGACCCCATTTCGTCCTGTGAGAGCGCTTCGGACTCGCGCATTGTTGTATGTATACTTAAATATTTTTTAAGTAACTACTAGTATTAGTTTAAGATCGAGAAAAAAATAGCTTAAAATTACGTTTTTATATGGCAGCCCCTCTTTAATATTTACTTTATTTTTATTTAATTATATATTTTGAAAGGTAATATACATATACATATTCTGTGAAAATTTTAAGCGTCTGCCTGTTACCGTTAGTAATATTGAGCAAAAAACACGTTTATTGTATGGGACCCCCTAATATTTTAATTTTTTAATTTTAGTATTTGTTGTTATAGCGGAACGGATATACATAATTTGTGAAAATTTCAGGTCTCTAGGTATCACGGTTTATGAGATACAGCCTGGTGACAGACAGACAGACAGGAACTTAAAAACACCGCCTCGAATCAAATTCAATAACATAACCATTAGAAACAAAGAATCAGTTTGTTATTTAGGGTTAGTTTTAGAGAGAAACTTTTCATTTGTCGAGCACATTAAAACAGTAGGTGAAAAATCTAAAAGAAGTTTTTACGCCTTGTCAAAGATATCAACTGCGACATGGGGGCTTTCGTTCAAAACTTTAAAAGTAATTTATGGTGCAACATATCTGGGTTGTATGTGTTATGGTGCGCCTGCATGGGCTGATAGAGCTACTATCGGTGCTGTACGACGTAAAATGCTACAAAGTCAACGTCTCGCGTTGATATTTTTGTGCAAGGCTTATAGGACAGTTAGTACTGAAGCTTTGCCAGTACTGGCAGGTGTATTTCCAAACGATCTTGAGGCACAAAGACGAGCAGCAATGTATTACGTGACACGAGATAACATGGATCTAAATTTTCTAGCTCCGCGCGACAGACATAAGATCACTAGATTGTTGAACCATCAATCCACAGTCTATGACGATCTTCTTGATGAATGGCAATGTCGCTGGAACACATCAACTAAGGGCCGTCACCTCTACCAGTTCTTCCCATGCGTCCGAGAGCGACTGGCGAGGAACTGGTTGGAGGTGGATCACTGTGTAGCCCAATTTCTTACAGGTCATGGCAACTTTAAGAGCAAGTTGTATTCATTTAAGCTAGTTGATTCACCGTTATGTCAATGTTCAACATCTGGCAACAATTATGAACAATCTGCTCATCACATTCTATGGGAGTGTAGTCTTTGGCAAATTGAACGTAATATCATGCTTAACGAATTAGAGGTAACTTCTGGAGTAGTGTACTATACGGATCTTGTGGCAAGTAGGACGAATTTCCGTGCGTTTAGGCGTTTCTGCCATACATATTACTGGAAACAGGCATAGTTCACAATTTAGGCCCCCTTAATGCTCATGTCCGTGGTGCTTATCTTTTCTCATCACTATATCTCTTCGTTGCTTGTCTCCCGCTTTGTTAAGGAGGGAAGTGGATTATTCATTTTCCAACTCCTCCAATATACTTCTGATTAAGTTCGTTGCGGGTTCCAAGACCGTTTAACTTTCCCCGGGACTTCACGAGTGTCAAAACTCGTTGTCATCAATGGTCACTGCTGCTGAACCTGGCTACACAGGTGACACAGTAGTGGGATTGAGGGTGGGATTAGTCCCATTTAAAAAAAAAAAAAAAAAAGAAAAAAAGACAGACAGTCAGCGGAGGCTTAGTAATAGGGTCCCGTTTTTTACCTTTTAGGTACGAAACCCTGAAAACTACCCAACGTATTTGATACGGTTTTCACCAATAATAATTAGTGTGATGCCTGAGGAAGGTTTAAGTGCATAAGGGCGAAGGTTGAAACCGTAGACGAAGTCTAATATTTACTTATATTATAATTATTCATGAAGGTATCGTTGACTGCCTCGTTGGTCTAGCGGCATATACATATGTGTGCGTGGGATTGGGAGTGTTCGGGTTCGCTTCCCGAGTCGAACAAAGTGTTATTGGGTTTTTCCGTTAGAAAATTCTCAGTAGCAGCATGGAGTCTGGTAATGTGCCCGGTACGGCAATAGGGTCGCTCCCCATTACGTGGGACCTAAAAATTCATGGCGAAATGTGGGTGTAATATTACACCTCTGCTTACCCCTTCGGGGATACAGGCGTGAGTTTATAAATAAAAAAATGAAGAAAGAAGTATCAATATTTTTCACCTATCAAAGCCCACATAAAATATCAATATACCTATTATGTATAAGACAAGCATTTTTCAATGAAATCTTTTATAAGGTATTAATATCAATGCCACAAGCTTGTTGTCGTGATTAAACTTCGTAAATTAGAAACCGTAGTGCCCGTAGGCTTTGCGCCACTTTGTTTATTTAATAGCTTCATTACACATAAATTGAGCCATTCCACTTTTTACGATGTTTTTTTTAAACTAATGCTTCTATATGCAATCCAGCTATTTGTTGGTGAAATGCCCGTTGGCATGTTCGACTTTAAATATTAATTGGTCAAGATCAAAATATTTATGACAGAGATTATCATCAAAACTATTTCGGGAAATTGTATTGCTTTTTTATTTTATAGACGGACCTAACAATTTGAATGGTTAATTTAATTGTAAAAAATGTATTTTGATATTTACCACTTGACTGAGATAAAAATGCCAAGGTTTGATAGATAGACAAGCTTGATAATTGATATATCACTTCTGTTTATAGAAGTAAATTTTAAGCAACACTAAGTCTCTACTATTTTGTGGTATCATCCAAATGTGTACAAAACTGAGGCCGATTCAGAAAAAAATAAATATAAATTTGTTTTTCATAAATAAAGTTCATAACATATGCTTCTGTCATAAACAAAAATCAGCCCATAGAACATCCCAAATAATCACGGCAAGCCGTTCAGAAGCAAAAACATACGCAAACCTACCGAAGGCAATTCGTATGAAATATCATCAAACATTACGAAGCCCGGTGTGAGCCACTATATAAACTATCTGCCATTACTTCAATGAGAGTTTAAGTCTGCAGCAAGTGCGTTGGAATGGAACGTCTGTCGTCGCCAAGGCAAACACCTATCCACCTCAACCGCATTATTCATGAACCTATTTATTTGTATTGCTTACTTATGTTGTTTTTGTCTCGGGTTCTGCTTCGGTTGCCTCTTGTATATATTTTTACATAATTATTATTGGCTACGTTTTGTGTGAATAAGAATGTGGCTGCTAACTGAAATGTGGGTCTGGATTTGATTTTGTGGAGTACTTTACTACGTTTGAGGTTTGAGGGTTAGCTTGTAAGGTCCGTTGTAGACCCTTTTGTAATATGAGTACTGGTATGAATTTATAAAAGATCGGCGGTTAGTTATTAAATAGAGCTAGGAAATTTACAAATTTGCGATATTTGTTTTTCCTGCTCAAACGAGTGCTTATTATAATGCCCAGGTATTCACAGGAAGGTGGTGGATTTTTATTAAACACACAATTTAAACTTACCAAGGTTCTTAGATTTTTTTTATAGCTTTAGGCGGCAAACGAGCAGACGGATCGCGTGATGGTAAGCAATTACCGCCGCCCTTGGACACAAGCAAGCCACATGAGTCACAAGTGCGTTTCCGCCCCTTGGGCTAAGGAAAAGGGATAGTATGAGGAGTGGGATGAGGGAGAAGAGATAGGGGATAGGGCCTCCGGCACTCTCACTCACCGAACGAAACGCAACAGTTTAGGTGCTGTTACTTTGCGTCGATTTTCTGTGAGAGGGTAGTACTTCCCCGGTCGAGCCGGCCCATTCATACTGAAAGATTTTTCAATGGGATTCGTTTTTCTATTTATTCATAGCTTCTTAGTGATTAGAATCCAGATGATCAGAGGTCGCGTAACCAGAAGATCAAGTAATCATACACACATACATAGACTCACGCCTGTTTCCCAGAGGGGTAGGCAGAAACTACGGAACTGGTAATACAAACGGAAATGGAAGATTAAGTAATTGACGACATTGGTGCACTGTAGTTTGACCGCTAGAGTAGGTACTCGATACAAAAAAGCTATTATATCTCACGTCACTCAAAGCCAAGCCGTCCGATCATATTATTTTCTTTGTTTTTAGGGCAGCATAGTAAACTTAGAGAAATTTTGACGGTCACTGGAGGTTATCACCGAAAATAAACAATCAAGGGAGATGTAAAATGTTGACAAGTTTAATAAATTGGTCTCAACTGTTCAAAAATTATGATTGATTATAAATATTGCTCTATATTACTGCATTGGATTAAAAAGGCATTAAAAATTAATCTATACATATAAATAAAATTGAAGTGTCTGTCTGTGATTTCAAAATAACTATGGATTTTCAAGTGCATATAGTTAGTTATACGATTCTGAGTCCAAAACAACCCTTTTTAACATTTTTGTCTGTCTGTCTGTCTTTCTGTTTGTCCGGGGTAATCTCTGGAACGGCTGAACCGATTCAAATGAGACTTTCACTACCAGGTAGAGGACTTTATAGCGCTACATATACGCTACAATTTGACCCGGTAGTTGGCGCTGTTGTCGCGATAACAAGTCTTTACTTATTCAACTCATCTATACATATAAATAAAATTGAAGTGTCTGTCTGTGATTTCAAAATAACTATGGATTTTCAAGCGCATATAGTTAGTTATACGATTCTAAGTCCAAAACAACCCTTTTTAACATTTTTGTCTGTCTGTCTGTCTGTCTGTCTTTCTGTTTGTCCGGGGTAATCTCTGGAATGGCTGAACCGATTCAAATAAGACTTTCACTACCAGGTAGAGGACTTTATAGCGCTACATATAGGCTACAATTTGACCCGGTAGATGGCGCTGTTGTCGCGATAACAAGTCTTTACTTATTCAACTCATCTATACATCTATACATATAAATAAAATTGAAGTGTCTGTCTGTGATTTCAAAATAACTATGGATTTTCAAGTGCATATAGTTAGTTATACGATTCTGAGTCCAAAACAACCCTTTTTAACATTTTTGTCTGTCTGTCTGTCTGTCTTTCTGTTTGTCCGGGGTAATCTCTGGAACGGCTGAACCGATTCAAATGAGACTTTCCAGAGACGTGGTTCATCGCGACGCCCCGTAAGGGGCGTGCAGAAGCTTGTTCGAGGCAGATTAGCCCCCCGCAAGCGGGTTCTTTCTCCCGCCCTTTAATAAGGGCAGGTCCTGGGGGCGGGCAGTAGTTGCCCTTAGGCGGTTGGACCGAAAAGGCGTATACGCGCGTGCGCGCAGGCCGCTAGATCTTCACGCCGTCCGGGCGGTCAACACGAGCCGGGTGAGACCCCCGGCGAACCGAGGGAGGCCCAGCTCCGTGAAGCCAGCGACACGGACGGCGACTTACGTGCGGCCTGCGGAGGTCTTGGTGGTGTAGTGATGGTGGTGAAGTGCCGGCGTCTGGTTAGACGCCGACGTCGTGGTTAGGGTGTTTTCCTTGGCGTGCGCTGTTGCGGTGGTCGTCCGCGCGCGCGCATGATGCGCGTATCATGCAGCGATACGCGCAGATGTCGCGCGGAAAGGGGCGGCCACCTGCAACAGAGGGCTAAAGGTTGTCAGATTAGGGGTGGACGGCGGTTACCCGGGGCAACCGGCTCGTCCGCAGCGTCGTCGGGGTTGGTGATGAGGTCACGAGGCAGCTTCTTCTTGTCCGGGGGGCGAGCGTGCCAGGGGGCCAGGTCCCGGACGTGGTCCCAGGCCGAGGCGTCGGCTCGCTCGAACATCCCCACGGACAGACGGCGGATGTAGGCGTCCAGGCTCTCGATGCGGGTGTCCCGCTGGATAACTTCGTTCCTCACGTAGCGAGGAGCTTGTACGGCGGCGCGCAGCGACAGTGACTGCTGCGCGCGGAGGCGAGTGCGGCTCGACTCGCTCGTGAGGGCGAACCAAGCGGGCGCGGCGTAGGTGAGCCGGGTGCGTACGTAAGACTTGTACACACCCAGCTTTGCTCGCAGAGGCAGGTGAGAGGAGAGCACTGGACGCAGTAGAGCTCTGGTAGCGCGTACCTGTGCGACGACGTTGCGGACGTGCGGCCTCATGGAGAGGGCGCGGTCGATGGTGATCCCCAGGTACTTCACCGTCCGGGTCCAGGGGATGTACTCACCCTGGAGTTTGAGTGGCAGTGGGTGGAGCTGTTTGCTGCTGATGAGGATAGCCTGTGACTTACCCACGTTCACCGACAGTCGCCACTGCGATAGCCAGTGGGGGAGCAGGTCGAGGGAGCGCTGCATCTTCTTGGCGGCGTGAGTTGAATAAGTAAAGACTTGTTATCGCGACAACAGCGCCAACTACCGGGTCAAATTGTAGCCTATATGTAGCGCTATAAAGTCCTCTAGGTAGTGAAAGTCTTATTTGAATCGGTTCAGCCATTCCAGAGATTACCCCCGACAAACAGAAAGACAGACAGACAGACAGACAAAAATGTTAAAAAGGGTTGTTTTGGACAGAATCTAATAACTAACTATATGCGCTTGAAAATCCATAGTTATTTTGAAATCACAGACAGACACTTCAATTTTATTTATATGTATAGATATAGATGAGTTGAATAAGTAAAGACTTGTTATCGCGACAACAGCGCCAACTACCGGGTCAAATTGTAGCCTATATGTAGCGCTATAAAGTCCTCTACCTGGTAGTGAAAGTCTTATTTGAATCGGTTCAGCCATTCCAGAGATTACCCCGGACAAACAGAAAGACAGACAGACAGACAGACAAAAATGTTAAAAAGGGTTGTTTTGGACTCAGAATCGTATAACTAACTATATGCACTTGAAGATCCATAGTTATTTTGAAATCACAGACAGACACTTCAATTTTATTTATATGTATAGATTATTTCTAGCGTATTCGTAGTTTTGTGTTAAAATAGCTTTCAAATGACAATAATAGATACAATAGACGTAACAAATAAATATTCTAAGAAAAACTAACTTTTAGACTGCTATAAAGTGTTATCACTATAAGATAAACATTTTGTACACAAAGTCTAGACGGTTTATATACCACAAAAGGTTGAGAAGCCCATGATAATAATTTAAAAATAAATAGATATACCAGACTTTTTCCGTGACTCCGCCTGCGTAAGTTTTACACCTTAGGCCTCCCTCACATTGGCCATGAGCGTTCCTCGAGCGTACGCTAGGCGTTTCGTTCACTTTGTGCTACAGAGTGAACGCCGAGCGCCCGCTGGGCGTACGCTCGAGGAACGCTGACGCCTAAGTAGTTATTACCTTTATCGTGCTCATACGCACAGGCAGGATGAAAAGGAGACACCATTTAATAAAATTGTATGGAATAGCAGTGTCCCGCGGTTCTACCCGTCACACCTCGTACTTTATTTAAAACATTGTATCGCAATGTACACCCATGATACTTCATCCTAACAGATTTTTGTTGCGTTCCTAAGAGACCTATCATTGTGTTATGTAGAACTACCTCATCAATATGGATATAATAAACCAAAAAACAACTTTTACGTCCAAAAGATAGCACGTTTAACCAAACTAATATACTCTTCAGCTTTATTTTATTAGTATAGATACTTAATAATTTCATTATCAAACAATGGCTGACTGAGAACGCATAGTTATCGAAGAATAAACAGGTAAGTGACTCATGACAGTCAACGGTATCCAATGAACTGCAATGTCAAGTGGCGTAGGTAATAGCTTAATCTAATGACGCTGATACACTTGAGCATACACCTGCAATGAGCATTCTTGCGAATGCTACATAACAGAAAAAACAAGCGAGCATTCTATAAAGGGTTAGACGAGCATTCTAGCGAATGAACAGTAAAAATGCTTCGACGTTTTTGCTGATAGATGGTGAAAATGTTCGAAGCAATGTTTGGGTCCGTACCTTGTTCAGTTTAATAAAGCAAAAAACGGCGAATGCTCGTTGTTCTATTACAAATAAATTCTCAAATATAGCACCATAAACTGAGGTCCCGATCAAGACGGAGCGGGTGCAGTGTACTGTTACAATACGCTTAAGTTTTAACCCGGTGAGCATAAGGTTGGGTGTGGTACACCCAGACCTAGAAAAATCGATCAATATTTTAATAGCGAATTGTTATTACGACTCGTGCGTATGAGAAGCTGCACGGTGGAGGATAGGGAAGCGTCGACTGCCACTGCTTTGGTCGACCGCCGTCCGGCAAATGTTGTGGACGAGGTTTAAGCTGTCAGCAGGTGCGTAAAACCCACCTTACGCTGCTTGTAACAAATTTGAACGATCAAATTTTATGTTATTTTTATTACCTCGGAAGACGCGACGTAGACGCGGCGTCTACGCGGCGTCGACGCTGAAGCCAATGTGAGGGCGGCTTTAGCTCAACGGCATCGCCTATTCCCTGGACACCTATTCCCTGGACACGCTCTTTGGGAGATTAATAGTATCTTTAACCTAATATTTACCTTCAACATGAGTTAGGTGAGTTTCACTCAAACGGTCTTGTAATCAAACAAATTGATATTTCAGCCATACTATATTCTACCATTATTACTAAATACAAGTATATTATCTTAGAGATCCTTAAAAAAATACTGACAGACTTTCTAGTTTCCTCACGATGTTTGGTTAATGTCTAAAGCCAATTTTTTATGTTTATTTTTATAGACTCACGCCTGTATCCCCGAAGGAGTAGGCAGAGGTGTAATGTTACACCCACATTTCGCCATTAATTTTTAGGTCCTACGTAATAGGGGGCGAGCCTATTGCCATACCGGGCACATTACCAGACTCCGTGCTGCTACTGAGAATTTCCTAACGGAAAAACCCAATTACACTTTGCCCGAACCGGAAATCAAACCCGAGACCTCCCAATCCCACGCGCACATTTATGCCGCGAGACTTTTTTTAGTAACGAGAAATGAAAGACATGATAATATCTAGAGTTAATATATGTACGTTATGATTTCTATTGCATAAAAAGTTAAACCAAGCGAAGCCACCAGTCTTTGTAAAAACAAATCACCATCATATTGTCATCATATTTTTACGAAAGAAAATAATAAATTTAATGTACTATCAAGAAAATATTTTCATATTCAACTCGTATCTCAATTTATTCGTAATTCTGATACTAAAATCTTCAAAGCCTTGAGATATTCCTTGAGTGACAGTTGGTGCTGATATCATTCTTCCGCGGTATCTGAAGGGGAGTCAAAAAATTACATCTTAATTTATATTGCGGGTCTGTTGTTGTCTATCATTGTTTCGTATCTCGGGACTGGCAAGAGACAGCTGTCCCAAATAGAGGTGTTTTCTAACTCACTATACAAATTTAAGCAACACTTAAAAATAAGCTGCATATATAAAAATAATAAATTATTTGTTTTCACTTGTTTTTTAGGGCTCCGTACCTCGAAATGAAAAACCGGAACCCTTATAGGATCACTTTGTTTTCCGTCCGTCTGTCAAGACCCATTTTCTCAGAAACGCTTGAAGGTATCAATCTGATTCGTTTTTTTTTAAGTTTTCTCAAGTAAGTTCAGTCCCTCCGCGACCACAACCGTTGCGCAGCCGGTAAAAACGTAGGAGAATAACAGAGGTATTTATGCCTTGAAATAAATAAATTATCGCGACTAAGTCCCGCTAAATAATATTCTATGAAGATTTTTTAAGTTATTGAAACATTCAGTATCTCGTTTTTTTAATAGCTTCTTAGTGATCAAAATCCAGATGATCAGAGGTCGCGTAACCAGAAGATTAGAAAATCATGTCGTGATAAGTGCCGTTACATGGATATAAAGAGGAACCGAAAGTAAATCGATACCTTTGGGTAGAAAGGTCATATAAACCAAAACCCGACTTTTCAGGAGAGCAGAAAAACAAATTTTTTTTACATAAAAATTCATAACTTTTTCCACTTTGAAGTCATAAAAAAATTATCTATGAGAAAGGTTCTTACAATTTAGTAATTAAAAAATAGTGAAAATAAAATGAAAGCAACATGGGACATTATTAACAATGAGACTGGAAGAGTCAAGAATAAAAGTAATGCCTACATTCTTCACTTTGATAACAAGGTATTGAAATCAGATTTTGAGGTTGCCACAGCATTTGAAAATTTCTTTACAGACATTCCAGTCTCAATTACAAAGTCCCTGAACTCGTCTCCTTATGATGCCGAATTTCTATTAAAACAAAATGTCAAAATGTGTACTATTGGATTTAGTTTTACTTATATTACCGAAAGAGATATTGTTAAAACTTTTAATACACTTAATTTTAAGAAAACAAGTGATTTTTGGGGTAATTCTGTTGTGATTACGAAATCCATAATCAATTCAGTAGCACTTGTACTTGCAATAATTTTCAATAGATGCATTGACTGTGGTGTGTTTCCTGATCTAATGAAAATTAGTAAAATAATTCCATTATTTAAATCAGGTAGCACATCTGACCACACTAATTAAGGACAAATATCTGTGCTACCCACTTTAAGTAAAATTTTTGAAAAGCTTATTCTAGATGTAACGGAATCTTATAGACCCCAGGCTGATTAAAATTTTAGTTTTCTTACTAACTGGGTTTAAAATATCAAATTCAGCCTGCCAAGCAATTTGTTGCCAGGGTTCCCGCGCCCCTCGCCCGCGCAGGTACTATGGAATTCGTTCCTTCCTCTATATTCCTCTACTGACAGCATTTACCAAACGTAAATGCTTATAATTGAATGAAAAGTGGACATCAAAATACTAGAGACAACGATACATTAGTATTGGTTTTTCATCACGAAATCACTCTCCATATATTCATGCTTCGCATATTGGTACTTGAGTTTAAGGCAGCGTATCTCAGAGACGGCAGCTCCAGAGAGACGAAGACGAAGATCCAGGTATATTAGTCACATAGTATTATCGGCGCCGAGTATGCCAGTGATATCCAGTGCATAGTATTGAGCGTACAGTAACAGTCTCAGAACTGATGTCACAAGACGCCTCCTTGCCGCAAGTCCCAACATTGAAGCTCACACAAACATAGTCAATTAAATCGTATTAAACCATCGCGCATAGATTGCAGGGATGCTCTTGTTACAATCGCCGCCTGGTTAGCCGCCAGGACTTACGGGACACCGCGTGACCGACAGGTGTCTCTTCTTTCATTCTTTAAAACCTTGTCAGCTGCTCTGTGCTGGCCTGTACGTAGGTTTAGACAGCAATTGTGAAAGTCCTGCATTCTACCACCTGATAATACGGAGACTCCCATCATACATCGCTCATCTTCAACATCCAACATCAAAAGGTACGAACCACTACTAATGTCACTCGCGGTTATTAATAATACAACTATGTACAATATCTCATAGAGAACTTTATATTTTAGTCAGCCTGAGATAAATATGGTGTGATATAGACATACTCGTAGATACACAACAGAGTTATTAATGTTATACAGTTCATGCAATAAATTATAGTAAAGTGAATAACAGACACTCACCGGACTTTTAGCTGCGTCACTGCCGAACTTACCCCTTGCCCTGTGCTGATCACCTTCTCCTGAAGCCGCTCGCCTTGTTCTTCGATATCACTAAACACTTATACCAACACCGAACACGTCTTTCGCGCTAGGCCAGGTCCGATCCGTCTCGCGCCTCAAAACCCACTCCCCGAAGCACCGCTCTTTCCAAATTTCCTAGACTACCACGCCACGCGTTCCCGAGATCTGCTAACCTCCGCGTCCTAAGACCGACTGCCCCGTCCTTTCTCCACTACCACGTCGCGCTGTCCTGGGACCCGACTAGCTCCGCCTCTTAAGACCCGACTGTCCAGTCAAACACCATCAATGCAACGCCTCTCGAATCCTTACTACCTGACAGGGTCCGTTTCTTATCGTTGATCCCTTTTTTATGATCCTCAACTATACCGCATGTGAACACTTCAGTGCCAATATTTTCTCATATTTCATGGCTATTTCTTTACTCATATGCCTGTCACATAATTCTTATAAATTTTTCAAACTCTTGGAATTTATGAGTTTACTAATTGCATAACGTTGGCGCCATCGTAGCGATAAGACAAAAACATGTGGAAACAAGTATGCGACCTAAGAACTATATATCATTATTTTATTTGGTGTAGCCAGCAACATCATTACATAGACCAGATAAATAAAAATACTTTTCAATAAATAAATTTTCGGCATTTCTCACCTCATTTTCAACAGCACAAATATTATTTAAAGGTTTTATTTTGGAAGCAACGTGAGGCATCTAAACGTGACTACGTAACTGTACAAATATCACTATTGCCCCAATTTCTGGCGCTGACGTGTGTCAAGAAAGCACAGCTGGGCACGTATCAAAAGAAAACTCTTTAACGAAAAAATATACGCCTGGTTTTATTCTATCAAATACAACTAGATTTTTGTATGTTATTCAATACGTCAAGATTTATGAACATTTCGGTTGACTTTCCTAAAGAAAATATAATTGTATCCTCATCATTACAGCCTATACTAGAGACGTCCACTGCTGGACATAGACTCCTCCTCCAAGGCTCTCCACACAGACCCATTTTGAGCCGCCCGCATCCAACTGCTTCCCACAATCTCAACCAGATCGTCTGTCCATAATTGTATATTTGACGGTATATAAATAGAAATAAACGGTTTGTCTACCTGCTTCTTACGAATCTAAATCGGTATAATCTATAAAACATTACAAGAACCTTTTTATAAAATATTCAATAAGTCAAATACCATCTACTTTTATTCAATCTACCCTTAACTTAACCTTCATAAAATATTTGTCGACCATCACATAAACCAAAAAGGTTGAGCCTCCATTTTTCTGTGTACCAAGTAGAAAACCGTCACAACTATATTTTCTCAAAATACATCTTGCGAAGGAGGTAACATTTATCAAATATTATTGGCTTAGAGCGCAAACATACCGCTCGTGTTATCTTAGCGCTGTCGCAACAAATTTGCGGCGTTTATGCGTTAGCCGTGTAAACTGTGGCCAACATTACCAGGAAGATATAACATTTGAACGGGGTACTTACAATATATCAAATGTTTTGAAAATAAGCTTTTGTACTAGTTTAAAAGTGACTGGATTATACTCATAGTTGCCTAAATTAATTCTTTATTAAAGCTGTTTCTTATTTATCAGCACCTTCGATACAGCCATATGGAACATTCATCGAATGTTCTTTCCAAACCACTGGCACTGGTTCAAATCGAAGCCTTTATTCTAATTTTTTTTATCTGATAATTAATAATAAATTATAAAATATAATTTAATATGATTATCGTAGAAGTCTGTTACTTTGATTATAATAATCGTTGCGTAACCAAGGACAACTTTTAGATGAATAAATATTACGAAACGCCATTTTGAAGAAGTACACAATAAAAATAAGAAATATCCTCAATCCCGCACTGAATGTAACTAAATTACCTGTCATCAATTGGATTCTAGAAACGACATAAATTGTCCCCAAATTTAAATGACATCTACAAATTACGAAAGAAGCCGATAAAAGAAAGAGTTAAGGACCAAATCAAATGAACGATTAGACCATTTAAAATTCAAGTCGACCTCAACAGAGACCGAAAAAAACAAAAGTAAAAAACGATTATGAGAGCAGTTATAAATAATCCAAATGTAACTGAAGATTATTTTAAATTGCCGTTAAGAAAAGTTTGCGTAATAAAAATCGTTTTATCCCGTTTAATACGTCGGCCAGAGGATTAATGGCTACTGAAGTTTCCTCCTAGATATAAAAAACGCACAGACAAAAGTTCGTCTCCTTAATAATTTACTGTGGGGTCCCTAAGCCTTGGCATTTTTTTTACTTGGAGCTTCTAATTGTTACATGGAACCGTTCTTTTTATTTCTTTCTCTGTAGGTGACGTTTAAGGTACTGCGGTTGCGGCAAGATTAATGGAGACCTTTTGGTGTCAAGGTTTTCGGATTTAATTGGTTCGTTTTTATGGATTAAATAGAACAGTGCTATGGAAAATAAGATAAAGTAGTCGGTTTTATCTACAAAGATAAGTTTGTTAGCCTGGATAAAACTGTAGGAAATAATAAAAGTAATGGTATGCGTTAAAGAATTTCGTTCAACCTTTTGATTTTACGTTTATGTATTTCAAAGATACGAATAGCGTAAATAAATTTTGTGAATAATAATTAAAGACCTTGAAAATAAGTTAGATGTCCATCTCCCGTATCAGATTAATACATACATACATAGACTCACGCCTGTTTCCCCGAAGGGGTAGGCAGAGGCATATTAAACGCCCACTTTTCGCCAGTGTTTTGATCCCACGTAATAGGTGGCGAGCCTATTGCCGCTTATTGGGACATTTTGTTTGCCAGAGCCTCGTCCGTTGATCGGCAGGTGCACCACTTGCTGGTGAGGTTGGCTTGGGACCCTAAGTTCTTGGTGGGAATCCTATGCACCCTCAGATTAATAGATGGAATAAAAAAACTTTGTGACAAAAAAACATGATAATTATTATTGAGAATTTTGTTTAAAATTAGCAAGATAATATATACATATGTTCAATAAAATCACTATGCTTATAAATAGTTGTAAAACAAGCGTCATCTATCGTACAAAGACAATAAAAGCAGGTGTCAATGATTTATTGTCCTTCAAAGAGGCTTATTGTCCTTTAAAGAGGAAGACTTAGTATTTGAACTGTGCGAAACAATTAACAAAATAACTTATACCAAGTTTTACCCTAATAAGGAAAATATCAAATTAAAATGAACAGCTAAAAGAGATCACGAAAGAAACAAAAATATTAATTCTATCATAGCAAAGTTAGTCACTTTGGGAAAACCGTAATTTAAACTTAAACCACTGTTCAGAGTTTCTCAAAGTGAGTGTTTGATTACGTTTAAGTTGGTTCTTAAAAATAAGTTGTTTAAAATATATTTAATTATAATAAAAAAATACAACACTAAAATTAGTATAAATAATGCAAAATTTGTATTTCATTTATTTATGTCACAAGTGTATGTAGTGCATACGGAAGGGATTTTGTCAAAATGTCTGAATTTGAAATCGAATCTTGGTTATCTTAATATATAAAATCCTTGCATTACTGACTGACTGATAGACACGCTACAGCCAAAACTCTTGGGCGCAGGAAGCTGAAATTTGGCATGTATGTTCCTTGGGGACCGTAGAGGTGCACTATGAAGGGATTTCCCGAAATTCCCCTGGGATCGGCCAAAACGCGTAAATTTAAAAAAAATCAGGCTTAGCTGCTGGCGTCCTTTAGTCTGGTATAAAATAAGTTGATACTAAGTTACCACGTCTACTTGTTGATCAGAGTTCGCGTTAATTATAAGTGAAACTAAATAATTATTCATTCAATCACACACGTTTTGAAATCGGTTGCACTTCACTACAAGTCATTTACATAGTGTGGGGAGGGTTTATATTATGTGTATAATCACAAACGCACAATTTTAGTGTCTTAATAAGTAAGTACTGTATACTAAAATATAAGATTATTGATGAAATAAATATAATCTCAGAACTGTTTGTATAAAAATCCGCTGCTTTTTTCCTCACGCTTATTTCCTTTACCGTTTAGCAACTGATCATTACTAGCATTTTGATATAACCTTAAATTTACCCTTGTCTTAACCCATCGAAAAATGAGTGGTGCTGGTGGACTTCAGTTTAGCAGCCTATTCGCGAGAACTTCAGCGTGTTGTACATAGTATTTCATATTAATGATCCAATAAACGCCCATGTATCCGAGCCATTTATTGTCACATTAAAATGACCATTTATTGGCATATAAAACTATTCTTCAATTGTGCTCATTGGTACAAATTTATTCAGCCATGGCCATTAAGCCAACATTTGTGGGAAGCATAACTTTTTGGCAACAGTAATCGGAACTCAATGCAATAAAGCAGAAAACTTTGAGTATAATTAAGAATTTAATAACGACTAAAACAACGATGGTGTTAATTAAAGTAGAGAATGGACGAATAAAAAATAATAATGGACGTTCCAAATTTGCTTTATGATCCAATAAAGTATCTAGGACGAGACGTTATGGGTGTTGTCTTTTTTAATTATGTCTGTGAGTTAGTTCTTACTTTTAATGCCTATCGTCTTAACAATTTAGGTGCTAGGATTGTATTACAGACGATTTACGCCTATAATAGCTTTTGTCGCCTTTAATGGTTTTGCACGTGAATGTAAGGTAACATTATATCAAAGGACACTATAACTATTTCAAATATTTTTTTCTGCCCTAACCGTTTTCGCTGATTTAGGAGATTAATATTATCTATTATTTAATGGAAACACAAAAAATATTTTTGTAACACGCAGCTATATTTACAAGCATACATATTCACACGCCTTTTTGCCGTCGGGGTAGGCAGAGACAACAGAACGCCACTTGCTTCTATCGTTGCAAACCTCACGCACTTCCTCTACATTCGCAGCTATATTTCTCACAAGAAAACAAAAGACTACATTTTCACAAATAATATAATTAAATCAATCATTCATACATTTGAAAAACAAATGTCATTTAAAAACAAATGTCATTTAAAAACAAATGTCATTTAAATTAGGAAACTAGTTCCTTAGTGTTGCCACTAGTATTTTTACAATACTAGAAGTTAATTTAATTATTTCGATATCAATAAATTACATTATTTTAACCCAATATTTACCTACTACTTGAATTAGGTCAGTTTCACTTAAACAGTCTTGTAATCAAGTTGGTACTTCAGCATTTATTCTACCATTATTACTAAATACAAGTTGGTATATTACCTTTGAGATCCTTAAAAAATACTGACAGACTTGCTGGTTTCCTCACGATGCACTATGGTTCGTCTAGAACAAGCTAGCTAGACAAAAACAACTCTTAAATTCCTGGAAGTTAATTACTATTACGAACTCATTACCCCTATACATTGAGGATTACACCTATTAATTATCAATACTACCCTCATTAAGAGCGTCATTAAGGTATGTTTATAAGATGTTGACTATTTAAAGGGCATTCATTTGCATTTTTACATCATATTTGATAGCATTGTTTATGTCACTAAAAGAAATTTGTGAAAGTGTTTTTGTGATGGATTGTATACGTAAGGGTAAGTAGTTATATTTTATTTCATTTTCAACATGGGAACTTCATTCTTTAGTCTTATAAAATGAAATGTTTGAATTTTCACCCACTTTTTTACTCATTTTTTCAAATTCATCGGTCAAATAATAACATGTCCCCACTTGTCCCCACCGTAGAACCTATCATATACGATTCTCATAAGTGTCTAGTAGTTATACGTAAAAAAATTCATTGCGATATATTTGCACAACTAATTTTTATTTATTTTTTTCTTTCAACAGTTTTTACCGTCTCAAGAATGGATTTTTTCGAAGAATGGCTGAAACACCCGAAGGAAACGCGGAATGAGGAGCTCTTTCGGTTTATATCTTTGAGATATAATTTTGATGGTGTTACGGAGCAGTCTCTGCAAGATATTAAAGTACTAATCTCAAGATATTCAACGAAATTTGCTGAAAAGTGGAGCAGCTGTGGAAGAAATCGAGAGCGATTCCTACAAAAGTATTCGACGTGGCTGGAGGGTCTTGACATATCTTTCGATGTGTCCGTTTATTTATCTCTGCCAACTACATCTGGAGAACCGGGACCCGGAAGACCTACTAAAGATTTTGAACATTCTAGTCTCAAAACGAAGAGACGACGTGTAGACGATCTATTACAGTCCAGAAGTGCTAGTGAATTAATTTACGCCGCTGAAGTGTCAGCTCGAATCTCGGGTCAGAGAAGTGTAGCACGTCAAATTAAAGATGTGACTAGTGATCCTTCAATAACCAAGACCACGAGTGAAGAAAGTGCCCCCAGGAGTTTAACAAGTGAGGAAGCTTTAGCGTACTACGTTGATAGTAAATCAAGTAGCCATAGCTATAAGCAGACTCGGAAGTGGAGTATTAAAGCTGGACATAAGGTGTTTCCGTCAATGTACAGTGTTAGAAAGGCTAAAATAGCCTGCTACCCGTCAGGTGAACAAATTACAGTCAATGAAACGCATGCTGAAACCAAAGTTCAGGCAATTCTTGATAAGACTGCCGAACGTTTAGTTTCAGCACAACAAGAAGTTGTTCATAGTCTGTTACCTTGCACGTCATTCACATTAATCAGTAAATGGGGTTGTGATGGAAGTTCCGGTCATAGTATGTACAAACAAAAATTCACTAATTGTGACGATAGTGACGAGTTTTTATTTGTATTTTCTTTCGTTCCTCTTCAATTGAAAGATGAAAGTGGTAATATTGTGTGGCAGAATCCTCGGCCCTGTTCTACAATGTATTGTCGGCCAATAAAGTTTATCTTTTCTAAGGAAACGAAAGATTTTACGATTTCGGAAACCAATAAGGTTTTAGAAGAGATAAACGCTTTATTGCCGACAACCTGCAAGGTGATGGAGACCGAAGTATCTGTCACACATGTTATGCTTTTAACAATGATTGACGGAAAAGTTTGCAATGCTCTGACCGAAACTTCTTCCTCACAAAAATGTTTTATTTGTGGGGCAACTCCAACAATGATGAATGATCTGTCAAAAGAGTTTGCTGCGGACAAAGATAATCTTGGTTTTGGTTTGTCTACGTTGCACGCTTGGATAAGGTGCTTTGAATGCTTGCTTCACATTAGCTATCGACTAAATATAAAAAAATGGCAGTTAAGAACAGCCGAAGACAAAGCTAGTGTGAAACAAGGTTCAGATGACATTAAAAAACGATTTAAAAGCGAAATGGGCTTGATTGTAGACAAACCAAAACCAGGGTTCGGTAACACTAATGACGGGAACACCGCGCGAAGATTTTTTGGAAATCCCGAGGCTAGTGCCGATATTACAGGGTTAGATGTTTCACTAATACAAAAATTTGGCATACTACTTCGCACTTTATCATCGGGATATGATATAAATATTGAAAAATTCGTTAACTTAGCTCAAGAAACTAGACAACTTTATGTAAATCTCTATTCATGGTATTACATGCCCGCTACTGTCCACAAAATACTTTTGCACAGTGGCGAAGTAATTAGATCGTCCCTTCTACCTATAGGCCAGCTTTCCGAGGAAGCACAGGAAGCTCGGAATAAGGACTGCAGAAGATTTCGTGAGCACAACACACGAAAGCGATCACGGGAGGCTACGAATAGAGATTTACTTAATATGTTATTGATAACATCTGACCCTGTAATAAACGGTTTACGAGAAGTTCCTCGGAAGAAAATAGGTACGCTTCCAACTGAAGTATTAGATTTAATTGTCCCACCTAGCTGTAAGGAACAAAATGTTAATATGATTTCTACTTTTCATAGTTCTGCCCCTCACGATCATGACTATTCAATGGATGGTTCATCTGATGATAGTGATGATAATGAGTAATAGATTTAGTTCTTAGATATTTTATGCATCTGTTATTAGATTTTATAGCGACGTCGAGGGATAAATCACTTTATAAAATGTTCAAAAAATATATTATACACATATGCCCGATAAATGTTTTTTTTTTCATGATACCAGCTCAAATGACAAACTGCCTTGAAAAAAGTACCAAAAACCTTATATCTTTGCTTATTAACCGCATCTAGACATAAAAATCTTGTCTAGCTAGCTTGTTCTAGACGAACCATAGTGCGATGTTTCGTTAGTGACTTAAGCTAACGTATCTTTTTGTAGAGACGAGAAACTAAAGACATGAGAATGTTTTGAGTTATTATACGCACGTTATGGTTTCTATTGCTTAAACGAAGTAAACACAAATAATATTGTCATCACATTTTCTACGAAAGGAAATAATAAATTTAACGTTCTTTCAAGAAAATATTTTCTTATTCAACTCGTATCTCAATTTATTCGTAATTCTGATAATAAAATCTTCAAAGTCTTGAGATATTCCTTGAGTGACAGTTGGTACTGATATCATTCTTCCGCGGTATCTGAAGGGGAGTCAAAAAATTACATCTTAATTTATATTGCGCGTCTGTTGGAGTCTATCATTGTTTCGTATCTCGGGAATGGCAAGAGACAGCTGTCGTTTGCAGCCTCCCTTATCTTAGTTTTCTTGTTTTCTGTGACGTTAGGGAGGGTGTACGATGATTATTGGGGTAGTTTGAAAAATTATTCTTAAGATACTGATAGAATTGGAATGTTACTTTGTGACGTGTGTGTTTATATATTTATAACTAAAAACATAATTTCACATTGATAGTTCTACGTTTGTCGCGGGATCACGGTTAAGTATGATAAGGTAAATTATGTGACCACGTAACGCAACTGGGGACGTTAAGTACACCGCAGTGGTTTCAGTGCCGACAGCCTTTAGGAAAGTCTTACTCATACACCAACTCAAGTTCTGTGGATTCCCTCTAGGAGACTCCCATTCACAGACACACTCATACGGTCGAGTGGAGAAACAATCAATTACTTATCTGTTCGATCTGACGTCAATCATACTAATGCCAGTGCAAAACGTTCTTAACATTTCTATATTTGCCCGTCTACATTTCTAGATCTTACTTTTACGCAGACAGTACTTCTAATAGAATTTAAATTTTCTTTCCTTTAATATTCCAAGTGTTCGCTCCACTTGATATTCTTGATAAAGTTTGTTGAAGTGACGTTACATTTAAATTCTGTAGCGTACCCATGCTCACTGAACTGGTTATACAATTGAGCTGCCTCTGTGGTTCTGCGGTAGTTTAAGCGACTGCGGATCATGAGGTCTCGGGTTTGAATGGTCGAACAAAAAGTGACACTAGGTTATTCGGTTAGGAATTATCCAATGGAAGTTTGGAGTCAGGAAATAGGCGGTGTCACACCCCTTGTGCCTCGGAATGCACGTAAAGCCGTTGGTCCTGCGCCCAATCTCTATCCAGTCGAGCGGCTTGTTGCGTCCCATCTGACTATGAGAGTGAGAGAAAAAAGAGTGCACTTGTGTTTGCGCACACTTTTGTGCCTATAATATGTCCCATGAGGCTAGTCTCATATGAAGACAAGCCGCCGTGGCCGAAATTAGTCGGAGGACATTATTAGTAGAATCGTGTTTCTTCTTAACATTAGTTGCCAAGAGGTTTCGACGCACAGTACTATCTTCTCGTTCCTCTTTAGTTGGATAAAACTTTTCTTAAACTTACCAAGGTTCTTAGATTTTTCAATGGGAATAGTTTTTCTATTAATCAGTACTTATTTCGTTTTTTTAATAGTTTCTTAGTGATCAGAATCCAGATGATCAGAGGTCGCGTAACCAGAAGATTAAGTAATCATGTGGTGAAAAGTGCCTTTACATGGATACAAAGAGGAATAGGATAGAAAGACCTCAAGCTATCTGACGAATATCCAGATCAGTATGAAATCGGTAGACCTTAAGCATGAAGACGCATTCCAGCGGTAGCATCATCATCATCAGCCCTGTATATAAATTGTCAAACTGCTGGGCACTGGCCTCTTTTCACTTTAAAAAGGGTCAGGCCATAGTCCACCACGCTGGCCAAGTGCGGGTTGGCAGACTTCACATGTCATGTCTTTCTTAGCAAGTTATAATTACCAATTTAATACGCACATAACTCCGAAAAGTCATTGGTGCGCGCCGTGGATTCGAACTCGGACCCTCTACGTAGCAGTCTGTTGGTCTCTCCACTAGGCTCTTGCTGCCAGTAGCATCATTACCATTATTTAAAAAGACAACTCCAGCACAATGCCTGCATTAACATAATTCCTGTGTCGCGAGGGACTTTACAAACATACACCTAACGGACACAATGAGCACCCGGACTCGAAATACAATTTAAGTATCACACGAAGCGTTCTCCGTGTGGGAATCGAACCCACAGCACTCGGCACAGTGTCAAGCGCCGAGGCGGTTGCTTCAACAACTACACCAACCATGCAGTCAGGCATACCCGGCGCCAATTTATTAAGATGACGAGTTGACGTTCATAAGTGTCACTTTGTGATCTAAATGAATATAGGATTGACTTAGACTTATACTTTGTGAGATAGCAGAAAAAGGCGAGGAACGTGAAGATCTGTTCCGTAGTGATATGTAACATAAACGGCTACGACACCCAATTGCGCCGAATGATGTGGATTCGATTTCCATACAAGCCAACACTTTAAGTCCATTTCTACAAACCTACTTTATATTCGAGTCTGGATGTTCTACGTGGGCTTAAGTAGGATATTTGTAAAGTCATAACGTGACAAAGGTTATCTTCTTCTAAATAAAACTGCGTTTCAATAAATCAATTTTCGACATTTCAGACCTCATTTTCAACAACACAAATATTATTTAAAAGGTTTTATTTTGGAAGCAACGTGAGGTATCTAAACATGACTACATAACTGTACGAATATCACTATGGCCCCAATTTCTGCCGCTGACGTGTGTCAAGAAAGCACACCTGGGCACGTATTAAACGAAAACTCTTTAACGAAAAAATATACGCCTGGTTTTATTCTATCAAATATAACGAGATTTGTTTATGTTATTCAATACGTCAAAATTTATGAACATTTTGGTGGACTTTTCTAAAAAAAATATAATTGTATCATCATCATTACAGTCTAGAGACGTCCACTGCTGGACAGAGACTCCTCCTCCAAGGCTCTCCACACAGACCCATATTGAGCCGCCCTCATCCAACCACTTCGCGCAATTTCAAGATCGTCTGTCCATAATTGTATATTTGACGGTATATAAATAGAAATAAACAATTTTGTCCACATGCTTCTTACGAATCTAAATCGGAATAATCTATAAAACATTACAAGAACCTCGTTATAAAATATTCAATAAGTCAAATACCATCTTCTTTAATTCAATCTACCCTTAACTTATCCTTCATAAAATATTTTACACACACATCACATAAACCAAATGGTTGAGCCTTCATATTCCTGTGTACCAAGTAGAAAATCGTCACAACTATATTTTCTCAAAATACATCTTGTGAAAGGAGGTAACATTTATCAAATATTATTGGCTTAGAGCGCAAACATACCGCGCGTGTTATCTTAGCACTGTCGCAACAAATTTGCGGCGCTAATGCGTTAGCCGTGTAAACTGTGGCCAACATTACCAGGAAGATATAACATTTGAACGGGGAACTACAGATATATAAAAAGTTTTGACAATAAGCTATGTATATTGGTTTAAAAGGGACTGGATTATACTCATAGTTGCCTAAATTAAATCTTTATTGAAGCTGTTTTTTATTCATCAGCACCTTCGATACAGCCATCTTGAACATTCATCGAATGTTCTTTCCAAACCACTGGCACTGGTTCAAATCGAAGCCTTTATTCTCATTTCTTTAGTTACGCAACGATTACTGTCGAAGTCTGTTACTTTGACAATAATAATCGTTGCGTAACCAAGGACAACTCTTAGATGAATAAATATTACGAAACGCCATTTTGAAGAAGTACCCAATAAAAATAAGAAATATCCTCAATCCCGCACTGAATGTAACTAAATTACCTGAAATAAATTGGATTCTAGAAACGACATTAATTGTCCCCAAGTTTAAATAACATTCACAAATTACGAAAGAAGCCGATAAAAGAAAGAGTAAAGGACCAAATCTAATGAACGATTAGACCTTTTAAAATTCAAGTCGACCTCAACAGAGACCGAAAAAACCTAAAGTAAAAAACGATTATGAAAGCAGTTACAAATAATCCAAATGTAACTGAAGATTATTTTAAATTGACGTTAAGAAAAGTTTGCGTAATAAAATTGTTTTATCTAATTTAATACGTCGGCCAGAGGATTAATGGCCACTGAAGTTGCTTCCTAGATATAAAAAAACGCACAGACAAACGTTTGTCTCCTTAATAATTTATTGTAGGGTCCCTAAGCCTTGGCTTTTTTTACTTCGTGCTTCTAATTGTTACATGAAATGGGACCGTTCTTTTTATTTCTTTCTCTGTAGGTGACGTTTAAGGTACTGCGGAAGATTAATGGAGACCTTTTGATGTCAAGGTTTTCGGATTTAATTGGTTCGTTTCTACGGATTAAATCGGACAAGGCTCTGGAAAATAAGATAAAGTAGTCGGTTTTATCTACATAGATAAGTTTATTAGCCTGGACAAAACTGTAGGAAAAATAAAAGTTATGGTATACGTAAAAGTATTTCTTTCAACAATTTGATTTTAGGTTTACGTATTTCTGAAATAAAAATAACGTAATAAATTTGGTAAGTTATCATTATTATACACCAACAAAATAACCTAGATGTACGTCTCCCGTAATAGATGGAATGTAAAAATTATGAATGGATGAAACCAAAAAAAAATTCTGGCAAAATACTATCTTATGGTTATTGAGTTTCATTTAAAATTAGCAAGATGGATACAATAAAGGTTTCCCACCAAGAACTTAGGGTCCCAAGCCAACCTCACCTGCAAGTGGTGCACCTGCCGATCAACGGACGAGGCTCTGGCAAACAAAATATCCCGATAAGCGGCAATAGGCTCACCACCTATTACGTGGGATCAAAACACTGGCGAAAAGTGGGCGTCTAATATGCCTCTGCTTGCCCCTTCGGGAAAACAGGCGTGAGTCTATGTATGTATGTATGTATACAATAAAATGACTTCTACTACTGGTATTTTGCTAAGATCATTAAGTAATCACAACACATTCTGTACCACACGGCTACTCTGTTTGCTAAAATATTTTAAGTAAATCAAAACTGAGTCGTTGTATAAAATATCTCAGCAGCGATTTTAAATACGCTCAAAGTGAAGACGGCGTTAAAGTTTAGAATAACGTTCCCAATAGAACAACGTATGAAGTTAAATAAAAACTAATACAGCGAGACGCTACATAGACGTAGTTAACTTGAAAACAGACTATTAGGGTTTGGTTTGAGAATAAGCGGACGCAGGTAGCGGGGCGAGAAACTGGTACCTAGCGGACACTGAGAATTTTACATTGTGGTGTGAAAGATATTTTTTTATAGAAATTAAAGTGGTCCTTTACAATAATCGATTTTAAACTTTCGCGATTTGTATACATCATACAAAATAAATTAGCGGGTCTTAATCGCGTACACTTAATTTATTTAAGGTATAAATACCTATTTGTTTCCGACGTTTCGCTCGTCTTGCACCGAGCGTGGTCGCGGTAAACACCGCCGCAGTGATAAATCTCAACAGTGTGTAGACGTCATTAGTGTAGTGTGACGGAGTACCGACAGTGCGAACTAAAATAAAGACCAAGTGAGGGTAGGTGCCGAAACCCGCACTTCCACAAGACGGCACTGAGCTCTCATCAGTCTCGCCGCGACCACGCTCGGTGCAAGACGAGCGAAACGTCGGAAACAAATAGGTTTTTATACCTTAAATAAATTAAGTGTACGTGATTAAGACCCGCTTATTTATTTTGTACGATGGTCCTTTACAAGTATGTGAAGTGTACAGTGGAAAATAAACGTGATCGTACTAGTGCGTCCCTGCTGCGATAGCTGATTACGTTCTTTAACTGTGACTTCTACTGTCTGTGTGTGTGGCCAACTCTGGTGACGGAGTTTTCAGACCTCTCGAAGGCCGCCGACATGGCCTAACGATTCTTGTCCTGAGATAACCGGGACCGACAGCTTTACGTGCCCTCCGAAGCACTACTGTGCCTCTTGCTGTAGCGCTCTTATGAAAATGCCACACGCGGTCACCCAACCAAGTGGCGACCTGTGCTAGCATTGCTTAACTTTGCCGACCTATTACAATCGTTAAGCCAAGTTCCGCTATGAGCGCTACACTTCTACAGTAGAAACTCAATTTTTTAAATCTATACTATCCCATTGTTCGGCAAAGGTCTCATTTACAATTCTGTCTATATATTTAAAAACTAATGAAACACTTGAACATTAACAATCTACATGTACATGATGATATGACGTAATCTTTAATACTTAACAAGTATGTATCGATGCGTTACCCGCTACCCGCTACCGCTTACACTAAGGCCAACGATGAATGAACTAACTAAAGTTTACAGAACAATTCTCAACTAAAATTCGTTGAATCTAATATTAAACGTACCGTGGAAAATATTCTGGTTTATTTATTGTTTCAGACTTTTGCTGCACTTTATTAGATGTCCTGGTGTTTCGGACGAACATTTGGCGGTCTTTATTTTCGCTTGGATTAGGTACAAAAACTCCACAACATATTGTACTAAAAATAAACCAAGTATTGTCTCTTTTTTCTATCTGTTTTTATTTTCTGCAGGGTCTTTTGTGCTTTAACTTTGTTTGCGGTTTTGCATAAATTGAATGCGACAGCTAAAAAAAATTGTTTTCATATTAGAGATTACCCTTTTCTTTTTTTTTTTGGTATCGGGTTGGAAAATCCTCATGGGGTCCCTTCGCCCTGGGGGGAAGGACGAAGGTGACTGTCAGACTCTTACTGACTAAAAACCAACCCGTGCTCCTCAGGTACCCATATGTCGGAGGGTAGGGTTTCACCTAAGCATTCCTCGCTACCTCCCGACGGGTATTGGCCCACCAGATGGTCAGGCGGGCCCCGAACGAAACCCCCTTGGCGGCGGATGAAGGTGTTGGGCTCCGCCGCCAAAACACCCAGCGGCCGCAGAGGATAGGGAGGACGGCAACGCAACACCGCATCTCCTCTTCCTCTGCGGCCCCACCGCGACGCAACGTATGGAGCGCCCCCATTTGGTCGCGGGTGATAGGGCGCGCGGCAACGCAACACCGACACGCCTTTCCTCCCGCAACCGCACCCGACTGCGAGGGACAGACAGAACTGTCCCCCGCACCCGCACCTATGGACGCATCCTACGCAGGCCTCACGCAAGCCTACGTGGAGCGTCCCCTCCCGGGATCCCGCTTAGCTTCACCGTGGGAGAAAATCAAATCCACGGTTACTAAGCCCCCCCACCACGACAAGGTGGAGATCCCACGAGGGGGACATTAGAGATTACCTCCGATTTTTACTCTTATGAACAATTACTATGAACTTAGCTCAGGACGTCAATGTTACAATGTAAACTAATATTATGATAATACATATTATTATTTAATAATAGATTGACTGCCTCGTTGGTCTCGCGGCATAAATGTGCGCGTGGGATTGGGAGGTCTCGGGTTCGATTCCCGGGTCGGGCAAAGTGTTATTGGGTTTTTCCGTTAGGAAATTCTCAGTAGCAGCTCGGAGTCTAGTAATGTGCCCGGTACGGCAATAGGCTCGCCCCCTATTACGTGGGACATAAAAATTTATGGCGAAATGTGGGTGTAATATTACACCTGTAGGCAGAGGTGTACTATTACACCCTTTGGGGATACAGGCGTGAGTCTATAAATAAACAAAAAAAATAATTTAATAATATTTTAAAATAAAGTAATAAAAACTAAAAAATATTTTTATTTTCGTTTTCACACAGACATTTTTTATTTTTTATTTAACCTATTTTGTCCCACTGCTGGGCAAAGGTCTCCTTAACACTCTGCCAAACGTTCCTATCTTCTGCCTAGTTGGGCCACAGACATAAATTATAAAAATGCATGTCCAATAACATTAAATATATAGCAGTAGCTTGAGGGCAAATTATGGTAACGACAGCTAATGTTGCAGTTTAAACTCTTTCTTGCATGTTAGAAAAAAAAGTTTATTTTAACCTTTTTTTCTACAATAAAAACATTTAAAAACCACTAATTTAATATCCTACTAATATTCTTTAAAATGAACTTGAAACGACTCCAAGTATCACCGCTATAGGCTATCAACAAACAAAATGCAAAATAGCGACACGATCTTAGGCAAATCGGGGAAAATTGGCCAACAAAATAACAAATCGTTTAAAACGAACAAAGTAGCACGCATCCACGCGAACAATGTACGCCTCGGCTTCACTCTACACCAGCGGTTCTTAAGGTATGGTACACTTACCACTTGGGGTCTTTGGGGTCTCGTGAGACAACTGTAGAGGCTACGCAACGAAATTTATGTAATGTTTCAAAACTGCTCAATTGAAGGTATTATTAAATTAGTTCTTTTTTTGTCTTTAGGATAAGTACCATATGCCTTTAGTGCCACGTTACTCAAGATTCATATTCACGAATGTTAGTACGAAAATATTGGGTACCCAAAAATAAAATGTGTTATATCGTTTCAGAATACAATTATAATATTTAGTTTAGTTTTAGTCTTTATGTTAATACTTTTAAATATAGTCGTTGCTCTTGCCAAAATTGTTTATTTTTTATCGATATGATATAAGAATGAGTTTTGAAAGATAGAACTGTATTTAGAAAAAAAAAGGACAAGTCACTATAATATCAAAAAATCATAAGCCTAAGTTAAAAAACACGCTAGTTAAGGTTTTTTTTGAAAAATAGTGTAAAAATTTTTTTTTGCTCTGGTGAATATTTCACATTTTTGCTTTCCGCGCCGATATATTGCATTTCAACTTTTTGTGTCACTTCTTTCATGATTTACCACTTAGAATCTATTCAATGGGGTTGAGTTTAGACTTGAACAACAAATACGGTATCAAAGCCACAAGTTTGAGAAACCCTGCTCTACATTATTACACAGTACATTACGCTTCAAAATTGTAGTTTGATGTTGAATAATTTTCTCGTGATTGGTATAAATGAGCTGCCATATTATTGAAGCCGATTTGCTATCATAGGAATTGCCAATGAAAGGAATAGGACGCTAGATAAAAATGGAATGGAATGGTTAATCCTCGAACGTAATAAGTACCTAATCTATATGATAATGTTCTTATAGATTAGGTACTTATTTATTAATATGATGTATGTGGCTTATGTCTGACATTAAAGGCAAAGAAATATTCGTTAGTGTGTAAAGACAGGAGCTGTACGTACTATTCACAGGGAGCTCCTTCTACGAGGCTGGGTAATCGAGCCAATGGTCTGATTGTATATTATACTAGTTTTTGTCCACGGCTTTGCCCACGTAGCGTTCAGCTATAGTAACTGAAGGTAGTCCATGTTCTATTCTAATGTATAAGCCTCTAGTACTGCGAAGTTTCATCTTGTCCGTGCGGTTACTTTTGCGTGATAGAGTAGCAAACATCAATACTTCATTCAATCTCAAAATCTTTCAGATTTATAATAATAGTAAGATACGATTTTACATTATTGTATTAATTATAGATAATTGTTTTCAAGACCTTGGATCCACCCACTTTTCAGGGCTATCCAAATTTGACAAAGTACCGTACGACTCCGCAAACCAAAACCAGTATCATTAACTCAAGGGTACTACTACTCGTCATAACGACTATCAAATACATTTATGACAGCCGAGACCTATGACTTAACGTGCTCTTATCCAGTTGGGTATCGTTGCCTTCATAATTCCGTTTTATAAAAATTCTTATAAATCAAACTACCTAACTGGCAAAAAATACAGATGAGTACGGCATTTTCTGAGCTTGACGAATTAAGCAAAATAACACATTTTATGACATTGGTGCAAAATAAATTCACCATTCATTATCCTTCAAAGGGGCTAATTGTCCCTTATAGAGGAAGACTTAGTATTTGAACTGTGCCAAACAATGAAAAAATACCTTAAACCAAGTTTTATCCTAATAAGGAAAATATCAAATTAAAATGAACAGCTAAAAGAAATCACGAAAGAAAGAAAAATATTAATTCTATCATAGCAAAGTTAGTAACTTTGGGGAAACCGTAATTTAAACTTAAATCACTGTTCAGAGTTTCTCAAAGTGAGTGTTTGATTACGTTAAATTGTTTCTAAAAAGTAAACTTTTTAGAATAAATTTAATTATTAATAAAAAAGACTAGAAATAATATTATAAATAATGAAAAATAAATGTTGCTATTTTGTGACATAATACCGTAAACAAAAGTGTTAACTTCACATAATGCGAAGTGTTAGACTATATTTCACTCTGCCCAAGAGCAGAATTCACATGTCTTTCTAGAAATTTATCAAGAACTCTCAGGCACGTGATATCACTCATGATGTTTTCCTTGAACGCTTCAGTAAATAATTAGCTTAATTTCATATAACCTTTATATCAAAAAGTCAGTGGTGTGCGAGGTTTGCTGTGTAGTTTTCTGTTAGGCTGTCCGCTATCGCCGTCTATTAAACCTCTGTCTATTCGCTAGGACGTAAGCGTACATAGTATTTATTTTAATATTCCTGTAAACGCCCATGCATCCGAGCCATTTATTGGCACATTAAAATAACCAGTTATTGGCACATTAAATTATCCTCCAATTGTGCTCATTTGTACAAGTCTATTCAGCCATGGCCATTAAGCCAACATTTGTGTGAAGCATAACTTTTTGGCAACAACAATCGGAACTCAATGCAATAAAACAGAAAACTTTGAGCATAATTAAAAAATAAATTACGACAAAAATAACGATGGTGTTAATTATAGTAGAGAACGGACGAATAAAAAATAATAATGGACGTTCAAAATTTGCTTTATGACCCAATAAAGTATCTAGGACGAGACGGTATGGGTGTTATGTCTTTTTTAATTATGTCTGTGAGTTAGTTCGTCGTTTTAATGCCTATCGTCTTAATAATTTAGGATTGTAAAGACGATAGGCATTAAAAGTACGAACTAGGATTGCTAGGATTGTATTACAGACGATTTACGCCTGTAATAGCTTTAGTCGCCTTTAATGGTTTTACGAGTAAATGTAAGGTAACATTATTTCAAAGAATATAATATAGAAAATTATATTTGAATCTCTGAATTCAAAAACTTTTCCATCAAAAGTATATAGTTATCTAAGGTCTTAGCTGTTTGTAAGTTTAAATTTGGTTCAGCAGTTTAAGTGCAAAAAACGTGATATAATGCATTAAAAAATATAGTGTCATTTATTGGTAGCAACGGAAAGCAGACCCTGGCGCCAAGGTAAGTCTTGAATGTAACCGGGATAACGCTAGGCGGATGCGTTAGGTAAGAGTGGACTGCATCAAAAGAAATGTTGTCATGTTTTCCCTCTAATCATGTATAATTGATCTTTTGTGACAGACAGTATAATTATTAGCCCGTCAGTCAGTTTTTATGATTCAGTGAGTCTACGCGTGCGGAAAAAGGATAAAACAAATTCGTAATATTAAGGTATCTATGTATTTTATTTTACATTAATGTAAATACTTAAAAAAAATGTATTAAAGTATATCAATGAAAGTGATTTAGTAACCTTTGGATGGAGATTTTATTAAGACATAGTGGTTATTGTAGGTGAATTAATTAGTTATATCATGAAATAAAATAAATTAATGGAATATCGTCATCCTCTTAGCGTTATCCCAGTTTCAATCTGGGGTCCGCTTACTAGTCTAACTGGATTTGGATGAATATTAGCTTTTCCACAGATTCCAGGGATAGCGATATTCCATGGTTTAGACTAGTGTCAGTGTATTAAAAAGGTACTGACGCTCTGTAACGACTGTCAAAGATCTACATGACAACCGGGACCGATGGCTTAACGGGCTCTCCGAGGCACGGGACAAGCGATAATTAAAAATTCAATACGCACATAGCTCCGAAAAGTCATTGGTGCGCGCCTTGGATTCGAACCTGATACCCTCTGCATGGCAGTCTGTTGGTATCTCCACTAGGCTTTCGCTGCCTTTAAACTAATGAACATAATATAATTAAAAATTAAAGGAAATAAATTAATGCAATAGATACTCTAATATACAGATAAATTGTGAAAAATTGTGAAAACCAGTGACATTTCCAATGTAACAATGAGAAAAAAGCATAACGCTATTGAAAAATCTCAAGGTGCGAAAATAACTTGTAAACAAACCCCGCTTATCACAACGCCGTCATCGTCTTCATCATTGATATTGGACTCCCACATACTATCAGATTGTGAAGTGTCAGATAACTCATTTATTACACCCAATAAATTGTCTAAAAGTGTTGATGGCACAGTTACAGACCTGCTATCGGCAACAGAAATGAAAGACACAATATCTCAACTGAAGTGTAAACTCCTTAGCACGGAAAATGAGTTAGAAAATTGCATTTTGGAAAACAATGAATTGAAAGGACAAATTGTTAAGTTGAATACAGAGATAGAGGTATTAAAAAATATATGTCATTCCACACCACTTTTACCAAACAGTCCAAGAAAAAGTATCACTAAGAGAATTTACTCATTACAACAGTTCTCTACGCCTACAATTTCACCTACAAAGACCGGTAACGACACGAAGAATGCCAAAGTGATTACCGCCTTGCAACAGGATATTATTCGGCTGCAACAGCAATTGTGCGAGGCTGAAGCTGAAATATCAAGATTTACGAAACAAATTGAATCATTGACGCAGAACGTCACAGAGAACAGTAATATTGCTCAAAATTGTAATCTTACTATAGATAAGCTACGACCTACGACTACAACCACACTCTCGAAACCACGAAGTTTTCATCGTAGACCTAGCAGGCAAATACATATCTTCGGTACTCAGCAATGCGTTGGTCTTGCCGCCGTCTTAACGCATTCACGAGAAAACACGCCATATGAGGAGTACGGTATCATTTCGGAAACTAAACCGTATGCATTAAATAGTGAAGTACTAAAGAACTGTCGTAACATCAAGCTCCAGTCCAATGATAAGCTAATAATCTGTATAGGTGAAAACGACTATAATCAGAGCACAGTGCTGTACCAGTTAAAAACTATCTTGCAATTATTTAATGGCAACACAATTATGATTATAAATGTCTGCAAAAATAATTATCTTGATGCCGTAAAACTTAACCAATGCATCAAAAATATATGTAAAAATTATAAAAAGTGCCATTTTGTGGATTGTGCTTCATACAAGCTTAATGATGTGTGTCAATCAATAAATTATATTATAGATTGTAATGACTATAGCGATAAGTACTTATGTCCTCGTGAAATAAAAAAACACATATTGAGTAGCAAACCAAGCTTAAAATCACATATTAATAATAAAATTGAACCGATAAAAGGGACTATCCCTTACTATTTTCAGCGTATTACAAGAACTTCTTTGAAACATAGCAGCCCTAAAGTTAGTGTTGAAAAAGACCCGAGAAACAATTCCATATTATTTTCCTGTGGTGAATAGAAATAGTGAGTTTTTTCGAGTCTAATTTAGGTACGGCTACACCAAATTCATTCAAAATTTTTCACCAAAACATTGCAAGTTTACTATCCAAGCGAGAATTACTAGAACTAACTTTGGACGAACTAAAATTAAAAAACGACGAGCCAAATGTTTTGTGTTTTTCTGAAACATTTATAAAAAAGGGATATGAAAGATATATAAAAATTTGCAATTACGACATGGCGAATAATTTTTGTAGAGATAAGCAAAGAGGCGGTACCTGCATTTTAGTGAAAAAGGGTCTTACATTTAACGAATTATTATTTTTTAAAAATTATGCCCTTCAAAATATATTTGAAGCATGTGGGATAGAAATTCTTTTTCATAAGTTAATAATAATTTGTCTTTACAGAACCCCCCAGTCTGATCCTAAACAGTTTTTACTAAAACTTAACAATCTTTTGCACGATCTCAGCCAAAGATATAAATCCAAAATGAATATAGTTATAACGGGGGACTTTAATATAAATACTTTAAAAAAAGGTAGTATTACGAACGAGCTACAAGATATCTGCTATAATTATAATATGAAACTTCACATTAATGAGCCTACACGTAAATCGTCATGCATAGACCATATCTTAAGCAATGTACCAAATGCGACTTCGTCAGTTCTGCCTCTCCATTTGTCTGATCATGAAACTGCGCAATTGTTAAGCATTCCGATAAAGAAAAAAATACCGATAGCTATCTATTATATTTATAAAAGGGACTACAACTTGGACAATATGAGAAAGTTTAGGGAATGTTTACAAAATTTAAATTGGTCTAACATATACTCAGAGACAGATATGAATGTAGCGTTTAGTGAATTCCACGAGCTGTTTTGTTTGTTCTATAACCTTTGTTTCCCTAAAGTTAGAGTAAAAGTGAATTTAAATAAAAAGGATAGACAGAATTGGATAAGCAGAGGCCTGAAACAGAGTTGTAAAACAAAACGGTCACTTAGATTTAAATATTATAAAGATAAAACAATACACAATAAAATTCAATATATCACGTATTCAAAACTACTAAAACAATGTATATATAATTCGAAAAAGAATTCCAATATGAAATTCATACATAAAAATAGTAACAAATGTCAGGCGGCCTGGACGGTAATAAAAAAAGAAGTAGATGCTGTAAAAAAATATAAAAACATAGAAAGTATTAGAATCCACAATGTAATACTGGAGAATCCGATTGAAATTGCATCCGCCTTCAATGCTCATTTTACAAATAACGATTTCAAACAGAAAAACGAAAGCTGTAGTTTCAGTGGTCAAGTGATTTCCAATACAATGTTTCTAAAGCCCATGTCAGAATGTGAAGTTAGACGGGAAATTATTTCGCTAAAAAATACAAGCTCAACGGGATATGACGAAATTACGACCAAAGTTATTAAAGCCTGTAAGGATGAAATCACTGGCATACTAACATATTTAATTAATTTGTCTTTTTCAAGTGGAGTTTTCCCAGAAGCTCTAAAATCATCCATCATAAAGCCTCTGTTCAAAAAAGGTGATATTTGTGATGTCAACAATTATCGCCCAATTACCCTGATTCCCATAATATCAAAAGTGTTTGAAAAATGTATGTATAATAGATTGAATAACTTCTGCAACACATTTCATATCATCAGTGAAGAACAATATGGCTTTCAGAACAACAAATCAACTAGCTTAGCCATCTTTTCTACGATCAAAGAAATAGTAACAAATTTAAATAATAATTTCTTAGCTACAGGACTGTTCTTTGATCTGTCAAAAGCTTTTGACCTGGTCTCACATCAGACATTGATAGGCAAACTACAGAATCTTGGGATCAGAGGACACGCATTACACTGGTTTTCGTCTTATTTAAGTAACAGACAACAATGCGTTATAGTTAATAAAATAGATCATAATAGGAATATGGTATCTTACTCTTCTCCATACAGCTGTAATAGATGCGGCGTTCCTCAGGGAAGCGTTCTAGGCCCAGTACTATTCCTGCTTTACATTAATGACATAATAACTATAACAAACCACAAAACCATTTTGTTCGCTGATGACATATCCATTATTGTGACATCTCATAAAAAATTTAATACTATTACCGACCATGAAAATGACATTAATAATACAATAAATAAATTAATTAATTGGCTTGACATTAATAATTTAAAAATTAATCTTAATAAATCTGTATTTATACAATTTAATAAATCTTACAATAGTAATTTAAATATCAAATTAAATATACCAAAACTTGAAGAAGTCACGCATACAAAATTCCTAGGCGTAACCCTGGATGAAAATTTAAATTGGAAAGCACACGTGGAATATGTATCATGTAGAATTAATAGATTTGTGTACGCACTCAAACAAAGAAAAAATGTTATAAATATAAAAACGGCAATTACATGCTACCACGCTTATGTCGAATCACTGCTACGGTACGGACTTATTATGTGGGGCAATAGCACTGATCAAAATAGAGCGTTTGTAGCACAAAAAAAATGCATTAGGGCCATGTGTGGATTACAACCCGATGAATCATGTCGCCAAATATTCAAAAAGCTTGGTTTACTGCCACTACCTTCTCTCTATATATATGAAATTTGTGTGTTTGTAAAGAAATATAAACAATTCTTTAAGACGGCAAATGATGTTAATCCAAGGACTAGACGTGATCCACACAGACTTGTACTTAATGATATTGCAAGGTTGACAAAATATAATAAAAGTTGTCTAGTGATGTGTGTACGCGTATTTAATAATATACCTTGTCATCTTAAAATATTAGATATTCGATTGTTCAAAATACAGCTGCATAAATGGCTTAATGAAAATAATTTTTACAGTGTCAAAGATTTTATTGATAAAAATGTTTAATTTTGTGTGTAAATGTACCTATGTCTACAAATTGCAAGCATGCAATACATACAACAATGTTAAGCAAAACATGTGGAACAAACAGAATATTTGTAACATCTTTTTATACCATGTTTTATGCAAATAAATACATTTATTATTATTATAACAAAATACATGATAATTAAGCGGGTTGACTTGTATAAGGTATTAATGCCTATTGGTTGCCGACGTTGTGTGATTTTGTATGATGTATACAAATCGCAAAAGTTTAAAATGGATTAAAATACATGATAATTATGTAATAAATATACTGAAGAATACAAAAAAAGCTAGAAAGTTAAGTGGTAAGTCCCATTTAAGTCAGTAAAAATACAGGTATCATTTTATTTACCCCGACATTTCAGCGTTAGTAACACTACCCGTGGTGACATAACGATTATAAACCCTTACATATATTATTTTTAAAACTTCACTGACTACATAATAATTATCTTCCTAACAGACTTTGTAATATAGACAAGCAACACGTTATTTAATTAAATTTTGTTTAATATTACAAGACAAGCCACAGTTTAGATACGGCAAAGTTTTAGGCGAAACTTAGTAATAAGAGTCGGTGCGCCAGTTAAGACAATAAAGTTTTGCTAAAGTACTGCTCGGTACGCGAGTGGGAATAACCTTCTTCTTCTTCTTCTTCTGCTTGACGTTTATTAATCCCGGTCTATGCCAGGGTCCGCCTTCCTGCTCAAATCTCTCCATTTTGCCCGGTCTTCTACATCCTCAAAAGTCAATCCGTTGGCACTCATATCGCTCCTTACGATGTCCATCCAGCGCTTTTTGGGGCGGCCCCTAGGTCGACTACCAGGTACTTCCCACTCAAGGCACCTCCGACCAACACAACCTTCCGGTCTGCGCATCAGATGGCCATACCACCTCAAGCGGCTCTCCTGGAGCTTATCTACCACGTCACGGACGCCGAGGCTCCCACGGATATAGACGTTACGGACACGATCCGCCATTGTAACGCCGCTCATCCACCTCAGCATCTTCATTTCGGTGACGTGCAGTTCCTGAATGTGTTTGTCTAAGGTTGGCCAACTTTCGCTACCATAAAGAAGTACAGGCCGGATGATACACCTGTAAACCAGCCCCTTCAGCTTGGGGGGCATGCGAGGGTCACACACCACACCTGTAACCTCGCGCCATTTTGCCCAAGCTGCGCTAGTACGAGCACGAACATCATGGTCAATATTGCCGGACTCATGCAGCACAGATCATAGGTACCTGAACTGGGTGGTTTTAACAGCATTTTCAGTACCTATTTGGATAGTAGTGGAATCTACACTACCGCAGGCCATGTATTCCGTCTTCGCCACGTTCAACCGTAGACCGCCGCTTTCCAAAGTTCCCTTCCAAAGGTTTACTCTGCGCTCTAAGTTCTCCCTACTCTCGTCAACGAGCGCTATGTCGTCGGCATACATCATCAGCCAAGGGGGCTGTTCCTGGATGTCCGCCGTTATGACATCGAGAACCACTGTAAAGAGGAAGGGACTCAGAGCAGAGCCCTGATGCACTCCAGCTGTTATGGGGAAGGAAGAGGTATCTCCAACCGCGGTCCGCACAATAGATACAGAGTTATTGTACATGTTCCTGATAATGTCTATATATGCTTTTGGTACATTTTTGAGGCCCAATGCCCACCAGATAGCATGACGAGGAACGCAGTCAAAGGCCTTCTGTAAATCTTGGAAAGCTATATGCAGAGGTCTCCTTTTTTCCCTGTAGTTTTCGATCAACGTTCTTAAGGCGAAAATGGGATCTATAGTACCAACTCCTGGACGGAAGCCATACTGACACTCAGAGACAGCACACTCGTTACGGAGCCTGAAATCAATCACACGCTCAAAAAGCTTCATGGTGTGACACATGATCTTTATACCACGATAGTTGCCGCATTTCTGTACACTCCCTTTGCCCTTGTGTACTGGCACTATAATACTAAGCCTCCACTGGTTTGGCATTTTTCCGTTCATGAGGATGCGGTTGAAAAGATCGGTTAGAAGATATACACCACAGGAGCCCAATGCTTTCCATGCTTCGATCGGTATATTATCAGGACCCACAGATTTTCTGTTTTTCATGCGGCGAAGACTGTTCTCCACTTCGTCCGGTGTTATGGGGGTAATAAGTCCTAGGTTAGGAGGAAGCTCAGCGGAAAGATTGTTGGCATGCTGCTTGTTGAATAATTCTGCGAAGTAGGCCCGCCATCTTTCCTTCACGGAAGTTTCACTATAGAGCAGCGCTCCACATGCATCTTTTGGGAATAACCATAGCCAGGTAAATTAAAACGGCTTTTAGGTAGAGAAGTTAGTTCAGCAAGGAAGGTATTCTTAATTTTGCTATATTTTAATTTATATTTACCTGCATTCTAGGACATTTTTTCCACAATACCATTGTAGGCCATGTCAGAGTCGGTCTGAAAACCAACACTAGAGTTTGCCACACACCCACACGAAAAATAAAGGGAAAAAAAGCATAGTGGGGAATTATAAGGATTTGATACTCTACTAACTAATAGTAGTTGGTCACATGAATTCATTGGTTTTGATGTAGAATTTTCCTCTCTTCTGCGAGATACTACTTGTTTTCTGTATTTTAACTAGCCTCTTACGACACCCATAGAATTAATTAATAGGGTAGTGATTCTTTGGATGCCTAATCCGTCACCACATTGGCTATTTTGTACTTAAGTATCTACGAAATAATATTTGAATACTTGGCATATTGTATAATTTACTACATAACTATAATTTAGGACAAAGTGGAAGGCATATATTTTGAAGTAAACCGTAATCTTGTTAATTTGGATTTGGGAATGAGATGCACCTCCATGACTGCAGCATGTATATTACCAGTTGCATATGTATATGCTTTTGAGATATCTATTCAAAGAGGTTAGTGAATAGTGACAACATTGACAATCGAAACATAATATCCTTGTACTGCGAATCCTGCAATGAGCATGTTACGTAGTTCTAGTGCTTTATGTCAGCTGATCTACGCCTTCCATTTAGTTACACGCTAGGTCCTTTGTATCCGCGGCCGTAATGTTGAATTCGAAACCTCCGTGGCTGACGTAGTGGTCCCATTGTCACTTGAGTAGGCTATATTTGCTTTAATCTATACATAATATAAAATGTACTCCTCTGGTTGGGTCTGGCTGTCAGTTTGAACGTAACTAAAAAACGACTGATAAATATATTTTTTTTCTTTTTTTTATTACTTCATATACACAGAGTATATAGGCGGACTTAATGCCATGGGCATTATCTACCAGTCTACCTTAGAGTGGTGCAGAGAGATAAGCAGTAGGTGTATTATATGATGCATCGAAATAATTGTAAAGTCGAAACATTTTTGTATGGTTTTCCCCGTTATTTCTTTGTGTCATTCACTAGGATGGTTAAAGTGTATAGGTAATTTGTGCGGGTGGAGCCGCGGGTGATCTACGAAAAACTTGCAATATTAATCGTAATGAAATTAAAGTACTATTTACATATATTATCGCTGTTTATTTGATTGCCTGAAATTTAAACGGAAAGATCTTAAATTTCCTAAATAACTTTGCGGTTGATGAAGACGCAAAGATGTAAGTAAATATCAATAAGTATACCTGCATACTAACGAGTGTCCATTGGATAATTACTTAAAGGAAAGTTGAAATAAATTCAACTTTTTTTTCATTTATGTTATCTCGCAATTTACATAAGTTTACTACAGTGACATTTTTCATTACCTCTGACATTTTAATTGCTTTACAAGAACCGAGGACACAGCGTTATTGGTCCTTTTATGGTAACTTTAATTCGTGAAATTCGCATAAATATAATGTGTATATATAAAATTCTTGCGTTGATTCACAGACAAGCTACAGTCAAAACTATTAAGCGCAGGAAGATGAAATTTGGCATGTATACATATTTCTTGGAGACCGTCAGGTGCATCTTTAGAAGGGATTTCCTGAAATGTCACGGGATCGGACTATATGTTGTTCACTACTAAAATAACATCATCCTGATATAGCAAATAAAAACGCTATACGACACTGATAACAGTGTTCCTTTCTATTTTCTATCGCCTAAAATCCCGATTGAACAAAATTAGCAGTATTTTAGCAAGCTTTCGTTCATTTGAACTGTATTTTCCAACTTTAGGTTAAACGCAGCCAACAATTTCAAACTATTTGGAAATTATTCCGGAAAGCTTCTGGCCTCTAGATATTCGACGTGGCTTCTAGCTGTGGACGTTTTCATTTTAAATGCGCTTATGATTTCGAATATACAGTAACTTTGGCACAGGAACAAACATTTTTAGTGTTTCAATGTGCTATGCTACTTTTCGTGAGGTGCAAGTTACTGTTGTATTTATCTAGAATATTCTTATTAATAACTACGTTCATCATGGCAAAGGCATATTAGGCTTTATGGTTATTGTTTAACCTCGTTTGAAAAAAAAAGAAATAAATACGAGTAAATTCACTATTAAAAAAAATAAATCAATAAGTAGCTTTAATTAACTGTCTAAGGAATTTTATTACAAAATATCTACTTGTAGCAGTTTGTAATAAATACACAAAATATAGGAATTTTATCCGCAATACCCTAAGTACGTCCGTGAACATGGCGCTTGCAACAGTGCCGAATTATCGGTTACTTCAAAGGTAGGTGGTATCCTGAAAGACAATTTAAAGTAAATACTCAAAAGTTTCGTAGTTTTTGAACATACTTACATGTAACTATTATCTAGCATAATAGTTACATAGTTACACAAAAAAGATGAACACACACGATTAATAAAAAGATGGTGTCACACCAACCATGTTTACCAGATAACTCAAATACCGTGAGCTAAATGTATAATAGCACTAAAGTCATCTATCTTTCTTTCTATCGTATAATGGCGAAGACACCAACATTGGCGCCATCTAATAGACGTCGCGTCGGTGAAATTAAGAAGAACCATTGCAGATCCTGAATCGCGCTATCAAAAGTTCCACACGCGATTACTATTTTATAATTATAAAATCTCGATAAAATCTTTTAGGGGAATGATCACCTTTCCTGAATACAGAGTCCCACCTTTAGCTCGAGGAAACTAGATACCACCTGAAAACCTTCAAACTGCATCGCGTTTTTATAGTAGTAGGATTTTTATGTCCAACAATAGTCAGAGAGTTTTGGTGCCCAATTTATGCACCGTGTTACGTTAGAGTCGACATCAGACGGCGCAAGTCGAGGCATCTTCCTGACTCGCTGACGTCGGCTCATAAGCCTGGACACCGACCAACTAACCAACTTACACCGTATATCATTCGCACACTACGGCTAGTGTCTTAAGGACGCTGATTTGCCGAAAATACCTCTTTAATGACACACGACAAGACGCAACAGACCCTTGAGTATTCTTTTCTTTAAACAGGAGACACACTAGAAAGAAAAAGACAGAAAGAAAAAGTAATTGCAACAAGAAACAGTTTTTTGGAGCTCAATTTGTGGACCGTGTTACCTTCAGTCGACGTCAGACGGCGCAAGTCGAGGCAACTTCCTGACTAGCTGACGTCGCGCTCATAAGCCTGGACACCGACCAACTAACCAACTTACACCGTATATCATCCAAGAATAAAAGGCGAAGTAATTCACAGCCTTTGTTTTTATTTAAAATAATAAACTTTGCTTAAACTATTTTAATAAATTAGTGCCGAGCCCGTTATCAGATAGAAGTTGGTTGGTGTTTTTTGTTTATGTTCTTTTAAGTTAAAATATACTGGATTTTGGGGAAATTTGTGGTCCAGTATACTGTAGTATACGCTTGTGGGATGGAAGCCGTGGGGGCAGAAAAGAACAAGGGGAAGGCCTCAAATGAGGTGGAAAGATGATATTAAAACCGTAGCAGGAAAGAATTGGTTACAAACTGCACAGGATAGAGAAGAATGGAAGAAGTTGTAGGAGGCCTACACTACAAAAGTAGTCGACAACAGCTGAAAGAAGAAGAAGAAGAAGAGAATACTGTAGTATAGTGTTGTAATTCGCAGATTTAAGGAATTATGTTTTTAATGTTGTTTGTAGTTTCGCCAAGTTACCCAGACAGTGTGATCCTACTAGATTTGCAAGTTAATTTAAATAAATAGACTTCGAACGCCTTTATAATATGAGAGTCTCGCAAACAGTTTAAAAAAATATTAGGTTCAGGAGAACAATATTGTAGTAAACTATTTTAAACTTTCGCGATTTGTATATATCATACAAAATAATTTTGCGGGTCTTAATCGCAAAAAAGTACTTATTTAAGGTACCTGTTTGTTACCGACGTTTCTCGAGTCTCTCCACGACCACGATCAGTGCAAGACGATCGAAACGTTGGTATCAAACAGGTATTTATACCTTAACTAGAGGACGCCAGCAGCTACGCCTGCATTTTTTTTTACTCGTTTTGGCCGATCCCGTGGGAATTTCGGGAAATCCCTTCTTAGTGCACCCCTACGGTCCCCAAGGAACATGCATGCCAAATTTAAGTTTCCTGCGCGCAATAGTTTCGGCTGTAGCGTGTCTGTCAGTCAGTCAGTAACGCAAGGATTTAATATATTAAGATTATGTAAATTTTATGCGATTAAGACCCCCTAAATTATTTTGTAAAATATTGTAGTAGGTTATTGAGACTGAATAAATAAACGTTTGTCATCAAGACATGATGACTGACTACTATTTTCTTGAAAACATAGCTATACTCCAACAAAACATTACACTGTAATACTATAATTCAATTGTTAAATTTCCTTGTAACATTCTTAAAATTTACGTATATTTTATAATCTCAGCTCAAAAAGTATAATCGCTACCTGTGGCGGATCAATCACTTGGGACATGAATAATTTCCGTTAACGTCACAAAAACAAAATGTCAACCAAAACTAGACGACACGTAGAAATCAAAACAAAACTACGGTGTACCACTTATAAATACAAGAATTTTATCACCTTACGAAGAATTTTATTATCAGCAACTTAGGGTGTAACGAAATCGAATCAAATCATTTATATATGCGAATATAATAAATGCGAAAATATGTTAGTTTGTCATCGACTATATCATACCAAGATGTCGATGCGTTGCATCATGAAAGAGGGATAAACCAATTCACTTTTGCATTTATCATATAAGTCATACAGTGATGTCATACAATGGTGATTTGGATGCCACAAAAGGCTTATAATGATTCAAAACAGTTGGTCCTCGCTATGATGAAGTCACGTAAAGGATGGCCAACTTTTATGACATCCATCATGTTTTGCTTTGCTGCATTAAACTGTGTTTTTCACGCGTCATCTAAGTTAATAGTGTGAGGTACATGTTCTTAGGCTTAATATTGTACATGTTTTAGGTCACTCAGCGTAATGGAAATGTCGTAATAGGTCTGTGGTTTTTCTCATTTTCTGTATAAGCTTTTAAAACAATGCACTGGGAGTAAATTTTATTCTGCACCTTGAATTTTTGGTTTTATATCCGATCTGTATGGGCCTTACCCGAAAGCTCGGGGTCACTCAGAGGGCAATGGAAAGCTTTTTTGTATTACCAAAGTGTTATCTTATGTGGGGATCGAACCTGTAGCAACCGGCATTTTATTATATCGCGCCTTGGCAAACGTAGTGTAGCACGCCCTTCGGCTAAGTGGAGTGACGATATACGCAAAGTGGCTGGCAGCGGCTGGACACGTAAAGCCCAAAAATTGGACTCAGAGGAACAGATAAAGGAGGACATTGAAGAAGCTCATCTCCAGAACTGTGGCAGGCTGATGATGATGAAGGTATTGAACAGCAAGGCGTCTTAGCTTAAACACTACACAATATCTGCGGCAAGTATGTTTTAAAGTAAGGTCTGACTTTATAACTAGTGACCACTTTCGTGTAACCTATGCTGAAACCTCGTATTCCACATTCGTATAAAATCCAAGGAACTTGTGAATATTTTGGAGTTCCACTCTTCACATATTATATGGCTTGTTATATGGAGGGCCCTTGTAAGTGGTTCGTTGAAGGACATTGAGTTTTGTGTTGCGTAAATTGGGACGAAGCATACCAAAAGTGGACATATCTGAACTGAAAAAAAGAATCTCATCATAGATCAACTTGCATCAATGGCTGAATCAGTTTGAACACGAACAAAATTGTTCACTATTGTAATGAAATAGAGTAGTTTATTATTTTTATTTAAATTTTTATATCAAAATAAACTTTAAATTACTGTCAGCTATAAAGATAAGACATTTATTTGTTCAACATGAGTAAACATACACGGGCATGCAAGGTGCTCACAATATATTAATAAGCAGCTACATCATATAAAATTTTACAAAATAATACTAATACAGTATTAAGAATGTAATAAATTATTACGCCATATCGTAGGTAATTTTCAATGATTTATTTATTTAACTAGTATAACTCATTTACACGTGTTGAAATTATTATATTAGAAAGCTTAGGTTGCTTATAAAGATGAGCTTATATGTAGACAGCAAAACATTTCTACAAAGAGCTTTCTAAGTATAGTAAATATATAAAACCAGATAACGTGTGCGATTGCCCTAGAATCGAGACCTTTCAATATGTAACCCTATTGAGTGTCAGAGTCTCCGTGCTTGACACTAAATAATTTTAAAAAGTTTATATTGAGCTTTTTCAGGCTAGGCTGCATCCGCGACCACGACCGTTGTGAGCCGGTCGAAACGATTCAGAAAACAGAACACAAATTTATTATTGAAATTAAACTACAGTTTACGGATTTTATCGCGTTATATTACTTTCACTGGTTATTTGTTATTACATTTAAACCGAAAGATCTAGAAACTACATTTTTATTACTAGCCAACTCTCACAAATTTATTATTTAAAGCGGCTATGACCTATAATAATAAATACAATTAAATAATGAGACTTGATTGATATTTCCCAATCGCGTAAAATTAGTTCATATAATTAATAATTATGCTTTTCATAGCATGTTGACGTTGTGAGAACATCATAGACGCTTTATAATAACAGCTTAAAAATATTTTGATGATCTTTACCATGAAATACTGACTAAAAGCCGGAAGACGCACAGATCTCCGCTTAAAACCTATTAAGCAAGCGTTACAGCTGTAAAGTCTACGACATTAGAAAGGGACAGAAAAACAAAATAACCGCCGGTCGTATGTTGCCGCAAAGAGTTTATAATATTTTCTTTACACGTCGTAACCGCAATTTGAAGTTTATCGACATTTTATGCCGAGAATCGAGAGTGCCGACCAAGTTAATTAAATGTTCTACTTAACGGTACAGCAATCGCCTTGCGGGATCTTTTCGAACTGAAGCCATCTTCAATTAGTTATAGTTCTAGTTATTCTCACTCCAGCTTTAGTCCAGCAGACGGACCAATATACTGCTACGCAAGGAGTGTCGGGTTCGAATCCGCGGCGTGCACCAATGATGTTTCGTAGTTAAGGTTAGGTATGTGCATCCTTTACTTAATTTGCGTCAATTGTTAATTAATTATTGATCGCTTTCTAAACAGTGAATGGAATATCATTATCATCGCCCTAGCGTTATCCCGATTGCATCCAAGACTTACACGCTTTGGAGCCCGAGGTCCGCTTACTGGTCTAACCAGATATGATAGAATATCAACTTTTCCACAGAGCGACTGTCGTCTGACCTCCGCAACCCAAAGGGATAGCGATATTCCATGGTTTAGAGCAGTAACAGTTTATTTGAGGGTACTGAATCCCCGTAACGACAGCCAGGACCGGCGGTTTAACGTGCTCTCCGAGGCATGGGGCAAGCGATAATTAACAATTTAATACGCACTTAACTTCTAAAAGTCATTGGTGCGCACCGTGGCTTCGAACCCGATACCCTCTGCGTGGCAGTGCGTTGGTATCTCCACTAGACTATCGCTGCCCGGAATATATTATGAGAAAACCTGCGTGTCTGAGAGTTTTCCATGATAAACTAGGAAGACATCTGTCAACATCTAAAAGTCTGTTCTACCGCACTTAGCCAGCGTGGTGGAGTATGATTTCCCTCATAGCGTGAAAAGGGCTTTTGCCCAACAGTAGGTCAGATTATATACAAGCCAGGTTACACAGGTAAGAAGGTAAGAAAGTATAGAATCTCTACATATGTATGAAACTGAGCGGGCCTATCTGTGACTTTAAATTTTATTTGTATTCAAGTGAAAACAGTCAAAACCATACCAATCCATAAAAAATTTTTTTTTACTTTTGTTTAACTGTTTTTTGTTCTTTCTGTTTTTCCAGGATCAATGCAATGGTTGAAACGAATTTAATTAAAGAAAGGGGAATTTTTAGAGCTTTATATTAGACTGTTTATATATATATATATTTTTTTTTTGTCTCACGCCTGTATCCCCGAAGAGGTAGGCAGAGGTGTAATATTACACCCACATGTTTTTTTTTACTAGGCTGTATTTGACCAAATGCTGCTGTTGTCGAGATATCGATAATAACCCGGGTGAACCCGCGGGCAACAGAATACAAAATTGTATTATTTACTCGTGCTACCTAAAGTCTTAAACGTATTATCATATAGCTACCTACTCATCATCTAAGTCCAACGCAATTTGCCACAATAATTATAAGTAAATAGAGGACGCCAGCAGCTACGCGTGCATTTTTTTTAAATTTACCCGTTTTGGCCGATCCCGTGGGAATTTCGGGAAATCCCTTCTTAGTGCACCCCTACGGTCCCCAAGGAACATACATGCCAAATTTCAGCTTCCTGCGCCCAATTGTTTCGGCTGTAGCGTGTCTGTCAGTCAGTCAGTAACACAAGGATTTTATATATTAAGATTAGTATGATGTGATAATTTTGTGCTCTCACAGTAATCCGGAGGATACTTGGATCCCAAGGGATCCGCCAGAGTGGCTTAGAACGTAATACGACACCGCTCAAGTTCATAACTTATTTCATTAATCGATATTGTGTTTATGGTGTGCCTTTGGGATGCATTCCAGTCTCTGTGGTACATTCATTTTTGATGTGAGTTGTATAGTTAAATATGAGAAGGTATTATTATTGAATTAAAGAACTATAATGCTTTTAAATTATTTTAAACTTTCGCGACTTGACGCGAAAATAGAAGTACAATATTAAACATGATTGGTGAAGTATTTTAATAGGTTTGCGAATTGTAGTTAGTATTGTTGCATAATATATAGTTACACACACTAGTATTTATCAGCCAATCGCGTAATTAATGTAAATTAAAGACGGAGCTGGAAAATGCAGTCTATTCGCCACGACGTTTCAGATTAGGTTACACCAACCATGATCAGGAAATAACTAGACCTCAATCTTACCTGTGACAGCTCAAGAAAACAGAAATAATTTCTCCTTTATTTTCAAATGATTACATGACTGAAAGCCTTCACATAAATATTTGTACGACAAGCGAATACCGAGTTAATGAATTGTTTAATAATGCACTTCGATACACAAAGTACACAAATTCTTGCGTTTCCATATGTGTTTAAGAACCTTATCATACTATGGATATTTCCCAAATCGTATTCATAAATATCAGTCAACCTCCTTTGCACGATAAGGGCTCCACTCAAGGGAGTGGCCGTACACTCATAAGGTTATGGTGAATAGGTAAGTGGGTCTGTTATTATCCGGATGAAACTATGGACGAATATAGTAACATAGCTGGTTTTATGATGTATGTGTGTCGTATGAGATTTATTATATATCGTATGAGATTTATTTATTGTGCTAGTTATGTCGATCCCAGGATTTAGCCCGTTCGGCCAGAGCCAAAAAACAGGACGAATTCCTCCGTCTACACCAACTCCGCCCTCCCTTCCAGTAGTGGAAAATGTGACCAAGCCGCTCAAAAAACCTATCCAGAATGAGATGCCCCAGGAAGTCGTGCCTACACCAGAGATTGAAAGATGGCTGGATACGGTGGAGACTTCCCTTAATGAGTTATGCACCGTCGTTGCCGAAGGAAAAATGAACTCGAACCAGAAAGAGCTGGTCTCAGGTCTGTGCCGTAAAGTTATGGGTGCGACAGCCCATATAGCCGTAGTATATCAATCTTTGAAACAAAAGACCATCCTTGCGCACTCGAACATACAACACCTAAATACCCAGCTGGACCTTAGTAGCTCTCTCAAGGAAATTAAGGCGACAGTCGAGGATAAATTACAACCTGCAAGCAGTAACTCTTTTGCAGATATGGTGAAGAAAGGAAGAGATCAGTTTGTACGTCCTCATAACCTGAGTACCATTGCTATTTATCCCAGCGACAAATCGAAATCAAGCGACGATACGAAATCCCTGGTCCAAAAGATTATTTCACCGGAGGAACTAAAACTTCATGTATGCGGTCTGAGGAAAGTACGTAATGGAGGCGTCCTAATCAGCACCGAAACTAAGCAGGACATTGAAAAGCTTAAGAACTCGCATAAGCTAGTTTCATCGGGCCTTACCGTTGAGGAACCAACGAAACGTCACCCAAGAATTACCATCGTAGGTGTTCCCGTATCCCTTAGCGAAAAGGAAGTGCTCGACTGCGTATATGAGCAAAACCTTGCCGACAAATTCCCGAAGTCGTCTCGTGATTCTTTCTTAGCCGCAGTTAAGTTGAGCCATAAATCAGGTAAGAAGAACCTCCCAACCTGTAACTTTGTTTTGGAAGTAGCTCCTTCTATCAGAAAGGCACTGGTAAATCAAGGTCGCGTATTCATCAATTGGACGTCATGCCCGGTGCGAGACTTTACGATTGTCACGAGATGTTACAATTGCCAGCAGTTCGGTCACGCCGCTAAGTATTGCCGAGAAACCAGCCCCACTTGCAACCATTGCGGTGAACTTGGTCATTCCCCTCAAAGAATGTAGCAGCAAGTCGGCCTCTCCAAATTGTGCAACGTGCAAACGTTTTAAGAGGAAATCCGACCATCAAACTGGTGACCTAAACTGTCCTGCACGTAAGTATGCTGAGGATAAATATAAACAATCCATAGATTATGAGGGCGCCTAAGAGCGTCACTTTCTATTGTACTTATTAAGCGCGTTTACTCATTTAACTTTTATATTTTACTTGTTTACAGTTTTCACATATAATTATAAATGACCAACCAATTGATCGGTGACCTAGATAATTTTTCTGTGTCTGAAACAAAAATATGTGATGTCGATGCGTATAAATATTCTATACCGAGTAGTGAAAAGGTGCTGACTTTGCTGACACAAAATATTCGCAGCATAAACCATAATATAAATGGTTTTGAATTATTATTGCATAGTCTCGAGGTTAACTGTGACATTATAGTGTTAACAGAATGTTGGCTGTCAAGCCATACAACTGTTCTTCCACTTCTTGATGGATATTGTGTACACAAAACGGAAACTAAGTTAAATCAAAATGATGGTCTAGTAGTCTACTCTAAAAATAATTTGAATATATCCGAGGAGGAACCTTTATTTCTAGGTAGTAACTGCTTGATAGTTAAGATCAATTTAGATACAGTAGTTTTAGCAATTTATAGGCCGCCTTCCCAAAATATTGAATTATTTTTGGAATTGCTAGACACACATTTAAAAAGGTTATCGCATTTTCAGAACATTATACTGACAGGTGATATAAATATTAACATCGCGTCTCAAAGAACCGACATTCATGCACATAGTTACCTAAACATTTGCTCATTTCATGGGTTGTTACCAACACATTATCATCCAACTCACCAAAGTGGCTCATGCTTAGACCATTTCATTATAAAGTCAATTAAGCCAACAATTACATTAATTACTAATTCATCATTAACAGATCACTGTGCTATTCTATTGACCGTAAAATTATCTTCGCCCAGGAACAACTGCACGCAGCTATGCAAAAGTGGACATGAAAGCCCTCGCAATTAGTATAAGTAGCATAGATTTTAAACCAATTTTTAACTCGAAGGATGCGAATAGTTCTCTACAATATTTTATAAGCTCAGTGCAAGATGCAGTTACAAAACATACGTCATTTAAATATACGTCTCGAAAATATACTAACATAAAACCTTGGATTACTCCCGGCTTGGTTCGTTGCATAAGGCACCGAGATAGACTCCATCAAAAACTAAAATTGGCACCTGACAATGAAATACTATCCGTATCATATAAAAGATACAGAAACTTCTGCAACAATCTTCTAAAAACCGTAAAAATTCAATACGACAAAAATCAATTGCAAAAGGCAGGACAAAACAGTAAGCTCGTCTGGAAATTTATAAAAAAAAATACATTTACTAGTAATAATTCAGAAGCACCACTCGACCTACTGTCAACAGACATAACTCCAATATCAGCAATTGATAAGATAAACGATTATTTCATTAACGTCGGTAGATCTTTAACGGAAAATACTCCTAAACTAAGTAGCTTCCCGTCGCAAACGAGCCAATCACGAACGCTAAATTCTTTTGTATTGCTGGATACCGACGTTGATGAAGTAATAAGTATCATAAGTAGTTTGAAAGAGGTGTGTGCAGTGGGGTGGGATAATATACCAAACAATATTATCAAAAAATTCAAATACATATTTGCGCTGGTGTTAACACATATTTTTAATTTATGCTTACACGAAGGAGTTTTCCCTCGCTTATTTAAAAAAGCAGTAGTTACCCCTATTTTTAAATCCGGTGACAAAAAATGTATTACTAATTATAGGCCTATTTCAGTCTTAACGGGCCTTTCTAAGATCTTAGAGAAAATAATAAACATTCGATTGATTAAGTACCTCGAAGATAATAAACTGCTTTCAGATAACCAATTTGGCTTCAGGCCTAAAAAGTCCACTAACCAAGCAGTACACCAGCTTACGGCGCACATAACCAATAGTCTAGATAAGAGCACGCACTCCATGGGAATATTTTTAGACCTTGCCAAGGCCTTCGATACAATATCTTGCTCCATACTGTTGCGCAAGCTCGAGACATTCGGAATAAGGGGTACACAACTTGCACTTTTTTCTGACTATCTGAGTGATCGCTATCAATGTGTGAAAATTGATAAATATGTTGGTTCTGAACGTAAAAGTAGTGGTTTTGGCATACCACAGGGTAGTATTTTGGGGCCAACTTTGTTTCTCATCTATATAAACGACCTTTGCAGCTTAAATGTTCAAAATGGTAAATTAATATCATATGCTGACGATACAGCGCTTTTATTCTCGGCCAATACATACTGTGAGCTATATGACCGTGCCCAACATGGTTTTAATATTGTTTCAAACTGGCTACACCAAAACCTGCTAACCCTGAATATTGACAAAACGAAGTACATATTATTTAAAATGAGAAATACTAATGCATCACCTATTAACCTACACATTTATGCACACAACTGTAGAATGCACGCTGACCTAGCATGTACTTGTCCCACATTAATTAAAACTGACAATATTAAATATCTAGGTATAACACTTGACACAAATCTAAATTTTCGTAACCACATCGATATTGTATGTGCGAGAACGCGTAAATTAATTTATATTTTCAAAAAACTACGTAACATAGCCGATTACAAATTAATAAGACAGGTTTATTTAGCTTTGTGTCAATCCATATTAACATATTGCATTACAACGTGGGGTGGTGCGGCAAAATCAGTTCTTTTGCCGCTAGAACGAGCACAAAGAGCAATACTTAAAGTTGCTACTTTTCGTCCTTTTAAATTCCCTACGCACCAGCTCTACTTGTCATGCAACGTGCTAACAGTGCGCCAACTATTTATACTCAACATTATACTAAAACAGCACACCGAAATCCCTTATTCTCCTATTCCTTTTGAAAGAAGAAGAAAGGACCGAGTTTGTACAACACCTCACACGAATCATGTCTTTGTTAATAGATTTTACACTTTTCTAGGCCCGTTCTTATATAATAAGTTCAATAAATTACTCTATATATATAGTCATAATTATAAAATGTGCAACACAACAGTATCAGAATATTTACAAAAGCTTAATTACGACGACACAGAAAAATTACTAGTAGTTTTAAAATGAACGTTAATAATATTACTATTTTTACGTGTTTTTTCGCACTGATAAGTTACGTTACTAACTGAACTGAAATTTAAATAGTATTTCGTATTTGTATTATTAATTTTAAATAAATTAGTCTCCAATAATTTACTATAAATCTTAATTTAATTACTTTCACAATAAGTTATATTATAGCATACAATTAAATATTATAGTCATTTGTATCATTACGTAATAATCAAGCGCCAGCTCGAAACACAGGTATAACCTAGTTCGAGCGGGTAGCCGATGTATTATAAGTATTATAACGCAATCTTAATTTTATTGCCAATGGTGCAAATAGTTATTTTTTAGCCTTGTGTACACTATTATTTATATGCCATATAATTATGATATTATGTAAAACTAAATATAAGACTTTAGGCTAGTTATACCAATTAATCTAATTTAAGGCTAATTGTAGTGTACCTTTTTGTATTTTTGAGGATAAATAAATTATTATTATTATTTGTTTCTTTTCCTATTTTTCTCAGCTCTTGGCTGGTATAATCTACATTTACGGGTGGGTACCAAGTAAATGCAGAGTGTGTATCTATATTATGTTGTAGGTGTGGTTTCAGGTGTGTCGTTTTCGTCTAGTGACATGAATTTCCGAACAATTCTGCAGGTATTAAATATGGCGGCTTTCTGGAGGTTTATATAAAGGCTTTCTTTGAGGTCAATTAATTTGAGGCTATGATGGAGGTATTTCGGGATGACACCAGTCGTAGAGATTACGATAGGGACGATATAAACTTTACTCTGTCGCCAAATTCGTGCTACTTCTTCTTTTAATTCTGAATATTTACTTATCTTTTCGCTTATAGTTTTTTGTATATTGTGTGTATTGGGAACAGCAATATCTATGAGATATGTAGTTTTATTATGTTTATCAACTAGTGTTATGTCAGGTCTAATAAAATTAATAGTTCTGTCTGTTAGGATGGCGCGGTCAAAGTATAGCTTATGAGTGGTGTTTTCAAGGATAGTTTGTGGTATGTATTTATAATACGGTGTGGTAGTGTCTTGGATGAGATTATGTTTTAATGCTAAATTTTGATGAATGATATTGGCTAATTGGTTATGTCGGTGTGTGTAGTCGGTCTGTGTGAGGGTAGTGCAAGCTCCGGTTATGTGTTGGATGGTTTCGGGCTGAGTATGGCACTTACGACATTTGTCATTTGTAACGGTAGGGTCTTTTATTATAAATTTTCTATAGTTTTTGGTGTTTATGATCTGATCTTGGATGGCTATTATGAAACCTTCTGTTTCTGGGAACAAGTTACCTATCTTCAACCATTTATTTGAAGCTACTGGATCTATATGAGTCTTATCCAAGTCATGTGGATGTCGGCCGTGAAGTGTTTTATTTTTCCAGTTATCTATTTTCTGTGTCTGCACATCGCTAGTGCTCGCAATTTGGGTATTAATTGGTTCGTGTAGGTTGAGTGGAGTGTAGTTCAAATCATTTTGGGCGATAGCTTTATGAATGTGGCTTGTACTTGTTTTTGTGAGGAAAAATGATTTCAGATTGTGTACTTGTTTCTTCCAGAGGTGGTTGATATCTATAAAACCTCGGCCTCCATTCTGTCTTTTGATAGTTAATCTTTTTACAGCAGATTTTGGGTGCAAATGATTGTATTTTGTTAACGTGGTTCGTGTTTTTCGTTCTATTTGTTCTATGTCTGTTTTAGTCCATTTAATTACGCCGAATGAGTAGGTCAATATTGGAACGGCGTAAGTGTTAAGCGCTTTTATAAGGTGTTTGCCGGTGAGTTGTGTTTTGCATAGGGCATTTATTCTTATTTGGTATTCGGTTGTTAGCGATTGTTTTATTGTGGTGTGGTCTAACCCTTTCAATTGTTTATAACCTAAATATTTATAAAGATCAGTCGGTTCCATCGCTGTAATTTTGTTAGTATCGTCAATTGCGTAGTCACCGCCTCGTATCTTGCCTCTTATTATATGCAGTGTCTTACATTTATCTAAGCCGAATTCCATATTTATATCTCTACTAAACTCTGATGTTTTTGCTAAAAGTATTTTCATGTCTTTTTCTGATTTTGCATATATTTTAATATCGTCCATATATATAAGGTGTGATATAACTATTTCTTCTGCTTGATATTTAATGCTATATCCGGCTTGATATCGATGCAGTAAGTGTGAAAGTGGGTTTAAAGCTAGACAAAACCATAAAGGACTTAAGGAATCACCTTGGTAAATGCCTGTCTTAATTGATATTTGGCGAGTTCTAATTATAGTGTTGCGGTTAGTTAATTGTAAAGTTGTTTGCCAATGTGGCATAATGCTACGCATAAAACTAGTAATCTTTGGATTTATTTTTTATATTTGCAAAATTTGTAATAACCTCCTGGTTATGGAGTGGGGTATACTGTCAAATGCTTTCCTATAGTCGATATATGTACAATGTAAGTTTCTATTTTTGACTGTGGCATGTTTATGAATAATTGAATCTATAATGAGTTGTTCCTTGCATCCCATATGGCCCCGTCTGTATCCCTTTTGCTCTTCTGCTATAATGTGGTTCATTTCAATATGTGTTCTTATTCTATGAGCTATTGTTGATGTTAAAATTTTGTATATTGTAGGCAAACACGTAATGGGCCTGTATTGAGACGGTTGTGGTGAGTGTTTGCCTTTTAGTAGCATATAAGTTATACCGGTAGTCATAAATTCAGGTAATTTCTGTCTATCTAATATAATAAGTGTAAAATTTTTGGCGATGGATTTGTGTAACGTTGTAAGTTTTTTGAACCAGTAATTGTGGACCTTATCTATCCCAGGTGATTTCCAGTTATGTAGTTTGCTTGTAATTGAATTTATGTCGGTTTCTGTTATTTCCTCAAATTCCATCTCATCTATTGTATTCCATTTGTTTTTTTCCTGTATAATCCAATCAGCTCTATTGTTATGTTCAACCTGTTTCTCCCAAATTCCTGCCCAAAAGTCTTCAAGTTGCGTTTTCGACGGTAGTGTTGTATTATCTGTCATTGATTCATGTAATTGTGGATTGCTTAAGTTTCGATAGAACATTTTTTAATTTGAGGTAAATAAAATATTATTATTTCGTCTTTGTTGAGCCTTCTTATATCTTCTGAGTCTATGGACTTTTAATGCTAATTTTTGTTTTAGGGTATCTAAATATTCTTCTGGTTTTCTATTGTCATTTTCATGCCTTGTGTGAGTATTCCTTGTCTTAAATATGTGCTCAACCCTTTTCATTACTTTCCTTGATCTATTGTTATTAATATATTGCGTGAGTCTACCACAATCAGCTCTCAGTTTTTCTATGTCCTTTTCTAGTCTAAGTTGCCATGCAGGTTTATTTTGGTCTTTCGTTTTTACATTTCTAGAATGGTCTGTTATTCTATAATTAAGTTCTTCAGATATAACAAAGGCTGTGCAATATATTAAGGTGTGTAAGTCTACTAATTCTGTATCTTCTGTGAAAAATTGATTTAATATATTATTATTGAATAAGCTTGTTAGTAAAGTGAGTTTATGACTGTGTCTTAATTTTGGTAGTTTTGGACGAACGCACGGATCCAGTCCAGAGTACAGTGTGAGTATTGTTCTAAGCTTATCATGTAGTTCTTGAATATGTGTTTCGTGAATGTTGTTGCAGTCTACTATTGTTTCTATATCATTCTCTAGCGTTAGTGTATTATTATTATTATTATTATTATATTATTAATATGTAAACGGTTTCATTTTCAAAGAAATTTAGTGGTAAACATTTTTCGTTTTTCAAACAATTTATACAAAAATATCTACACTATTACTGAAGTATTTATTAAGATATATCGGAAGGGTCGAAATATACCTATTTCTACCATGTTGCACGTGATCAGTGCAATCAAGGGTGTCAAAACTGCATTGTATCCGTGCCTGTAAGTTACTATGAAAGCACCTACGTCATCTACGCAAGGGTTTGTAGATCACACTATTTTCGTCTGGAGCTACGGAATTTGCTACAAAATCAATAATGGCACTACACATTCCAATTGACTATTATCTTTTGTCTGATTTATGCCACGAAACTTTTTGAACGGTCGGAATTATGTAAAAATTATTGAGACGCCCACACTGCCCACAGCCTAGCTCTAAGCTCATGTAAAAGCTAGCTTTATGTATTCATAAATTATTTTATCACCCGCGTAGTCAAAAAGAGAAATAACAGTAATAAAAAAGGAGAAACTCACTACCAAAATAGGCATACCTGAAGCGAAATAACAAGTTTAGCTCCGCGCAAAACTAACATCCCAACTTTCTCAACATAAGAAATTTAATGAAACAAAGGATTTTCTTTCGTCCGGTGAATTATTATCAAATAAAATACTGGCGACAGCGAAGAAAAGTTACAACCCCTGAAGGAGCAAAGGGATGGGCTGGACGGTGTGTCACACGAGATTTTATTACTCGAAACACAAAGGAGAGTCTCTCACGAGAGCCTTGTGGGACATAAACAAACAAAAAAATGCGCGCCAAAGAAATGTGAATGACATAAATCGTGAGAACGTATCACTCTTAGTTTTTGTGGTGTATTGTAACGGCCGGACCGATCCGACCAACTGGCTGGATCGTGTTGCGTGTTTGGAATTGATATTAGCGTTTGCATGAGAATTAGTACGATACAAAACATTACGTGCACTGGGCTAGTATCTAACTGTCAGTTAAAAATCAATTCTAATAAGTCACATAAGATCAATTCTGAGCGGTGAAACTCAATTAGAAATAAACTGATTAAATTGCTCTTACTTATGGTACAGTGGTACCATAATCTCTAAATGCCTGAGAATAGTTAACAGTATTTCGAGAGACATAGTGGCTATAAGTCTTTACGCATTACTAATGCATTAGTTAAAAATTGCGGGAATTTGAAAGTATTTGTAAAATTATATCATTAAAACAAGACGTTAATATTAGTATTTTGTTGCAGTTATAAAGTAAAATATATCCAAATAGCCAGGCTGAAGTGGCAATAGGCAGGGCAGAACCGATGACCGTGGGGGCAGGCGGGTTCTGGAGTGGCGATCACGTACCGGACGACGCAGCAGGGGTAGGCCTCCCGCAAGGTGGACCGACGATATACTTAAGATCGCGGGGAGGTGTTGGATGCGGGCGGCTCAAAATCGGTCTGTGTGGAGAACCTTGGGGGAGGCCTATGTCCAGCAGTAGACTTCTCTAAGCTGACATGATGATGATGATAGAGTTAGGGTTGACGTTGTCATGGGAACACGAAAAAACAATAGCTCTTAGCAATAATTTTAATAATATATTTTAATTTGTTTAATATCGTTCAAAGTTTAACAAGTGTACTCCAAATAACTTAAGACTATAGTGATATTGTTTTCCACTGGTTTAATCTCCGTTTAATACACTTATAAGTAAAATATATATTGCTGTGAAAGTGACATTTCTGTTTGCTGTTGGATTTCCACTCTACATATTCTTGCACAAAATTATAATGTTCCGATCACCCGATAAGACGCACTCTAATCCAGATATTGCTAGCTCACTTGAGATTGTGGAAAACGTCACTCAGAGAAAGCGTAAACAACCTGAGTCAGAGTTTGCCAAGGCCATAAGGACATTGTCACAAGACATTAACAAAAAGTTAGATGACTAGCGTGGTGAGTTGGACCGCGCAATATCTAAAATAACTGACAGTGTAAAAGCTATTAAAGCTGATCTAGCCACCGTAACCCAAGTTACTTGCGATATCAAGACCGACTTAGACAGTTTGCGCTGCGAACACACTGGCTTAGATAATAAGGTGTGTAGCCTAGACGCTAAACACAATGGGCTGGTGAAGAACGTGGAAACTCTCAGGAATTCTATTCAGTATACTATGGACGAACAGGACAACCTTCAGAAAAAGATGGAACTCATTCGGTCTGTATACACAGAAACTATTGGTGATACGATTACTATTCTTGAAGCGAAGATCGATTCTCTTGAACAACAAGCCCGCCAGTGTAACCTGGAGCTATGCAATGTTCCAGAAATGCGTAATGAAAATTTGATTACTCTTATGGAAAATATTTGCACAAAAATAAAATTTACATTATGTCCTAAGGATATCCTTGCTATACATAGGGTGCCACACGCACACACAGGTAATAAAAAGCCGAAAAATATCATCATAAAACTGAGCTCGCGCATCTTCAGGGATAATTTATTAAGCGCTTACCGGCTAGCAAAAGGACTAGATACTAACCAACTGCAACTTACTGGACCTTCTAATCCCATTTATATGCATGAACACTTAACTCTCAAAAAGAAGCAATTATTTCGACAATGTAAGGATGCCGCCGTCAAGAACAACTTTAAATATGTGTGGGTTAAGCATGCTACTATTCTCGTGCGCGAAATTGACTCCGAGTCAGCATTTGCCATACGATCCGAGAAAGATATTTCTAAAATCAAGCCCAAAATGGCAAAATTCCAACCCGGCACCGATCATGTTTAGAATTGATTTTTATACATGCTTTAGCTGTTTAGTATTTCACAACTTTATTATTAAGTATATTTTTGGTTATTTGCTTTGCTCTGTTAAACACCTATTCAGGCTCATATTATGTCTTAATATTTTACTTAATAACTTTATAGAATCTAAGTGGGTGCATAGGGTTCCCACCAAGAACTTAGGGTCCCAAGCCAACCTCACCTGCAAGTGATGCACCTGCCGATCAACGGACGAGGCTCTGGCAAACCAAATATTCCGATAAGCGGCAATAGGCTCGCCACCTATTACGTGGGATCAAAACACTGGCGAAAAGTGGGCGTTTAATATGCCTCTGCCTACCCCTTCGGGGAAACAGGCGTGAGTCTATGTATGTATGTATGTAGAATCTAAGTATTTTTTTGTTTATTTGCTTTACTCTGTTAAACAGCATTTAATGCTCATATTTTGTCTTCATATTTTATTTTTACATAGTGTAATTCTTAAACAAAGGCATAGTAGCTTTTTTAAAAATATGTTATACTTGTTGTCATCACTTTTCATAATAATAGTAATTTTAATCTTATATATTATACATAATCTGGACTTTCGTCTCATAACGGTTACGTGCATGTTAACTACTGATTTATTCTTAGTATTGTTTCACTTTCACCGTGTTAGATAAGTTAACAGTATACTACCAAAATTGTAGGGGTACTCGTTCTAAACTGAATCTCTTGTACATGATCATATTATCAAATTGCTATGACATAATTATATTAACAGAGACCTGGCAAACCCCTGAAATATTTGATGATGGTTTTATTAATTTGCGCTACGTAGTTTACAGAAATGATCGCGATCGTATTGCTACCAATAAGAAGGATGGGGGAGGTGTTCTTATAGCTGTATTAAAAACGTTACAGTCCACCTGTGTACCATACAATTCCCAGGCTACTTCTCATATTGAAGATGTTTTTATACAACTACCGTTTGCTGGACGCGAAAAATTTCTAATTAACGCGGTATATATTCCAACCAATACGGTCAAATAAGTATATGTTGATTATTTTGAGACATTAGAAAATCTGATTGACAAATTCGGCTTTAATCATTTTCATATTTTCGGAGATTTTAATCTCCCGCATATTGAGTGGCTCCCAGCTACAAACAATAACATGACTGCACTTATTAGTACTGGCTCATCATTTGTTTGTAGACATATGAGTAATTTCTTATCTTTGCTTAGCGCTTATCAATACAATAGTTTAAAAAATTATAAGGGGCGTATTCTGGATCTACTAATATCAAATAGCGAGTGCGCGACTTATGCACCTTCATGTATTTTATTACCTCCCGATATAAATCATCCACCCTTTTGCGCCGATATAAGATATAAAACGACGTTACAGACAATCAATCCTGTAAAAATTGTAAAGTATAACTATTATAAAGCTAATTACGAACTCATAAACAAAAGATTGGCCGATATAGATTGGACTAATCGTTTGCAGGGGTTGTCATCGGAGGATTGTCTGAATACTTTTTACGATGTTATTTTCAATGTTATAAGAACTTATACACCCTTTTCTAACTCGCGTTCATCGAAATTCCCTTTGTGGTTCTCTAAATCACTGATTCGCATTTTCAAAAATAAGAACAGAGTCTGGGTGAAGTGGAAAACATATAATAATATTTCGGATTATGAACAGTTTTCGCATCTACGGCATAGATTTCAGGTCTTATGCAAGTCAAATTACGCTGACTACCTGAATTCTGTTGAGGACAATGTTCAAAAGAACGTAAAATACCTATGGAGCTATGTCAATAATCGTAGGGGTAATGTCGGCATTCCTTCCATTATGTTTTTTAAAAATCGGACATCCAGTGATCCGGATGAGATTTGCAATATGTTCATGGACTACTTTCAATCGGTTTATGTTCCCTCAAACCTAAATTTGAACGAATGGCTACCCCCTGAAGAGAGTAGTGACAACTGCACTCATATTACTAGCATTACGTTTAGCGAGCATCAGGTCTTGAAGTCATTACAAGCTTTAGATTCCACTAAATGTCCTGGACCGGATCAACTACCCCCTTATTTCCTTAAAAGGACTGCTAAGAGTATATACAGACCCCTGCAAATTATATTTAATATGTTTATATCAGACGGCACCTTCCCTGAACAATTTAAAAGGGCTAATATAACTCCTGTATATAAATCAGGGTCCAAACAAGAAGTCGAAAATTATCGCCCCATATCTATTCTGTCTGCTTTGTCGAAGCATTTTGAAAAGCTCGTTTATCAGGAAATACATAAGATAATTTACAGAATTATAATAGAACAACAACATGGATTTGTTAAAAGTAAATCTACAACTACTAATCTATTATTATTTACCGACTTTCTCTTTAATAATATGGATCAACAAGTACAAGTTGACGCAGTGTACACAGACTTTCAAAAAGCGTTCGACAAGGTAGACCTAAATTTGCTTCTTACCAAAATTGCATTTAACGGCATACGAGGAGATTTGCTTCGCTGGTTTGCATCATATGTTAGTAATAGATCACAAAGGGTTGTTATCAAGGGATCCTACTCGGCGACTTCTATCGTAATATCTGGCGTACCCCAGGGCTCAATTTTAGGGCCTCGTTTATTCATTTTGTTCATAAATGATATTGGAAATTGTTTCAGACACTCAAAATTTTTGCTCTATGCTGACGATCTAAAAAATCTTTAAAGCTATAAGAAAACCAGCAGATTGTTTTCAGTTACAAGAAGACTTAAATCAACTCTCTGAATACTGTATTCAAAACAAACTTTACCTTAGTATTTCTTAATGTTTAACTATATCATTTACAAAGAACAAAAACGTTTTAAATCATAATTATAATCTAAACAATGTACCTCTATTGAAAGCTCTATCCTTGCGAGACCTAGGGGTACTGCTAGATAACAAACTTCACCTTGATCAACATATTGACAACATCATCAAAAAGGCTTATCGTATGTACGGGTTCGTTATGAGATCAGCTACTGAATTTAAACACGCAAGCACTTATTGTCATCTCTATAAAGCACTAGTTAGATCTCAACTCGAATATGCGGTGGTGGTGTGGAACCCTTTTTATAATAAATACGTTGAGATGCTAGAAAGAGTGCAATGCAAATTCCTTAGATCGATGCACTATAGGTGCTGCCACAATTTCCCCACCCAATTTCCCAACCTATAAAAATCTTCTTGATAATTACAATCTAATGAGCCTGAAGTCTAGACGTTTATATCTAGAAATTATGTTTCTTTTCGACTTATGCTATAACAGGTATAACTGTTCTGAGATTACTAATAAAATATGCTACTGTGTCCCAAGAACTGTTATTAGACTAGAGATGTGCGCACGTCCTCTTTTTGCTGTGTCCCATTGCCGCACCAATGCTGGTCTGCGGGCGCCTCTACGTTGCTTGTGCAAAAACTATAACGACTTTTGTTCAGAAACTACAGAATTAGATTTATTCTTAGTGTCAGCAAATAGATTTCGTTCTGCTTTGTTAAATAAACTTAAGGATTCCGATGTATAGTTATTTGAACATTCTTGTAGTCTTACTCGCATAGATTGTTCGTTAGTATAGTATGGTATAGTATAGTATAGTATAGTATAATCCCTACTAATATTATAAATTCGAAAGAGTGTATGTATGTATGTTCCGTTTTCACGCTAAAACGCCTGAACCGATTTTGTTGAAAATTAATAGAGAGATATATTGGACCATGGAGACGGACATAGGCTACCATAAGTTGCAAAAATTAAACTGGGAGGGATTATAGGGAGGGTAGAAGTTTGTACGGCACAAATTTACCTCTTGGAAGTAAGAACGCATGCGCTAATAATTGAGTGCAGCGCATGTGCTAACACATATCTGTCAGTACTGTCACGTCATACATAATGCCATATTGTGCACGTTGATTAAATTGTTCGCATATGTAAACTAATAATTATAATATAATAAGCTGAAATGGCTGAAACGATTTTCCCTACTAATATTAAAAATGCAAAAATGTTTATAGAGATAATTATATTGAACATGTATTAGAACATGGCTTTGACATTTGACTGTATGCAAGGTGATGTTATTCCTCCTATATTACCTTTTGGTAGACAACGGTAGATAATTCATGGATACTGACCGAGTTACTTTGTACCCTACCCTATAGAGTTTCTGAAGTCTTAAAAATAATCAGGCGTGTCTTTTCACACCTTGAGACTGAAAGTAGATTTGTGTTGCCCCGAATTTAACGCGCGCGAAGCGGCGGGCAAAAAGCTAGTATAGTCATATGAATTGTATTGTGTATTGCTGTGGCTAACGGTGTGGGTTTAACATTTATAATAATATCTTTGTTTACATTATGTGCGCAGATATAATGTGTTACTGTTTGTTTGTCCCAAATAAATAAATAAATAAATAAATGATAAATTAAAAACCATCGAAGCAACAAGAATGTACCACAATTTGAATAACCGATCAATTACAAAGGTGCTACAATAAAACTATCCTTCCTTACTTTGATCATTCACTTGACTAGCTCTCAATATATCACATTGCCACCCTATTGGCAACAAGACTTCTCGAACCTTTTTATTAAAATCTATCAATCGTTGAGACACCTTCCCATAAAAGAGGAGGGAAAATCCAGCTTCAACTTAGCGTTTTTTTATTACCCAAAAATGGAAATTACGGGAACAGTTAAAGTGGGAGATTTACCGAACAATGAATACATTTAAAAGATACTTTGCTATGCACCGTGTATGCTGAAGCCATTTCAATATCACATTTATCTTCGCCGCGGGGAAATCTATTTCACATGCACCTAATAATAATATGTCAAAGGAGGGATTTTGTGCCTTATATCTGATTTGTGTATTGCAGGATACACATTAGTCATAGAGGATGAAGAAGATTATTGTGAAGAAGAATGGTTATATGGCTATGAACTATTTTGATATGTGATATTGTATTTTGCATATGTAAGGAATACCAATGATTGGTATTCCTTAGATATGCACAATACACAGGCTAATTTAACGGTTATTAATTAGTTTAACTCTACGAGTGGTGATAGATTAGGAATCCTAAGTATCACCGCCTTTTTAGGGTTCCGTACCTAAACGGTAAAAAACGGGACCCTATTACTAAGCCTCCGCTGTCTGTCTGTCCATCTGTCTGTCTATCTGTCTGTCACCAGGCTGTGTCTCATAAACCGTGATAGCTAGATAACTGAAATTTTCACAATTTATGTATTTCGGTTGCCGCTATAACAACATTTTTTTTATAAAAAATATGAATATTAAGGGGGGTCCCATACAATAAAGGTGTTATTATTCGTATTTTTTTTAACAGGCAGACGCTTAAAATTATAATATGTACTTAGTTGTATATTACCTTTCAAAATAAATAATTAAATAAAAAAAACCTAATTTTTAAGCAATTTGTTACTCGATCTGAATAAACGGGTAGAAACTTAAAAGATATTTAAGTATACATACAAAAAACGTGATTTTCTTTTAAAAAATTTGGTACGGAACCCTTCATGCGCGAGTCCGACTCGCACTTGGTCAATTTTTTTAATTCCGTGGGTATCGTAAGAAGCACGCTCCTTTAGGGAGAGATGGAAAACCCTTCGTCAAAACTTACATCAACGCAACTTGTTAGCGTGATATATAATAGGTTATCTTTCTGCCTCCGTGGTCCAGTGGATAGCGTATGCGACTGCTGATCGGAGGTCCCGGACCGGGCAAAAGTGTTATTGGGTTTTTCCGAATTCTCAGTAGCAGCACGGAGTCTGGTGATGTGCCCGGTAACGGCGACAAGCTCGCCCCCTATTACGTGGGACCTAAAAAAAATCATGGCGAAATGTGGGTGTAACATTACACCTCTGCCTACCCCTTCGGGGATACAGGCGTGAGACCATAAATAAAAAAAATAAAAATCTTTCTACCTACTCACAATGCTAAGTATTGTGACGTCCAGCAGTGGACTACGGTAGGTCTGTATGTCGATAAACTTTTATTAAAGCTGGACTGCGGGGATGATTGTCGTAGTTATTGCAATATTTAAATACGGAGCAAATCACCATCATAAATACAGCATTCATTCTTTTTTAAGTAATAATTAGTCCTATTGATATACCTGCCTTTACTATCTTTATGAAAACCCCTTTCTGCCGACATTTTAACTAAATTCAACTACTATTAATACTCGTTATGTCTCCGTGTCAAAAGTTGGGATCCTTAATAACCCGATTAATTTTAAATAAAGAAACGCGCTACACTCTGTTGATCTACGTGATGACGGCGTAAGTAAATATTTTGTCGACAAATCCAATTTGTCGTGTCGTCGACAATTTGACGTGCGGGAGATGCGTGGTAATCACGTCACGACTAATATAGTAATAAAATAAAATGCCCGCAGTTACACACGCGTTATTTAAGGCTACTGCTCCGCTCCCGCCGCTCATAGCGCGATGTTATATAGCCTATAGTCTCACTCGATAAATAGGCTGTCTAACACTGAAATAATTTTTCAAATCGGACCAGTAGTTCCTGAGATTAGCGCGTTCAACCAAACAAACAAACAAACTCTTCCGCTTTATATATTATCGCTTTATAAGATTAGAGGATGTCAGCAGCTACGACCTTACAAATTATTTCAATTATCCGTCTCTGTCTGATCCCGTAGGTGTTTTTAGTGCACTCCTACGAAACCAAAGAAACAATTATTATATCAAAAACTCAACTTCTTGCGCCCAATAGTTTTGGCTGTGCTTTGTCCATCAATCGGTCAATAACGGAAAAAATTACGATCCGGGTATCGAACACAGGACCTCCCAATCAAATACGCTATCTACTGGACCACGTATTTTCTTATGGCGCTCATAGCTTGTGTTGACTTGCCGTTCGATAAAAAATCGGCAAAGTTAAGCAAAGCTTGCAGATGTCGCCACTTGGATGGACGACCGCGTTTAGTATTTGCATCAGAGTGCTGCCGTGTTTTGAAGGGTTTACAAAGCTGTCGATACCGGTTCCTGTCTCAGGACAAGAATCATCAGGCTATGTTGGAGGTCTCCAGGTGTTCTGAAAATTCCGACACCAGATTTGTCCATACAGTTATTTGAAAAAGATGATGTTTTTGTTACTTTTACGCTTAGCCTTTTAAAACAAAAACCGGGCTAGGACTCGAGCACGAAGGTTTCCGTACCATCTGTATATATAAAATCCTTGCGTTACTGACTGACTGACAGACAAGCTACAGCCAAAACCATTAGGCGTAGGAGGCTGAAATTTAGCATGTATGTTCCTTGGGAACCGTAGGGGCGCACTAAGACGGGATTTCCCGAAATTCCCACGGGAACGGGCAGAAACGGTTAAATTTGAAAAATGTGCGGGCGTAGCTGCGGGCGTCATCTAGTCATATATAAAATAGTTGATATTACGCTAACTTTAAAACTCCGTAGCATAAGAAACATTCTAGTATTTAACATACAAACTGACAATATCAGGCAGCGAGTGAAGAAAAAAGTTAGACGTATATTAACGTCTAAGAGTATCTCAAAGTTGTGAATCGCAAAGGCGCCTCGAGACTTTCAGTACTTAGTGCTCTGATGTGTTGTGCGCACTCGACCAAGCATTAACACCTACGTTAATATAACTTGTTCGGATACATAGAACACCTCCTGCTTACTCATGGTAACTTGGTAACATTGTTTTAAGTTTATGTTTATGATTGTTATTGTGGCATTGCTATTTCTTACTATTGTTGTTTGTTTACTGTTGTAGTGCATTACTTGTTTAAATGCGAGCTGGAAAGCAATTGCTATTAAAATATAACATTCGTTCTTCTTTGGTTCGACTAGGAAGACGGTCGTCGTAGACGAAAGTCTTGGATGCGAGTCGGATAACGCTATGACAATGAAACAAATTAAATATTGGTAGCTTCTTCAACTGTAAAAGCGCTATCTGTAGTCTGGAAAGATAAAGAAAAGATAGCATTATGGAGATAGCAGATTGAACATCTGCTATCTCCATAATGCTATCTTTTCTTTTTCTTTTCAAGTTACCATGAGCATGAGAAGCAAAAAGAAAACGTTTAGTATTTTAAGAGATTTCTGCTTAGTCGAGTATTATTATGGGTTTGATCTCAACAAACTTTATTAAATCCACAAATTATACGTGTTTTGTATGACCGATGTTTGTGTTTTCCTTTTTTTAATTAGTCTTTTACGATATCGAAATTATTGTTATAGCAAGGGGTAGCTTTTGCAAAAATAAAATCACAAATACCTGGAACATAAAATTAAGCAAATTGGGTGAAAAAGACTTTTTTGGCCGACAGATAAATAATTACACCTCTGCCTACCCCTTCGGGGATACAGGCGTGAGACTATAAATAAACAAAAAATAATTCAAATACATTGATAATAGAAATTAACCAGGTTTATGTCACCTGAATTTAATATAAATAAAATATTTAACAAAAGCAGGATCACAAATAATCCCCCCCGTGGGATCTCCACCTTGTCGTGGTGGGGGGGCTCAGTAACCGTGGATTGGTCACCCGCGGTGAAGCTAAGAGGGATCCAGGAGGGGACGCTCCGCGTGGGCTTGGAGGGGCCTGCGCAGGATGCGTCCAACGGTGCGGGTGCGGGGGACGGTTCTGTCTGTCCCTCGCAGTCGGGTGCGGTCGCGGGAGGAGAGGCGTGTCGGTGTTGCGTTGCCGCGCGCCCTGTCTCCCGCGACCAAATGGGGGCGCACCATTCGATGCGTCGCGGTGGGGCCGCAGAGGAAGAGGAGATGCGGTGTTGCGTTGCCGTCCTCCCTATCCTCTGCGGCCGCTGGGCGGTTTGGCGGCGGAGTCCAACACCTTAATCCGTCGCCAGGGGGGTTTTGTTCGGGGCCCGCCTGACCATCTGGCGGGCCAATACCCGTCGGAGGGTGGCGACGAGTGCTTAGGTGATGCCCCACCCTCCGACACACGGGTACATGGCGGCAGTCGAGGTGGTTTTTAGTGGAAACACCACATACTCCGGCTCTTATTTCCCCCAAGAGTCGGAGATCCGAAGGGATTTTCCACCTCGTAAAACAAAAAAAAAAAAAAAAAAAAAAAGGATCACAAATAATACCTGAGTACAAATAGTTCATCCCGCTGCAATTCTATTAGTTTACCCGCAGAAACCTGACTCCAGCAGTAACATCTTACGTAAATTTAATATCAGTCTGTTGAATTAAGGAGTATTCATATTCAAATTATTTGAGGCGTTCCCACGGCTCCTATGTGTGTTGGCCATGTTTACGTATTCCTAACACAGTAATTTAATATATCTCATATGTTTGTCGGAGATTTTATGAATTGGCTTCTGATAGTGTATAGTGACAGTATTTTGAATATGTTGTCACTGAAGATATTCGAGAAACATCGTTGGTGCTTTGATATAATATATTTATTTATCTTTTTGATAGATTTTTCAATTTACTTTTTAGTTTTTTTTTCAGTAAACGATGTTTTCCTAATTAATATGTTACACATTTTGTTTTGTCATTTAGTGGAATAATAATATGTATGCAATTATATTATTTAAAAAATCGGCTGTTACAGACAACTAGGTATTGTTTAATTTAAAACATTTTGAGCTACAGAAAAAGAGGAAAAGAATAAAATTAAGAGAGAACATGAGACCCAGAATGAAAGAGGGAGAGATGGAAGGTGTGTGTGTGTGAGAGAGAGAAAGAATTAACACCTGTGCGTGTGCGTGTATGTGACTGACAGAAATAGAGAAATTGGGGTAAAAAGGGCTCAAAAACAAAAATGATTAACTCTAAAAATTAAAATGTCTACCCAAGGTGTATCTGGTTCTGTAGTTGATATTCTGCTGAAACAACAACTTAATAGCTTTATGTACAAAAAAATAAAAATGTCTGGGAAGCGAACGAGACTCGCGTGCCAGTGGGTACTAAAAAAGAATAATAGTAACCATCACAAACCTAATTAGATTTGGAATCGAGATTTATCGGTTACAATTATACAGCCGAAAGCGATTTAATTTATTCGAAGAGATGAACAGATTACAAATGAAAGTGTTATGCTGTTATTGAACATTCTTCTTTTCACACATTTTTTGCTTTGCGTGAGTGCTTTATTGCTTATGTAATTGATTACTATTGGATGCCCATGTTATAATATAGTGCACATTTTATTTTAATGTAGACGTTTTCCCCGATGCCCTGGGAATTCCGGGCAATCCTGTCTTAGTCCATTCTACGGTGCCCAAGGAACATAGATGCCAGATTTCAGCTTGCGCCCAAAAGTTTTGTCTGTGCGTTGTATGTCAGTCCGTCAGTAACGGAAGTAAACACATTATTTTCGTTAAGTTTTCATTTATGAATTTACTTTATTTGTCCAATTATGCTGTCCCAGAATGTATTTGTCGTAGTTCCCATATATGCTGTCCTAGAGAGACATCACATATACATGGCCCTCTTTTCAAGCTTAAAGCCAAGCACTTCGAAAAGTCATCGCACGTCATGGATTCGAAGCCTATCTATCAAGATACTAGATACTAGGCTATCCTGGCTGGATATTTTTTTTAATATCCAACCGGCTCGCACTTATTTTGATTTGGCCGAACCTAAAAACAAGTGTTAAAGATGATAAGATGCTGGTTCACCTCTGATAGTGAACTATCGCGACCTTTAAGTGATGCGTTTAATTCGGTCAGAAATTACGTCATTTTGTAAGGCCGTGCCTCCGTCATTAACCTTTTTAGTCCGGCCGAAGACCGAGGTAGGATTGATGGTGTACCTAGTTTAAGTGATGAGCCATTTTATTTAGGCTCCAGTTGTTTCATAGATTAGTACAACAAATTTTGGCATGTAAGGTTAAGAACATAAAATGTTTAGGCTGTCACGAAACAGTCTGCCTCACACAATTTATAGCAAGGTGTTTAGAGTTTGAGCTGAGATCTGGTAAGGTTTACAGAGATCAGTGGAAGCGATTAATTCATCCAGTCTCAGCCCAAGGCAAAAGTCCAACATACACTGCGGTAGCACAGCGAATGAATATAAATTCTAATATTAATAAAATATCTTACCAAATATCTCCTGGTGATGTTCTTGAGTAGAGTCCTGGAGGCAAGCTAGACATACACGAGACTAAATTGGCCAATATTAGCAAGTGAATTATCTTTACTTTACCAGACTCTAACGCAGCGTCTTCAATGCACGATGCAAGTTTACAAGATTTTTCACAAATGTTCAATATGTCACAAACCGTGCCGGAAGTCAAAAGCGGCAATTAATAAATTTCATAAAGTATTCGCGTAGCTACAAGGATGTGCTTTTCAAAAGGCGATCAATTATTTTACGTACGAGACGACAACGTGGTAATTTTTCAAGGCGCCAACGGAAGTGACAGTTCAGTGTGACCATTGTCAGAAATTTTCAATAGACTAAACAAAATGTTACTCAATCGATCTAATCGATTTGACTTATAATAAAACTAATTCTATTTCAAACATCCACCCGCCCCGGACCGGCCTACCGGTCCGCTAATCGATTGGTAGACGTGACAATGTTGCAACCGCTCTCCTCAGAATCGAACCGTCCACCAAGACCTCAGCAAATCGGGGAACTCCATCAGCCCCAGTTACCAAACGAAGGATGCGCCCCCTGCGCCATCTGAGTGGCGGAAGGTTAGCCTCCTTGATCAAAACGAGGTCACCAATCTTGGGTGGATCGGTTTTGTCGGTCCACTTAACGCGTTGCTGGAGTATGTGCAAATATTCCAAATTCCAGCGTTTCCAAAAGCTCTGAGTAATCTGGCGTACCAATTCAAAACGCGAGAGACGACCAGGTCTCGTATCAATACAGGGGTACTCAGGCAAGGTGACAAGTGGGCGACCAATCAAAAAATGGCCCTGCGTAAGGGCCTCCAAATCATTCGGATCTGAGGAGATCGGGCACAATGGCCGAGAGTTCAAAACGGCCTCAATCTTACAAAACACAGTTGCGAGTTCCTCAAATGTAAGGACAGACTCACCGATTGTCCTGCGCAAGTGTGTTTTGGCCGATTTTACGGCGGCCTCAAATATACCACCCCAGTGTGGACAATTTGGTGGGGAAAACAACCAATTTATCCCACGTCGGGCAAGCCTATCACCTATATCAGCCTTGTTGGTTTCAAGGAAATTAACAACATCATTCAAATAATTATAGGTGCCCTTGAAGTTGGTGCCGCAGTCAGAACGGATCAAGGAAGGCAGCCCTCTGCGGGATACAAATCTGTAAAATGTGGCTACAAACGCCTCGGTCGTAAGCGAGGAGACCAGTTCCAAATGTACGGCCTTTGTGGAAAGACAAACAAAAACACACAAGTAGGCCTTAACAGTCTTGCTGTTTCGAAGTGTCGATGTTTTCACCAAAAAGGGACCAGCGAAGTCCGTGCCAACACCTTCAAACGTCCTACTCTCCGTTACGCGATCTGCAGGTAAGTCTCCCATCAAGGGCTGCATGGTAGAAGCCTTGAGCTTATAGCAAGGGATGCAGCGAAAGACTACACTCCGAATAATTCTTCGGGCAGACAAGATCCAAAATTCGCGTTGCAAAATGGCCAACAAAGCATTACAACCAGCATGCGAATTTTTAAGGTGACGGTCAGTTACCAACAAGCGTACCAAATGACCGTCCTTAGGTAACAAAAGGGGGTGACGAGCCCCGTAAGGGAGGTTGGCGTTCTTGAGACGCCCTCCAACGCGCAAGAGACCCGTATCGTCCAAAAAGGGGTTCAATTTCCCGACAATTTCGATCTCCCTGATTTAAGGATAGCAATCTCCTTTTCAAAATGCGCCAATTGCACAGAACGAACCCAAAAGGTGAGGGACTCCTGTCGTTCCTGTGGTGAGAGAAACGGTGTCAGACGTTTCTGTTGTGGGTGCCTAAAATTAAAAACAAAACGCTTTATCCAAGCCGTAACACCCAACAACTTGTCGAGGGAGCTGTAACGATTCAACAGGAAATCGGGGTCGAAGGCGCATTCTACCTTCTCAAGAGCGAGTGTTCGTAGACCCGGCAAATTAGAAGTACTCAAAACTGGCGTTCGAGGCCAATCAATTTCTGGTCGACTCAACCATTCCGGACCCCACCACAGCGAATGACCTATCAAACTAGGCGTCAAGCATCTGCGTGAGGCACAATCAGCGGGGTTGAGCTCACCTGGCACGTGTCTCCAAACAAGTTTGACTTCGGATTTCTGGATTTGGGAAACGCGATTAGCAACAAATACCTCCAAAGTGTGGACAGACGCCTTCAACCAACAAAGTACAATTTGGCTGTCTGTCCAGGCGTAAGTCCCATTAATACAAATGCTTTTACCCAAAGTGTTAGACACGTGGTTCAACAAGCGTACAAGTAGGGCTGCTCCCGAGAGCTCCAATTTTGGAATGGTCAGAGATGTCTGAAGGGGTGCCACCTTGCTCTTTGCCATGATCAGGGAAACCCTCACCTGACCTGAGGCACTAACTGTGCGCAAGTACACCACGGCGGCGTGACCACGTTCCGAGGCGTCACAAAACCCGTGAAGGGTGGCCTTGTACTTCCCGGGAGGAAGGATGGGACGAGGCAAGGAGATCTCGTTGACGGCAGGAAGTGAGGATACAAAGGAGGTCCATTCCTCAACAAGAGCGCCGTGCAGAGGTTCGTCCCAGGTCAATCCTGCTGTCCAAAGCTTCTGCAAGAAGCATTTTGCCCAAAATATGATAGGACAAATCCAACCGTTCGGATCAAAGGTTCTGGCGACAGTGGACAACACGAGACGTTTAGTCCAAGAACAAGGCAATTTCAAGTCTACGTTATACGTAAAGATGTCTTGGACTGGTCTGTACTGAACGCCGAGAACAGCCATCATGGCGGGGTTGTCAACAATCTCAAACAAATGTGGATCCTGCTGATGATCCTCTGGCAAGCCTTCTAAAAGCGCTGGTGAGTTGGAAATCCATTTGCGCAACTCATAACCAATAGGGGCTTGACCTTAACCCGTACGTATTAGTATTGAGCTCGTAGACGACCATGGGATCACGAGGAGACTCTCTCCAAAGGATCAGCTGGAAGCGACGGTCATCAGGGTGGATAATAGTCTGCCTGAACATCATTTTTATGTCGGCCACAAAGACAACCTGATGTCGTCGGAAGCTGGTGATAACGTCACAAAGGTCCTTGACCAACTTGGGACCAGAATGCAAGCACTGGTTCAAGGATACGCCTGTTGAAGTCTGCGCAGAGCCATCAAATACGGTGCGCAGCTTGCCAGTCGATGGCTTCAATACCGCATGATGCGGGAGAAAGTAATGCTCCACCGAACGCCAATCCAAATTTGACACAGACATGTGTCCCAACTGTTCATATTCCCTCATGAACTCAATGTACTTCTGTCTGAGCTCCGGATCACGACCCATGCGGCGCTCCATGGCCAACAACCTCTTTTCGGCTAAAGGTCGTGACTCACCAAGCGGAGGCCGAACAGACAGGCAGGGTAGCCTCGTAATGAGCCGACCAGAACGGAGTCGACCAGTGTTGTTCTGGAAGAACAGCTCGCACTCCTCATGTTCTGGATTCAAACGGGCAGCTTGAGGCGGCTCCTCTACCTCCCAAAACCTCTGAACTGCATCAGAGAGAGCAGAGCCTACAGCCAACAAATTATCAAGTTCGGGTGGAGGGGGGTCCCTAGGTATAGGGCCCATCAAAGCAAATCCAAATATGGTCGGGATGGCAGTCAAACCATTTGGCACCAAGACCCGTTTCCCACCAATCAAAATTCCACCTAGGACATCAGAGCCAATCAACAAATCGATTTGTCCCGGTGTGTCAAATTTGGGGTCTGCCAGTTCCAATCCCGATGTCAAATTCACCACAGCAGCAGGTAGCTGTTTCTGTGGGTGCATACCTAAAATATTCTTCAACACAATAGCCGAGGTTTTAATCCTCGGGTGTGAAGATTCAACAGGGCCAAACAAAACCTTAACTTGCCCTTCAACATTAGAGGCTACGTCACCTATGCCCCGTATGCAATTTGGAAATAAACCCATATTTAATTTAACCTGCCCTACTAAACAAGTGGAAACAATGCAACCCTGTGAACCTGTGTCCAATATAGCACGGACAACAACAGAGGTCCCCGTGGGTCCCCAGACCCTAACAGCAACCGTTGGTAGGATAACGGTCTCAATGGGGGAGGTTGGAGTTATAGGGCAGGGGTCAATGGCCTATTGTTGCCTGGGCGGCGACCGTTGGCCAGGACCAGGCAAGTCAAAACGAGGGTGCGGCTTGAAGTCCTCAAAGGCGCGATGACTCGATCCGCGCGCCATCTGTGGGGGGTCATAATGACGCACCCGCCCAAAACGAGGTGGGCGCGAGTCAAGGCGGGGACGCTCCGCCAACGGAGGGGAATACCTGGGGCAGCAGTCATGGTGCTGGTGACGTTGCGCGGTCGCACATTCAGTTGCGCGAGAGAGAGGAGGCGTGCGCACGCTACGGTTCTCCAAGCGGGGTGAGTGGCGATCAATTGAGCGAGGCGACTCTCGGCTACGCGCCGGTGAGCCTCGGCTGCCACCTTCAAAACACCCGCCCGTGCGCGGCGTCGGCTAGTTGGACAAGCGGCCAACCTCTCTGGCATTCATACAGAGAATGTCCAAATGCTGTCCTTCACAGTGAGGACAGGGGCGAGAATTTGGGCAGTCTCGCTGGTAGTGGGACCCCAAGCAAGAGAAGCAAAGGCGGCGGGCATTCGCGATGCGCTTACGAGAGGCGACATGTAGGTCCAAGAATGCCCTACAACTGGCCGTTCTGTGCCCCGTGACTTTGCAGTAAGAGCACTCCACTGGGCTCTGCGTGACTGCAAAGCGAGGAGGTCGCCGGTCAACACTGGCTCGGGTGTGAACGCGAGCCTGCTCCTTGACCTTGGGCGGCTGCGTCTTAGCCGGCGTATCACCACCGGAGTTGTCCAAGACCCGGCACTCATCCTCCAGGAACCTCTCCAGGTCAGCAAAGGGGGGCAGATGGGTCGCACTATCCCCACCAAAGCGCTGTTCAAAACGCGACCTCAGGTCGGCAGGCAGCTTTTTAAGGACAATGTGCACCAATAGATAGGACCATTGGTCCACGGGCAGGTCAAGGCACTTAAGTGCGTTGATGACCACCAAGAGCGGGTTCAACAGTTGGGTGCGCAACCCAGAGACCCGGGTGAGCGTCGGCAAACCCAAAATCTGCTCAATATGCGTGTCGGCGAGGCCACGCTTGTTATGGTACCTACGGGTGATTAGGTCCCGAGCCGTCTGGTACGCCTCGTCAGACACGGGCAGATGCTGGATGAGGCCCTTAGCCTCCCCATCCAGTACCGACATTAGATAGGCCAACTTTTGTGCCGGCCGAAGGTCAGCCCTATCATGGACTAGGCTGTCGAACAAATTAACGAAGCCCAGGTAGCTTCCTAGGCAGCCATCAAAATGGGGGAGGTCCAAAGTAGGGAGCCTACTCACCAGCCCCGATGCTGACCTAGGAAGCTCCTCCTAAATTTAATATCAGTCTGTTGAATTAAGGAGTATTCATATTCAAATTATTTGAGGCGTTCCCACGGCTCCTATGTGTGTTGGCCATGTTTACGTATTCCTAACACAGTAATTTAATATATCTCATATGTTTGTCGGAGATTTTATGAATTGGCTTCTGATAGTGTACAGTGACAGTATTTTGAATATATTGTCACTGAAGATATTCGAGAAACATCGTTGGTGCTTTGATATAATATATTTATTTATCTTTTTGATAGATTTTTCAATTAACTTTTTAGTTTTTTTTTCAGTAAACGATGTTTTCCTAATTAATATGTTACACATTTTGTTTCGTCATTTAGTGGAATAATAATATGTATGCAATTATATTATTTAAAAAATCGGCTGTTACAGACAACTAGGTATTGTTTAATTAAAAACATTTTGAGCTACAGAAAAAGAGGAAAAGAATAAAATTAAGAGAGAACATGAGACCCAGAATGAAAGAGGGAGAGATGGAAGGTGTGTGTGTGTGAGAGAGAGAAAGAATTAACACCTGTGCGTGTGCGTGTATGTGACTGACAGAAATAGAGAAATTGGGGTAAAAAGGGCTCAAAAACAAAAATGATTAACTCTAAAAATTAAAATGTCTACCCAAGGTGTATCTGGTTCTGTAGTTGATATTCTACTGAAACAACAACTTAATAGCTTTATGTACAAAAAAATAAAAATGTCTGGGAAGCGAACGAGACTCGCGTGCCAGTGGGTACTAAAAAAGAATAATAGTAACCATCACAAACCTAATTAGATTTGGAATCGAGATTTATCGGTTACAATTATACAGCCGAAAGCGATTTAATTTATTCGAAGAGATGAACAGATTACAAATGAAAGTGTTATGCTGTTATTGAACATTCTTCTTTTCACACATTTTTTGCTTTGCGTGAGTGCTTTATTGCTTATGTAATTGATTACTATTGGATGCCCATGTTATAATATAGTGCACATTTTATTTTAATGTAGACGTTTTCCCCGATGCCCTGGGAATTCCGGGCAATCCTGTCTTAGTCCATTCTACGGTGCCCAAGGAACATAGATGCCAGATTTCAGCTTGCGCCCAAAAGTTTTGTCTGTGCGTTGTATGTCAGTCCGTCAGTAACGGAAGTAAACACATTATTTTCGTTAAGTTTTCATTTATGAATTTACTTTATTTGTCCAATTATGCTGTCCCAGAATGTATTTGTCGTAGTTCCCATATATGCTGTCCTAGAGAGACATCACATATACATGGCCCTCTTTTCAAGCTTAAAGCCAAGCACTTCGAAAAGTCATCGCACGTCATGGATTCGAAGCCTATCTATCAAGATACTAGATACTAGGCTATCCTGGCTGGATATTTTTTTTAATATCCAACCGGCTCGCACTTATTTTGATTTGGCCGAACCTAAAAACAAGTGTTAAAGATGATAAGATGCTGGTTCACCTCTGATAGTGAACTATCGCGACCTTTAAGTGATGCGTTTAATTCGGTCAGAAATTACGTCATTTTGTAAGGCCGTGCCTCCGTCATTAACCTTTTTAGTCCGGCCGAAGACCGAGGTAGGATTGATGGTGTACCTAGTTTAAGTGATGAGCCATTTTATTTAGGCTCCAGTTGTTTCATAGATTAGTACAACAAATTTTGGCATGTTAGGTTAAGAACATAAAATGTTTAGGCTGTCACGAAACAGTCTGCCTCACACAATTTATAGCAAGGTGTTTAGAGTTTGAGCTGAGATCGGGTAAGGTTTACAGAGATCAGTGGAAGCGATTAATTCATCCAGTCTCAGCCCAAGGCAAAAGTCCAACATACACTGCGGTAGCACAGCGAATGAATATAAATTCTAATTTTAATAAAATATCTTACCAAATATCTCCTGGTGATGTTCTTGAGTAGAGTCCTGGAGGCAAGCTAGACATACACGAGACTAAATTGGCCAATATTAGCAAGTGAATTATCTTTACTTTACCAGACTCTAACGCAGCGTCTTCAATGCACGATGCAAGTTCACAAGATTTTTCACAAATGTTCAATATGTCACAAACCGTGCCGGAAGTCAAAAGCGGCAATTAATAAATTTCACAAAGTATTCGCGTAGCTACAAGGATGTGCTTTTCAAAAGGCGATCAATTATTTTACGTACGAGACAACAACGTGGTAATTTTTCAAGGCGCCAACGGAAGTGACAGTTCAGTGTGACCATTGTCAGAAATTTTCAATAGACTAAACAAAATGTTACTCAATCGATCTAATCGATTTGACTTATAATAAAACTAATTCTATTTCAAACACAAGGGATAAAACATGCATTATTTATTTTTAAATGCTTGAAACTTATTAATTTTGTATATTTTTGACAAGCTATAACATACATACAAATAGATATACTCACGCTTTTTTCCCGTCGGGATAGGCAGGGACAACAGAACGCCACTTGCTCCTATCCTTACAAACCTCACGCGCTTCCTCTACACTCATTACTCTTTTCATACATGCTCACCGGTTTTGGGTATTTCGGACCTTTCTGTTTCTTAGGATGTCTCCAATTTGGTCGATGAATGTCCGACGAGGTCTGCCGCGACCGACTTTTGTCACATGTTTTGAGACATTTGCCTTATATATCTGATTCGTCATTCTCTCTTTACAAGCTATAAATATTTCGGAAAGTAACTTAATGGGCATCCATTGGATTAGGAGTCTTGAAAAAAATATGTCGCGATAATTTTAGCTACATTTTAGAGACCAAAGATTAGGTGGCAAAACGATCTTACCCTATTTTATAAAGAATGGGTAACAACAGCTCTCGATAGAGAAAGGTGGAAAGAGGCCTACCTACCCGGGAGGCCTTTGCCCTGCAGTGGGACAAGTTAGGCTGCAAATAATAATAATAATAATAATTTAGAGACCAATGCTTTTATTTTCCTTTTAAGTGAACGATTTTCATTTTGTCACATAGTTTAAAAAATAATACATTATTATTTATTATTTGTAACTTACGATCATAATTATAAAATAATTCAACATTTAGATCGTCAATCATCTACGGTATACTGATAACCCCCCCAAAGGATCTCCACCTTGTCGTGGTGGGGGGGCTCAGTAACCGTGGTGAGGTCCAACACCCACGGTGAAGCTAAGCGGGATCCCGGGAGGGGACGCTCCACGTGGGCTTGCGTGGGGCCTGCGTAGGATGCGTCCCAGGGTGCGGGTGCGGGGGACAGTTCTGTCTGTCCCTCGCAGTCGGGTGCGGTTGCGGGAGGAGAGGTATGTCGGTGTTGTGTTGCCGCGCGCCCTATCTCCCGCGACCAAATGGGGGCGCACCATCGTTGCGTCGCGGTGGGGCCGCAGAGGAAGAGGAGATGCGGTGTTGCGTTGCCGTCCTCCCTATCCTCTGCGGCCGCTGGGTGTTTTGGCGGTGGAGGTCAACACCTCCATCCGCCGCCCAAGGGGGTTTCATTCCGGGCGCGCTTGACCATCTGGCGGGCCAATACCCGTCGGGGGGTAGCGAGGAATGCTTCGGTAAAACCCAACCCTCCGACACATGGGTACATGAGGAGCACGGGTTGGTTTTTAGTCAGTAAGAGGCTGACAGCCCCCTTCATCCTTCTTCCCCGCAGGGCGGAGGGACTTCATGAGGATTTTCCAACCCGACACAAAAAAAAAACGGTATACTGATAAAAAAATATTAACTTAGCTACATATAAACAAGAAAAATTCACCTCACCCTTTTATCTTACAATATTTAAGCATTTTATTAAACCGAAACTTATTACGTACGCACGTATCGCCCGCCCTATCATCCCTTATGACAAAAACAGGGACGCCACCATAACACCCGCAGCAAAAACACGTATTAATAATAAAAATATATAGATATGCAAGTCAAATCTTCTTATCTAGAATTGAAAATCATTCGGTGGATCCGAAGAGATCCCGCGATGGAAAAGGGATCCGATTTTAACTATATTGAGTTTTATAAGATTTCTACCTCGAGTTGAATAGGTCTTCACAATATTGGCTGGCATGGCTTTACTCGTAATATGTTTCTTTTGAGTGTGAGTAAAGAGGCTTGTAATAAGAGAAGTATGTTCGTGTATGTGATGTTGTCTGGTTGTAATTGAATAATTGGCATTGGAGGATGTTTTATTTATGTACCTAAGAGGATGTTCTGTTGAAAATTCATTATGTAAGAAGTAGGTGTTATAGAATAAAATATATACATGTTCATGTTCGGATGTGTTATTGCTAAAAGCATAGATATGTTACGGTAAATCTGATTAATTGAAAATGATTAATATTTTTACAAAATTATTAATAATAACCACATGTTTTGGTAAATGTGAATAAACGATCGAAATTTATTACTTTTAGTAGTAATTATTAATAATACACGACACATATTGGTAAAAGTTATAAAATAAATCTCTCAGAAAACTTAATAGGTTATGTTAGGTTCTCTTGTGACCCTGCACCCAAAATAGGAGCCCTGCAAAGCAGGGCTCCGTCAACTCAGCTTATTAAAGTATTTGGTTGTTGAGTAATACTAAAATATGAATTGCTTCTTATTCAGTGAAAGGATTACTTTAACAAAATCTTACAATTATATTAATTAGAGATCACACAAACAAGGTTACTTGTACCTGCAAACTAAGCAAACAACAAAGCAAGAAAGTCCTATAACATTTATCACTACAAGGGTTAAATTATTAATAAAAACCGACAAATGTGATTAATTTATCACTTTAACCTCGACTTTCGGTAATTATTAATAATAATAGATAATTATTAATAATCTTCAATTATTCACTCTTACCGTAACAGATACGTTTTCAGTTAATCTTGCGATCAAAACCTTATGCATTAGTAGAAATGGCGCTATGCTTAAATTCTCAAGCAATTTAATTCCGGACACTGTACCTATTGACTGCCATTTTAGTTAAACTGCTTTTACACTGCGTGTCTTAAGGAACCTTATTTCAAAGGTACAGGTAATGAGTGCATTCGTTATTACACACTGCTGTAATTGAGACCTCAAACTTTGAGAGATCTGTTAACTATTTAAAGTACCGAGCAATCGGCATACAGAAGTAGACTACATTGTGAATCATTTAAAAAACCCATGCATGGCTTTGATTCTTTTTTATTTTCTTCTCCATCTGAATTATTCTGATTAAGGTTAAGGATGGCCTCACCCTTCTCATAGTGAGAAGAGACCCGTGCCCAGCAGTGGGACAGTATATTTACAGGGCTGATGATGATAAGGTAAAGCTAGTTGGGTTTATGGCTCCTCATTTACTATCTCAAGCCCCTACTCAGGAACTTCTTGCCATGCCTTCCATATAAAACAGAGTTTGATATAAAAGCACTTTAAGAAAATTCGTTATACAATGTAGTATTTTAAAAGTGTTTCTATTTAATTTTTGTGCCATATACTTACAAATTTAATGTTTCTTAGTTTCAAGCATGGCATAGTGCATGGCTCTGATTTCGTTACATAAATACTAATTGCCTTACTTAGAACTTTTATTCTTACTTTTTATAGCGTATGATCAGGGCTTAGGTCTATTAAAATCGGATAGTCTAACACTAATTAGAGAAGTGTCTCACAATATAATATATTTAAAGCATTTCGGACACACCGTAGTCCATCTGCATCCAGTAATCCTGGCTTAACAAGCTAGCAAATAACGCAAATTACCTACTGCCCAGTCTCGACTGGTAATAACATTAATTGATTCCGATACAATGCACCCGATGCCTGGTAAATTACTTTGTATAAACTGTTGATATATTCATTATGGGGGAACAATGGACAATACAATGTCTTTTTGGGGTTTCGCAATTGATGAATACGGTTTTCATATTCATATTTATGTAGGATCATTTCCTTTAGGTGATAATGTAATGTAATCATACATACATACATACATAGACTCACGGCTGTTTCCCGGAGGGGTAGGCAGAGACTACGGAACGCCATTTGCAACGATCCTGACATACCTCACTTGCTTCACTCACTCCCATCAAGTTTCTCATACATGCTCTTCTGTTAAGGGTACTTCTGACTTGTCCTTTTTTCAGGATGTCTCCAATCTGGTCAGAGAACTTTCGCCTAGGTCTTCCCCTTTGCCCTGTCCCATTCACACTTGCCTTATATATCTTCTTTGTCAGTCTATCGTCATCCATGGCATGTTAAGATGGTTTGGGCACATGGAGAGGCCATGTGTCCAAACCATCTTAACATGCCTTTCTCAATGCTTGTCACTACATCTTCTTTTACCCCACACCAATCTCGTATCACACAATTCTTTACTCTGTCGGTCAAAGACACACCACACATACTTCTCAGTGCTCTCATTTCTACAGCATTTATTCTACTTTCAAATCTCTTCTGCCATACCCAACTTTCACTACCATACATAAGGGTAGGCACTAACACACCTCTATGTACAGCCAAACGTGCCTTTTTGGACACGTTTTGACTGTTCATAAACGCCTTCAGAGCTCCATTCACACTATTACCTGCATTAACTCTCCTTTCAATATCTGCTTCATTCTTACCATCTCTTGTAAACAACGTACCGAAGTAAACAAACTCATTCACTTGTTCCACTCGTTGTCCATCGATCAAAACATTACAAGCCGTAACGCATTCCTCCTTTTCAAAAACCATAACTTTCGTTTTACTAACATTCACTTTCATTCCTTTCCTCTCTAACGCACGATGCATGATTGTTACCATCTCCTGCAATTCCTCCGTTGAAGATGCAAGTATAACCTGATCATCAGCATAAAGGAGGCATTTGACGAGTAACCCATTCATCCTTAATCCGCAGTCTTATGTTTTAAATCTTGCAAACAACTGTCCATGAACAGCCACGGAGAAGCTACACATCCCTGTCTAACACCTTTCTCGATGGTAAACCATTCAGTGTATGCCCCGTTTATCCTCACACAAGCTCTAGAATCCTCATAAAGGGATTTCAGAGCTCGAATGAGGCTGTAATGTAATCGGTTTATATTATGCCGGTTTTCCTGGATTGATTTTGGTACAGTGTTTTTCTACAGTAATAAGTTGATGAATTGGCCTAAACTCTTCTTTATAAGATGTACTCAGTGATGAAATTCTATTATCGTGAAACAGGAATAGGCTAGTGTTCTAAGGCTTCCTGACCACTGGAGTGAACAGGAGTGGAGCTGTGTCTACACAACAAAAATAGGCTAGACTACGCATATAACTTAATAAAACAATTGTTTCACCTTTTCAGTATGGCGGCAGTCTTTTCTGTTGGTACCTACCTCTGATGCTGTTATCTATCGTTACTGAAAGTTATATATTTAGTCGTGAATATTCACATTGTGAATAATGTTAAATTTGTAATAAAAGCGATACCTACTAAGTAATGTCGTCATGATTCTGCACTTTTAACTTTACTTCAATATATGCTTTCAAATACACTATCAAAAGCTTTACACATCCCTAATAGTTTAATGTTATTATATTTAGCTAGCATAGCTTAACTAAAACAAACGGCATATCTAGCCTGCTATGAGTGCTACAGATATGTTAATATGTAAATTTCTTAGCCTTGGACACTTCCGAAAACGTTCTTCTTATGGTTCAATTGACATTACCAAAAAAAATATCTTGAAGATCTAATAATATCCCTGCTTTCAATTGCACTGAGATGTAAATATATTTCAAAACATTTCCGTCAGACAAGTTATTCAATTTCATCGGAAGCACAAACGATAATTTATTCCCGGAAATTCTTTTGCGCATGCAAATATGACACTCTTTTTCACTTAGAGGGGCATACGAAAATCTAATCGACGAAACCAACACGAAATTAAATTCCGAAAACCTAATTGATTTTTATTGCATAAATTTGTAAGGTCCCCTGACTTACATACATATTTGCATGAGGGGGTAGAATATGTAAAATAATGCGTCAAATACTGATGGAGGGTGGTAAAATGCTTTCAAATTAGATTGGATCATAATTTTGTGCGTGGTGCAGTCAATTCCCAATTTAGATTAAGGTGAATAATTACATACATACATACATACATATCGTCACGCCTTTTATCCCCGAAGGGGTAGGCAGAGGTGTATTTCTACACCCACTCTTCGCCAGATATACTTTAGTCCCACGTAATAAGGGGCGAGCCTATTGCCGTACCGGGCATATTTCCAGACTCCGTGCTGCTACTGAGAATTTCGTGACAGAAAAACCCAATAACTCTGCCCGACCCAGGAATCGAACCCGGGACCTGCCGATCCCACGCGCACATTTATGCCGCGAGACCAACGAGGCAGTCAGTTGATACTTGATGGCACGGGCTGTTTCCGCAACTCCACGTCTTGGCGTGTATTTTGCGTGCGGGTGGGAATGGTGTCGTCATTCGAGCCACCCCAGCTCTTCGAGGAAGGCCAGCAGACTCTTGATGTGGCCCACGGCCTCCCTCAGGGTGCTGTATCTGGTCAGGTACTGCTGCCTGTACTGTGCGACCTCAGGGCAGTCGAGGAGCAGGTGGGCTGCCGTCTCGTCTGCTGCCATACAGGCCCTGCACAGCGGGCTGTCGGTGATACCTATAGTAAATAGGTGTTTATTAAAGAATCCGTGTCCTGTGTAGGCGGCCGTGACTGTCCGTAGTTGTTGTTTGGACAGCCGGAGGATTTGTTTAGCTATCTTACCGTCTACTGCGGGAAGAGCCTCCTTGGCCTGCCTATATGTTTCAATACCAATCCAGGACTGCTTGTGTTTGGTGCTGGTCCTATTTCTTACCAGGATGCGATAAAAACCAGAAGGGAGGGGAATAATGGGCTCGGGTCCCACCACCTCTAAAGTGGCCCCTCTTCTGGCAAGTACGTCGGCTGCGTCATTCCCTCTTGAGCCACTGTGGCCCTGAATCCATTGCAGTGTTAATTTGTTTAGTTTACCTACCTCTGTTAGTTTCTGGTGGCATTCAAGCGTGAGTGCCGAGGTGATAGTATGGCTTTGAGGGCTGAGAGGACAGCCTTACTATCTGAGAGGATCCTAATGGATCGTTCCCTTACCTCACGTGCCATGATTGCTGTGACAGCTAGGATTATGCCAAAACATTCGGCCTGGTAGACCGTGTTGTAGGCTCCCAGCGGTGCTGCGATGTTGATGTTTAGGTCCTCGGAGAATACTCCTGAACCCGTACCTGTATCTGTTTTAGACCCATCTGTGAAGATCGTGAGCTCGTTGTGGTTAACTGCTCCTTCGTGTATATCCTCGTACAGTTGGATTTTGTACTTCTTGTCGAAAAGAAATTGTTTCGGTATACGGTCGCCAATGGCTTGTGTGATAGGAACTTCTTTAAAGAGTGTATTTAAGTTGTTAGTGTGCGGTGTGTTAGTGTCTTTCCAGAGCTTCAGAGCTCTTAGCCGGACTGCCGACATCGTTGCTTCCTGTTGTATGAACAGGTGCAATGGAGGCAGGTCCAGCAACACTTCAAGTGCCGCTATTGGCGTTGTTTTCATACAGCCCGTGGCCGCTAGGCATGCAAGTCTTTGACGCTTCTGAAGCTTGTTGGCGGCCGTTATTAGGTTGGTCCGAGGCCACTACACTACTGCGCCGTAGCTTACCATGGGACGTATTATTGTCTTATAGAGCCATAAGACAATTTTGGGGGATAGGCCCCAGCGTTTACCTATCATCTTCTTGCACTGCCAGAAGATGATGCTGGCTTTATTGAGCTTATTTTCCATGTGGCTGTTCCATGTCAATTTGCTGTCGAGAGTGACGCCCAGGTACTTGACCTCGGTAGACAGCTTAAGCTCTGTATCAAATAACCTGGGCAATCGGTAAGTACCCAGCGCGCGTTTGTGTGTGAACATAACTAGTTCGGTCTTGGTCGGGTTTACAGATAATTAATACTCATTACACCACCACTCTACTATGCGTAGGGCTTGTTGGGTTAGGTCGTACACTGTACTGGTTACCTTACATGAGGTGAGTATGGTTAGATCATCTGCATAACCTATTGTAAAGAAGTATCTCGCGTTGAGTTTGTCTATGAGTTCATTGATGACTAAGTTCCACAATAGCGGGGAGAGTACACCTCCCTGCGGGCACCCTTTAGTTATCAAGGCTGTCTGAGTGTCGCCTTGCAGGCGCACTACCCTTTTGCTGAGCATGTTTTGGATCTACTGTATGAGCATCTGGTCCACACCATGCCTGGCTAGGGCGTTGCTTATGCTGGAAAAGTTTGTCTTGTCGAAGGCTCCTTCTATGTCGATGAAGGTGCCCAGGCAGATGCTTTTTTGTTGTATAGCAGCTTCTATCTGGTTCACGACCTGATGTAAGGCCGATTCCGTCGATTTCCCTGAGCTGTATGCATGTTGGTTGGCATGTAAGGGTAGGTGCTTAAGAGCCCCACTTCTTAGTTCCCTCTCGCAAAGCCTTTCCAAGGCTTTAAGCATGAAGGAGGTGAGGCTTATTGGTCTAAAGGACTTTGCATGGGTATAGTCTGTTTTGCCTGGTTTTGGTATGAAGATTAGTTTGACTTCCCTCCACCTCTTTGGTACATATCTGAGGGCCAGGCTAGCCCTCATAATTGCCAGGAGTCTTAAAGGACAGGTTCTCCTCCCCATTGTAATAACCCTGGGAAGATGCCATCCAGTCCGGCTGCTTTGAAGGGGTGGAAGCTATCGATGGCCCATCGGAGTTTTTCTTCTGTGACCACGTTGCTTGCGTGTCTCCATTCGTGTTCGGTCGCCACTATTGGTGTATCGTGCCACGTTATTACCGGGGTGAGGACGCAGCCTGGGAAGTGTGTTTCGAGTAGGACGCGTCTTGTCTCCTCCTCCGATGTGGTGTATGTGTTATCCGGTTTACGGAGAGTACCTGGTGCAACCGTTGGTTGCTTGGCCAGTAGTTTCCTTACCCGGTTTGCTTGTTGGCAGGATTCAATGCTCCCACAGAATTTTCTCCATCCCATGGTGCGTCTGAATCTGAAGCATTTCCTGTAGTCTGATTTGGCCGCTTTATAAGCGTCCCAATCTGCGTCCGCGCTTGTGTTCAATGCCCTATTTAGAGACTTTCTTACCTTCTTGCGCTTACGTTCAAGTTCAGCGCCCCGCCAGGGTTGTTTCCCCGGGGTCGAAGGCGGAGTGGTTTCCGGGCAAGCTGCATAATAGCTGTCAAGCATCGACTGCGTCAGTATACATACCTGATCGTCGATCTGTACAGTGTCACCCAGTACCGGCGGCGTGGCCGTAAGGGTAAGTTTCTCTTTAAGTAGTAGGACATACTTTGCTTTGTCAGTGTTGTGTGGTTTCCTGCGGGGCTGTGTGGGCTGTATATCGACTTTTATGGAGAAGCGGATCCATCTGTGGTCTGAGCATGATGCCTCTTTCGAGACGTGCCATCCCTTGATGCGTTCAGCCGCTCCTTCTGTTGCGAGAGTTAAGTCGATAATTGTCCGACTACGTTTAGTGACGAAGGTGAGCTCCGTACCTGTGTTTAATAGGGTAAGATTAGTGGTGAATAAGTATTCAACCAATGACATACCTCTGTTATTGTTGCAGTCCATGCCCCACATTTGGTGGTGGGCATTGGAGTCCGTTCCTATTACGACCTCCGTATTGGTTCTCTCGCAATGGTTAACCAGACGCGTGAGGTCGAACGGAGGCGGGTCTTCGGCCTCGGGCATGTAGACCGATGCGAAAACGACCGCTATACTCCTTGGCTGCTGTATTATTTCGATTTTTATTGCTGTGATGTCTCTGGAACAGAACTCCATTAAAGCTTGGGCTCTGATGTTTTTAGTTGTAAATATGCAGGTTCTTGGATGTGTGTGGTCAGTAGAAGAGTAAATCTTACCTCCCAGGCTGGAGAGGCCTCTAATGAGGCCACCCCTTATCCAAGGTTCCTGGATGAGCACGATGGCTGAATGTTGGACCTCCATCCATTTGCGCAGTTGCGCAGTGGCCGTTTGGCTATGATGGAGGTTGATTTGTAGGCAGCTGACGTCACTAGGCAGAGGGTTCATCTGTGGGTGATGTCCCCTCCTCCCCGACCTTCAGCTGCGTTAGGCCAGCCAGGATGTCGCCAGCCTCCACCCCGTCGTCCCACCGCACCGGACTCGGGAGCAGGCTCTCATCTTCCGAGTTACCCTCGGCTGACGGGCCAGCCCCCCAACCCGACGCGGCCGGCTCTGACGGGCCGGATTCCGCGGAGCACCCTGACTGGGTGTTTGAGACTTGCTGTGTGGAGTTGTCGCATCCCGGAGGATGGTCGACATACTTGCCCGTAGAGTCCCGGAGTCTAGCTGTTTTTGTGTTGGTTAATTGAATGTAATGTTCCCCGTGGCGCACAATTTACACCTAATGTGACAGTTGTAATTTTTTAAATAAGGAGTAATAACTTAAACTCAAATAAAATTAATTTAATTTATCGATCATTGATAAGTCAGTACGTTCAAAGTAAGTTTGACGTTATACTGGATGACTTCCCCGTCTGTGTGTATAAAACAGTACTTGTTACCCGACTGCGCGACGCAAAGGAGGGTAATGTGTTTATCAGTCTATGTATGTATGTATGTATATATGTATGTATGTATGTATGTTTGTTTCTATGTGGCGTTCTAGAGACCAAATGCGTTGGCCAATTTTGATGATTCTTACGTCAATCGATTCGTCTTAACCTTGCGAGTATCACTAAAGACATGACAGTTATCAAAATTCACCGCAGCGTCAACCAGACGCCATATTGTCAAAATGAAAAAAATTAACGTCGATGAACTATGTCATGTGGGGTGTCGTTGAATAGGTATTTTAAAATCATCTTTAGGTCCCTTTTATCATTTTTTATTTAAAATAATAGTTTAGGATATATAACGATTTAAAGTTGTTTAACAAAACAATCATTCTCGCTAATGTTGTTACTTATTGATTTAAGTTTTTACTTCAAGTATAAACGATAAACAAACAAAAAAGCAGTGAGTAACTAAAAAGTATAAAATAAAAATAAAAAAATTAAAAAAAAACAAAAAACCCGACTGCGTAAAAAATAATTAAAAAAAATACGTGACAAAAATAACTTAAATAAAAACTAAAAAGAAAGAAACAAGGCTAGTAGTTACAGAACAGAACGACTCACAGTCGGGGCCCCTTGGAAACATTTGATTAGTAAAATTTGAATGGGCCCCGACTGTGAGTCGTTCTGTTCTGCATTAGAATTCTAAACTACTAGCCTTGTTTCTTTCTTTTTAGTTTTTATTTAAGTTATTTTTGTCACGTATTTTTTTAAATTATTTTTTACGCAGTCGGGTTTTTTGTTTTTCTTTAATTTTTTTTTTTATTTTACTAATATAAAATTTGCGCGATAACGTTGTCGGCTCTCTGGTCTATTAAAGAAGAATTGTTGGCAGTCGGGTGAATTTATTTCTACCTGTTTATAGAATGCGGATCCCCTGAAGATTGCGTTTAATTAAATTTAATGTGAGCCTATTGTTACCTGTGGCTGATAATATAAGGTTTCGGGGTTTTTACTCGAGTTTTGACGAAGGTATTTCAAAGTAAGTGGAAGGCGGTCATAAGTGAGTAATGGGATTGGTGTTTTCATTGTTATGGTTGTGCAAATGTGGGAGTATATTTTATTTGCTATGTAGTATAGTATATTTTATTGCACATATAAAACAAGATATGAGATGTTGTAGCTGTGTGATATGATTGGATATATTCAGAATAGAAAAATATTTTCTAATTCTACAGTAGTTAGATTTTTGGTTATTTTTAATCTTAGCACTTTACTTTTGAATGTACGGTAAGGTACGTCACAATGGTATTCTTCTATAAGCAAATTAGAATGTTTTATTTTCGTTTATATCGGCACCAAGTTCTATAACAAAACTACTTGCATACATAGAAAAATTTTAACACTACCATACTCTATATATTAGAAGTGGCACTGTTTGTAAAAGCCAATGCACATATGTTTCCTAAATTAGCAGATACTGTTATACGTAATCGTCGCGACAACAACAGACTTTGTATCCATGCTGCTAAAACTGCGCTGTTGCATAAAAGCATGTTTGTATGGGTCCAGTAATTTATAATAAAATTCCTAATAGCATTAAGCAGTTCAATAAATACTTATTTAAGAAAGCATTAAAGCTTATTTTGACACAGAAATGTTACTACAATATTCTTTTAATTATTGCTGTATCTAGTTATGTATAATAATTATGAATTTCCTTTGTTATTTGATCATCAGTTTTTCCTTTTTATATGACTGCTTGCATTTGTACACCTCTAAAGGTCAAACATACAAATTAATATTTAAGATCTAATATGCATTTCTCACAATGTACTATTTTTCACACATGTTTTAGCAAATAAACAAATCTTAATCTTAATAGCATCCAACCAATTAATGTGCTTTAATAAATGTAATCTTTCTGACTGCCTCTGTGGTCCTGTAGTAGTGTTAGCGGCTGCAGATCATGAGGTCTCGGGTTCGATTCCCGGGTCGAACAAAAAGTGATATTGGGGTTTTCTGTTACGAATTATCCAATAGAAGTTCAAAGTCATGGAGTTGGCGGTGTCACACCCCCGTGCCTCCGAAAGCATGTTAAGCCGTTGGTCCTGCGCTCAATCTCTCTCCGGTCGTGTCGCATGTTTAGTCCGATCAGACTATGAGAGTGAGGGAATAGAGAGTGCACTTGTGTTTGCGCACAATTTTGTGCACTATAATATGTCCCACGCTGTTGGCTAGCCTCATATATGACAAGCCACCGTGGCCAATTGGTCGGAGGATATTATAAGTAGAGTCGTACTTCTTTTTTACATTGGTTGCAAAGAGGTTTCGACGGACACGGTTCTTAAACTTACCAAGGTTCTTAGATTTTTCAATGGGATTCGTTTTCTATTTATGCAGTTCTTATTTTGTTTTTTTAATAGCTTCTTAGTGATCAGAATCCAGATGATCAGAGGTCGCGTAACCAGAAGATTAAGTAATCATGTGGTGAAAAGTGCCTTTACATAGATACAAAGAGGAATAGGATAGAAAGACCTTAAGCAACCTGATGAATTTCTAGATCAATATGAAATCGGTAGACCTTAAGCATGAAGACACATTCCAGCGGTAGCATCGTAATTATCAGCCTTGTATATAAACTGTTCGACTACTGAGCACGGGCCTCTCCTCACTATGAGAAGGGTAAGGCCATAGTCCACAACGCTGACCAAGTGCGGGTTGGCAGACTTCACATGTCATGTCTTTCAAGAACATTATGGAGAACTCTCAGATATGCAGGTTTCCTCACGATTTTTTCTAGACCGTTTAGCAAGCGATAATTAACATTTTAATACGCACATAACTCCGAAAAGTCATTGGTGCGCGCCGTGGCTTCGAACCGGGACCCTCTACGTAGCAGTCTGTCGGTCTCTCCACTAGGCTATCGCTGCTAATAGCAGCAATATCATTATTTAAAACGAAAACTCCTGCATAATTCCTGCATTAATATAAATCCTGTATCACAAGAGACTTTACAAACATACACGTATCGAACAAAACGACCACCCGGACTCGAAAAACAATTTAAGTATCACACGAAGTGTTCTCCGTGTGGGAATCGAACCCACAGCACTCCGCAGTGTACGGCGAGACGGTTGCTTCAACCACTATACCAACCATGTAGTCAGGTATACCTGGTACTAGTTTGTTAAGATAGCAGAAAAAGGCGAGGAACATGAAGATCTGTTCCGTAGTGATATTTCACTTAAACGGCCACTTCACCCATTGCGCCGAATGGTGTGGGTTCGATTGCCATACAATACAACACTCTGTGTACATTTCCACATACCTACTAACTGTATTTCCGAGTCTGGATGTTCTACGTGGGCTTAAGGTAGGATATTTGTAGAGTCCTACCGTGTCAACAGCTAAAGTTTTCTAAATATTTTTATTTTTTAAATCGTCATGCCTCTATCTTTGAAGGGGTAGGCAGAGGTGTAATATTACACCCACATTTCGCCTTATGAATTTTAGGTTCCACCCAATATGAGGCTATATAAATAAAAATACTTTCCAGTTACAACATCTTCGATATTTCTCACCTCATTTTCAACACCACAAATATTATTTAAAGGTTTTATTTTGTAAGCAAAATGAGGCATCTAAACCAATTTCTGCCGCTGACGTGTGTACCCATGTGTCGGAGGGTAGGGTTTCACCGAAACATTCCTCGCTACCCCCCGTCGGGTATTTGCCCGCCAGATGATCAGGCGGGCCTCGAACAAAATCCCCTTGGCGGCGGATGACGGTGTTGGGCTCCGCCGCCAAAACACCCAGCGGCCGCAGAGGATAGGGAGGACGGCAACGCAACACCGCATCTCCTCTTCCTCTGCGGCTTCACCGCGACGCAACGATGGTGCGCCATTTGGCCGCGGGAGATAGGGCGCGCGGCAACGCAACACCGACACGCCTCTCCTCCCGCGACCGCACCCGACTGCGAGGGACAGACAGAACTATCCCCCGCACCCGCACCTTGGGACGCATCCTACGCAGGCCTCACCCAAACCCACGTGGAGCGTCCCCTCTCGGGATCCCGCTTAGCTTCACCGTGGGTGTACCTCAATCCCACGGTTACTGAGCCCCCCCACCTCGACAAGGTGGAGATCCTACGGGGGGGGAATATATATATACACCTGATTTTATTCTATCAATTATAATTAGATTTTTTATAGTATCTTCTTGGGTTTACGCGAATGTTACACATTGAAATTAAACTACAGTTTACGGATTTTATCGCGATGTATTGGTTTCACTAAGTTATTACATTTGAAACTAATGATTTAGAACTATATTTTTAATTTATTACTAGCCGACGTTTCGAATTCTTTACAGAATTCATGTTCACGGCAGACTGACGTGATATTTGTCTTTTTCCTGAATGTATAAGTTATCTCAAAGTACCCGAACATTTTTCATCTACTGGTGTTACTATTTACGCAGAACTGACACTGTGAGCTCATTCTGCGTAAGTAGTAACACCAGTAGATGAAAAATGTTCGGGTACTTTGAGATAACTTATACATTCAGGAAAAAGACAAATATCACCTCAGTCTGCCGTGAACATGAATTCTGTAAAGAATTCGAAACGTCGGCTAGTAATAAATTAAAAATATAGTTCTAAATCATTAGTTTCAAATGTAATAACTTAGTGAAACCAATACATCGCGATAAAATCCGTAAACTGTAGTTTAATTTCAATAGATTTTTTATGCTATTCAATAAGTCAAGATTTATGAGCGTATTGGTTGAATTTATCAAAAGACACTCATACTCTTGTATCATCATCATTTATCATTTCAGCTTAGAGACGTCCACTGCTAGAAAGAAACCTCCCTCGAGGCTCTTCACAAACCGATTTTAAGCCCACATCCAACAGCTTCCCGTGATTTTAACCAGATCTTCCTTTCATAATTTTGTATATTTGGCCCTATATTAAAAATTTAAAATAAAATAAACAAATTTATCCACCTACCTTTCACGAATCTAAATCGGTATAATCTATAAAACATTACTAGGACCTTTTTATACAATATGCCCGCGGCCGCGGTTACACCCGCGTTATTTAAGGCTACTGCTCCGCTACCGTGGCTCATAGCGTGATGTTAATTAGCCTATAGCCTTCCTCGATAAATGACCTATCTAACACTGAAATAATTTTTCAAATCGGACCGGTAGTTCCTGAGATTAGCGCGTTCAACCAAACAAACAAACAAACTCTTCAGCTTTATATATTAGTATAAGATAGTACTAGAGGACGCCAGCAGCTGCGCCTGCAATTTTTTTTTATTTCCATGTTTTGGCCAATCCCGTGGGAATTTCGGGAAATCCCTTCTTAGTGCACCCCTACGGTCCCCAAGGAACATACATGCCAAATTTCAGCTTCCTGTGCCCAATAGTTTCGGCTGTAGCTTGTCTGTCAGTCAGTCAATAATGCAAGGATTTTATATATTAAGATTAGATTCAGTAAGTCAAATACCATCTATTTTTATACAATCCTCCCTTAACTTAACCTTTATAAAATATTTGTCGACCATCACATAAACCATAAAGGTTGAGCCTTCATTTTGCTGTGTACCAACTAGAAAACCGTCACAACTATATTTTCTCAAAATACATCTTGCGAAAAGAGGTAAAATTTATCAAATATTATTGGCTTAGAGCGCAAAAATACCGCACGTGTTATCTTAGCACTGTCGCAACAAATTTGCGGCGCTAATGCGTTAGCCGTGTAAACTGTGGCCAACATACCAGGAAGATATAACATTTGAAAGGAGTACTCCCGATATATCAAAAGTTTTGACAATAAGCTATGTCTATTGGTTTAAAAGGGACTGGATTATACTCATAGTTGCCTAAATTAAATCTTTATTCAAGCTGTTTTTATTCATCAGCACCATCGATCCAGCCATCTTGAACATTCATCGAATGTTCTTTCCAAACCACTGGCACTGGTTCAAATCGAAGCCTATAATCTCATTTTTTAATTACGCAACAATTACTGCCGAAGTCTGTTACTTTGACAATAATAATCGTTGCGTAACCAAGGACAACTCTTAGAAAAATAAATATTACGACACGCCATTTTGAAGAAGTACACAATAAAAATAAGAAATATCCTCAATCCCGCACTGAATGTAACTAAATTACCTGAAATAAATTTGATTCTAGAAACGACATAAATTGTCCCCAAGTTTAAATAACATCTACAAATTACGAAAGAAGCCGATAAAAGAAAGAGTAAATGGCCAAATCAAATGAACGATTATACCCTTTAAAATTCAAGTCGACCTCAACAGAGACCGAAAAAACCTAAAGTAAAAACAATTGTGAGAGCAGTTACAAATAATCCAAATGTAACTGAAGATTATTTTAAATTGACACTAAGAAAAGTTTGCGTAATAAAAATCGTTTTATCCCGTTTAATACGTCGGCCAGAGAATGGCCACTGAAGTTTCTTCCTAGATATAAAAAAACGCACAGACAAAAGTTTGTCTCCTTAATAATTTATTGTAGGGTCCCTAAGCCTTGTTTTTTTTTTACTTCGAGCTTCTAATTGTTACATGAAATGGGACCGTTCTTTTTATTTCTTTCTCTGTAGGTGACGTTTAAGGTACTGCGGGTGAAGATTAATGGAGACCTTTTGATGTCAAGGTTTTCGGATTTAATTGGTTCTTTTCTACGGATTAAATAGAACAGAAAATAAGATAAAGTAGTCGGTTTTATCTACATAGATAACTTTATTAGCCTGGATAAAACTGTAGGAAGTAATTAAAATAATGGTATATGTAAAAGAATTTGGGTCGGTACCCACTGGTCCCCTAAAATTCGTCCCCCGGAATAAAAGTTGTAGATTGGTCCCCTATTTAGGTGCCCATTGGTACCCCGGTAGGGGACCAGATTATTTTAATTATTTTGTCAGGTACCCACTCGTACCCTGGAATAAAATTAAAGATTCGGCACCTACTCAGGTGCGTTTTGGGCACCTAATTAAAACCATTTTAATTTTTAGGTAAAAATATTGTCATCGTTGTACATTCGTGTACAAATTTGTTACGATATTAATAATTAAGTAATATCAATAATTTAAAGTATGTACTATAAAATTAAAATAATCAAATTATATTATAGTATATATGGACTCTCATTGAATTGGCCACTGTTCGCATTTACCCGGAATTTGTCAAGGTGAAATCAGTTTGTTTTAAGTTTAGTCGCTAATCTAAGCGCAGTTAACTGATAGACTCTCGAGTAAAAGTAAATATTAATAAGTGTGTGTGTTCTGTAAAATTAACTACTGAATTAAGTGAGTGACCAAATATGAGTATAAAAACATGTAAGTAGTATTTTTTACACTAGTTTACATAGCTCATATACTGATAAATACACAGTTTATATTTTTCGGAGCTAGTTTTGAATATTTATTGGTAAAACATTTTAGAAATCGATTTTATGAATGGTTATGAGATTTTTTTCTTATTTCGTATTTACGTACGTACACATAATCTCTGTCTCTGTTCCAACCCTTCGTCACCCGTCTCTGTTCCAGCCCTTGTAACTAAACTAGAAAACGTTGGTATAAGAGGAATCTCTCTTAAATTTTTTAAAGACTACCTCACGGATAGACTACAAATGGTAAAGATAGACCAGTTCACTAGTGACGCGGTGGATGTGTCATTCGGCGTACCACAGGGAAGCGTACTGGGACCTACACTTTTCCTAACGTATATAAACGATATCTGCAACTTAAAAGTGTTAAATGCTAAAATTTTAGCCTACGCCGATGACACGGCTGTTGTCTTCTCTGGGAAAAACTGGTCGGAAGTCAAATTTCACGCAGAGCTGGGTATGGCCCAGATTGCTAACTGGCTCAATGACAATCTACTCATCCTAAATACATCCAAAACCAATTACGTCTGCTTCAGCATCTCAAATCGTTCGCAACCGGAGGAGGACTTTACAATTAAAATACACTCATGTAACAAATCTTTTTATAATGCCTGTAAGTGTCCAAAAATAGATAAAGTACCACAAGCAAAATATTTAGGTGTCATAATTGACCAACGGCTTAGGAAACTTGGTTGGATTGTTTAAACCTTACGGTATTTCGTCCCTACTCAAATCAATAAAAATATAGGTCCGCCTAGAAATCTATTAAATGAAATTTATAATGCAATAGCAAAATCAGTTGTGGTATACTGTATCCCTATTTGGGGAGGTGCAGCTAAATCAAAATTGATAGAAATTGAACGAGCACACCGAGCTTTAATAAAAATAATGTACTTTAAAAAAGTTAGATTCCCTACAGAGAGTCTTTATCAGATAAGCGGTCTGCTTTCTGTTAGGAAATTATACATTGTCCACACTGTTTTAAAAATATTGTAAAGGTGAATATATGACGTATAGTATAAATCCTGCATATCACTGAGGAATTTTATAAGTTACTAGAGGACGCCAGCAGCTACGCCTGCATTTTTTTAAATTTACCCGTTTTGGCCGATCCCGTGAGAATTTCGGGAAATCCCGTCTTAGTGCACCCCTACGGTCCCCAAGGAACATACATGCCAAATTTCAGCTTCCTGCGCCCAATAGTTTCGGCTGTACCGTGTCTGTCAGTCAGTCAGTAACGCAAGGATTTAATATATTAAGATATAAGTTTCATATAGAAAAATCTATTTACAAGTTGACAATGTACCTATACGTAAAATATTGCTGACGCTTCGAATACGTTGTACCTAATATACAAAAACAATTTAAAGTAAATTAATACAATTGTATGGCGTATACGAAAATGTCGAGAAGTGCGTTAAAAAAAAGATATTATTTATAAAACAGTTACTTAAAAATCAATCGTACGTGACTGTGAGTATGTATTAAAAGTACAAATAAATACGATTTTTTTGATATCTAAAAGATTGATTGTCATTAACACTTATTAATAAATGTGATATCTTTTTATTTGTTTCATTTTTACCTTTAGTACGTGACTGTACTACAAACACAGGTACTGATCTACTAATAAATATCTAATTAGTAGAGTAAATGTTTAATAATAATAATGTTTTAATGTTTAATAATAATAATGTTTATTGGAACTAAAAGCACATACAATACACGAAATAATATACGATGGTAACTGCAAAAGTATTAAACTGTGTCGCAGTTACCAACGCCCTCTCTTGATAATATAATAGTTCCTTACATGATGAGGTTAAGACTTAAAATTATGAAAAATAATAATTGCAATACATTAATTACATGCTAAAGTGAGTGTGTGTGTACGGGCGTGTGTGGGTGAGTGTGTGAGTGTAAGTGTACGCGCGTGTGTGGGTGTGTGTGTGAGTGTACGCGCGGGTGTGTGTGTTGTGTGAGTGTGTGTGGGCGCGTGCATGTGGATGCGTGTGTGTGCATGTGTGAATGCATGTGTGTGGTTATACTTCAACAATGCGTTCCGTACTGTCGTAATCAAGGGATTTAAGCCAAGTCTGCAGCTTCTCATTTAGATTGTGGCGGTTGAGTGGATATATGTTTAAAATTCTGTTTACCTTATTATACATTTTACTAGATATATAGTTGAAATGTTGACGAGTAGTTGTGTATTTACGCGTCAGTGTTACACAAACTCTGTCACTACGGCGCCTTGATGTGTAGACACTTGAATCATAGACTAGCTGGCTATGTTTTCGAACTATTGTGCGATGGACAAAAAGCTGTCTGACAGTAAGGACACCACAAAGTGAATAAAGGGGTGTCGTATGGAAGCGAATTGGTTTCCTCGCCAATACCTTAAGAACAGCTCTTTGTCCACGTTCGAGCCGTAGGATTAAGGTCTTATTGGCTCCTCCCCAAACCATCACACAATAACCGAGTATGGAATGGGCAAGAGCATGATAAATAGTTATCAGGCTGTTAAAGTCCACAACAGTTCTGAGTCTTTTAAAAATTAACATTAGCTTTCTCAAGCGTGCTACAACAGATCCAATTTGTTGTTTCCACTTTAGATTATTGTCTACAATAACGCCAAGGTATCTAATTGAATCCACACATTCTAACTGCGGACAGTCACAGTTTGCGTTAGGAATGGAGCAAGAGTGAGCACATATATTTATGGGAGTTTGTGGTTGACTAGACCTTGTTGGAGAAAAGGCAACGAATTTGGTCTTATTGATGTTCAAAGTTAGAAGATTATCCGCCAACCACTTCATAACCAAGCTCAAAACTAATTCGGAATTTATACGAGCCTCCTTCCAATCGCTACCGGTAATAATAAGAGCTGTGTCATCTGCATATGATATTATTTTGCAATTAGGCAGTGATAATTGACACAGCTCGTTCACGTAGATTAAGAACAGTGTAGGCCCAAGCACACTGCCTTGAGGAATACCAAAAGTAAGAGTTTCCTCTTCGCTGAGATGGTTTTGCAGCTTAACTACTTGTTTTCTATCAGTAAGGTAGCTCCTGAACAGGTCCAGTGTCTTGCCACGAATCCCTATGCCTTCAAGCTTGGAAATAAGTATGGGGACAGAGACAGTGTCGAATGCCTTAGATAGATCCAAAAATATGCCAATCGTTTTGAGTTTTTTTTTCAAAATTGTTACATATAATATATCTGTCAGCTCTAAAACAGCATCCTCAGTACATGTACCGCTCCTGAAGCCAAATTGGTTATTAGCCAAAATATTAAATTGTGTTAGGTAATTGGTAAGTCTTGGGTTAATTAATTTTTCCAATATTTTTGATAGGGTGGAGAGCACTGATATAGGTCTATAATTTATAACACTGCCTCTGTCACCGGACTTATAGATAGGATGAATAAGGGCAGACTTGAATACGTCCGGGAAGACACCGGTTTCAAAGCACTGATTAAAAATTGATGCAAGTACCGGTGCAATGGTATGTCTAGCAGCCTTGACAATGGAGTTAGTGATACCATCAAACCCGACAGCACAGTTATCCTTAAGACCAGAAATAATATTTAAAACTTCATTGACGTCTACACTAAGTAGTGCCATTGAGTGCAATGTTGAATAGTTTTTGCGAGACGTAGAGGTTGTGTTCTGATGCTGACCAGATTTGGAGATTCTGCAGGCCAAAAGTCTGCCTAGGTTAGCGAAGTAATTATTAATTTTATTAACAGATTCAATAGGCTCCTTACAGATTTTCAGTAGGTCTGAGGATGATGATTTGTTTTGAGGAATATGTGCAACATCTTTGATCAACCTCCACGTAGCTCTAGGATTCTTTCTAAGTCTTTGAAACTCAGCACGTTCATAATCTCGTTTGATCTTTTTAAGAAGATTGTTACAAAAGTTACGGTAACGATGGAATATCAATTTATGCGAATCTATTTCAGGAAACTTTTTGTGCGTTTTAAATAATTTATCTTTGTGCCTTATGCATCTCAGCAGGCCAGGAGTAATCCACGGCTTAATGATACGTCTTCTACTTGGTATGCGTGTAGCCAGGGAGTGTGTTGCAACAGCTGAGGACATTATCGACACTAAATAGTTTGCAGTAAGATTAGGTGTTTGGGTGTCCATCAATACACTTAAATCTGTATTTTTGATACACTCGACGACCGCCGGAACATCTACTTTTATACTAAAATTGCTACGTAGAAAATTGGATTTGATTTTTGTGTTACAAAAAATTATAATAGGGGCATGGTCTGTGATATACGAATCTAAAACCAATGTGGTAGCTATGGTTGGTGAGCGTAGAATAACATGATCAAGACAGCTAGAGAGCCTGGTTGGAAGGTAATGAGAAGGTAGCATTGCATGTGAAGCCACGAGATTGAGATATTCGTCCACAGAGGCCTCGCTGTTGTCCGGTGCAATATTTATGTTGAGATCGCCAATTATAGCGGCCGTCTGAAAGTTTGATAAGGTTCCCAGCACACTGTCAAGGCTGCATAGGAACTGAGTTAAGTCTCGATATGACGGTGAACGATATAAGGCGATGAAAGCCGCTTTATTAGGGAATTTGATAACTACGCAATTCGCATCATTAAAATCGGGTATCTCTACAATAGGAGTGAGGCTATCTCTCATATAAATAACCACCCCATCATTTTGATTCCTAAATGATGAGCAATAAGATTTAAATCCGTTTAGAGAAGGAATATTAGGACATTTGCTTAACCAACACTCGGTCAACATAATGATGACGGGTGAGTATGTTAAACGGCTCATAAATAGCACTAAAGTATCAAAATTGCAACTAAGACTACGAATATTAGTGTGTATTATTTTAGGGTCATGCAGGTTATTATCAAAATATGTTCCACTATCTTCTGGCATACAAGTATAGCAATTGGAGACGAAAAATTGTTCAATTTCGTTAATCGTTGCACAGTTATCCATCATAAATTAATAGAATAAATTGATCAAAACGGGAACAGTGATCATGGTGAAAAACCGGATAACAGGCCAACATCATTCTTATGAATAAGTTATATACAGTGTAGTATCTCAATTGGAACACAATTTGCGCTGCAAGAAATACCGAGCCTATAATAATACAAAAGATATTAACTTTACGGAGGTTGTTGATGTAAGTAAAATATAGCATTGTGTAGTTGAGTGTACTGTTTAGTGTGTGTATGGTGAGTGGTGAGTGGTAAGTGGTGATGGTAGGATAGTAAGTTACAGTGTAAAAAAATAACCAAACCCTAATATTAACATGCACATAAATATGACAAACAGAAAAATGAGAGAAGTAAGATGATGATAATATACCAATGTAGATGAACAATATAGTGTTCTAGTCACGCTGTTTTAAACATGCGAGCAAGATCCGCCTCAGATTTGATGTGGAAATGAGGGCTACCAGCTTTTTCTCGCACGAAGATTTTTCCATGAGACACCCAACAAAAGTTGTACTGATTAGATTTGGCTGCATCACGTGCCAGAAAAAATAGTCTTTTATTTTTAGCTGATAAATTTTCTGAAATAAAGATACGTTGTACCGGGCCGCTTATTTTCAAATGTTCAGTTGTCAGTTTGTTATTGTTTTTATTATAGTTACGAAACTTGAGTAAAAAGTCTTCCTTTTGTAGTACAGATGTGAAATCGACAATAATCGGTCTGCAAGCCGGGTCCTTGGTTTTTATGCGAAACAGGTCTTTCACAAATGGGAAATATAAATTATTTAAAATAAAAAATAGAGCAGGGTACGAGTGGGCACCACAAAAATTTGAGGGTACCAGTGGACACAGGGTCCGAATTTCAGGGGACCAGTGGATACCGACCCAGAATTTCTTTCAACCATTTGATTTTAGGTTTACGTATTTCTAAAATAAAAAATAACGTAAATAAATTTGGTATGTTATCATTGTTATACAATACATCTTCCGTAACAGATAGAATGTAAAAATTATGAATGGATAGAACCAAAAAAAAATTATGGCAAAATACTATCTTATGGTTATTGAGTTTCGTTTAAAATTAGCAAGATGGATACAATAAATTGACTACTACTACTGGTATTTTGCTACGATCATTAAGTAATCACAACGCATTCTGTACCATACGACTACTCTGTTTGCTAAAATATTTTAAGTAAATCAAAACTGAGTCATTGTATAAAATATCTCAGCCGCGATTTTAAAGGCCGTACATTATAAATCCGCTCAAAGTGAAGACGGCGTTAAAGTTTAGAATAACGTTCCCAATAGAACAACGTATGAAGTTAAATAAAAACTAACACAGCGAGACGCTACATAGACGTAGTTAACTTGAAAACAGACTATTAGTGTTTGGTTTGAGAATAAGCGGACGCAGGTAGCGGGGCGAGAAACTGGTACCCAGCGGACACTGAGATTTTTTACATTGTGGTGTGAAAGATAATAAGATATTTTCTTATTCTCGCAGTAGTCACTCAGTTAGGTTTTCAGAAGACAAAAGGTAAGGTTTGTTGTCCTGCACTACCCAATATTTGATTTCAGGCTTATGCGAAACGGTGTATGATACAAGCGTTCAGCGTACTCACTAGTACCAACGTAGAGACCTCAACTTCTTTTATTAGACTTCGCTACTTCCAAAAATTAAAGCGGCCCTTTACCACTATGTGAAGTATACATTGGAAAATAAACGTGATCGTACTAGGCATGTGTGTCCCTGCTGCGATAGATGATTAGGTTATTTAACTGTGACTTCCACTGTCTTTCTTTCTTTCTCGTGTGTGTGTGTGGCCAGCTCTGGTGACGGAGTTTTCAGACCTCTCGAAGACTTCCGACATGGCCTAACGATTCTTGTCCTGAGATAAGAACTGGGACCGACAGCTTTACGTGCCCTCCGAAGCACGGTAGCGCTCTCATGTAAATGCCACACGCGGTCACCCAACCAGGTGACGACCTGTGCTAGCGTTGCTTAACTTTGCCAACCTATTACAATCGGCAAGCCAAGTCCCGCTATGAGGGCTACAGTCTCGCTATGAGCGCTACACTTCTACAGTAGAAACTCAATACCGTCTATTTATTTAATCTATACTATTCCATTCTTCGGCAAAGGTCTCCCTTACAATTCTGGCTATATTTAAAAAAAATAATGAAACACTTGAACATATACTACTTGGTACTTACTTGTAATAGCATAGCAGGTTGAATAATAGTCTCGCTATGAAATCTTGCAGTCATTACACCACAAACATATACACACATATACACAAAAAAGACACTACACAAATATAGAACACATATGTCACAGGGCTCACAAGTAAATTATAATATAATTTGATTTCTTTTTTATTGTAATGTAATATGAAATGATATGAATAACAATCCGTATGCCATTTTTGATGCGCAATGCCATAAAGATTAAGCGTCAGTGTCATAGACCTCTATGGTCAGCAGAATGCTTCGTCCAGAAACTGGACAGAAGAAAGTGAAATAAATGTAGTTTGTGGGTAATAATAACTTAATAAGTAGGTATAATATAGGTTAAATGGTTAAAAATGTTTATATATATTTTTTTGTGTTTGTCGTTTATGGGTTTTATTTTGTATGCTTTTATTTTTATTGTGATTCCGTGACGCCACTCAGTGGACTTGCTAGAAAACCAGCGCTGCGGCAAAGTTTGTCGCAGCATTCGCTGAGGCAGGATCCAATTTTGGCCTCACTAACGCTGTTTCTTGATTATTTTTGTTACTTTTTTTCTCTCACTGTATGAGAATTTAGTAAAATTATTATTGTTTAGTGTACTTATATGTGAGGCACAAAATAAACGTTTTCTTTTCTTTTCTTTTGTATACAATCTACATGTACATGATGATATTATTATGACGTAATCTTTAATAGTTAACAAGTATGTATCGATGCGTTATCCGCTATCCGCTACCGGTTTCACCAAGGCCAACGATGAATAAACTTACTAAAGTTTACAGAACAATTCTCAACTAAAACTCGTTGTGTCTAATATTAAACGTACCGTGGAAAATATTCTAGTTTATTTATTGTTTCAGACTTTTGTTGCACTTTATTAGATGCCCTGGTGTTTAGGACGAACAGTTGGCGGTCTTTGTTTTCGCTTGAATTACAAAAACTCCACAACATATTCTACTAAAAATAAACCAAGCATTGTCTCTTTTTTCCATCTGTTTTTATTTTCTGTGGGGTCTTTTGTGCTTTAACTTTGGTTGAGGATGACATGAATTGTATACACCAGCTAAAGAAAATTGTTTTCATATTAGAGATTACCTCCGATTTTTACTCTTAGCAACACTTACTATGAACTTAGCACATATGTCAGAACGTCAATGTTTCAATGTAAACTAATATTATGATAATACATATTGTTATTTAATAATATTTTAAAATAAAGCAATAAAGACTAAAAAATATTTTTATTTTCGTTTTCATACAGACATTTTTAATTTTTTATTTTCCTATTTTGTCCCAGTGCTGGGCAAAGGTCTCCCTTACACTCTGCCAAGCGTCCCTATCTTCTGCCTAGTTTGGCCACAGACATAAAATATAAAAATACATGTCCAATAACATTAAATATATAGCAGTACCTTGAGGGCAAAATGTGGTAACGACAGCTAATGTTGCAGTTTAAACTCTTTCTTGCATGTTAGAACAAAAAAGTTAAACTCATAATAAAAAAATCTCAAAACCACTAATTTAATATCATAATAATATTAATATTCTCTAAAAAGAACTTGAAACGACTCCAAGTATCACCGCCATAGGCTATCAACAAACAAAATGCAAAATAGCGACACGATCTTAAGCAAATCGGGGAAAATTGGCCAACAAAATAACAAATCGTGTAATATACAAAGTAGCACGCATCCACGCGAACAATGTTGCCCCGGTTTCACTCTACACCAGCGGTTCTCAAGGTATGGTCTTTGGGGGTCACTTGAGGTCATTGGGGTCTCGTTAGATAATTGTAGAGGCTACGCAACGAAATTTATGTAATGTTTTAAAACTGTTCAATTCAAGGTATTAAACGTCATTAAAATTTGTTTTGTTTTGTCTTTAGGATAAGTACCATGTGTCTTTAGTGCCACGTTACTCAAGGTTCATATTCACGAATGTTATTAAGAAAATATTGGATACCCAAAAATTAAATGTGTTATATAGTTTCAGAATATAATTTTAATCCTTAGTTTAGTCTTCATATTAATACTTTTGAATATAATCGTTGCTCTTGCCAAAATTGTTTGATTTTTATCGATAGTACCCATATTATTGTAAGTTGAAGCAACTTGTATATTAAATTACTTCTAAGGTCACTGCTTCTAAGCTTGATAGGTGAGTTAGGTGATGTAGTAGGGTTAATGAAGTAGAAGTGTCGTTATAACGTTCACACTAAATAAAAATATGTAAGCAAATGTGTTTCCGGATTCGGTTACACATAGAACCAAAGCAAACCCATTAACACATTAACCGCCACTTAAAGTCAGCGGCCAGAGGTGACTTACCTTACGGTAGCTGAGGTTTGGATGTCAATCATTTTTTATTGGTGTTTAAGGTGTTATATAAGTATAATATATTAATATTGTAAATTAGCTTTTTGTAACAATTCTTTAATAATTTACCACATGAATCTACTCAATGGGACTTAGAGTTGCCTTGAAAAAAAATACGGTATCAGAGCCAAAGTTTGAGAAATTCTGCTCTATATTATTACACAGTACATTACGCCTCAAAATTGTAGTTTGATGTTGAATAATTTCTCGTGATTGGTATAAATGATCTGCTATATTATTTAAGCCGATTTGCTATCATAGGAATTGCCAATGAAAGGAATAGGACGCTAGATAAACATGGAATGGAATGGTTAATCCTCGAACGTAATAAGTATCTAATCTATATGATAATGTTCTTATAGATTAGGTTCTTATTTATTAATATGATGTATGTGGCTTACGTCTGACATTAAAGGCAAAGAAATAGTCGTTAGTGTCTAAAGGTAGCAGCTGAACTTACTATTTACAGGGAGCTCCTTCTACGAGGCTGGGTAATCGAGCCAATGATCTGATTGTATATTATACTAGTTTTTGTCCACGGCTTCGCTCACGTAGCATTCGGCTATAGCAACTGAAGGTAGTCCATGTTCTGTTCTAATGTGTAAGCCTCTAGTACTGCGAAGTTTTATCGTAGTCCGTGCGGTTACTTTTTCGTGATAGAGTAGCAAACATCAATACTTCATTCAACCTCAAAAACTTTCAGATTTATAATAATAGTAAGATTTGATTTTACATAGACTCACGCCTGTATCCTGGAAGGGGTAGGCAGAGGTGTAATATTACACCCACATTTCGCCATGAATTTTTAAGTCCCACATTACCAGAATCCGTGCTGCTACTGAGAATTTCCTAACGGAAAATCCCAATAACACTTTGCCCGACCCGGGAATCGAACTTGAGACCTCCCAATCCCACGCGCACATTTATGCCGCGAGACCAACGAGGCAGTCACCAACGGGGGGGGGGGGGGGGGCATTTTACATTATTGTAATAATTATAGATAATTGTTTTCAAGACCTTGGATCCCACACCCACTTTTCAGGGCTAACCAAATTTGACAGAGTACCGTACGACTCCGCAACCCAAAAGGATAGCGACTTATGTCTATGCGAATTTCACGTATTAAAGTTACCACTATTTGCGGCATTTATCGCAGTTCAACTTGTTTATAATTCGGTTATCTAGCTCAAAGGTCCAATAACGCTGTTCCCTCGGTTCTTGTAAAGCAATTAAAATGTCAGACGTAATGAAAAATGTCACTGTAGTAAAGTTATGTAAATCGCGAGACTACATAAATGAAAAAAATAGAATTTGTTTCAACTTTCTTTTTAAGTAATTATCCGATGGAAACTTGTTAGTATGCAGGTATACTTACTGGTATTTACCTACATCTTTGCGTCTACATCAATCGCAAAATAATTTAGAAGATTTAAGATCTCTCAGTTTAAATTACAGGTAATTAAATAAACAGCGATAATATATGTAAATATAAGTTTAAGTTTATAGATTAAAATTGCAAGTTTTTCGTAGACCACCTGCTGCTCTGCCCTCATATATTAGGTATACACTTAAACCATCCTTGTGAATCACACAAAGAAACAACTGATAAAACCGTACAAAATATGTTATTTATTAGTAGTTTTTTAGTTTACTGCGTTCAAACAGACAGACAGACAGACGCAGATGGGGGACTTCATTTAAAGAAGATAGGCTGCTCAAGTGACAATAAGACCATTACACAACCACATGACAGAGGTTTCAAATTCAACATTACGACGGGTACAAAGGACCTAGCGTGTAACTACATGTCAGACGGAGATCAGCTGACATAAAGCACTAGCACTCCGAAACATGTTCATTGTCGGGTCCGTAGTACAAGGATATTATGTTTCAATCCGGTTGTCAATGATGTCACTATTCACTTACCTCCTTGAATGGATATTTCAAAAGCATATACATAATATGCAACCGGAAATAAATGTATACATGCTGCAGTCATAGAGGTGCATTAAATTCCCAAATCCTAACCAACAAGAAATAATTTCAAATCAAGTAAGGCTTTTTTATTCTAGTCGTAAATTACAGTTAAAATGCAAAGTAGACCGATATTATTTCTTAAATACTTAAATAGAAAATAGTACCTCATTTCGTTCTCTGGGTATCGTAAGAAGCCTAGCTATCTAGCTTAGGAGTAGGAAAACTCGTATGAGAATCCATCTGACCAGCATGGCAAAAAGTACAAATGCACCTATTGCTCATAGTGCTTTTATGAAGAAGAAGATATTATCCTAAAATAACAGCAAAACAACCTAAAATACAGCAACATTAAGAATTCCTTCCTTGCTGGACTAGCTCCTCCACCTAAAAACCGTTTTAATTTACCTGGCTATGATTATTCCCACTTGCGTGCCGAGCAGTACTTTAGCAAAACTTTATTATGTCTTAACTGGCGTACCGACTCTTATTACTAAGTACTAAGTTTCGCCTAAAACTTTGCCGTATCTAAACTGTGGCTTGTCTTGTAATATTAAACAAAATTTAATTAAATAACGTGTTGCTTGTCTATATTACAAGGTCTGTTAGGAAGATAATTATTATGTAGTCAGTGATGTTTTACAAATAATTTATGTAAGGGTTTATAATCGTTATGTCACCACGGGTAGTGTTACTAACGCTGAAATGTTAGGGTAAATAAAATGACACCTGTATTTTTACTGACTTAAATAGGACTTACCACTTAACTTTCTAGCTTTTTTGTATTCTTCAGTATATTTATTACATAATTATCATGTATTTTAATCAATTTTAAACTTTTGCGATTAGCGATAGCCGAGTGGATATACCAACAGACTGCCATGCAGAGGGTATCGGGTTCGAATCCACGGCACGCACCAATGACTTTTCGGAGTTATGTGCGTATTGAATTGTTAATTATCGCTTATCCCGTGCCTCGGAGAGCACGTTAAGCCGTCGGTCCCGGTTGTCATGAAGATCTTTGACAGTCGTTACAGGGAGTCAGTACCTTCTAAATAAACTGACACTAGACTAAACCATGGAATATCGCTATCCCTTCGGGTTGCGGAGGTCAGACAGGCAGTCGCTCTGTGGAAAAGCTAATATTCAGCCAAATCCGGTTAGACTAGCAAGCGGACCCCAGATTGAAACTGGGATAACGCTAAGAGAAAGAGATACAAAATCACACAACGTCGGCAACCAATAGGCATTAATACCTTATACAAGTCAACCCGCTTAATTATCATGTATTTTGTTATCTGTATATTAGAGTATCTATTGCATTAATTTATTTCCGTTAATTTTTAATTATATTATGTTCATTAGTTTAAAGGCAGCGATAGCCTAGTGGAGATACCAACAGACTGCCATGCAGAGGGTATCAGGTTCGAATCCAAGGCGCGCACCAGTGACTTTTCGGAGCTCTGTGCGTATTGAATGTTTAATTATCGCTTGTCCCGTGCCTCGGAGAGCCCGCTAAGCCATCGGTCCCGGTTGTCATGTAGATCTTTGGCAGTCGTTACAGAGCGTCAGTACCTTTTTAATACACTGACACTAGTCTAAACCATGGAATATCGCTATCCCTTCGGGTTGTGGAGGTCAGACAGGCAATCGCTCTGTGGAAAAGCTAATATTCATCCAAATCCGGTTAGACTAGTAAGCGGACCCCAGATTGAAACTGGGATTACGCTAAGAGGATGACTCATAACAACTGACTGACGGGATTATACTGTCTGTCACAAAAGATCAATTATACATGATTAGAGAGAAAACATGACAACATTTCTTTTGATGCAGTCCACTCTCACCTAACGCATCTGCCTAGCGTTATCCCGGTTACATTCAAGACTTACCTTAGCGCCAGGGTCTGCTTTCCGTTGCTAACAATAAATGACACTGTATTTTTTAATGCATTATATTACGCTTTTTGCACTAAAACTGCTGAACCAAATTTAAACTTACAAACAGCTAAGACCTTGGCTAACAATATACTTTTGCTGCAAAAGTTTTTGAAGTCAAAGATACAAATATAGGTTTCTATATTAAATCTTTTGATATAATGTTACCTTATATTCATGTGCAAAACCATTATTGGGGACAAAAGCTATTATAGGCGTAAATCGTCGGTATTACAATCCTAGCACCTAAATTATAAAGACGATAGGCATTAAAAGTACGAACTAACTTCCAGACATAATTTAAAAAGACATAACACCCATAACATCTCGTCCCAGATACTTCATTGGACCATAAAGCAAATTTTGAACGTCCATTATTATTTTTTATTCGTCCATTCCCTACTTTAATTAACACCATCGCTATTTTTGTCGTAATTTAATTTTTAATTATACTCAAAGTTTTCTGTTTTATTGCATTGAGTTCCGATTACTGTTGCCAAAAAGTTATGCTTCCCACAAATGTTGGCTTAATGGCTATGGCTGAATAGACTTGTACAAATGAGCACAATTGGAGAATAATTTTATATGCCAATAACTGGTTATTGTAATGTGCCAATAAATGGCTCGGATACATGGGCGTTTATTGGAACATTAATATGAAATACTATGTACAACACGCTGAAGTTCTAGCGAATAGGTTGCTAAACTGAAGTCCACCAGCACCACTCATTTTTCGATGGGTTAAGTCAAGGGTAAATTTAAAGTTATACGAAAATAAATTTCTTAAAACCCTGGGAGTTGGCAAAGCGCGCCAACACGCTACTTCTAACGACTTCAATATTGACTTGCTCAATCAACATTTCTCTGCTTCGTCCAATATTGATGGGACTACTAAAGCAAGCACTATAAATTATCTTTCATCTCTGCGAACCCCTAGTTATTCACCCTTTGTCTTTAATCACTTCACCGATAGTGATGTTAAGAAGTGCATAAGGTCAATCACGTCCAACGCTGTAGTTTTTAGCGACCTTATGCACTTCTTAACATCACTATCGGTGAAGTGATTAAAGACAGACCAGTGTAGGTAGTGACTGTGTCAGCCGTAATATGATCCTTCCTATCCTTGATATAATCCTACCCATAATTGCCCATATCCTCAATTATTCTCTGTCTAGTGGTGTATTCCCATCGATGTGCAAAGACGCTCTTATTACACCAATTCCAAAAACCTCTCATCCTTCATCCTTCTCTGATTATCGGCCCATTTCCATCCTGCCATTCCTTTCAAAAGTCTTTGAACGCCTCGTTTATAACCAAATAAACTCTTTCCTCTGCAAAAATTGTCTCCTTAGTCCATTTCAGTCCGGATTCCGTTCGGGACATAGTACCGTTACATCCCTGGTCAATATTACGGATGACATCAGGGCTGGTATGGAAGGCGGAAAACTCACAATTCTCGCTCTACTCGATTTTAGTAACGCCTTCAATACAGTCGATTTTGATATTCTACTCAGTCGACTTTGTACTCTTAACATATCTCCTACGGTGATTGATTGGTTTCGTACTTACCTGTGTGGCCGCCGACAGCGTATACGCATTGAAAACTCACTTTCTTCTTGGTGTAACACAACTGTTGGTGTGCCCCAGGGTGGCGTGCTATCTCCTTTACTCTTCGCAATTTTTATTAATTCTATATCAAATAATCTTCGCTGTTCCTATCACCTTTATGCAGATGATCTTCAAATTTATACACAGTCGTCACTAGCAGATATGTCACTTTCTGTAAGTACCATTAACAGTGATTTGGCACTGATTAGCAACTGGAGCAAATCCTTTGGACTAAAAGTGAATCCCTCAAAAACTCAAGCCATTTTTATTGGTACTTCAAGAATGACATCAAAAATTGACTGGTCTCAACTCCCTCGCGTCATATTTGATGGTACTTTTATTTCCATACAAGACAAAGTTAAGAACTTAGGTCTCATTATGGACTCTAATCTCAATTGGCGATCGCAGATCCAAGAGGTGAGTCGAAAGTTATTTGCTTCAGCAGGGTCACTGAGAAGGCTTAGGAATTTTCTTCCTACTGCCACCAAAATTGCACTAGCAAACTCCCTCTTTTTGCCCATTATCGATTATGCAGATGTCAGCTATTCAGATCTCGCCGAAAACCAGCTAGATAAACTTGAGCGCCTTCAAAATCTCTGTATACGATTCATATTTGGACTACGCAAATATGATCATGTTTCACAATTTCGAGCACAGCTCAAGTGGTTACCTATACGACATCGCCGGAATGCTCATATTCTCTCTTTGCTGTACAACATATTGTTTAACCCTTCAACTCCTTCCTATCTTAAAGGACGATTCGAGTTCCTTCATGATACGCATAACCGTTATTTAAGGTCATCAGAAAATTTGAAACTGAAAATGCCGGTACATTCCACAGCACTGTATGACAAATCTTTTTGTGTTACCGCTGTTCGCCTTTGGAATGCTTAACCATTACCAATAAGACAGGCTCAAACGATAACTAAATTTAAAGCTTCAGTAAAGGCTCACTATCTATCACTATAACTTCTTCTAGTTCGACAAAATACATGTAAGTATTAAATATGTGTATGTATATGTATGTATGTAGGTATAAGTATGTATGTATGTTTATGTATATGTATATAATTATGTCTCTCATTTATTATCATATTACAGGAATGAATATAGGTATATTAAGTATTGAAATTAAACTACAGTTTACGGATTTTATCGCGATGTATTGGTTTCACTAAGTTATTACATTTGAAACTAATGATTAACTATTTTTTTAATTTATTACTAGCCGTTTGTGTAACATTCGCGTAAACCCAAGAAGATACTATATTAAGTATGTATATATTATATAGCTTTGTTTACTTTGTTTACACATGCAACTACCGATTTTCTCCTACCAATAATATTTCCATCCAAAGGTTGCCTGGTAGAAATCGCTTTCAGTGATAAGGCCGCCCTTTGTACTATAGTTAGTTATAAGATCTCTAATAATGTTTTTTTAGTGTGTACAATAAAGTGTAAAATAAATAAAAATAAATAAAATATATTGACAATTGCATCGCAATATAAAAATGCTAACTTAATGTACATTTAGAAAAACTTAATTCTATACCGCAAAAATAGTGATTAGCACAAAGTGAACACAAGGAATAAGCATAAACTAGTGGGAACTAGTAATGAGTTCGCACTAGTTTATGCTTATTCCTTAAACGGCAGTTTACATAAAGTTCAGAACTCATTTCGGGGATCGGTATACGATTTTTCAACAAATTGCCTCTTGATATAATGAATACAATGCATGCATGCACCATGCACAAATACAAACGGACAATTAGGAAATTTCTTTTACAAAAGGGTTATTACACTATTAAAGATTTTTTTAATGATAAGACACCAAGGGGCTATCCCATTGGTGTGTTTTATTATTTTTCATTAAACGGTCAGAAAAGAAAATATAGCCTAAGCCTATGCTTAGGCTATATTTTATTTTCTGGCCGTTTAATATATTGTTATATAAATTTGCTAAATTCTCGTTTTATTAAGTGAAATGATAAGTGGAGGTGCCTCGTGAAAACATAATTTTTGCAGGATTTGGATATTTTTATATTTTGTTGAATGTAGTTTAACATTATTTATCCCTGATTTTATCATTGTTCACTTGTCACCTTCAGAAAATTCTTTCTACATTTGCATTCCTTCACGCGTTCCACTAAATTATGTTAATAATAACGATCTGGAAAGTGGATGTAATTAGCGGACATGGTCAGTATACCAATAGATTGTTTCTTACTGCCGGTTCGTATACCGTTGTCATCATGCTCACTAAAATGTCATTTCTTGTGGTGGCATAGTGTGTCGGGTCATCCCTGTCCCTCTAATATGGAGAGAGGGATGATGTCTGGCCCATGCGTCATACTCGTGAACGGGTGCTACTTGCGATGACTGATCGATGACGGTCTTGCGGGCTGGTATTATATTTTAATATTTAACTGCATCATATCCATCATTGGTCTGGTAATTTTCGCGGATTGCCTGCATTATTAGGTATATACATAATATAATGCAAGTGGATGCTCCTGTTTCACCATGTCTATTGTGAGGAGGCTAACTAAATGAACATCAAAATTAAGATTATGTATTATGCTTTAGTATTATTATGTACAGTAAATATAAACAAGTGATATAGAAGGGGTAACAGTAGCAACACCTTAAAAAATGTAAATTATGTGTATTATGCAAAACCTGGCGATGAAAAAGAGTGACCGTGCGTTTTATTGCCCGTTATTTCTCATGGTTCTACGCCCTTGCTTTGCGAACGTGGCAGTAAACGTAAATGTAGAGTCTTTTAGTATTTTTTTTTCTTATGATTTATTTATGTAATATAGTTCAATACAATTATTTTACAACTTTATTGACTTGGGATATTGACAATTTTCGTGAACGTCACAAAAACAAAATGACAACAAAAATCAGGTGATCGATAAAAATAATTCTTGTGCCTTTGACTGCATAAGCACAAAAATTCTATCATCTCTTGACGCAATAGGGTACCATATATCGAATTAAATCATTTTATTTATCCGAATACAATAAATTCGAAAATTTGTAAGTTTTTTATCACCTATATCATACCAAGATGTCCCTACGTTGCGATGTGAAAGAGGGAAAAACAGACATACTTTATCATACAGGGTGGCGCAAAAGTAATGACCCTATAGAAATGCCTTATATTTTTTATGACATTGCCTGTCATTCTGATATTGAAAATTTTGTAGTATCTAATCATATGTAAAATTCACTAAAAATAATCATGGACCGCTTTACTCCCCAAGAACGTGGAATAATCCAAACCAATCCAATAATAAATATTCTCCCTAAGAAGTGGTGTCATCAGTGATAAAAACTCAACGTGAATTTGACTCTGCTGGGTATTTTGGTTAAAGAATTGAATATGTTTCCGTGTAAAACTCAGATGACTCATCAGCTGCTGCTTACTGATCACCGAGATCGTCTAGAGTACAGCCAGCGCGTCATAAGCCTCAACCTTGAAGAGGATAATTTTTCTTCAAAATTAATTAATTTGGGATTATTTGAAACCACAGACTCTCGCAGCTTTAAAAGAAATCATACACCAAGAAATAAGAAAAATATCGCAGGAAGAGTTACGGCTAGTTATGGGAAATGTCATAAATAGGGCTCAAATGTGCTTCAACTCTAGAGGTCAACATTAAATAGACATCACATTTAGGTCATAATGCAACTAAACTTCATGGCACAAATATACATATTTAAATAACTAATTCTAGTTTTTTAATTTAGAAACGAAGTGGTAGCTAAACCAAATAGGGTCATTACTTTTGCGAAACCCGTTATTAGTAGCGTAAAATGTAACTATTAGTTATGGAATGCGGTCCTAATATGGACCACGTAATATTTTTAAGCTTTGTAATTCTATAATTTAATAGGTGGGGGACATAATTGGTACCTTGACTTCCCCCGCGGATCTCCTCACATGAAAGTCGGTCACGATTAAGTTTTATCGCTGTAATAGTAGGCTACGTATCTCTCCAGTATTCATAATCATACGATAACGGCGCCTCATTATGACGTAAAAAGACATGTGAAATTATGTCAAAATAGAATATTATTATATTTTGACCTAATTTTACAAAAAGTGGAAAAAGCCGGGATTCACCCTTCTATAGACATACTTGTATAGAGAAAGGCTTACAATGTTTTGAGGCATTTGGTTCTCGCTATGATGAAGTCACGTAAAGGATGTCCAACTTTTATGACATCCATCATGTTTTTTTTTGGTGCATTGAACCGTGTTTTTCACGCGTCATTGTAGAACTTAATAGTGTACATGTTCTTAGGCTTAATATTGTGCATGTTTTATGTCACTCTACTTAGTGGAAAACTGTTTTAAGCGCGTCTGTGGATTTCTTATTTATTTTGAAATTTATTTTGTTCTGTACCTTGGATTTTTGTTTTTAGTTTCGATCGATGAACGCAAAGCATACCTAATGTAGAGTTAATTTTTTTTAATTAAACATAGTTTTGACCGATGTTGGGCTGGAACCTATGACACCCGGCATAGTATTAAACTGCGCATTGGCAAACTAGAATAGTCTAGGACGCCCTCTAGCTAGGTGAAGTGACGATATACCTAAAATAAGTTGCAGCGGCTGGACTCGAAAAACCAAAATTCGAGCCAAATGCGTGCCATTGCCGAGACCTACATCTAGCAGTGGACTATGGCAGGCCGTGATGATGATCATGATGACGATAGTATCGACGAGGCGCCTAAGCTTAAACACTATACATGTACCATGTCTGCGACGGGTAATTTTAAAACGAAAGATGTTGATCGATTTTAAACTTTCGCAATTTGTATACATTATACAATATTATTAAGCAGATCTTGCTTTACTCGGCAATAACAGACGTATTTATTTATACATTTAAATAAGTTAATTATCAAGAATAAGAGCCGCTATATAATATTGTATGAAATATGATGACTCTACAACTCGTGACCTCGTATTAATTGTATTCAACGCCCGTATAAAAATCCAAGCAGGCACATATGAATATTTCGTAGTTCCACTCTTAACATATTATATGGCTTGATATATGGAGAACTCTTGTAAGTGGTTCATTGAAGCACATTGATCCTTGTGTTGCGAAAATTGGGACGAACTATAGCAAAAGTGGACATATCTAAACTTTGATCTGGGATCAATGGCTGAATCGTTTTGGATATGTTAGATACAAACTAAATTGTACACTTTTGTAAAGATATAGAGTAGCTTATTGGCAATAACTAAATAATAAAAAATAAAAAACTATTTTTAATTTCTGTCAGCTATTAAGATAAAATATTTATTTGTTCAATATGAGTATACATACACGAGCATGCAAGGTGTTCACAATATATTAATAAGCAGTCATGTTTAGCCATTGCACCATACCTAAATCAATTTAAATTACGTTAATATATTAACATTAAATCATAATATTATATTAACTTTAAATAATAATTCTAATAGAGTATTACAAATTTAATAAAATTATTACATCATATTGGAGGTAATTTTCAATTATTAATTTATTTTACACGTGTATCACCTTAACACGTATTAAAAGTATTATATATAAGAAAGCTTCGCTAGCTTATAAAGATCAAGATACATTTTACTGTAGACAGCAACACATTTCTTTAACGAGCTTTCTAAGTAAAAATATATAAAACCAAGTTACATGTGCGATTTTCCATAGAAAAGAGACTTTTAGAGACTTTTTTAAACAACCATTACAGTTACACAGGTAAGAAAGTATAGAACCTTTACATATATATAAACTGAGCGGGCCTATCTGTGAGTTTAAACAAAACAGTCAAAACCATACCAAGTCATAAAAAACTTTTTTTAAATTTTATGTTCTTTCTGTTTTTCCAGGATCAATGGAATGGTTGAACTGAATTTAATTAAAGCAAAGGGATTTGACCAAAAAGTGCTGCTGCTGTTATCGAGGTATCGATGATAACCCGGGTGAATCCGCGGGCAACAGAATGCAAAATTGTGTTATTTAATCGTACTAGCTAAAGTCTTAAACGTATTATCATATAGCTACCTACCCATCTTCTAAGTCCAACGCAATTTGTCATAATAATTATAAGTAATTAGTATGATGTGATAATCTTGTGCTCTCACAGTAATCCGGGGGATATTTGGATCCCAAGGCATCCGGCAGAGTGGCTTAGAACGTAATACGACACCGCTAAAGTTCATAACTTATTTCATTAATCGATATTGTGTTTATGGAGTGCCTTTGGGATGCATTCCAGTCTCTTTGGTACATTAATTTTTGATGTGAGTTGTATAGTTAAACATGGGAAGATATTATTATTGAATTAAAGAACTATAATGCTATTAAATTATTTTAAACTTTCGCGACTTGACGCGAGAATAGAAGAAGTACAATCTTACACATGATTGGTGAAGTATGTTAACCGCTCGCTAGCTTCTGGCAACAATCGTTTCCAATACTGACACCGCGAACTTTGCTTTTGGCAACAATCGTTGCCAAAAGTTAATTTCTATTAAACGACTTTAAACTCTATTTTAAAGCATCTAAAGTCATTCAAAATTGTTTTTAAACCAATGACAGATTATATATATCTAGCATCCAAACGCAAGTTTGCAACATCATAAAAGAAAATTTTACTAAAAAAATTTAAGTGAAGTTTGAAGTAGCCATTTTGTGATTTTCTGTATGCAACTGCATGTAGACTCTTTTATTTTTTTATGAAGATATTCTTCCACAATCATTATTGTTTCTTATGAAATACAACAAATAACTATTCTACTTTGTAATAATGACTAAAATCTATACACCAATCGTGCATAGGTTTGCGAATTGCTATATATAATAACTAGCTGTCCCGGCGAACTCCGTCTCGCTTTTTTAAAGTATTTTTTCTTTTTCATTTTCTTACTTAACTCTTTTCCAAAGAATTCAGAACAAAGTTACCAAGAAGATCAGTGTTTAATCTATTAATTGCCAGGCAAAGTTTTTTTGCCGTATAAATTATTTCTAGGGTAGAAAAACTAACTGAAGATGCGGACGTGGTATATGAGTGATAGGGGCAGATAACTGATCTAGTGATATGATAAAATTACTCATTGGGCTATTAAATAATTAAATAAATTGCAAGTCTGACTCGCCCATGAAGGGTTCCGTAGTAGACGTATCCGCTGAACATAGCCATCATCTGCATCGAACATCAAATACCTAATAATAATAATTTCAATAAAATAATATATTGATTTTCCATCTGCCATATTTGATCACGAAACAGATGTTATATACGAATGCCACATGCGTTATAACGGCGGAGCCGATACGCATATTGATTTAATCGAATTTGCCCATCCGGCACCTTTGATTTTCCATCCGCCATCTTCGATTTTCCATTTACCATCTTTGATTACGAAGTAGATGTTGTATTTGCATTCCTCATAGCTTAAAACATCGGAGAGGATACCCATATTGACTAAAATTTTTTTTTCATCCGCCATCTTTGATTTCCCATCCGCCATCTTTGATCACGAAATAGATGTTTTAATTGGAGTCGCCATCCCTTAAAACATCGGAGACGATTACCATATTGATTTTTTAAAACTTTTCCATCCGCCATCTTTGATTTCCCATCCGCCATATTTGATCACGAAATAGATGGTGTTTTTGAATTCCCCATTCCTTAAAAAATCGGAGACGATACCCATATTGATTTTTTAAATTTTTCCCATCCGCCATCTTTGATTTCCCATCCGCCATCTTGAATCACGAAATAGATGTTGTATTTGGATTCACCATCCCTTCAATCATCGGAGACGATACCCATATTGATTTTTTAAATTTTTCCCATCCGCCATCTTTGATTTCCCATCCGCCATCTTGAATCACGAAATAGATGTTGTATTTGGATTCCACATCCCTTTAAACATCGGAGACGATACCCATATTGATCTTGTTAAATTTTCCCATCCGCCATCTTTTATTTCCATTCCGCCATCTTTGATCACGAAATAGATGGTGTATTTCGATTCCCCACCCCTTAAAATATCGAAGGCTATACCCATATTGATTTTTAAAATTTTCTCATTCGCCATCTTAGATTTCCCGTCCGCCATCTTGGATCACAAAATAAATTTAATATTATTAATCAGCGTCCCGAAATCTCGAAAACGATACCCATATAGGTTGTATCTTATTCGTTTAGCCTTTTTTTGCCTTTGACCCAACCCTCCCCCTTCTCGTTTGACCATTTTATTATTTTTGTCTGGCCCCCAAAAGTGGCGGCGTAATTTTATATAGCCTATAGCCTTACGGAATAATTGGGCTATCATAGGCAATAACAATTTTCAAAATCCGACTGCTAGTTCCTGAGATTAGCCGACATTATGTTTTAGCCTTTTTAGCCTTTTGCCCGGCCCCAAAGGGTCGAAGCGTTATGTTATATAGCCAATAGCCTTTCGGAATAACTAAGCTATCGCATACAAAAATAATTTTTCAGATCCGACCAGTAGTTCCTGAGATTAGCGCGTTCAAACAAACAAACAAACAAATAAACTCTTCCGCTTTATTATATTAGTATAGATAGATAGTATCTAGATAGATATTCGGGGTAACACAAATTTCCTTTATTGGGCAAATACTATATAACTGTAAAAAGTATTTACACATACAAACTACTTAGTACAAAGCAAACTTGGGCCAATATCATAGAGCCAATATGGCGACTGTGATTTGTCTGTCAGAACTCAGAACCATTAGAATGTATCAAAATACTCGACAATCCGAATTTTGCGGATATAGTTGTCGACTCGAAATCATTATTTTTTAATGTTTTATTATTCAGGTGAGGTTTCGATGTACTCCTTGACGAAAAGATTATCGACATCTGTTAGAATCGTCCAACCTCTTTGGTTAGAATCTTTTGGAGTTAACAGATAATTGTGACTGTCAATTAATTATAGACAAATAATTTGCAATAAAATAAAATTGCGACTATAATAATTAAAGATCTAAGCTATCCTATCTCTCAAGTTGGACCAGACTGCACACGGTGTGCCAATTTAATTTAAAATCGGTTAAGTAGTTTAGGAATCCATCGCGAACAAACATCGTGACAGGAGATTTATATATATTAAGATAATAATATATATAAATTATATATATCAATTGCTATATAGGTACACACACTAGTATTTATCAGCCAATCGCGTAAATAATGGAAAATTAAAAACAGAGCTGGAAAATGCAGTCTATTCGCCACGGCGTTTCAGATTAGGTTACACCAACCATTTCCTGAAATAACTAGACCTCAATCTTACCTGTGACAGCTCAAGAAAACAGAAATAATTTCACCTTTATTTTCAAATGATTACATGACTGAGAGCCTTCACATAATTATTTGTACGACAAGCGAATACCGAGTTAATGAATTGTTTAATAATGCACCTTTGATACACAAAGTACACAAATTGTTGTGTTTCCATATGTGTTTAAGAACCTTATCATATTATGGATATTTCCGAAATCGTATTCATAAATATCAGTCACCCTCATTTGCATGATAAGGGCTCCTCTCAAGGGAGTGGCCGTACACTCATAAGGTTATGGTGAATAGGTAAGTGGGTCTGTTATTATCCGGATGAAACTATGGACAAATATAATAATATAGCTGGTTTTATGCTGCATGTATGTAGTATTAGATTTATTAATATGTAAACAAAATAATTTTCAAAGAAATGTATTGGTAAATATTTTTGGTTTTTCAAACAATTTATACAAAAATATCTACGTTATTACTGAAATGTTTACTGAGATATATTTGAAGGGTCGAAATATCGCTATTTTGACCTTGTTGCACGTGATCAGTGCAATCAAGGGCATCAAAACTGAATTGTATCCGTGCCTGTAAGTTACAATGAAAGTAAGTTCGACATCTACGCAAGGGTTTGTATTTCACACACTTTTTGTCTGAAGCTGCGGAATTCGTTACAAACTGTACGACAAAGTCTAATTGACTATCATCTTTAAAAATTAACACAATTAAAGAGTTTCTTATTTGTAAGTTTTGTGCCACTGAACTTTATGAAGAGATGGAATTATGTAAAGGATATAGATAAGCCCAAAGCCTAACTAGGTGTGTTCATAAATAATTTTATCACCTGCGGAGCCAAAAAGAGAAATAACAGTAATAAAAAAGAAAAAAACTACTACCAAAAAGGCATACCTGAAGCGAAATAACGAATTCAGCTCCGCGCAAAACTAACGTCCCAACTTTCTCAACATAAGAAATTTAATGAAACAAAGGATTTTCTTTCGTCCGGTGAATTATTATCAAATAAAGTACTGGCGACAGGGAAGAAAAATCGCCCGCCCTATCATCCCTTATGACAAAAACAGGGACGCCACCCTAACACCCGCAGCAAAAACACGTATTAATAATAAAATATATAGATATGCAAGTCAAATCTTCTTATCTAGAATTGAAAATCATTCGGTGGATCCGAAGAGATCCCGAGATGGAAAAGGGATCCGATTTTAACTAGATTGAGTTTTATAAGATTTCTACCTCGCGTTGAATAGGTCTTCACAATATTGGCTGACATGCCTTTACTCGTAATATGTCTCTTTTGAGTGTGAGTAAAGAGGCTTGTAATAAGAGAAGTATGTTCGTGTATGCGATGCTGTCTGGTTGTTATTGAATAATTGGCATTGGAAGATGTTTTATTTATGTACCTATGAGTATGTTCTGTTGAAACTTCATTATGTAGGGAGTAGGTGTTATAGGATAAAATATATACATTATTCTAAAATGTGTAGTACAAAGATATTACTTTATTTACAGATTGAGTGGAGGTTGTGGCAGGTATGTTTTATAAGTAACTGACAAGCTGATGGTACTCAGAGTAATATATTCATAACCTGGGTATTAAACCTGAAGAATTTCATGCATCATATGCCATGAAATAGAAAACATAATATATTTACTAAATTCGTGGTCACAGGAACACTGACCAGTCTTTTACGGCCCATTTCGTGTATGATCTATCCATAGATTTCGCTACTAGAGATATTTCACATAACCTCCATACAAAATATGTATGTATAGTCGTCAGATATTGCAGCTACGTGATAAACCCGTAAGCAATTAATATCGTACTAAAAGAGGTTGTTCGGATGTATTATTGCTAAAAGCATAAATACATTTTCAGTTAATCTAGCGAGCAAAACCTTATGCATTAGTTGAAATGGCGCTATGCTTAAATTCTAAAGCAATTTAATTACGGACTCTATACTTATTGACTGCCATTTTAGTTAAACTGCTTTTACACTGCGCGTCTTAAAGAACCTTATTTCAAAGGTACAGGTAACGAGTGCATTAGTTATTAAACACTGCTGTAATTGAGACCTCAAACTTTGAGAGAGCTGTTAACTATTTAAAGTACCGAGCAATCGGCATACAGAAGTAGACTACAATGTGAATCATTTACAAAACCCATGCATGACTTTGATTATTTTTTATTTTCTTCTTTATCTGAATTATTCTGATTAAAGTTAAGGATCGCCTCACCCTTCTCATAGTAAGAAGAGACCCGTGCCCAGCAGTAGGACAGTATATTTACAGGGCTGATGATGATAAGGTAAAGCTAGTTAAGGTTATAAATTGTGCTCCTCATTTACTACCTCAAGCCCCTACACAGGAACCTCTTGCCATGCCTTCCATATAAAACAGAGTTTGATATAAAAGCACTTTAAGAAAATTCGTTTTACAATGTAATATTTTAAAAGCGTTTCTATTTAATTTTTGTGCCATATACTTACAAATTTAATGTTTCTTTAGTTTCAAGCATGCATGGCTCTTATTTCGTTACATAAATATTAATTGCGTTACTTAGAACTTTTATTCTTACTTTTTATAGCGTATGATCAGGGCTTAGGTCTATTAAAATCAGATAGTCTAACACCAATTAGAGAAGTATCACACAATACAATATATTAAAAGCATTTCGGACACTCCGTAGTCCATCTGCATCCAGTAATCCTGGCTTAATAAGCTAGCAAATAACGCAAATTACCTACTGCCCAGTCTCGACTGGTAATAAAATTAATTGATTCCGATACAATGCACCTGATGCCTGGTAAATTACTTTGTATAAACTGTTGATATATTCATTATGGGAGAACAATGCACCTGATGCCTGGTAAATTACTTTGTATAAACTGTTGATATATTCATTATGGGAGAACAATGGACAATGTCTTTTTGGGGTTTCGCAATTGATGAATACGGTTTTCATATTCATATTTATGTAGGAAATGAGGTGATAATGTAATGTAATCATACATACATACATACATAGACTCACGCCTGTTTCCCGGAGGGGTAGGCAGAGACTACGGAACGCCATTTGCAACGATCCTGACATACCTCACTTGCTTCACTCACTCCCATCAAGTTTCTCATACATGCTCTTCTGTTAAGGGTACTTCTGACTTGTCCTTTTTTCAGGATGTCTCCAATCTGGTCAGAGAACGTTCGCCTAGGTCTTCCCCTTTGCCCTGTCCCATTCACACTTGCCTTATATATCTTCTTTGTCAGTCTATCGTCATCCATCCTCTCCATGTGCCCAAACCATCTTAACATGCCTTTCTCAATGCTTGTCACTACATCTTCTTTTACCCCACACCAATCTCGTATCACACAATTCTTTACTCTGTCGGTCAAAGACACACCACACATACTTCTCAGTGCTCTCATTTCTACAGCATTTATTCTACTTTCAAATCTTTTCTGCCATACCCAACTTTCACACCTCTATGTACAGCCAAACGTGCCTTTTTGGACACGTTTTGACTGTTCATAAACGCCTTCAGAGCTCCATTCACACTATTACCTGCATTAACTCTCCTTTCAATATCTGCTTCATTCTTACCATCTCTTGTAAACAACGTACCTAAGTAAACAAACTCATTCACTTGTTCCACTCGCTGTCCATCGATCAAAACATTACAAGCCGTAACGCATTCCTCCTTTTCAAAAACCATAACTTTCGTTTTACTAACATTCACTTTCATTCCTTTCCTCTCTAACGCACGATGCATGATTGTTACCATCTCCTGCAATTCCTCCGTTGAAGATGCAAGTATAACCTGATCATCAGCATAAAGGAGGCATTTGACGAGTAACCCATTCATCCTTAATCCGCAGTCTTATGTTTTAAATCTTGCAAACAACTGTCCATGAAGAGGTTAAACAGCCACGGAGAAGCTACACATCCCTGTATAACACCTTTCTCGATGGTAAACCATTCAGTGTATGCCCCGTTTATCCTCACACAAGCTCTAGAATCCTCATAAAGGGATTTCAGAGCTCGAATGAGGCTGTAATGTAATCGGTTTATATTATGCTGGTTTTCCTGGATTGATTCTGGTGCAGTGTTTTTCTACAGTAATAAGTTGATGAATTGGCCTAAACTCTTCTTTATAAGATGTACTCAGTGATGAAATTCTATTATCGTGAAACAGGAATAGGCTAGTGTTCTAAGGCTTCCTGACCACTGGAGTGAACAGAAGTGGAGCTGTGTCTACACAACAAAAATAGGCTAGACTACGCATATAACTTAATAAAACAATTGTTTCACCTTTTCAGTATGGCGGCAGTCTTTTCTGTTGGTACCTACCTCTGATGCTGTTATCTATCGTTACTGAAAGGTATATATTTAGTCGTGAATATTCACATTGTGAATAATGTTAAATTTGTAATAAAAGCGATACCTACTAAGTATTGTCGTCATGATTCTGCACTTTTAACCATATTTCAATTAACTGCTTTCAAATACATCACGCATATCAAAAGCTTTACACATCCCTAACAGTTTAATGTTATTTCAAGGTAGTTACAAACTAAGCTTAGACTTTAAAGGCTCATGAATAATAACCATGGTTCGTCCATCAAATATTCAGTTTTAACTGACGTTAATGACCATTTGGTGGGCGCGTGTGTACTAAGCTTAATTAAGTAAGCCTTCGCCCTAACGGCCCATTGTTGTGGCGGATAGCATCCTCAAATAACTACTTAATGATATATATGTATAGCCCTTATGTGATACATAATGCTGAAAAATTAGCTAGCGTGTTGGGAGCAATAATGAGAATTTAAACACCGAATTCTTTTTTGTCGCTTCGCGCCTTATCCCCGTAGAGGTAGGCAGATATGTAATATTAGACCCACATTTCACCAAGTTATGATTATTTCGGTCCCACGTGAACCTATCACCATTCGCCAGACTCCATGTTGCTACCGAGAATATAGAAATCTCAGTAACACTTTCGCCTGACGCGGGATTCGAACCTAGAACCTCCCGATTAGGAGACGCATACCCTATCCACTGGACCCCGAAGGCAGTTTACGAATGTAATGTGTAAAAAAGTGAAATACGTGCTATCTGTCCCGACGTTATGCATGGTTTACACCAACCGTGGTCACTGTATACCGTGACTTTGTCTAGAAAGACACTTTAGAAATTCTGAAAGAATAACATACGTGTCATGTACAGTTGAACATCTTCCCGCTAGACCAGCATAAGGGCGAGAATCACTTAGCAAGACATCGTTGCTTCCAGTGCTACTTTATACGCACATTGACACTCGTATCGTATACAAAACCAGTTTCTAGTGTGCCTCGACTCTATGAGCGAGTCAAGGGATTTTTTTCCAAACTGGTCCAGCGCCGACTTGTCTGATTGTACAAATTGAGAATTCTTTGAGGTTGATAGCGCTCTTATGTAAATGATACTAGTGGCCACCCATCCAAGTAGTGACCTAAGCTAGCATAGCTTAACTAAAACAAACGGCATGTCTAGCCTGCAATGAGTGCTATAGATATGTTAATATGTAAATTTCTTAGCACTGGACACTTCCGAAAACGTTCTTCTTATGGTTCAATTCACATTACCAAAAAAAATATCTTGGAGATCTAATAATATCCCTGCTTTCAATTGCACTGAGATGTAAATATATTTCAAAACATTTCTGTCAGACAAGTTATTCAATTTCATCGGAAGCACAGACGATAATTTATTCACGGAAATTCTTTTTCGCATGCAAATATGACACTCTTTTTTCACTTAGAGGGGCATACGAAAATCTAATCGGTGAAACCAACACGAAATTAAATTCCGAAAACCTAATTGATTTTTATTGCATATATTTGTAAGGTCCCCTGACTTGCATACATATTTGCATGAGGGGGTAGAATATGTAAAATAATGCGTCGAATACTGATGGAGGGTTGTAAAATGCTTTCAAATTAGATTGGATCATAATTTTGTGCGTGGTGCAGTCAATTCCCAATTTAGATTAAGGTGAATAATTATATTACATAGTAACGGTGGTTGTTTATGTGATAAAGAGAGATGGCAAATGGTGTTGCAAAATAGAACTTGGGTAGGTAGTAGAGCCTTACTGATAGCAGCACGAATGTTTCGGCTCGAGCGTAGACAGAATATTGACGTAACGTAACTGTTAGTTCGGTGAGTGAATGTGCTGGAGTCCTCATCTCCTTTGTCTTCTACCTTATCCCGTTACTCCTCCTATTATTTTTTCCGATCCAGGTCAGTGACGCAGTTGTGAGTCCTCTGGTGTGTTGCATACCCATCCATGGGCGGCGATAATCTATCCAACCATAAAGCGATCGGCCTGCTCGTTTGCTTGCATTAAAATATAATAATGTAATAGTAATGAATGTAAGAATAAGGTATACAGAAATGTTAGTTTAATAAAATACATATGAAGAGGATTACATATCACTATTATAAGACTAGAAATCGAACTCTGGTCACAGATAAAAGTCTTAAATACAATTATTGGGATAACGATGATGATGGTTTTTATTACAGTAATTCTTACTTTGTCCGTGTGGTGACGGATTAAGAATGCGGAATGTCACCACCCCACATCATCATCCCATGGGTGTCGTAAGAGCCGACAGAGGGAGCACATTATGCAGAGAACAGCACTGTAAGAGAAGGAAAACTTAATACAAACCCTATACCAAGACGTTTGGCCAGCGTGGTATAGTAGGCCAATTCCTCCTTTCAAAGGAGAGGCCTAGTCCAGCAGTGGACTGTTAAAGGCTGATGATGATGATGATGAATTCTTCCTTCATCTAGCCTACGCATTTATCCCGAAAGCAAATAGAAAGTCTAACAATTAAATCGAATTCAAGTCATAATATAGTAGTTTATTAGGTTGTTGAGTATCATGGGTTCGATCTCCACACGAGAAAATGTGTTTAACAAGAAATCTAGGTGTTTTTAAGTCGGTTGATTGAAAGTATGTAAAGAACCACGCAACAGAGGATTCGTTAATAGTATGGTAGATGAAACGTATATGTGAATTATAATTAAAATTCAAGCAAACGTACATAGTTTATCGGTCCTTCATTTGTAACCCACTACTACAGCTATACTCGTAATTTTAGTAATTTTGAGGTCAAACTCGACGAACTCCACGTCCGTGTGTATAAAACAAGTACTTGTTTTACTGTTATTAAATTTGCGCGATAACGTTGTCGGCTCTCTGGTCTATTAAAGAAGAATTGTTAGCAGTCGGGTGAATTTATTTCTACCTGTTTATAGACTGTGGATCCCCTGAAGATTTATCCAATAGATATCCCATTTGAACGGAGTACTACCGATATATCAAAAGTTTTGACAATAAGCTATGTCTATTGGTTTAAAAAGGACTGGATGATACTCATAGTTGCCTAAATTAAATCTTTTATTAAAGCTGTTTCTTATTCATCAGTACCTTCGATACAGCCAACTTGAACATTCATCGAATGTTCTTTCCAAACCACTGGCACTGGTTCAAATCGAAGCCTTTAATCTCATTTTTTAGTTACGCAACCATTATTATCGAAGTCCGTTACTTTGACAATAATAATCGTTGCGTAACCAAGGACAAGTCTTAGATGAATAAATATTACAAAACGCCATTTTGAAGAAGTACACAATAAAAATAAGAAATATCCTCAATCCCGCACTGAATGTAACTAAATTACCTGAAATAAATTGGAATCTAGAAACGACATAAATTGTCCCCAAGTTTAAATAACATCTACAAATTACGAAAGTAACCGATAAAAGAAAGAGTTAAGGACCAAATCAAATGAACGATTAGACTCTTTAAAATTCAAGTCGACCTCAACAGAGACCGAAAAAACCTAAAGTAAAAAACGATTGTAAGAGCAGTTACAAATAATCCAAATGTAACTGAAGATTATTTTAAATTGACGTTAAGAAAAGTTTGCGTAATAAAAATCATTTTATCCCGTTTAATACGTCGGTCAGAGGATTAATGACTACTGAAGTTTCTTCCTAGATATAAAAAATGCACAGACAAAAGTTTGTCTCCTTAATAATTTATTGTGGGGTCTCTAAGCCTTGGCCTTTTTTTACTTCGTGCTTCTAATTGTTACATGAAATGGAACCGTTCTTTTAATTTCTTTCTCTGTAGGTGACGTTTAAGGTACTGCGGGTGCAAGATTAATGGAGACCTTTTGGTGTCAAGGTTTTCGGATTTAATTGGTTCGTTTCTACGGATTAAATTGAACAATGCGATGGAAAGTAAGATAAAGTAGTCGGTTTTATCTACATAGATAACTTTATTAGGCTGGATAAAACTGTAGGAGAAATGAAAGGAATCGTATACGTAAAACTATTTCTTTCAACCATTTGATTTTAGGCTTACGTATTTCTAAAATAAAAATAATGTAAATAAATTTGGTAAGTTATCATTATTATACACCAACAAAATAACCTAGATGTACATATTTCGTAACAGATGGAATGTAAAAATAATGAATGGATGGAACCAAAAAAAATTATGGCAGAATACTATCTTATGGTTATTGAGTTTCGTTTAAAATTAGCAAGAGTGATACAATAAAATGAGTACTACTACTGATATTCTGCTAAGATCATTAAGTAATCACAATGCATTCGGCTACTCTGTTTGCTTAAGTATTTTAAGTAAATCTAAACTGAGTCGTTGTAATAAAATATCTCAGCCGCGATTTTAAAGGCCGTACATTATAAATACGCTCAAAGTGAAGACGGCGTTAAAGTTTAGAATAACGTTCCCAATAGAACAACGTATGAAGTTAAATAAAAACTAACACAGCGAGACGTTACATAGACGTAGTTAACTTGAAAACAGACTATTAGTGTTTGGTTTGAGAAGAAGTGGACGCAGGTAGCGGGGCGAGAAACTAGTACCTATCGGACACTGAGATTTTTTACATTGTAGAGTGAAATATAATAAGATATTTTCTTACTGTCGCGGTAGTCAGTCAGTCGGATTTTCAGAAGATAAAAGATAAGATTTGTTGTCCGTCACTAACCGATATTTGACTTCAGGCTTATGCGAAACGGTATAAGATACAAGCGTTCAGCGTACGCACTAGAACCAACGTAGAGACCTATGCTTCTTTTATTAGACTTCGCTTCTTCTAAAATTAAAGCGGCTCTTTACCACTATGTGACGTATACATTGGAAAATAAACGTGATCGTACTAGGCATGTGCGTCCCTGCATATCTATGCAGGGACGCACATGCCTAGTACGATCACGTTGAGAATTATATGTCATAAAGTGTATTACTTTGTTTGAATTCATCAGGCTCAGAAAATGGCGTACTCATCTATATTTTTTGCCAGTTAGCTTGATTTATAAGAATTTTTATAAAACGAATATATAAATACAACGATACCCAACTGGATAAGAGCGCGTTAAGTCGTAGGTCTCGGCTGTCATAAACGTCTTTGATAGTCGTTATGACGAGTAGTAGTACCCTTGAGTTAATGGTACTGGTCTAAGACATGCAATGTTGCTATTCTTTTGGGTTGTGGAGTAGTACGGAACTCTGTCAAATTTGGCTAGCCCTGAAAAGTGGGTGGCTCCAAGGTCCTGAAAACAATTATCTATAATTAATACAATAATGTTAAATCGTATCTTACTATTATTATAAATCTGTAAGCTTTTGAGGTTGAATGAAGTATTGTTGTTTGCTACTCTATCACGCAAAAGTAACCGCACGGACTATGATGAAACTTCGCAGTACTAGAGGCTTACACATTAGAATAGAACATGGACTACCTTCAGTTGGTATAGCCGAACGCTACGTGAGCGAAGCCGTGGACAAAAACTTGTATAATATACAATCAGATCATTGGCTCGATTACCCAGCCTCGTAGAAGGAGCTCCCTGTAAATAGTAAGTTCAGCTGCTATCTTTACACACTAACGACTATTTCTTTGCCTTTAATTTCAGACGTAAGCCACATACATCATATTAATAAATAAGAACCTAATCTATAAGAACATTATTATATAGATTAGATACTTATTACGTTCGAGGATTAACCATTCCATTCCATGTTTATCTAGCGTCCTATTCCTTTCATTGGCAATTCCTATGATAGCAAATCGGCTTAAATAATATGGCAGATAATTTATACCAATCACGAGAAATTATTCAACATCAAACTACAATTTTGAGGCGTAATGTACTGTGTAATAATGTAGAGCAGAATTTCTCAAACTTATACCGTAGATACCGTATTTGTTGTTCAAGACAACACTAAGTCCCAGTGAGTAAATTCATGTGATAAATTATTAAAGAATTGTTACAAAAAGTTAATTAACAATATTCATACATTATACTTATATTACACCTTAAACACCAATCAGACCAGTGGCTCGATTACCCAGCCTCGTAGAAGGAGCTCCCTTTGAATAGTACGTACAGCTGCTATCTTTACACACTAACAACTATTGCTTTGCCTTTAATGTCAGACATAAGCCACATCATATTAATAAATAAGTAACTAATCTATAAGAACATTATCATATAGATTAGGTACTTATTACCTAATTCCATTCCATTATTATCTATCCCACTCCTTTCATTGGCAATTCCTATGATAGCGAAATCGGCTTAAATAATATGGCAGCTCATTTATACCAATCACGAGAAAATTATTCAACATCAAACTACAATTTTGAGGCGTAATGTACTGTGTAATAATGTAGAGCAGAATTTCTCAAACTTATACCGTAGATACCGTATTTGTTGTTCAAGACAACACTAAGTCCCAGTGAGTAAATTCATGTGATAAATTATTAAAGAATTGTTACAAAAAGTTAATTAACAATATTCATACATTATACTTATATTACACCTTAAACACCTACCAAAAATGATTAACTGCCAATGCTCAGCTACCGTAGGTCACCAGTGACCTTAAGCGGTGGTTAATGTGTTAATGGGTTTGCTTTTTGTCCTAAGTGTAACTGAATCCGGAAACACATTTGCTCACATATTTTTATTTAGTGTGAACGTTATAACGACACTTCTACCTCATTAACCCTACTATATTACCTAACTCACCTATCAAGTTTCGAAGAAGTGACCTTAGAAGTCATTTAATATACAAGTTGCTTCAACTTACAATAATATGGGTACTATCGATAAAAATCAAACAATTTTGGCAAGAACAACGACTAAATTTAAAAGTATTAGTATAAAGACTAAAACTAAACTAAAGATTAAAATTATATTCCGAAACTATAAAACACATTTTATTTTTGGGTATCCATTAAAAGATGTTCAATATAATAAGCAGTCAGAGTTCTATTTTGAACAAGTCTTAGATATGTGCAAAGAAAACTCAGCAAAGTTCACTGATAGTATCAGTAGTCTGACTTTCGCAGACATCTACAATACTTCTTGCGCTAATGATGCATTCAATATATTTCATGACCTTTTAATTCTTTTTCATAGACTGTGTTTCCCTATTATCAAGATAAAAAAGGTTTTCAAAACATTTAAGCGTAAAAAGCTGTCAAAAGGACTTAAGATAAGTTGCAAAACTAAGAGAATGTTAAGGTTCGAGTATTACAACAATAAAAATAATAAAAATAAAACAAAATTCAAAGTTTATTCAAAATTACTTAAAACATGTTTAAATAAATCTCGATATATCTACAATGAAAAATATATAACTACTGCAAAAAATATGGCTAAAGCAACTTGGGAAGTTGTCAACAGTGAAATAGGTAACTTATGGTTGAGGGAGTTTCTAAATCGAATTCAGGATGATGGCAGTATTATTTCATGTGGTACAGATATAGCTAATATTTTAAATAACTTTTTTACTGAAAGTGCTGACACTGATCCAACTATTTCATTCATAGATCAAGGTTATACGTCAGCTAAGATTATTTCAACCTGTAGTAGTATTTTTCTTGATCCTACGACACCTGAGAAAGTCTACAGAATCATTAGTAACTTAAACAATACACAGTCAGCAGGATATGATTGTATTACGACTAGACTTCTAAAAGATATTCGTCGCTACGTGTCAGCACCATTGTCCCATATCATTAACTTATCGATGGAGCAAGGATATTTTCCGGATAGACTCAAATTGTCAATCATCAAACCTCTTCATAAGAAAGGTTCTAAATATAATAAAGATAACTACCGTCCGATAGCATTAATACCTGTCCTTTCAAAAATCTTTGAAAAGGTTATGTATAGGAGATTGTTATCATTCTTTAATACTCATAGCATTTTTACAGATTCGCAGTATGGGTTTAGAAAGGGCAAATCTACAATATTGGCTAGTTATGACCTTGTAAGTTGCAAGAGCCTTTTGCTCAGTCCTCTTTCTTGATTTAAGTAAGGCCTTCGACCATGTGGACCATACTATCCTATTAAACAAATTAGAGAATTATGGCATTAGAGGCCCAACTCAACAATGGCTCACGACTTATTTGACTAATAGAACACAGATCACCAGAATCACTACACTCGACTTAGCTTCAAACAGTTTAATCAATTATGATTCGGAGTCTAAAAGCAATTGTTGTGGTGTACTTCAAGGGAGCATTTTAGGACCCTTACTGTTTTTGATTTATGTCAATGACTTGCCGTCAGAAATAACACATAAGAGTATACTGTTTGCAGATGATACTACCATAGTAATAAAATCTAGTGGCATCAAAAATCATGAAAATGACATTAATAATTGTTTTAAAAATTTAATTAATTATATGAATTCAAATAATCTTAAAATAAATATTAATAAAACTAAAATAATCAATTTTAAAACATATAAAAGAAAACCTATAACATTAAATATTAAGCATAACAATAAAATTATAGAACAAGTTAATAATATAAAATTCCTAGGTATACATATTGATGCACACTTGTCGTGGAAGAATCACATTGAAGCTATTTGTAATAAACTAAATAATCTAGTATTTGCTTTAAAAAAATTAAAACATTGCACACCTGCAGCCACTTTTCTGACAGTCTACCACGCCTATGTTTGCTCGATAATCCGATACGGTATTATTGTTTGGGGGAATGGAACGGATCTACTAAGAGTTTTCATAGCCCAAAAAAAGTGTATCAGGGCTATTTATGGTATGCGATGGGATGAATCTTGTAAGACCTTATTTAAGACTAAAAAAATACTTACTGTGCCTAGCATCTACATTTACGAGATGGCCAAATTTGTCAAATATAATATGACAATGTTTAAAGTTAATTCAAATTTCAATAAAAGGACGACTACACACATTAGTCTGAAAATGCCTGTTCCTTCCTTAGAGTTCTTCCGTAAAAACTGCTCATATATGGCACCTTTAATATATAATTCTTTGCCGCGAGAAATAGTTAAACAGCCTTGCAATAAATTCTGCATTGACCTGAAAAAATTGTTAATTGAGGAGAGCTTTTATACGGTTGAAGAATTTTTACAAAAAGGGTCATGTCGATTTTATATATATGGAAATGCACTGTAGATGATTGTATACCTACGTTATGTGGATTTAAAATATGAAGTTAAGCTATAAATATTTGCATGCCAACTTCATTTGGCGGAATGTGTCACTGCTCTAAATATAATATTATCGTACCAACTTTTGTATAAACCACATTTTACGCAAATAAATTATTATTATTATTATTAATAATATTTTCGTACTAACATTCGTGAATATGAACCTTGAGTAACGTGGCACTAAAGACATATGGTACTTATCCTAAAGACAAAAAAAAACTAATTTTAATGACGTTAATACCTTCAATTGAGTAGTTTTGAAACATTACCTAAATTTCGTTGTGTAGCCTCAACAATTATCTAGCGAGACCCCAAAGACCCCAAGTGGTAAGTGTACCATACCTTGAGAACCGCTGGTGTAGAGTGAAGCCGGGGCGTATATTGTTTGCGTGGATGCGTGCTACTTTGTATATTAAACGATTTGTTATTTTGTGGGCCAATTTTCTCCAATTTGCCTAAGATCGTGTCGCTATTCTGCATTTTGTTTGTTGATAGCCTATGGCGGTGATACTTGGAGTCGTTTCAAGTTCTTTTTAGAGAATATTAATATGATTTTAAATTAGTCGTTTTGAGCCTTTTTAATTGCTTTTTTTAATTTCTTTTTTTTTAAAAATGCAAGAAAGAGTCTAAACTGCAACATTAGCTGTCGTTACCATATTTTGCTCTCAAGGTACTGCTATTTAATTAATGTTATTGGACATGTATTTTTATATACCTATTGTGTCCGTGGCCAACTAGGCAGAAGATAGGGACGCTTGGCAGAGTGACACCTTTGCCCAGCAGTAGGCCAAAATAAGTAAATAAACAATTAAAAATAAAAAGATTTTTTAGTCTTTATTGCTTTATTTTAAAATATTATTAAATAATAATATGTATTATCATAATATTAGTTTACATTGTAACATTGACGTTCTGACTTATATGCTATGTTTGCTCGATAATCCGATACGGTATTATTGTTTGGGGGAATGGAACGGATCTACTAAGAGTTTTCATAGCCCAAAAAAAGTGTATCAGGGCTATTTATGGTATGCGATGGGATGAATCTTGTAAGACCTTATTTAAGACTAAAAAAATACTTACTGTGCCTAGCATCTACATTTACGAGATGGCCAAATTTGTCAAATATAATATGACAATGTTTAAAGTTAATTCAAATTTCAATAAAAGGACGACTACACACATTAGTCTGAAAATGCCTGTTCCTTCCTTAGAGTTTTTCCGTAAAAACTGCTCATATATGGCACCTTTAATATATAATTCTTTGCCGCGAGAAATAGTTAAACAGCCTTGCAATAAATTCTGCATTGACCTGAAAAAATGGTTAATTGAGGAGAGCTTTTATACGGTTGAAGAATTTTTACAAAAAGGGTCATGTCGATTTTATATATATGGAAATGCACTGTAGATGATTGTATACCTACGTTATGTGGATTTAAAATATGAAGTTAAGCTATAAATATTTGCATGCCAACTTCATTTGGCGGAATGTGTCACTGCTCTAAATATAATATTATCGTACCAACTTTTGTATAAACCACATTTTACGCAAATAAATTATTATTATTATTATTAATAATATTTTCGTACTAACATTCGTGAATATGAACCTTGAGTAACGTGGCACTAAAGACATATGGTACTTATCCTAAAGACAAAAAAAAACTAATTTTAATGACGTTAATACCTTCAATTGAGTAGTTTTGAAACATTACCTAAATTTCGTTGTGTAGCCTCTACAATTATCTAGCGAGACCCCAAAGACCCCAAGTGGTAAGTGTACCATACCTTGAGAACCGCTGGTGTAGAGTGAAGCCGGGGCGTATATTGTTTGCGTGGATGCGTGCTACTTTGTATATTAAACGATTTGTTATTTTGTGGGCCAATTTTCTCCAATTTGCCTAAGATCGTGTCGCTATTCTGCATTGTGTTTGTTGATAGCCTATGGCGGTGATACTTGGAGTCGTTTCAAGTTCTTTTTAGAGAATATTAATATGATTTTAAATTAGTCGTTTTGAGCCTTTTTTATTGCTTTTTTTAATTTCTTTTTTTTTAAACATGCAAGAAAGAGTCTAAACTGCAACATTAGCTGTCGTTACCATATTTTGCTCTCAAGGTACTGCTATTTAATTAATGTTATTGGACATGTATTTTTATATACCTATTGTGTCCGTGGCCAACTAGGCAGAAGATAGGGACGCTTGGCAGAGTGACACCTTTGCCCAGCAGTAGGACAAAATAAGTAAATAAACAATTAAAAATAAAAAGATTTTTTAGTCTGTAGGCGGAACTAGATTATTGGCCGATATAATCACTTCAGAGTGTTCAGAGTTCCTACTAAGTGGGCGCAGCTGGGTTATTGTGCATTGAATACACACAAACTAAAATACACTATCTACTTTAAAACACGAAAGGCATTATCTTAACAATTATATTCTAACACTTTTCACTTGCAAGTCTTTTAACGAACCGAAGACGGATTCATGGTGTACCGTCAACCAGGCGACCCGACTGAATGTCCCGCAGTCCGCCAGACAAGTCCACATGAACACCGTCAGTGCCCCTCGCCACTGGACCGCAATTCGTTTCGTCACAACCGGCCGGGAGCACTTCCGATTCGTTTAAAAACTGTACTAATGACGTGATGACGTTTCATGACATCTGCAATTTCCGTTCCGACGTGAAATAATAAAGAGGCGCTGGTAATGCGCCGTCACGGCCAGACTGACCTGCGACCGTCCTCGGGCGCTTCATTTTGCAATTTTGTATCAATCACACAATTATCTATAGCTTACCTTGAAAAGCAGTCCGCTCGTCCACCCTGACAACCAGAGTACCAGACTCCAAACCGTAAGCCTGGACCGGACGAGTGAGCCCTTCGACCAACCCTCCCACACGGGTCTGGACCGGACGACACTGTCCTCTCAACCGATTTCCAAACATAAGTCTGGACCGGACGAGTGCGCCCTTTCCACCAACCCTTCCACATGGGTCTGGATCGGGCAACACTGTCCACAGTGAGGACTCCTCACAACCACTTTCCAAACATGAGTCTGGACCGGACAGCACTGTCCTCCTAACTTTCCAAACATAAGTCTGGACCGGACGAGTGTGCCCTTTCGACCATCCTCCTAACGAGGCATGGACCGGATAACACTGTCCACAGTGAGGACTCCTCACAACCACTTTCCAAACATGAGTCTGGACCGGACAACACTGTCCTCCTAACTTTCCAAACATAAGTCTGGACCGGACGAGTGCGCCCTTTCGACCATCCTCCGAACGAGGCATGGACCGGACAACACTGTCCTCCTACCTAACCACTTTCTAAACATAAGTCTGGACCGGACGAGTGCGCCCTTTCAACCATCCTTCAAACAAGGCATGGACTGGACGGCACTGGCCCTTTCGTCCAGCTTATCTATTTCAGACTACAGTTAAATTTAAATACCCAAGTAATAAATGTGTAATGTAAGTTTTAAATGTGATGTGAATGTGTGTAATTTGATCAAAGAAGTAATAATGTAGCATGCCGCAGGTGAGGTCAAACCTACCCCTAGCTAAACTAAACCTATGCTACGTCAAGCCTAACCTCACCTATCAGTTATGAACTGTCGTATTCAGCGTGAATTTGAACTTCGAGGTCAATTGGCTCAGGGTCTGAGTTGATGCAAAGGTTATCTGATCCTGCTGTGATTGTATCAAATGCTACTGAAATAGTATAGGAGCCTGCCGATGTGTTACGCATCTACCGAGTCTATGAGGATAATCCTCATCGAGTTCTACATCAATCTTCGCCGTCTCGGCCTTCTCTTCGTTCCATAAGCTGGTACTAATTTCGACTAACCCATCATGACCCTAACATTTTAAAGAACAGTGATGTCATCTCTTTTTTTTTGATCGATTGATCGTTAATCAATTTATGGTCCAGTCATTTCTATCATAAAACCATTTCACTCAACCTTTAACCAAAGTCCCTTAATAAACTACCTTAAATTTAATTGCTAGAAAGCGATATAGGTTGTAACTATACCGATTACGAGGCACCTCAAAGTCACGCACAGGATGCGCGCCACTCACGGGCCGCGCGTCACACACGCGAACTTATCTACCAACTGAATTTTACAAGGATTCTTCGCATGGTATACCCACTGATTGGAGACCCTGTTCCTATCAGTCTAATTCAATATCCGTACATCGAAATCTTAAGTGATTATCAAAATCTTTTACAACTTCACTGGGTGCTTGGCTCTCTGCTCAAGAATAAAGATGATAATAACGCAACTTTCAATTATTTATTGTTCATCTTTTCTACCAGAACATCCAAACCTGAATTTGAAACCAACTGCCACCAACATAAGCTGAAGCTGCTTAAATGTAAACCGCGCATAGACTGATACTACTGATACTAGTAAGTTACAGTTGAACAAATTGATTTACTTTTGTCTACGCGAACGCAACGACTACTAAGATTGTCAATCGACTGTAACGAGTTCTTTCCGATTCTTGCAACGCGCTTCTGTTTTACAACAGAAGCCAGGTCGAGCACCACTGACACAATTTTAGCGATTATTATAGAATCAATGAACATAAATGAAATTAAAGCCATTTAAGTGGCACTGTATCCATGATTACGTCCAAACCCCACATCTTTATGCACTCCCCTCTAGTAGGTAATGCCGGGCCACGCTATGGTCCTCGCTACAAGGCTAGATGAGACTATCACCCAGATGCCGCTTTCTAGGGGCTACTGCTACGATACTCCGGTGCAGTTTCCAATATTGCTTGAAGACAATACCACTTCACTCTATGTCATTTCTTTACTATGTCAGCATCGTTGGTACTTGAAACTCGGAAACATTCCTAAGATCATAAGTGTACTTTAGGTATGCATATTTGACAGCGACTTTAACATGTTTGATAACAATAATTTTCTAATTCTCAACAGCAGAATGGTCATAACATCAATGTCTTTTTAAATAGCTTTGCCTGATTCGTTCTCAAAGCATTGTTTGTAAGATGGGCTCTACGTTTACTTCAAATCTAGCGAGTATACTACTAAGCAAAATAAAATGAAGCCTTAATAACAACCTTTGTACCCCTAGACATACCCGCTTTCCCTAAGGTATGGTTTATAACAAACTTCTGACCTGCTCATAACTAAGGCGTACAACTATCGTGGTGTCAACTTAACTCATGGTGAATTCATCAATACGTAGGTACTCGCTATTACAGAAAGTACACCAGAACGCGGCGTTCAAACAAAGCCCGTAGTTGCTAGTTTAAACTTAATGGTCGATTCTAAATAGGTACGAAATACTTATCCTAACCCAATCATTAGTGATAGGTACTATGACAGCGCAACAAGGGCTTGTCTTGCTTACGCACCAATGGAAACTATGCCTCCTAACATAAAAGCTTGTCGCCGCACAGACAGCTCATTCAGTTTCTGCAAATCTGCAGCAAGGGAAACGAGGGTATGAAGAACAAGAATATTACAACAACGACTTACAAAGTTCGCAACTCAATTGGGAATAAGGTTAAGCAAACAATCATTACTAATGGCCACTAACGTGGTCCTACCTACAATGAAAACTAAAATCATTCAAAATGATTATCATTACACTACAATGATAATTATTTTCTTCTACATCTGATAATCGAGTTTAACAGCTTCTACTAAAAACCTTGTACTGAAGGTATCTTCCTTACTGAATCACTCCGAAACGTCCTAAACGTAACTTGGAATTGGAGAGAGAATCGGGGGCAATTGGTAAAGATTCCCAGCGTATCACACTAATTTTTAAAAACAGTATGTAATTTTTTTACACGTACAATCTTAAGATCGAATTAAATACTAGCAGTGCCATCCATTAACCACAGTATGGTAGCACCAAACTTTTTTTTTTTTAGTACCATCCATTAACGTGTTACGAATCACGCACAAAGAGAAGCAGGTTTAAATGCAACAGATTGTCTGTACAAAACAGAATTACAAGGAGTAAAACTGCCTCGCCCTGAACTGACCTGTTTAAATAACACCGTTAGGTATTCAAAACGTCTCGAGTCGGTAAAATAATCGCGCTAGTAACATCTACCAAAACTAATTTCGACTGCGGTGGTTAGGTTCCACACCAACCAACCAACTACACGTCTAAAGTTCTAAACAGCACTACAGGTCACACATCCATTTAAGAAACAAACGCTACAATCTGTTCCACATAAAATAGCTTTGCAATAGCTCAGCACAGTCTAATACCATGAACTTAGTATGTACGATTCGATTAGTCGAACGCGAATCTACCATTTAGCGCCGCTGCCCTGCGAAGGACAGTCTAGACCGGAGTTATTGTTCTAGATTTAGCAGAACACCAGCCGAAGCTGGGTTTTGGTTCTAAAACCAAAATTACAACTGCACTACAACAATAACCAGCACGCTTCACTCAAAACGCACTTGCATGGAATAATGCAAGTCGGCCTGTACGCTCAGTCTTGTTACCGTTACATACTATGTTCACAAACGGCTGCACGCCGATCAGAGAGACTATTTGCGTTCACAAGGTTAGTGATCGCAATCCACCCTCAAGTTTTATTACGAAAAAATTAAATAAAAACAATCGTTTTCTTTTTAACCCAAGTATCGAACCCAAAACGTCTTTTCGATATCTGCGCTATAGCTAGGTCACAGTAGTAGTCGGGCACCCATACGATAGCATAAAATACAACAATGGGGTCGCTATTTAATCAGTCATTACTACCCACAAATTTGTTCTTTTTCTTTCCTTCTTTAAGCTATTAAAAAAGAAGCTTATCCAAGAGATCATGACATGGGAAACACAATACCGTAAAGTTCAACCGGTTTCACAGTAGACCACAATTTCGTGTCTCGCGAGGGAATCGAACCCATAACGCTGTAGCGGCTAGTGATGTGACGGCGACCTCATCACCACAATCCTAAGGTTACTAAACGTGTAGCAGTATTCTGCCAACCAATAACGTTTTACAACTACCGCCACCAAATAAAATTTGCAGGGCCAATAGAGAAATTAGATAGAATACGCTCACCACGGTAGCAGTTGAGAAATCAACTGATTCGCCAGCACCGCAGCAGCACAATCGCCCTCACTCGCGTCTTGTGTGTACGTTTTATTGCACAATTTTATCCCACAAATGATGTAGGCGGAACTAGATTATTGGCCGATATAATCACTTCAGAGTGTTCAGAGTTCCTACTAAGTGGGCGCAGCTGGGTTATTGTGCATTGAATACACACAAACTAAAATACACTATCTACTTTAAAACACGAAAGGCATTATCTTAACAATTATATTCTAACACTTTTCACTTGCAAGTCTTTTAACGAACCGAAGACGGATTCATGGTGTACCGTCAACCAGGCGACCCGACTGAATGTCCCGCAGTCCGCCAGACAAGTCCACATGAACACCGTCAGTGCCCCTCGCCACTGGACCGCAATTCGTTTCGTCACAACCGGCCGGGAGCACTTCCGATTCGTTTAAAAACTGTACTAATGACGTGATGACGTTTCATGACATCTGCAATTTCCGTTCCGACGTGAAATAATAAAGAGGCGCTGGTAATGCGCCGTCAAGTCTTTATTGCTTTATTTTAAAATATTATTAAATAATAATATGTATTATCATAATATTAGTTTACATTGTAACATTGACGTTCTGACTTATATGCTAAGTTCATATTAATTGTTCATAAGAGTAAAAATCGGAGGTAATCTCTAATATGAAAACAACTTCTTTTTTTAGCTGGGGTATACAATTTATGTCATCCGCAAACAAAGTTAAAGCACAAAATACCCCGCAGAAAATAAAAACAGATAGAAAAAGAGACAATGCTAAGGTTATTTTCAGTACAATATGTTGTGGAGTTTTTGTACTTCAAGCGAAAACAAAGGCAGCCAAATGTTCTTTCTAAACACCAGGACATCTAATAAAGTGCAACAGAAGTCTGAAACAATAAATAAACCAGAATACTTTCCACGGTACGTTTACTATTAGATTCAACGAATTTTAGTTGAGAATTGTTCTGTAAACTTTAGTTAGTTCATTCATCGTTGGCCTTAGTGTAAGCGGTAGGGGATAGCGGGTAACGCATCGATACATACTTGTTAACTATTAAAGATTACGTCATAATAATATAATCATGTACATGTAGATTGTATATGTTTAAGTGTTTCATTATTTTTTAAATATATAGACAGAATTGGAAAGGCAAAGGTCTCTCACCTTTGGCGAACAATGGGATAGTATAGGTTAAAAAATAGACGGTATTGAGTTTCTACTGTAGAAGTGTGGCGCTCATAGCGGGACTTGGCTTGCCGATCGTAATACCGCTAGTAATCATAAGAACGCTACTGTGCTTCGGAGAGCACGTAAAGCTGTCGGTCCCGGTTGTTATCTCAGGACTCGTTAGGCCATGTCGGAGGCCTTCGAGAGGTATGAAAACTCCGTCACCAGAGTTGGCCACAGACGCACACACGAGAAAGAAAGAAAGACAGTAGAAGTAATCATAAATCATAATAATTAAGGGAATAACCAAGTTTTACCCTCATAAGGGAAATATCAAATTAAAAATTAAAATGAACAGCTACAAGAAATCACGAAAGAAAGAAAAATATTAATTCTATCATAGCAAAGTTAGTCACTTTGTGGAAACCGTAATTTAAACTTAAATCACTGTTCAGAGTTTCTCAAATTTAGTGTTTGATTACGTTAAATTATTTCTAAAAAGTAAACTTTTTAGAATAAAGTTAATTATTAATAAAAAAGACAAGAAATAATATTATAAATAATGAAAAATAAATGTTGCGTTTTTGTGACATAATACCGTAAACAAAAGTGTTAACTTCACATAATGAGAAATGTTAGACTACATTTCACTCTGCCCAAGAGCAGAATTCACACGTCTTTCTAGAAATTTATCGAGAACTCTCAGACACGTGATATCACTCATGATGTTTTCCTTGAACGCTTCAGTAAATAAATAGCTTAATTTCATATAACCTTAATATCAAAAAGTCAGTGGTGTGCGAGGTTTTCTGTGTAGCAGTCTGTTAGGCTGTCCGCTATCGCCGTCTATTAAACCTCTGTCTATTCGCTAGGACGTAAGCGTATTGTACATAGTTTTTATTTTAATATTCCTGTAAACGCCCATGCATCGGAGCCATTTATTGGCACATTAAAATAACCAGTTATTGGCATATAAAATTACTCTCCAATTGTGCTCATTTGTACTAGTCTATTCAGCCATAGCCATAAAGCCAACATTTGTGGGAAGCATAACTTTTTGGCAACAGTAATCGGAACTCAATGCAATAAAACAGAAAACTTTGAGTATAATTAAAAATTAAATTACGACAGAAATAACGATGGTGTTAATTAAAATAGAGAATGGACGAATAAAAAATAATAATGGACGTTCAAAATTTGCTTTATGATCCAATAAAGTATCTAGGACGAGGCATTATGGGTGTTATGTCTTTTTTAATTATGTCTGTGAGTTAGTTCGTACTTTTAATGCCTATCTTCTATACAATTTAGGTACAAGGATAGTATTACAGACGATATACCCCTATAATATAGCTTTTCTCACCTTTAATGGTTTTGCACGTGAATGTAAGGTAACATTATATTAAAGGACACAATAGAAGAAGACGTATTCTGATTTCAAAAACTTTTGCATCAAAAGTATGTTGTTATCCAAGGTCTTATCTGTTTGTATGTGTAAATTTGGTTCAGCAGTTTTATTGAAAAACGAAAACCGTATCATAATCATCCTCAAATCTATCAGCACCATAAAGCTGCGTTCCCGATCAAGGCGGAGCGCGTGCGGTGTAATAATATAATACTTTACGTTTTACGTAGACGTAAGCGGCAGCGACATTGGGACCGCAGTGTGCCGAATAATTTAATTTTTCTGCCCAAACCGTTTTCGCTATCTTTTCGCTTGTCGCTCTGCTCGGCGATTAGGTCAACGGCACCGCCCATGCCCTGGACATTTTAGAAGATTCATATTATTTAATAGAAACACAAACATTATTTTTGCAACAAGCAGCTATATTAAAAAAAAAAACAAAAGACTACAATTCCACAGATAATATAAATCAATCATTCATAGATTTGAAAAACAAATATAATTTAAATTAGGAAACTAGTTCCTCAGTTTTGCCACTAGTATTAAAACAATACTAGAGGTTAATTTAATTATTTCGATACCAATAAAATATATTATCTATAACCCAATTTTTACCTAGAACTTGAGTTAGGTCAGTTTCACTCAAACGGTCTCGTAATCAAATTGGTACTTCCGCATGACCATATTCTACCATTATTGCTACATACAAGATGGTATATTATCTTTGAGATCCTTAGAAAGATACTGACCGAACTTTCTGGTTTCCTCACAATGTTTCGTTTAAGTCTACTGCCGATGTGTATTTTCATCAACGAAAACCGAAAGACATGATAATATGTAGAGTTAATATACGCACGTTATGATTTCTATTACATAACAAATTAAACCAAGCGAAGCCTGTCTTTGTAAAAACAAATCATACTGTCATCATATTTTCTGCGAAAGGAAATAATAAATTTAACGTACTATCAAGAAAATATTTTCGTATTCTACTCGTATCTCAATTTATTCGTAATTCTGATAATAAAATCTTCAAAGCCTTGAGATATTCCTTGAGTGACAGTTGGTACTGATATCATTCTTCCGCGGTATCTGAAGGGGAGTCAAAAAATTACATCTTAATTTATATTGCGGGTCTGTTGTTGTCTATCATTGTTTCGTATCTCGGGAATGGCAAGAGACAGCTGTCGTTTTCAGCCTCCCTTATCTCACTTTACTTGTTTTTTGTGACTTTAGGGAGGGTGTACGATGATTATTGGGGTAGTTTGAAAAAGTAGGTATTCTTAGACATGGACAACATTGGAATGTTACTTTGTGACGTGCGAGTTTATTTATTAATAGATATAGACACGCCTTTTTCCTTCGAGGAAGACAGAGACAACAGAACGCAACTTGCTTCTATTTCTATTTTATTTATGAGTGCTAAATTCTTTATAATAATATGCACATTGATTAGGTATATCACGTTGGTTGCGGGGGTAAAGTATGCTGTAGTATGTACGTGATTTGTGTGACTCCGCCAGACCAGAAGGATCGTTGAGGTCACCGCGGTGATTTTAGTGCGGACAGCCTTCAGGAGAGTCTCAATCAGTCAACAACCCAAGTTCTGGGGAGTCCCACTGGGAGACTCCCATTCACAGACACACTCATACGGTCGAGTGGAGAAGCAATCAATTACGTATCTGTTCGATATGACGTCAATCATACTAATGCCAGTGCAAAACGTTCTTAACAATTCTATATTTGCCCGTCTATATTTCTAGATGTTACTTTTATGCAGACAATACTTCTAATAGAATTAAAATATTCTTTCCTTTATTATTCCAAGTGTTCGTTCCACTTGATATTCTTGATAAAGTTTGTTGAAGTGACGTTACATTAAAATTCTACCATAGCGTACCCTTGCTCTTGAACTGGTAATACAATGCGGTAATGTAAGCGAATGCGGATCATGAGGTCTCGGGTTTGATCGGTCGAATAAAAAGTGACACTGGGTTTTGTCGGTTAGGAATTATCCAATGGAAGTTTGGAGTCAGAAAATAGGCGGTGTCACACCCCTTGTGCCTCGGAATGCACGTAAAGCCGTTGGTCCTGCGCCCAATCTCTATCCAGTCGAGCGGCTTGTTGCGTCCCATCTGACTATGAGAGTGAGAGAAAAAAAAGGAGTGCACTTTGTCAGATAGCAGAAAAAGGCGAGCAACATGAAGATCTGTTCCGTAGTGATATGTAACATAAACGGCTACGTCACCCAATTGCGCCGAAAGATGTGGATTCGATTTCCATACAAGCCAACACTTTAAGTCCATTTCCACATACCTACTGTATATCCAAGTCTGGATGTTCTACGTGGGCTGGAGTAGGATATTTGTAAAGTCACAACGTGGCAAAGGTTATCTACTTCTAAATAAAACTGCGTTTTCATTAATCAATTTTCGACATTTTATACCTCATTTTCAACAACACAAACATTATTTAAAGGTTTTATTTTGGAAGCAACGTGAGGCATCTAAACGTGACTACGTAACTGTACAAATATCACTATGGCCCCAATTTCTGGCGCTGACGTGTGTCAAGAAAGCACACCTGGGCACGTATCAAACGAAAACTATTTAACGAATAAATATACACCTGGTTTTATTCTATCAAATATAACTAGTTTTTTTTATGTTATTGAATAAGTCAAGATTTATGATCATTTTGGTTGACTTTCCTAAAGAAAATATAATTGTATCATCATCATTACAGTCTAGAGACGTCCACTGCTGGACAAAGACCTCCAAGGCTCTCCACACAGACCCATTTTGAGCCGCCCGCATCCAACTGCTTCCCGCAATTTCAATCAGATCGTCTGTCCATAATTGTAAATTTGACGGTATATAAGTAGAAATAAGCAATTTTGTCGACCTGTTTCTTACGAATCTAAATCGGTATAATCTATTAAACATTACAAGAACCTTTCATAAAATATTCAGTAAGTCCAATACCATCTATTTTTATTCAATCCACCCTTAACTTAACCTTCATAAAATATTTGTAGACCATCACATAAACCAAAAGCTTGAGCCTCCATATTCCTGTGTACCAACTAGAAAACCGTCACAACTATATTTTCTCAAAATATATCTTGCGAAGGAGGTAACATTTATCAAATATTATTGGCTTAGAGCGCAAACATACCGCACGTGTTATCTTAGCACTGTCGCAACAAATTTGCGGCGCTAATGCGTTAACCGTGTAAACTGTGGCCAACATACCAGGAAGATATAACATTTGAACGGGGTACTACCGATATATCAAAAGTTTTGACAATAAGCTATGTCTATTGGTTTAAAAATGACTGGATTATACTTATAGTTGCCTAAATTAAATCTTTATTACAACTGTTTCTTATTCATCAGCACCTTCGATACAGCCATCTTGAACATTCATCGAATGTTTTTTCCAAAGCACTGGCACAGGTTCAAATCGAAGCCTTTAGTCTCATTTGTTTAGTTACGCAAAGATTATTGTCGAAGTCTGTAACTTTGACAATAATGATCGTTGCGTAACCAAGGACAACTCTTAGATGAAAAAATATTACGAAACGCCATTTTGAAGAAGTACACAATAAAAATAAGAAATATCCTCAATCCCGCACTGAATGTAACTAAATTACCTGAAATAAATTGGATTCTAGAACTAAACGACATAAATTGTCCCCAAGTTTAAATAACATCTACAAATTACGAAAGAAGCCGATAAAAGAAAGAGTAAAGGACCAAATCAAATGAACGATTAGACCCTTTAAAATTCAAGTCGACCTCAACAGAGACCGAAAAAACTTAAAGTAAAAAACAATTGTGAGAGCAGTTACAAATAATCCGAATGTAACTGAAGATTATTTTAAATTGACGTTAAGAAAATTTTGCGTAATAAAAATCGTTATATCCCGTTTAATACGTTAGCCAGAGGATTAATGACCACTGGAGTTTCTTCCTAGATATAAAAAACGCACAGACAAAAGTTTGTCTCCTTAATAATTTATTGTGGGGTCCCTAAGCCTTGGCCTTTTTTACTTCGTGCTTCTTATTGTTACATGAAATGGAACCGTTCTTTTTATTTCATTCTCTGTAGGTGACGTTTAAGGTACTGCGGGTGCAAGATTAATGGAGACCTTTTGGTGTCAAGGTCTTGTAATTGGTTCTTTTCTACGGATTAAATAGAACAGAAAATAAGATAAAGTAGTCGGTTTTATCTACATAGATAACTTTATTAGCCTGGATAAAACTGTAGGAAGTAATAAAAATAATGGTATATGTAAAAGAATTTCTTTCAACCATTTGATTTTAGGTTCACGTATTTCTAAAATAAAAATAACGTAAATAAATTTGGTATGTTATCATTGTTATACAATACATCTTCCGTAACAGATAGAATGTAAAAATTATGAATGGATAGAACCAAAAAAAAATTATGGCAAAATTCTATCTTATGGTTATTGAGTTTCGTTTAAAATTAGCAAGATGGATACAATCAATTGACTACTACTACTGGTATTTTGGTAAGATCATTAAGTAATCACAACACATTCTGTACCATACGGTTACTCTGTTCGTTAAAACTGTTAAAACTGAGTCGTTGTATAAAATATCTCAGCCGCGATTTTAAAGGCCGTACATTATAAATACGCTCAAAGTGAAGACGGCGTTAAAGTTTAGAATAACATTCCCAATAGAACGTATGAAGTTAAATAAAAACTAACACAGCGAGACGATACATAGACGTAGTTAACTTGAAAACAGACTATTAGCGTTTGATTGAGAATAAGCGGACGCAGGTAGCGGGGCGAGAAACTAGTACCTAGCGGACACTGAGATTTTTTGCATTGTGGTGTGAATGATAATAAGTTATTTTCTTATTCTCGCGGTAGTCACTCAGTCGGGTTTTCAGAAGAAAAAATATAAGGTCTGTTGTCCTTCATTACCCAATATTTGACTTCAGGCTTAGGCGAAACGGTGTATGATACAACCCTTAAAGCGTTCAACGTACTCACTAGAACCAACGTAGAGACCTCGGCTTCTCTTATAAGACTTCGCTTCTTCTAAAATTAAAGCGGCACTTTACCACTATGTGACGTATACAGTGGAAAATAAACGTGATCGTACTAGGCATGTGCGTCCCTGCTGCGATAGATGATTAGGTTCCCTAACAGTGACTTCTGCTGTATTTCTTTCTTTCTCGTGTGTGTGTGTGTGTGTGTGTGTGTGTGTGTGTGTGTGTGTGTGTGTGTGTGTGTGTGTGTGTGTGTGTGTGTGTGTGTGTTGTAGTGTAGTGTGTAGTCCATTTAATAAATTATAGCTAATAAGTATACTCCTTTAGAATAAGTATTATGTTTAGCTGACTTAGCAATACGACTCTTTGGCTCTTTGGTGCACCAATGTATGTATTTTAATTTTATTATAATATAGGAAACCAAGCTATAAACATCTTTCATTTATCTAACCCAGTTCCATCATCACATGGCGACCCTGCCAGCTCTGCAATAGAGCTTAGGAGTAGGTACCAGTTATATTAGGAAAAAGTAAATAAGTAATATCAACTATGTGTCAATCTGCTTGGAGAAGGAAGAGGTCTTCATAAATCAAAACGCGGCTGGCGGCAAGAATGACGCAACCTTGAGGAACATCGGAGGCCACTTGGAGCGCCTCAGTATGGTCAACTTTATCGTCCTGGCGGCGATCCTGGTGGTGCTGGCGTACGTTTTAGCTAGAGCGTACAAGAACTGTCATCGTAGATTGGTACAGGAGGAGTTGGGCCTGAACGCTATCCAGCGCATCCGGGCATCCATGCGAGGACGTCCAGCTGAAAATACCGTGTCGCAGTAAGATTGCCTACATCATATACCCGGTATGAAACTTTTTTTTTCCTAAAGTGAGCGCTCAGTGAAGTGTTAAAGTCAATAAGTTACATATTGCATAGTTAAACGTCATAAATCGTTTTATAACTTTATTACTTAAAATGTCTAAAACCGTGCACGAACACTCATCGAACATGATACCGCGCGGCAAAAATGCAAGCTGTGAATTCTTCGCGGCGTGTCGTTTCGCCATTGTGTTACCTTGACGTAAATGTTCGCTACATAATGTAATGTAATAATTATTTTATAATCGTAATTTTAAATAATGATAGATACTTTATTAGAATGTTATAGTTTATTAAAAGACATACGGAAATATTTGGTAAAAAAGGCGAGTCTAGATATAAAGGTAAAGTGATAGAAAATAAATTAAGCGAGTCAGAAATAATTTTTAATAAATGTAGTGACATAGTTTTGCTTTTAGAAAAGGAAAGTAATGTTACTTTGTTGACACAAAGTATAGAGGTATTTGATAAAATTAAGAAATTATATGCGGAGATAAAAACTTTGTGTATTTTTCCAGTTTCACCTGTAGTTTTAGCGTCAGACAAAATGGATTTTGAATTAAAAACTGCTTGTAATTTGTTACCGGTTATGGACGATACGGAAAATACCACGAAACGGTTGATTGATGGTATCGAAATGTATTCGGATATGATTGACAAGAAGGATGAAAATTTATTAATTAAGTTTATCTTAAAAAGTAGACTTTCCGAAAATGCCAAACTACGGATGGCTTCATCATATTCATCTGTTTCGGAACTAGTCAAGGACATGCGCTTGCGTCTTTTGACTAAGAAATCGTTCACCGCTATTCAATCGCGCATTCAAAATATCTCCCAAGGTTGGAGGTCAATTGATGAATATGGTACCGAATTAGAAAAACTTTTAACTGACTTGACAATTTGTCAAGCAGATGACGATCCAGCTAAATTCGAAATTTTAAAGCCAATCAATGAAAAATTAGCAGTCAAGAAATTTTCGGAAGGTTTAAAAAATTATAAATTGAGTACTATAATTTCAGCCCGTAATTATAATTCGTTAAAGGACGCTATCCAGGCTGCCAAGGATGAGGATTGCTCGTTTTCAGCGGGGCATTCTTCAAATAACGTTTTACACTTATCCGGACAATCAACTTCACGCTATAGAGGAAAACGAGGTAAGCAGATGAATTATTCTTACTCTTCGACATATCAAGGACATAGGGGCAGAGGTTCTCAAGGCCAAGGACTGTCATCAAATCGGTATTTTCGTGGAAGCTATGCTCGGGGTCAGGGTTATCAAAACCCACGTGGATTTCCAAACCGTGGTGAGTACTCGAACAGTAGACTTTTTCGAAATAATAGTCGCGGAAATTATAATGGTAGTAATTCGCGTAAAGTTTACACGGCTCAAGTAATTGATACGCACTCAACAAACGATTGCGAACCAGATACAAAGCAAAGTCAGCAGTTTTTTCGTGAATAACTTTGAAATATTGGCGTTTAATGGTCAAACAAAGTTAGTTTCATTTAATTTAGACAGTAATCCATATTTTTGGTTGTTAGATACAGGAGCTTCGTTGTCAGTTATACGGAAGGAAAGTTTACCGCATAACATTGAAATTCATCAGAATAATGTGTTAGTAGACGGTATAGGTGGTCAAATTCGCTCCATTGGTTATGTTTTTCTAAATTTATTTTCTGACAGTGGTGAATTATTTAAACATAAATTTCATGTATTCAATAATTTAAGTATTAAAGCTGATGGAATTTTAGGGTTAGATTTCTTAAGTAAATATTCGTCAAAAATTAATTTAGAAATAAATACTTTAACCTTGAATAATAATGGAAAAAATATTACATTGCAAATGTTAGATAAAACAGAATGTAGTTCTGACATTTTGACTATTCCGGCTCGAAGCGAATCTTTCCATTTGATAGACTACAATTATAATTTAAGAAGAGATTATGTAGTTTGTTCAAAAGAATTAGGAGAAGAATTATTTTTAGCCAATTCTATTGTAAATACAAATAATGGTAGAATATTGGTAAAAATTCTAAACGTTAGTGAGAAAAACAAACGTATACCTATTTTTACTCCAGAATTAGAACCTTTATCTCAGTATGAATGTTACTCATTTGATAATCATAAAGCTGATGCAACTAGATTTGAGAATCTGTATCCACTTTTAAAATTAGATCATCTTAATTCCAGTGACAAAGAGTCTATACAAGATATTTGTAAGAAGTATTCGGATATTTTTCATTTGCCTAATGATAAACTAACTTGTACAAACATTTATGAACAGACAATTACGTTGAAACCAAATACTTCACCTATTTATAGTAAACCTTACAGATTACCACAACATTTAAAACAGGAGCTAAATAAACAAATTAAACAGATGTTAAAAGATGACATTATTGAAGAGGCACAAAGCGAATGGTCTAGTCCCATTTTACTAGTGCCAAAAAGAAATGATGAAAGTAATGAAAAGAAGTGGCGTTTAGTAGTGGACTATCGTAAACTGAACGAGAAGATTCAGGACGATAAGTTCCCACTGCCAAATATTACTGAAATTCTAGATTCTCTTTCTGGAGCTATGTTGTTCAGCCATCTTGATTTATTTTCCAGCTACTACCAAATAAATTTAGAACCACAGAGCAGAAAATGCACTGCATTTTGTACTAATACTGGTCAGTTTCAAATGAAACGTCTGCCGATGGGATTAAAAATTTCACCAAGTGCTTTCAGTAGAGCAATGACAATAGCTATGTCTGGATTGACTTTTGATAAATGTTTTATTTATTTAGATGACCTTATTGTATTTGGACGAAATATTCAAATTCACAATCAAAACCTCATTGATGTGTTCGAAAGACTCCGAAAAATTAATTTAAAATTAAATCCATCCAAATGCCAATTTCTGAAAAAGGAACTTCTATATCTTGGCCATGTTGTCTCTGCACAAGGTGTTTTACCAGACCCCGAAAAAGTCAAAATTTTGCAAAATTATCCCGTTCCACAAAATTCCGAAGAAGTAAAGCGTTTTGTTGCCTTTTGCAACTATTATAGAAAATTTGTTTCTGGTTTCGCTGATATAGCAGCGCCGTTAAATAATCTTTGCCGTAAAAATGAACCTTTCATTTGGTCACAAAATTGTCAAAAATCGTTTGAACATTTAAAACTTTCCATGAGTAGTCCACCCATCTTACAATATCCAGATTTTGCAGATGATAATAAATTTATTTTAAAAACTGATGCTTCAGGAGTAGCAATTGGTTCCGTACTATGTAACAAAAATATAAAACCGATTGCATACGCGAGTCGACCGTTAAATAAGGCCGAGAAAAACTATCCCACAATCGAAAAAGAATTGCTAGCAATTGTTTGGTCAGTAAAGTATTTTAGACCATATCTGTACGGTAGGCATTTTGTTATTGAAACTGACCATAAGCCCTTAATTTATTTATTCGGCATGAAAGATCCCTCTAGTCGCTTATTAAAATTTAGACTAACATTAGAGGAATATGATTACGACATAATTTATGTTAAGGGTAAAGATAACGTTGTAGCTGACGCGCTATCTAGGATTGTAGTAACATCAGATGAACTCAAAAGTATGAGTAATAGCATAGTTAATGTTTTAACGAGAGCACAGAAGAAAAGAATGATAGGTAATGACAATGAAATCGATACGGATTTGCTTAGTAGCTCTGCGGACTCAAGGCCTGATCAACCGAGGGTTGCGGAAATACTAAGGAAACCGAGCGATTCAGTCGAAATGATTTTAATAGAAGGTAAAGACTTGAATAAATTAATTTAATATAATAAGATAAAAATTGTAGAAGAATGTTTTGCGTATGAAGAGAAAAATAAGATAATATACATAAATATTAACTTTCGACTACATTTTACGCGAGCCGAATTTGTGTCGAAGTTGAATAGTTTTTGTGAGAAATTAAATATTAAAGAGATTTGTATGATTAAAGATGATAATAATGCTAGCTTTCTCAAAGATTTAATTAAAGAAATTAATGCGACGAAAGCTTGGTCCGGACCACATGTACATGTATTACGAGGTGTTAAGAGAATAACCAAAGACGAAGACAAACAATTTATTTTACATGATTTTCATTTACTGCCAACTAGTGGTCATGCTGGTGTGCGCAGGGTGTCAAATAATATCAAAAGACAATTTTATTGGCCTGGTCTTGAAAAAGATGTTCAGGAATTTGTAGCTAAATGTAAAAATTGTCAAAAATTAAACATAGCAAATATGTTAAGGAGCCTATGTGCATAACGACAACAGCGTCGTATGCATTCGAAAAGATATTTTTAGATATAATAGGACCATTGCCACAGGACTACGAAGGTAATGTATATATTTTAAGTATACAATGTGAACTTAGTAAGTTTGTAGAGGCCTATCCACTTAAGTCTAAGGACACCGTAAGCGTAAGTAAAAGTTTAGTTGATAATTTTATTTTAAGATTTGGTCTACCCAGAACTATTGCAACCGATCGTGGTACGGAGTTTATGTCATCTACTATGGAACAGGTATGTAAACTTTTAGGCATTAATAAAGTTTCATCCACTGCGTACCACCATCAATCTATCGGTTCGTTAGAAAATTCTCATAAAAATTTAGCAGCATTTTTGAGAATACAGTGTAATAATAATCCACAATGTTGGTCACATTGGTTAAGTTACTGGTGTTTCAGTTATAATACATCAGTTCATTCAGCAACCAAATATCAACCATATGAACTTGTCTTCGGTAGACCTTGCAATGTTCCTTCTAGATTAAGTACTATAGTTGAGCCCTTGTATAACCCCGAAAATTATAGCAGTAGTCTTAGGTATAAGTTACAAGTAGCCAATAGGGATGCTAGAAATAATCTAATTTGAAGTAAATGTAATCGTAAAGAAAGTTATGACAGATATGTTAATCCTGTTAAATATAATAAAAATGATTTCATTTTGCTAAAGAAGGAAGTTGGCCATAAGTTAGATCCTTTGTTTGATGGCCCATATTCAGTTTTAGAGGACTTAGGATGCAATGTGAAAATCTTAAAAAACGATAAAGTTGATATCGTACATAAAATAGAACCAAACCATTTGTATCTTAAAAAAAAAATGTGTTTCCTCCATTTTTTTTTCTAGCTCGCTGGAGGTGTAGTGTAGTGTGTAGTCCATTTAATAAATTATAGCTAATAAGTATACTCCTTTAGAATAAGTATTATGTTTAGCTGACTTAGCAATACGACTCTTTGGTGCACCAATGTATGTATTTTAATTTTATTATAATATAGGAAACCAAGCTATAAACATCTTTCATTTATCTAACCCAGTTCCATCATCACAGTGTGTTAGTGTGTGGCCAACATTGGTGACAGAGTTTTCAGATCTCTCGGAGGCCTCCGACACGGCCGATCGATTCTTGTCCTGAGACAAGAACCGGGACCGACAGCTTTACTTGGCCTCCGAAGCACAGTAGCGCTCTCATGTAAATGCCACACGCGGTCACCCAACCAGGTACCGACCTGTGCTAACGTTGCTTAACTTTGCCGACCTATTACAAACGACAAGCCAAGTCCCGCTATGAGCGCTACACTTCTACGGTAGAAACTCAATACCATCTATTTTTTAATTTATTCTATCCCATTGTTCGACAAAGGTCTCACTCACAAATCTGTCTATATATTTAAAAAATAATGAAACACTTAAACATGTATAATCTACATGTATATGATGATATGACGTAATTTGTATTAGTTAACAAGTATGTATCGATGCGTTACCCGCTACCCGCTACCGCTTACACTAAGGCCAACGATGAATAAACTGACTAAAGTTTACAGAACAATTCTCAAATAAAATTCGTTGAATCTAATATTAAACGTACCGTGGAAAATATTCTGGTTTATTTATTGTTTTATACTTTTGTTGCACTTTCTTAGATGTCCTGGTGTTTAGGACGAACATTTGGCGGTCTTTATTTTCGCTTGAACTACAAAAACTCCACAACATATTGTACTAAAAATAAACCAAGTATTGTCTCTTTTTTCTATCTGTTTTTATTTTCTGCAAGGTGTTTTGTGCTTTAACTTTGTTTGCGAATGACATAAATTGTATACACCTAAAGCTAAAACAAATGTTTTCATAATAGAGATTACCGCCGATTTTTACTCTTATGAACAATTACTGTGTACTTAGCACATAAGTCAAAACGTCAATGATACAATGTAAACTAATATTATGATAATACATATTATTATTTAATAATATTTTAAAATAAAGCAATAAAGACTAAAAAATGTTTTTATTTTCGTTTTCATACAGACATTTTTATTTAACCTATTTTGTCCCACTGCAGGGCAAAGGTCTCCCTTATACTCTGCCAAGCGTCCCTATCTTCTCCCTAGTTGGGCCACAGACATAAAATATAAAAATACATGTCCAATAACATTAAATATATAGCAGTACCTTGAGGGCAAAATATGTTACGACAGCTAATGTTGCAGTTTAAACTCTTTCTTCTATGTTAGAAAAAAAAGTTAAACTTACAATAAAAAAAATCTCAAAACCACTTATTTAATACTACATATATTAATATTCGCTAAAAAGAACTTGGGACGACTCCAAGTAACACCGCCATAGGCTATCAACAAACAAAATGCAAAATAGCGACACGATCTTAGGCAAATCGGGGAAAATTGGCCAACAAAATAATAAATCGTTTAATATACAAAGTAGCACGCATCCACGCGAACAATGTACGCCCCGGCTTCACTCCAAACCAGCCGTTCTCAAGGTATGGTACACTTACCACTTGGGGTCTTTGGGGTCTCGCTAAATAATTGTAGAGGCTACGCAACGAAATTTATGTAATGTTTCAAAACTGCTCAATTGAAGGTATTAACATAGTACAAAAAGAATAGTAGGATAGCTTTATACAAATCGGCCGCCGCCGGTTTGAATGTACGCGTGAGTAGCCGGCACCGTGGACGCACGCACATAATCTCATAGACGAGCGCCGCAAGTGTGGCTTCAGTACAGGATACGCCGCGCGTCTGATCGCGCGCATTCATGTAGGTACTACACTGCTCGCCCGCTCGAATTGTTTATATACATTCAGTTTTGTAATAAACCTAATTAATATTATACAATGTATTAAACGACAGTAAATTAAACTTGTTACTTTTTTCTCGTCATAAAAGGCATTTATGTAGATAGTTATAAAAGTTGCTTAAGTGGTCAATAGGTATTTGAGAAATATATATTCAAGCTTAAATTACGAAGTATTCAGTGCGATCACGTAAAAACGCAGCGAAAAAGCGTGCGCGCCGACATAGCCGGGTGCCGCGGTGTAAACAAGTGACAATCCGTGCATCAACGCAAGAGTAGGCAATTAACTCGCCGAGCGGCCTTAGCTAACCTACTTTTCTTATTTTCATCATCATCATCAGCCTGCCGTAGTCTACTGCTGGATTTAGGCCTCTCCAATAGCACGCCACTGAGCCCGATTTTCGGCTCTTCGTGTCCAGCCGCTGCCAGCCACTTTGGGTATATCGTCACTACCTCACACACGTCACACCTAGCCGGAGGGCGTCCTACACTACGTTTGCCAAGGCGCCGTCTCCACTCTAGAACACGACTACTCCATCGGTTATCGGTTCTGCGACAGATGTGACCAGCCCACTGCCACTTCAACGTGCTAATTCTCTGAGCTATGTCGATTACCTTGGTTCTCTGTCGGATCACTTCATTACGAATTCGATCCTTCAGAGAAACTCTGAGCATATCCCTCTCCATAGCTCGCTGAGCGACCTTAAATTGGTGGACTAGTCGCACCGTCAGTGTCCACGTCTTGGCACCGTAAGTCATAACGGGTAGGACGCACTCGTTGAAGACTTTTGTCTTAAGGTTTTGCGGTAGAGATGACGAAAAGACTCGACAGAATTTCCTATATGCCGCCCAGCCAAGCTGTATTCTTCTGCAAGCCTCTCTCTCGAAGTTGTTTCTACCCAACTACAACGTTTGCCGAAGGTAGACGTACTCCTGAAGAACTTCGAGAGGGACCGCAATTAGGATAGTCGGTTCCGGAGAGACATGTTCATTGAACATTATCTTGGTTTTATCCAAGTTCATCCGGAGACCGATGCGAGCAGAAGAATCAGCTAGGCTGTTTAGCATGTAAATGTGTTGCAGTATGCAAGTCTTGCACGGTTTCAGCCACGATAACGAAATCGTCTGCAAATCTTAAGTGTGAGAGGCACTCGCCGTTTATGTTAATACCGCGTCCTTTCCAGTGCAGCGTCTTGAACATATCCTCCATTGCATTTGTGAACAATTTGGGGGAGATAACATTCCCTTGTTTCACACCTCGATGCAGGTGGATAGGTTCAGACTGCTGGTTCTGTACTTGGACGGTCATAGTCGCGGCGTCATACAGACTTCTAAGCACTTGGACGTACCGCCAATCGATTTGGCACCGTTGCAAAGACTCCAGAACAGACCAGGTTTCGATGGAGTCAAAGGCCTTCTCATAGTCCACAAACGCTAAGCACAGGGGCTGATTATACTCCTCTGTCTTCTTTATAATCTGCCGCACTGTGTGGATGTGGTCTATGGTGCCATATCCTCCTCGAAAACCAGCCTGTTTGGGCGGCTGAAACTCGTCGAGTCTGCGCGCGAGACGGTTCGTGATGACCCTGGAAAACAGCTTATAGACGTGGCTCAATAGCGAGATCGGTCAATAGTTCTTCAAAAGAGTTTTGTCTCCCTTTTTGAAGAACCAAATGACTATGTTCTTGCTCCACGCCCTTGGAGTTCTCCCCGAGAACAGGACAGAATGAAATATGCGTTGGAGCTGCACCAGTATAGGTTTTCCACCTGCCTTTAGCAGCTCCGTCGTAATTCCATCTTCCCCGGGGGCTTTTCCATTTTTAAGCTGCCTCAGGGCCACCACGATTTCGTCTTGGCTGACGTCTGGCAACTCTTCCGTGAAGTGGCGGGATAAAGTGACTCTTAGATCCTCGGAGTCGGGTTGGGGATGGGACGCTTTCGAGGTGTAGAGGTTGCCGTAGAAGCTCTGAACCTCCGCAAGAATCTCCGGCCTAGATGTGGCGACTTTCCCGTCTGACGTAGTCAGCTTCGTCAGATGACTTCGACCTAGATGCTGAGTAAAAGCTTTCGACCCCCGATTTCGCTCGATCGCATCTTGTATAGAGCGTGTATTGGAGCTACGGAGGTCACGTCTTACCAGCTTGAAGATCTTTTTATTTAGATCTGACGAAGTGCCTGCCGGGTTTTCTCGTCACGTCTCTATTAGCTGCAGAGATTCTCGCAAAAGTTGAGATCAACTGCCGGTGTGCTGCGCCTTAAAGAGTTTCGTCCCCTCATCCCGAAGGATTTCCACCACTTTATCGACTTCCTGGTCCATATCAGCGTCTATTGCGGTTTCCAAGGCAATGAACTGGTTTTTCAGTTTTAGCTGGAATGTTTCAGATCCAACCACGGATTGGAGGAAATTTGGCCGGAGCGTAGACTTCATAAAGCGAACGCGTTCAAGCTTATAATCGATATTCAGAGTGCCTCGTACAAGTCGGTGATCGCTTCCGGTATTGAACCTAGTGATCACGGAGACATCAATAAATATTAGCCTTTTGTCCGCCATAATGAAGTCTATCTCATTTTTTGTCATAGTGTCGGGGCTTCGCCACGTCCACTTTCTTTGAGGCTGCTTCTTAAAGAATATGTTCATTAAGAACAACCGCTCCTTCTCTAAGAAGTTGACGAGCATCGGGCCCCTATGATTTCTCCTACCAAATCCGTGTGGTCCTACTACCGATTCGCCGCAAGTTTGTACTCCCACTTTGGCGTTGAGTCCCCCATGACAACATTAAAGTGGGCATTTTGGGTGTTCTGTAAGGCCCTGGAAACGTCTTCGAACATTTCTTTTACTTCATCATCCGAGGATCCTATTCTTATTTTACTAAGGTATTAACGTCATTAAACTTAGTTTTTTTGTCTTTATGATAAGTAGGTACCATGTGACTTTAGTGCCACGTTACTCAAGGTTCATATTCACGAATGTTAGTACGAAAATATTGGATATCCAAAAATAAAATGTGTTATATAGTTTTATATAGGGATGCAAGGGGGTACAGATACCACCTAAGTACCCCAAGCCAACCTCTCCTGCTCGTGGCGCATCCTGCTGACTAACGGAAGAGGCTCTGGCGACCGACAAATGGCGGTATAACCATTCATAATGGCGTAGAAAAAAGAAATTAAGACCAGTGACGGGCAGCAGCGTCACCGGTGGCGAGTATCTACGTCCTGCGATCGCCAACACGCATAACCAGCGTGGCGATTATGGGCACAACCTACTATGGCAAGCTACAATAAACCACGGCCCCTAGTTCCCGGTCGCTCCGCTATTCCTGACTACGGTGGCGGTCATGGTTACGGCGGGGTTAGGGGTGCGAAGAATCCCCGTGTTACGATAGGCCGCCACCCTGAGAAACTAAAGCTGACCCTGGCTACGTACAACGGACGGACGCTGCGACTTGATGAGCATCTTCTTCAGCTGGAGCAAGAACTGAAGTGCATAAGATGGCACGTTTTAGGTCTGTGTGAAGTCCGAAGAGCGGGGCAGGACACCATAACCTTGGAGTCGGGCCATCTTCTGTACTTCAGAGGAGGAGACCAACTTTCCCAAGGTGGTGTCGGTTTTCTGGTCCATCGATCCTTAGCTGACAGCATTGTTGAAATGTCTAGTGTGTCGACAAGGGTTGCATACCTCGTATTGAAATTAACCAAGAGATACACCCTCAAGATTATTCAGGTTTATGCACCGACTTCGGCACACTCGGACGAAGATGTAGAATTATTCTACGAGGATATCTCCAAGGCTCTTCACAACACCCCCAGAGTCCACTACAATGTTGTAATGGGGGACTTTAACGCCAAAGTGGGAGTACAGACCAGTGGCGAATCTTCAATAGGTCAATATGGTTACGGCAGCAGAAACGATAGAGGGCAAATTCTTGTCAACTTTCTCGAAAGAGAGGGGCTGTTTATGATGAACTCGTTCTTCAAAAAGCAGCCCCAAAGAAAGTGGACCTGGCGGAGCCCCGATAACAAAACCAAGAATGAGATTGATCTCAACCTGTCGGATAAGAGGCGCATGTTCAGGGATGTCACTGTGGTCGCAAGATTCAACACTGGAAGCGACCACCGACTTGTGTGGGGCACCCTGAACATTGACTACAAGCGCGAAAGAGTCCGCATGATGAAGTCCAGGCTCCAACCAAACCAGCTGCAAATTGCCACAGGCTCCAAAAATCCCATTTAAACCTGGAAAACAGATTCGCCATCTTAGAAACCACCGACTGCGTTGACCAGAAGCTCGACCAAGTGGTGAGCACGCTAAGAGAAGAGGGCGAAAAATTCTGTAAAATGAAGCGTTCTGGTAAGGGGTCAAAGCTCTCGAGAGAGACTCTGGAGCTTATGAGGGAGCGCCGTCAAAATCCCCCGTCAGCCTTATCAGAACAACGGGCTCTTAATAAAAATATAAATAAGCTGGTACGACGCGACCTTCGAGCTTTTAACACGCTTTTAATTGAAAAAGCAATTGAGCAGAACCGGGGATCGAAAGTGTTCGTCCAGCAGCTCGGGAGGAGCCACCTGACAAGACTGACAGCACAAACGGGAACAGTGATTACATCTAAGCCAGAGATTCTCTCGGAAGTTAGACATTTTTACAGCAAGCTGTACGCTTCTCAAGAAGTACGACCCGAAACTCTGAGAGATGAGCCCAGAGCCACCCTTACACGGGACTTTACGGATGACTTGCCCGAAATTAGCATGGATGAGATCGTGATGGCCCTTAAACAGCTTAAAAATGGAAAAGCCCCGGGTGAGGATCACCACTGAACTTCTGAAGGCTGGAGGAACCCCTGTGTTAAAAAAGCTTCAGGAACTTTTTAATATCGTCCTCTTCACTGGGAGAACTCCAAATGCATGGCACAGAAGCGTGGTCGTTTTGTTTTTCAAAAAAGGTGACAAAATCTTGTTGAAAAACTACCGGCCCATATCGCTTCTGAGTCATGTATATAAGCTTTTTTCAAGGGTCATCACGAACCGTCTTGCGCGAAGACTCGACAATTTTCAACCACCTGAGCAGGCCGGGTTTCGAAGTGGATACGGGACCATAGACCACTTGTACACAGTGTGGCAGATAATTGAGAAGACGGAGGAATACAATAGGCCCCTGTGTCTAGCATTTGTGGATTATGAGAAGGCCTTTGACACTATTGAAACCTGGTCTGTTCTGGATTTCTTGCAACGATGCCAAGTCGACTGGCGATACATCGAAGTGATGAGATGCCTTTATGAATCCGCAACAATGACCGTCGTAGTACAGAATCAGCATACTGAACATATCCACCTGCGTCGCGGGGTGAGACAGGGTGATGTTATATCACCAAAACTGTTTACAAACGCACTGGAGGATATGTTCAGGCTGCTGGACTGGAAAGATCACGGCATCAATATAAACGGCAAACGCATCTCTCACCTACGATTCGCAGACGACATTGTTATCATGGCTGAAACGTTGCAAGAATTAAAACAGATGCTGAATAGTCTGGCTGCCTCGTCTCAGCGGATTGGTCTCCGATGAACTCTGACAAGACAAAAATTATGATCAACAAGCATGTCGATCCGGAACTAGTCGACGTAAATGGAGTCTCCATCGAGGTTGTTTCCGAATACACATACCTAGGACATATCATAAAATTAGCTAGAAACAACTTCGATAAGGAAATCAATAGGCGGATACAGCTGGGCTGGGCAGCGTTTGTGAAACTTCGTCGGGTCTTCTCGTCGCCCATACCACAAAGTTTGAAAACAAAAGTCTTTAATCAGTGCGTTCTACCCGTAATGACCTACGGGGCTGAGACGTGGCCACTCACGGTACGACTTGTACACCAATTCAAGGTTGCTCAGCGAGCTATGGAAAGAGCTATGCTCGGAGTTTCTCTTAGGGATCGAATCCGGAACAAAATCATTCGGCAGAGAACTAAAGTAACCGACATAGCTTAGCGAATAAGTAAGCTGAAGTGGCAGTGGGCAGGTCATATATGCCGCAGAACCGATGATCGCTGGAGCGGTCAGGTTCTTGAGTGGCGACCGCGTCTCGGCAAACGTAGTGTGTAGGGCGTCCTGTAGCTAGGTGGGGCGATGATATTCGAAAGGCAGCGGGCAGGGATTGGAAGAGGAAAGCTGAAGACCGAGCTCATTGGCGCGCCTTAGGAGAGGCCTACGTCCAGCAGTGGACTGATATAGGCTGATGATGATGATATAGATTTGGAATATAATTTTAATCTTTAGTTTAGTTTTAGTCTTTGTATTATTACTTTTAAATATAGTCGTTGCTCTTGCTATACTTGTTTGATTTTTATCAATAGTACCCATATTATTGTAAGTTGAAGCACCTTGTAAATTAAATTACTTCTAAGGTAACTGCTTCTAAACTTGATAGGTGAGTTAGGTGAAATAGTAGGGTTAATGAGGTAGAAGTGTCGTTATAACGTTCACACTAAATAAAAATATGTGAGCAAATGTTTTTCCGGATTCGGTTACACTTAGGACCAAAGCAAACCCATTAACACATTTACCGCCGCTTAAGGTCAGCGGTCAGAGGTGACCTACAGTAGCTGAGGATTGGCTGTCAATCATTTTTTATTGGTGTTTAGGGTGATATATAAGTATAATGTATGAATATTGTAACTTGACTTTTGTAACAATTCTTTAATAATTTACCACATGAATCTACCCACCTTGAACAACAAATACGGTATCAGACCCGCAAGTTTGAGAAATTCTGCTCTACATTATTACACAGTACATTACGCCTCAAAATTGTAGTTTGATGTTGAATAATTTCTCGTGATTGGTATAAATGAGCTGCTATATTATTTAAGCCGATTTCGCTATCATAGGAATTGGCAATGAAAGGAGTGGGACGCTAGATAAAATGGAATATTATAGTTAATCCTCGAACGTAATAAGTACCTAATCTATATGATAATGTTCTTATAGTTTAGGTACTTATTTATTAATATGATGATTGGCTTACGGCTGACATTAAAGACTAAAGAAATAGTCGTTAGTGTGTAAAAGTAGCAGCTGAACGTACTATTTACAGGGTGCTCCTTCTACGAGGCTGGTTAATCAAGCTAATGGTCTGATTGTATATTAAACTAGTTTTTGTCCACGGCTTCGCCCACGTAGCCTTCGGCTATAGCAACTGAAGGTAGTCCATGTGCCCTTCTAATGAATACGCCTCTAGTACTGCTAAGTTTCATCATAGTCCGTGCGGTTACTTTTGCGTGATAGAGTAGCAAACATCAATACTTCATTCAACCTCAAAAACTTTCAGATTTATAATAATAGTAAGATACGATTTTACATTATTGTATTAATTATAGATAATTGTTTTCAGGACCTTGGAGCCATCCACTTTTCAGGGCTAACCAAATTTGACAGAGTACCGTACGATTCCCCAACCCACCAGTATCATTAACTCAAGGGTACTACTACTCGTCATAACGACTATCAAAGACCTTTATGACAGCCGAGACCTACGACTTAACGTGCCTTCATCCAGTTGGGTATCTTTATATTTTCGTTTTATAAAAACTCTTATAAATCAAGCCAACTGGTAAAAAATATAGATGAGTACGGCATTTTCTGAGCTTGCCAAATTCAAACAAAGTAACACATTTTATGACATTGGTGCAAAATAAATTCATCATTTATTGTCCTTCAAAGAGGTTTATTGTCCCTTTAAGAGGAAGACTTAGTATTTAAACTATACGAAACAATAAAAATAAAAAACGTATACCAAGTTTACCCTAATAAGGAAAATATCAAATTAAAATGAACAGCTAAAAGAAATCACGAAAGAAAGAAAAATATTAATTCTATCACAGCAAAGTTAGTCACTTTGGGGAAACCATAATTTTAACTTAAACCACTGTTCAGAGTTTCTCAAAGTGAGTGTGTGATTACGTTAAATTGTTTCTAAAAAATAAACTGTTTAAAATAAAGTTAATTATTAATAGAAAGACAAGAAATAATATTATAAATACTGAAACAAAAATGTTTCGTTTTTGTGACATAATATCGTAAACAAAAGTGTTAACTTCACATAATGAGAAGTGTTGGACTATATTTCACACTGCCCAAGAGCGGAATTCAAATTTCTTTCTAGAAATTTATCGAGAACTCTCAGACACGTGATATCGTGATGTTTTTCTTGAACGCTACAGTAAATAATTAGCTTAATTACATACAACCTTAATATCGAAAAGTCAGTGGTGTGCGAGGTTTTCTGTGTAGCAGTCTGTTAGGCTGTCCGCTAGTTAGTTAGTTGGACAGGTGTTTTCGCACTTAGCCACTGAATTGGGCCATTGTGCGTGAGCAGTGACACGGTTGTCGCTTGCTACTCATACCATGCAAGCTCCTTCCAGAAGGCCATGAGTTGACCAGTCAAAGTCAAAATCATTTATTCATCTAGGTCACAAGGTAACGCTTATGAACGTCAATTTTAAAATTAAATTACTTAATGCTTCTACATTTACATTTACTGCCTCGTTCGCAAAGCAATAGGTAGAGCCACGAGAAAGAATGGGCAATAAAACTCGAGGCCACTCTTTTAAATCGTCAATATTATGGTACATATTTTTATTTTTGTAAGGAGCTGCAACTGTTACACATTGTACTAAATTACTTGTAAATTGTAATAGTTACAGACGTAATACTTAAGCAATTAATGCAGTTACTAAATTATGTGTTTTAGTTAGCCTTCCAATGCGAACAGCGAATATTGTGTAACAGGAGCATCCACTTACGACTTATAAAGTATACAACTCGTGACTATGTTCAGGACTATGGTGGAAATGTATGTTACAGAAGTGACGATATATGAATACACAAAATCACAAAAACGTTAGTTCACTGACCATGATAACGAGTTATCTACATCTTACAGTACAGTAAATTGTAATAAAATTAGTGGAACAACAATGCAAATGCAAATGTAGTAAGTGGAATGACCTAATTATAATAAACGAATAATAATTTAAAAGAAATAGAAATGTTATATAATAATAAACTGAAAAATGCTAAGTATCTATATAAATTCTAAATAAGTAGTAGATCATGAGTTGTCTAGTGTAAGTGACCATCTATCCTTATCACTAAAATAATCATTAACAGTATAATAACCTTTCCTAATAAGGCAGTCTTTTATTTTACTTTTAAACGTATTAAATGGTAATTCTAAGAGACTAATTGGTATTTTATTGTAAATACGAATACCTAGCCCTACAAAAGAATTGTTAACTTTATGTAAACGATGATAAGGGGCATATAACTTATGCCTGTTCCTAGTATTTATATTATGTATGTCATTTTTTGTAGTAAATAAACCTATATTTTGCCTAATATACAATATATTAGCAAATAAGAACTGCGAGGCTACTGTTAGAATTCCTATAGACTTAAAGCGTTCCCTAAGAGTATCTTTAGCACCTAACATGTATATTGCTCGTACCGCTCGTTTCTGTAGAACAAAGATATTCTGAATATCCGCAGCTTTTCCCCATAACAAAATGCCGTAAGACATGACACTATGAAAATAGCTAAAATAAACTAGACGAGCTGTGTCAACATCAGTAAGTTGTCTAACTTTTCTGACAGCATACGCTGCAGAGCTGAGCTTACCTGCAAGACATGCTATATGTGCACCCCATTGTAACTTATTATCTAATGTAATGCCTAGAAACACTGTAGAGTCAACTGTCTCAAGTTCCTCCCTATCTAGCATAATATTAGGTCCCAGTTGTCTAACGTTAGGTAAGGCAAATTTAACACATTTAGTTTTTTTAGAATTAAGTACTAGGTTGTTTGCTGTAAACCATTGTGTAACTTGTATAAGTGCATTATTTACATCATCAAATTCATTCCTATTCCTGTCTACTTTAAAAATAAGTGACGTATCATCTGCAAAAAGTACGACATCACAGATGTTTTTTAAATTAAAAGGTAAGTCATTAATATATACAAGAAACAGAAAAGAACCTAGAATTGAACCTTGTGGAACGCTTAACTGTATAGGTAATTTAGAGGATGTACTCCCATTTACATCGACACACTGAAATCTCTGCCGCAGGTACGACTCGACAACACTAAGTGCGGTTTCCTCTACGCCGTAGTGGTGGAGCTTACGCAGTAGTGTGTCGTGATGAACGCAATCAAATGCTTTTGATAGGTCACAAAATACTCCGATAGCATTTTTAGATGACTCCCAAGCATTATAGACGTGTTTTATGAGAGCAACACCTGCATCAGTAGTGGATCTACCTTTAGTAAATCCGTATTGATCTTTGTGAAGCAGACTATTTAAATTAAAGTGTCTTAGTATCTGCTTTAGTAAAATCTTTTCAAATATTTTACTAAATGCCGGCAGGATAGAGATGGGCCTAAAATTATTTATGTCATTTTTACTGCCAGATTTGAATAAAGGTATGATTTTACTTAGCTTCATCAAATCCGGAAATACGCCTGGGTCAAAACATTGGTTAAATATTATAGAGAGGTAAGGCGCAACAGTCTCAACTATAGTACTTAAAATTTTAATTGAAATGCCTCAAAAGTCGCCGGTATTTTTAATAGTAATTGAATTAAATGCGATCAATATATCTTGCGGGGTGACGTGCTCGAATCTAAACACGCTCTTGCATTCAGGTACACTGCTAAGCAACAAATTTCCAGCGTATAAAGACGATGATTGTAAGGAACTAGTAGTTGTTATTGGTATGCTTGCAAAGAAACTATTGAATATATGCGCAACTTGAGATTTGTCTGTGACTAATAAATTGCTATCTTTGATTTCAAATTGGTTTTCTCGCTGTCGTGTTCTACCAGTTTCATTATTTATAATTCTCCACGTTTCTTTAATTATATTTGTCGATTGCTTAATTTTACTACTAATAAATTTTGATTTTGCCATAATACAAACTTGTTTAAAAATTTTTGAGTAGCTTTTTACATAATTTAGAAACGGTGTGTCAAATCTATGTTGTTTCAAACCATATAGTTCAAATAACTTGGCTCTACTTCTGTATATACCTTTAGTGGCCCACTGGTTAAAAGATCCGGTAGTACCCTTTAATGTTACAATTTTACTCTTAAAAGTATTTTGAAACTCATTAATGATTAGTCCAAAAAGTGAATTATAAATTTTATTTGGATTTTCTGAGTTCAATATTGAAGGATTGAGATTTGCGATAATATTGTTTTTGAAATGTATAAGACGATTGGTAGTTTGAGGCCTACATTCTACTGTATGTGATTTATTATATGCTGAACAAGAAAAACTAGCTATCTGTCCACGGTGATCAGAAGGAAGAGAACTAATAACTACTGGGTTTTTAGCAACAAAAGAACTAAATATATTATCCAAACAAGTAGAAGATGTTGCAGAGACTCTAGTAGATTCACAGAATAAGTTACTTAAATTAAATAACTTAAAAAAATTCAGAAATCTAGTACACTGTGAAGAGTTCTCTAAAATATTAATATCAAAATCGCCACAAACTATAATATTTTTACTGCTACATTTAATTTTATTAATAGCATCTTCCATAACAGTCTCAAATAGATTATAATCACCAGAAAGGGGTCAATATACACAAATTACAATATATAAATCTAGTTCCACACAGGACAACTCAATAGTGCGCTCAATAGATAAGTTTACAATATCTTTACGTTCTTTGCATTTTAATAAATTTGAAGTCATTATGAGAGAACCGCCTCTAATAGCCTGCTTTCTTATATATGCGCTCTGCATTGTGTAATATTGATTAATGACAATAATCTCATGGTTCTTTAACCAGTGTTCAGTTAAACACAATACTTTAACATCATATTTCTCTAGAAATAAACTTAATTCTAATTCTTTGCCAGATAGGCCCTGCATGTTTTGGTGTACTATATTCAAATACTGCAGCCTAACTGTTGTCCTATCTTGGAGTTTAAATCACAAGATGTGTCAATAAAAACGTTGTTAGTATATGTACTAACCCTATCAAATAAATTGTAAACACTAGGCTTTTTGCCTTGCTGTAAATTGTATGCTAATAGCTTAGCAATCTGTCGCTTAATATAAAATGGCAGATACATTGTATCTTTTGTCAAAGTAAATTTACTAATAAATTTATTAGTGTCAAAAAAGAATATTGCGTCACTATGACGACAAGTTATATTACAGACAGTGTTGCGTAGGACTTCGCTCATGGTTCTGGGATTGTTCAGGAACCTCGTCCGTTGGTCGCTCACACTGGTACAATGTAGGATCACATGAGCGGGTGTTTCTTCGGTCTCCATGCAGCTCCTACATAGTGGGCTGTCCGTGACGCCGATATTGTAGATATGCTTGTTTAGTGGACAGTGGCCGGTTATTATGCCAGTCAGATGCTTAAGTGTTTTCCTGTTGGCGTGCAACAGTTTTAGCGAGAGTCGTTTGTCTAATAGGGGAAAGGCATCTTCAGATTGCCTACACTCTTTTAACTCTGCCCACTCTTGTTCATGTTGTTGTAGGGTTCTCTCGCGTAACCACGTTTTTAGTTGGTTGAAAGGTATCGGAACAATTGGTTCGGGTCCCAGAGTTGTTGTGTCCGATCCTTTCCTTGCCAGTTGGTCTGCTGCATCATTGCCCGTGGAGTCACTGTGTCCTCGTATCCACTGGAGCGTGACCCGATTCCTCGCTGCAATTTTCTGCAGCTCTTGGTGGCACTCCATAATTAGGTCGCTGTTAAAACAGTTGCCGTCGAGAGCTTGTAGTACTGAGGCACTGTCTGTGATGATGCGTATTGACAAGTTACTCACGTTTCTGGCCGCGATCGCCGTCGCCGCCCTTATAATCCCAACACATTCAGCTTGATGCTGAGAGATTGATGTTCAAGTCATGGGAGAATACTCCGGCACCTGTCCCATACTTTGTTTTTGAGCCGTCTGTGTATACTCTAACTTCGTGTATACCAGAGCTATCCTTGTGCTCTTCTTGCAGTTGTATGCGGTATTTTTTGTCAAAGACAAAGGTTTTAGGTATGAGGTCGCACGTTGCACCTAGCATCGGGATCTCGTTAGTTAATGTCCTTTTCAGGCGTGCATGGGTTATTCGGTCGTCTCTTCTCCAAAGGCTGAACTTATCGAGGCGGATCGCGGCGGCACCTGCTTCTTGCTGGATGATGAGGTGCAGTGGCCGCAAGTCGAGGAGCAGGCTGTCCGCTATTGCCGTCTATTAAACCTCTGTCTATTTGCTAGGACGTAAGCGTATTGTACATAGTATTTCATATTAATGTTCCAATAAACGCGCATGTATCCGAGCCATTTAATGGCACATTAAAATAACCAGTTATTGGCATATAAAATTGTTCTCCAATTGTGCTCATTTGTACAAGTCTATTCACCCATAGCCATTACGCCAACATTTGTGGGAAGCATAAATTTTGGCAACCGTAATCAGAATTCAATACAATAAAACAGAAAACTTTAAGTATAATTTAAAATTAAATTACGACACAAATAACGATGGTGTTAATTAAAGTAAAGAATGGACGAATAAAAAATAATAATGGACGTTCAAAATTTGCTTTATGATCTAATAAAGTATCTAGGACGAGACGTTATGGGTGTTATGCCTTTTTTAATTATGTCTGTGAGTTAGTTCGTACTTTTAATGCCTATCGTCTTTACAATTCAGGTGCTAGGATTGTATAACAGACGATTTACGCCTATTATAGCTTTTGTCGCCTTTAATGGTTTGACAAGTGAATGTAAGGTAACATTATATCAAAGGATATAATATAGAAAACGATTTTTTTATCTTTGTCTCAGACCATTGCGGACCACAGATCTCCTTTAATGATAACAGTAAGAATGTTTCCAGGTAAAATATAGTTGTAATTCCTAAAACTGCAACTCGTTTTGCTAGGTTTCAAAGTAAAGTAATGACTAGCTGGTCACTGTTAGATGATGAAGGTGACCCTAATTTGTTATATAATCGATTTTTCAAAGCGTTTTGTACTGAATTTAATTCGGTTTTCACACCTAGAACGATTACAGTTGGAGGTAATGCAACCTTCTGTGAATGGGCAACAACTGGGCTGCACAAAAGTAGAAAGAGATTGTATGAGCTATATGACGAGAGAAACTTTAATTTAAGTGAACAATTTCAGGATTATGTTAGAAACTATGCTAGGATATTTCGAAAACTTTGTAAGAAAGCTAAGTCTCTTTACCTGCGTTCAAGGATTAGGAGTAGTGACGATAAAATGAAAATGACATGGAATATTATAAACAGCGAGACTGGGAAAGTTAAAGGTAAAAGTTCTAAAGGAGATGAACAAAAATCATATGGGCCTGTGCCCCAGCAAGTACAGAGATGAAACATATATCATTTTAAAGAACAAGTCTTCTAGTTATGCAATAAGAAAGGCGCATTTAGCTAAGCAGCTGTGGCCAAAAGTTATTAAGGTTGGAAAAAAATAATAAGAAAAAAAAAACAAAATGAAAACTTAAAAATCGCACCAAAAATGTTTACTAGGTATTTAGTTTCTTTTTTAAAAAAAGAGAACCGCCTTCAAAAAGTCGATCCACTGAAAAGTACGTAATATTTGTAACTTACGCTAATACATAGTATATAACTTATACAAAATACTTAGTTTTTGAAGTCGGTGCCAAACCAAATCCCTCTAAAAGCCTTTTGTTTGGCATCATCCTTTCCAAACCAGCGCATTCAATGTACATAGTATTTACAGCCCAAAATAGCTAAGAAGTATAATTATTATATAATTAAGCATTTATTTCATACTTTTTATATATTTTATATATATGTATGTTGCTTTGTAGAGTATATAGGTAGATTATTTTAAATTTTATTAATTCAGATATTTTTGAGGCTTTATTGATTTGATATATTCGTCGTATTATTTTCTCTGTTTGCCAGTATTCTTTTTTGTTTTTGATGGTTTGGCACCGACTTCAAAAACTAAGTATTTTGTATAAGTTATATACTATGTATTAGCGTATGTTAGAATTATTTCGTACTTTTCAGTGGATTGACTTTTTGAAGGCGGTTCTTTTTTTTTAAAAAAGAAACTAAATACCTAGTAAACATTTTTGGTGCGATTTTTAAGTTTTCATTTTGTTTTTTTTCTTATTATTTTTATTTCATACTTTTTAGTGTTAGGTACCTACTTCGTTCGTTTACTTTAGGTTTTGTGTTAACTACTCTTTTATTTATTTCATACTTTTTAGTGATAGGTACTCCATTTACTTTAAGTTTTGGGCTAATTAATAGTTTGTTTATAGTTAGATTCAATTATTTTAGTGATAAGTTTTCTGCTAGTATCAGTTTGTTATCATCACTTTGACATAGGTACCTACTTTTATTCTGTGTGCCTATGTGCTTAGGCTTGATGCTGGAAGAGAGAAATGAGTCTACGGAATCAGCCACATACGGAAGTACGATCCAAACAAATGCGGTGGACTTGTATATACTATTGAATTGGCTGTGAGCTCTCGTATTATGCTCCGGAGAAATATGCCAATAACGGATGGCTTAGCGAACGGGGCAATGGGTGTTCCTAAAGGATTTAAATGGCCGGCACTAAGAAGAGATCAACTTGAGCCAGGTGAACTGCCTGATGCCAATTTGATATTATTTGATGATCCATCAATAGCATTGCGTCTTAAAGATGATGATGGATACATTTCCATAGCTCCAGCGACAGCGACCTATCAAGGCAATCGCGGTTAGGGTGATATCGAGAGGCGGATGTTGCCAGTCATATTGAGTTGGGCTGTGACGGTACACAAGTTGCAAGGATGTACACTTAGTTCCGCGGACCTAGGGCCTAAATCTTTGCTATAGACCAATGCTATGTTGCATTGAGGCGGGTCAAATCCCTAAAAGGCATGGCTTTAAGTGATATTGACTTGAACAAATTACTCAACCATCCCCACGACAACAGAGCCTTATCCGAAATGACAAGAATGAGAAATATGCTCTCGCATTAGATTCTTTCACCGACTTTTTTGTTTTTTGTTAATCGCAGAGACATAGACACGTACATACGTACACACACACACACACACTCGTACACACATACGTACACATACAAACACACAAACGCGCGCGCGCGCGCGCGCAGACACGTACACACGAACAAACACACACACACATAATACATACAAACATACTAAGAACCAATATATGTATACGGGTCAAACTGAGAACCTTCTTTTTTTGAAGTCGGGTAAAATACTAAAACTTTCTCCTAAGTGTAACAAATACTTTTTTTCTGAAAACCGCATAAAATCGGTTCAGCCAAACTCTAATTAATCGTGGGCAAACTCAGAACCTTCTCTTTTTGAAGTCGGTTAAGGGCCTAAAACCTTCTCCGAAGTGTAACAAATACTTTTTTGAAAACCGCATCAAAATCGGTTCAGCCAAACGCGAGATAATCGCGGACAAACATACATACATACATACATACATACATACATACATACATACATACATACATACATACATACATACATACTGGTCAAACTGAGAACCTCCTTTTTTTTGAAGTCGGTTAATAAATGATTAATGACATATTTTTTGACAATATTTCACAATGTATTCATATAATATAATTAGTTTTACAATCTATTTTAGTTTTCATGCTTTTTATTGTCCTAAGTTTCTATTATTTATTTTTGATCTTCGCTTGAGGGACTCTCATCATATAAAATATAAGTATCATACTCTCGTCTAGAAGTAAACTATAACCGAAAAGGCGCGTACGTAGAAAGATAAGACCTCCGTATTATTACTTTTCTCTATGGATAAGACAATACCTAAGTCAACATGTCAACTATTTTGACATAAGCTTGGTGATACCAGAGCTGGATTAAAATAACCCTGTTAGTAAGTGGATTATGAACTATATTTTGAACGTATTTTTAATTTATTATTAAGAGGTTTGTTTTAAAGAAAATAATATAATTATCGTCATATTATCGTCTGTGTGGTGACGGATTAAAAATACGGAATGTCACCACCACTTATCATCCCATGGGTGTCGTAAGAGCCGACAGAGGGAGCATATTATGCAGAGAACAGCACTGTAAGAGAAGGAAAACTTGATACAAACCCTATACCAACCCGTTTGGCCAGCATGGTATAGAAGGCCAATTCCTCATTTCAAAGGAGAGGCCTAGTCCAGCAGTGGACTGTTAAAGGCTGATGATGATGATGATAATATAATTATAATGATTTAATCATTCTTAAGATTACGCGTATTTTAGCTCTTACAGATCTGTTGCCATATTTTTCCCTACACTGATCTTTTATCATTGTTATGTGGCAACATTATCGGTAGATTCAAACAAAGTCAAATAAAAGGAAATTTAAATTCTTTTAAATTATTTGCTTTTCAGCGATTGCAATGTAATGTAAAAAGTACTTTAAAATTCCTTGTGTGTTTTATATAACTTATCTACAACCGCTTGTTTCTGGTCAACGTGGGGCACATTTTGTCCAAGTCCTTTAGTTTGAACATTGATAACACCACCATTACATCAGACTCAAAAGTTGCTTCGGTGTTTGAAAGTTTTTTTACTGATATCCCCGTTATTACTACTAGATCCTTGGACTCATCAACCAATGCAGCGGAATCTTTTTTGAAAGAAAACATGAGTACAGTTTTTAGTAACTTCTCATTTCAGTATATAAATTCAAATGATGTTATAAAAGCTTTTAATACTATAAATATAAATAAGACTGCAGACTTGTGGGGAAATTCCGTTACTATTACCAAGTCCATTGTTGCTTTAGCTGCTAACAGATTAGCTTTAATGTTTAATAAGTGTATTGACTGTGGTGTATTTCCTGATCTTATGAAAGATAGCAAAATAATACCTTTGAACAAAGCAGGTAGCACATCAGACCCCACCAACTATAGGCCAATTTCTGTGCTGCCTACATTCAGCAAAATTTTCGAGAAATTGATTCTAGACCAACTGCAAAGTTATTTTAATAACAACGAGCTTCTACACTCTAAACAATTTGGTTTTACAAAGGGGCACTCCACGACCGATGCCGGCGTTGAGCTTGTAAAACATATCTTTGATGCCTGGGAGGATTTACATGATGCTTTAGGTGTCTTCTGTGATTTGTCCAAGGCCTTTGATTGTGTAGAACTGTAGAACATGATACATTGATCAGGAAATTACATCACTATGGTTTAACTGGTTCTGCTCTGCATCTTCTTAATTCATATTTGAGTAATAGGATTCAGAGAGTTGATGTCAACGGGACGCGTTCACATGGGTCTCTAGTCAAAATAGGCGTCCCACAGGGTTCAATCCTCGGTCCTTTTTAATTTTTAGTGTATATTAATGACTTACCACTACTCGTTAATGACAAGCACGGGATGGTACTGTTTGCTGATGATACCTCACTTTTATTTAAATTAACACGTCAACAAATTGATATGGACGATGTAAACATTGCTATCTCAAAGGTGGTTCGCTGGCTTGAGATAGCAATGTTGCTTAAATAGACTGAAAACTAAATATATTCGATTTTTGATGCCTAACGTCAAACAAATGAACACCTCAGTAAAGGTTAAGGATGATGTGTTGGATCTTGTGGGAAATTTTTAGGCATTACACTAGATTCTAAGCTGCAATGGGGACCACATATTAGTAAATTGTCGAATAGACTCAGCTCTGCAGCATTGTAGGAAAATTCGCCAGTTAACTGACATTGACTCAGCCAGGCTTGTATATCATAGCTATTTTCATAGTATAATGTCGTACAGTATTCTCTTGTGGGGAAATGCTGCCGACATTCAGACCATCTTTATTCTGCAGAAAAGAGCTATTCGAGCAATTTATAATTTGGATTATGGGGCTTCGTTAAGGAATAAATTCAGGGAAATAAACATTTTAACAGTTGCAAGCCAGTACATTAATTCCAACCTAATATATTTATTCCAAAACAAGACCTCATACTCAAAGAAAAGTGATATCCACAATTTGAATACTAGAAATAAGAGCAAACTAGTATTGCCGGCTACCCGGCTAGGGAAAATAAAAAAATCTTTTCAAGGCCAATGTGTGCGCTTTAACAATAAAGTGCCAAGCAATATACAAAAAATATGTTTTAATAAATTCAAAAAGGTTATAAAACGTAAACTTTGTCAAAAAGGGTACTATTCGGTGCTACATTATATTGAAGACAAAAATGCTAGGGATTAATTTGCTCGGTCCCACAGGCTACTTATGTTTGATTAGTGTTAAGTTTCATATGAGTGTGAGTTATTGTGTCTATATTATACTAGTTTATTACTTTTATAATATTATTATAAAACCTTATTAATTGACAACAACATTATAGACACACCAGCTCATATACCTATGAAAAATTCAATGTAGTTACTAAGTTTTTAAATTGTATAGAATCAAGACGAAGAAAAGAGTGGCCCGGAGTTTCTTGCCTGATTCTTCTCACGAGGCTCTACTTTCTGCATACAGGCATATTTTTCAATGCTCAATTATGTTAATATGCATTTCAAGTTACTTTTTTATCATTATTTGTATGACCTTGTGACGTCTCCAAAAAAATTAAACATTTTATGGAAATAAACATATTTGAGTTTGAGTTTGAGTTTTGACTTAAAAAACTTTTCTATCAAAAGTATATTGTTATCCAAGGTCTTATCTGTTTGTAAGTTTAAATTCGGTTCAGCAGTAAAAACACATAGACTCACTCCTGTTTCCCGGAGGGGTAGGCAGAGACTACGAAACACCATTTGCAGCGATCCTGACATACCTCTCTTGCTTCATTCAGTCCCATCAGATTCCTCATGCATGCTCTTCTGTTCATGCAGCCGTGGTCACATGCCGACTATAAGCCACCTTACATAAATTATTTTTAAGACTTCACTAATAACGTAATAATTATCTTCCTAACAGAACTTGTAATATAGACGTTATTTAATTAAAATTTGTTTATTACAAGTCAAGCCACTGTTTAGACACAGCGAAGTTTTAGGCGTAACTTAGTAATAGGAGTCGGTACGGGTAGTTAAGACGTAACAAAGTTTTGCTAAAGTACTGCTCGGTACGCAAGTGGGAATAATCGTAGCCAGGTAAATTAAAACGGCTCTTAGGTCTAGAAGTTATTATATAGTAAGAAATGCATTCTTAATTTTGCTATATTTTAGGTTGTTTCCTTTAATTATAGGATAATATTTTCTTCTTTATAAAAGCGGAGTACCCTAGAGCTGGCCACACATGAAATATAAATAATAGCACAATGAGGCAATAGGAAGATTTGGCTTTCTTTACTACGCTGTACCCCGGGCACACACCTCTGACTTTTCAAAGTTATGTGTGCATTATAAATTAATTATTGCTCGCTTAATGATGTGCCCGGTAGATGGCAATAGGCTCGCCTATTACATTGGGACCGAAACATAACTTGCCAAGTGTGTGTGTGCAATACACCTTTGCCTATTCCTTCGAGGATAAAAGGCGTGAAGTAATGTTATGTTACTACGCTGGCCAGAAGGGTTGGCATAGGTTTTGATGTCCAGTTTTATCTTATTTCCACGAGATACTATTAGCTTCGCGTAATTTTAGTGCCCTTTTTCTGCCACCCACCCACGGAGTGAAAGAGGGTTGCGACACTTTGGATGCTTAATCCGTCACCACAGGGGCTATTTTTACTTCAGTACGATGTAATATTTATTGTATACCAATAATTTACGACTAAAATAAAATATTTATTTTTCAATTGAAGTTAATTATTGTTTATTGAAATTTAGGAATTCAATGAACTCCTGTAACTGTAGCATGTATATAACCAGTTGCATAATTATATGCTTTTGATATATATGACTATATATCCACTCAAAGAGGTTAATGAATTCCTCCAGTTGGATCTGGCTGTCAGTTTGAACGTAACTAAAAAACTACTAATAAATAAAAAAAATACGGTTTTTACCCGTTGTTTCTTTGTGTGATTCACTAGGCTGGTGGTTAAAGTGTATAATTTGTGCAATCAACGGACGAGGCTCTGGCAAACAAAATATCCCGATAAGCGGCAATAGGCTCGCCACCTATTACGTGGGATCAAAACACTGGCGAAAAGTGGGCGTTTAATATGCCTCTGTCTACCCCTTCGGGGAAATAGGCGTGACTCTATGTATGTATGTATGTATGTTCTATTTACATAATATATTATCGCTGTTTATTTTATTTCCTGTAAAAACATAATAATCTTAAATTTCCTAAATAATTTTGTGATTGATGTAGACTCAAAGATGTAAGTAAATATCAGTAAGTGTACCTATATCATAACGAGATAAAAATAATGTTGACATAAATTCATATTTTTTTCATTTATGTAATCTCGAGATTTACCTAAATTTACTGCAGTGACATGTTTCACTACCTTTGACATTTTAATTGCTTTACAAGAACCGAGGGCACAGCGTTATTGGCCCTTTGATCTGGATAACAGAATTATAAACAAATTGAACTGCGATAAAAGCCGCAAATAGTGGTAACTTTAATACGTGTTTGCATAAATATAATTTATTTATTTATTTATTTATTTTGCACAAACAGGGTGTACAAGGTTGGACATAATGCCATAAGGCATTCTCTACCTGTCAACCTTAAGGTGGAGCAGAGATAAATGTGGTAGGTGCATTTTAATATCAGACGTAATCAATATTTTTAAATTTAACCTAGTGATAATTATAATATAGATACCATATAGGGATAGAATACAAACATACTATATTATAGTACTACATAATATACATACTTACATATAATGAATAAATATATAAACCAAAATAAATATTATATTTAAATATATCTACACATATACATACATTATATATATATATATAAACACTTAAAGTAATGGATGAGAATTATGTGCTGATTCCATCAATCTTTTGAAAAGGAGTTCACGTACTTTCATTTTGAATGCGTAACGGTTAGTGGACAATCTGATTTCAGGAGAGAGTGTATTCCATAAAAAAACAGACTGTACGACAAAAGAAGACTTGACGAACCCAGTAGAGTGACTGGGGCAAGAGAGAAGAAGATTATGAGAAGAACGAAGATCTTTCTCATGTGTTGAAGATAGAAATTGGAAATATGAGGTGAGATAAGTCGGCGGAGAAGGAGACTTGAGAATAGAGAAGAGAGTAGTAAGAGCACGCAAACACCAGCGTTGACGAATTGGTAGCCATTTAAGTTCGGAACGATAAGAAGAGACATGGTCATACTTACGAAGATTAAAGATGAATCGAATGCAGTTATTGAGAAGTCGGTCGTACTTATTGAGATGTTCTGCATTCAGGTCGTAATAGCACATATCACCATAGTCGATCGTGGGAAATATTAGAGCCTGCACAAGCATTGTTTTGGTCTTGGAAGGGAGGAAATTTTTTAAACGGTATAGTGCTCTAAGCGTTCCAGTTACCCTCTGACTAACCTGAGTCACTTGCGCTTGCCAATCCAGAGTCGAATCAATGTACAGGCCAAGGTTCTTTACGACTGAAGAGTATGGTATAACCAAGCCATTGAACATGATAGGTGGTAATGTTTTCAGGTCTATTCTATACAATAATGGCTTGGCACTTCGCTGGGTTAACGGCTAAGCCAAATTTACTACACCAGTCCATCATCGACTCAAGGTCCCTATTCATTTCAGAAATGGCCACAGTTACATTATCCACTCTCGCCTGGGAGTACAACTGCAAGTCATCAGCATAAAGATGATACGAACACCGAAGATTAGGAGTTAAGAAGGTAATAAAAATAGAGAAGAGTAAAGGAGAGAGAATGCCACCCTGAGGAACACCAGAGCTTATGTCTTGCCAACTAGATGTAATTTCATCACAACGAACAGACTGCTGGCGTTCCTGAAGATAAGTTGAGAACCATTCCAGTGCATCAGGCGAGATCATGATATGGGAGAGGATCGATAGAAGGATATCGTGACTGACGGTGTTAAAGGCGTTCGAGAAGTCGACCAAGGTCAGCACAGTGACCCTAGTGTCCTCCATGCCAGCCCTAACATCGCCAGTCACTTTCAGGAGAGCAGAAGTCGTGCTGTGACCGGGTCTGAAGCCGGATTGTAATGGACTAAGTAGGTTATTCTGATAGACGAATTCAGACAGCTGTTTATGTACACAGGCTTCAAGCACTTTTGATAGGAAGGGCAGGATAGAAATTGGACGGAAATGGTTAGGGAGCGAAGGGTTCGTAATCTTAGGAAGTGGGATAACGTAAGCTTTACGCCAAAGGGAGGGGAAAGAGCCACTGTCGATAGAAAAATTTACAATGTGGGATATAGGAGGGATCAGATGATCAAGGATCGGGATGATCATGCGGCGGCTGATAGAATCAAACCCCACAGCATTGGATTTAATAGAAAGGATAATCTTCTTGACCTCACCCACTGCAACTGGAGAAAAATAAAAAGCATTAATATTAGGACGGGGAAGCCCAGCAATATAATCAATAGTATGACGCCTGGTTTGATGATCTAGTTGAAAATTAGATGTGAAATGATTATTTAAATCATCTACACCAATCGTGACTTGAGGAGTTATGTGTTGCTGTTTGCCGATACCTAGGGTCCCGAGGAACTTCCAGATACTGGCAGAAGAAGAAGAATTAATATTGTCGAAAATATGGCGGCGTTTAGCATTGCGTATCATCTGATTACACCGATTCCTTGCAGTTTTGTAAAGACTCCAGTTCTCATCTGATCGCTCCTTTTTGAATTTCCGGAACGCTCGATCACGGCGCCTCATGGCCATTTGAACGCCCCTGGTAAGCCAAGGAGCGGGAGGACGTCTTAATTTTACTCTCCTGATAGGAGCGTGTTTATCATACAGACCAAGTAAAGTATTGTTCAAAATTGATACTTTTTCGTTTACGGTGTTGGCTTCAAAAAGAGAAGACCAATCAAGTTCAGTTGCATCTTTTTCCAGCTTCTCACTATCCACACGTCCAAAACAACGCAAGTGCAGAATCTTAGGGCGAGGTTTAGGAGGTTTAAGGAGATAGGATAGGTATAAGAGATCATGACGGGAAAAACCGGTAGCAAGGTATTGGCCATGGGCATGAATCAAGGAAGGGGCTGAGGTAATAATCAAGTCTAACAATGTGTCTTCACCTTCGGTGTTGTGGTGAGTAGGTTCGAGAGGAAGAATATGAAGATTGGAAGACTCAATTATTTTTAAAAGGTTCTGGGAGCGAGAGGAATTGAGAGCAAGGAGGTCAGTATTGAAATCTCCCATGATAATATGGTGTGCATATTCCGACCCTAAAGATTCCAGAATCGATTCGAGACTGGAGAAGTAATTAACGGAAGGGGGACAATATACAACTCCTAGAACGGTTTTCGCTCCACTGACTGAAACCTCTAGGAAAAGATACTCAGAAGAAGCAGAATAATTAGGTGGTGAAGAAAATAGAATTTTGTACGGGAGAGTGCTACGGAGATATATGGCTACACCCCCACCCCTTCTATCAACCCTATCATTGCGAATAAGAATGTAACCGGAGAGAGGGTAGGCCGTAGAAAGTAAATGAGGTTTCAGCCAGCTCTCTGAAATCAGAATGGCATGAACGTTAGCATCACTGAAAGTTACAAACAGGTCGTTGAAATGGCTCGGAACACTTTGCGCATTAATATGACACACATTCAGCATGTGCTTTGAAGATTCGACAAATGTTCGCCTAACAAGGTCACCAAGGGAATCAGTAACAGAACAGAAGCTGTCATCGTTTAAAGAATTGGAGGAATCATTGGCGGAATAAAACGATTCATCATCTACATTCGAGGACATAAACTAATAAAATAAAATTAATAAGTATATAAAATATATAAACTTAGATATAAATATATTATATTATATAAATGTAATAATTATATACTTAGCATTAACTGAAGATAAATAAATATAAGAGTACAGCGAAGTGCTCATACCCTTATTGGTGTGCAACGTTTTATCACTGCACCACCTGCCAGCAGACACATACTAAAATAACAAAACAAACATTAACAAAAAAAACAATAAAAACTAAACGTAATTAGAACTGCAGACAAAATATCATATTGTACTGATTACTGAACGCAGCCAATAAGTGTCACTTCACTCATGACATAATATGTCAAGTTATGATGACATTGAAAACTGTCAATCGGTTCACAACAAAGGTTCACACTCAAAGTAGTAAACAGAACATTTAAAACAAATATGTTTGAATATGAGGGTGCAAGAAGAAAATACATTGAATAGTTATGTTACGACACAAAAAGATGAGTGATGACAAAAACAAATTGGTATATGAATATGAGAATACAGGCGCGGGATCAGAAAGACGATAAATACGTATATAAATAGTATGAAGGAACAAACAAAATTATTTACGCGTCGCGGTTTTGGAGTTGCCGGTTGCTTCAGGATGACTGGCGTTCATGACTCCACTTCCAGCTCCTGACGTGCTGCTCGACGCTTTGGGGAACTTCTTCATGAGGCCGCATAGCTCCTCCTCGGCGACAAACTTATGGCGGCTACCGTCTGGAGCTTTTACAACAACGTAGCCGTCTTGAGTCCAGCAAGATCTGATTCCAAAATGAATGCGGGCCCTGCCGAATACAGCCTGTCGTGGCCGGGTCAGGAACTCTCTCACTGAGGTCGTGGAACCCTTAAGGGAGGTCTTGGCATGCCAAACCGCCGACCTGGTATCCACTCCGGCGAACCAAACAAGAATTGGCCGTTTGCTGTTCGGTTTCGGAGCTCCGATTCTATAACACTTTCTGACATGTGAGGCAGAGATGTCCTTCAGACCAAGTTTGTTCTGTATAATGGCCAAGATAGTTTCAAGACAATTTTCTTTGTCAGCCTCTGGTACACCCAAGAAGAGAAGTGCCTTCCGTCGATGATGGGTCTCTGCAATATCAAGTTGCTTGTGGCATTCGCATATTTGCTGACGAAGTAAGCCTAGTATATTGAAGATAAGCTCGCGGAATGTACGAAATTCCTCAGCGACCTTTGCCACAGTGTCCTTAGCTGAGCTCCCGGTGGTTAACTGAGCTTCAAGCGCTGCCATCCTGCTTGCAAAACTCACTTCCAGGGTTTTTTGGGCCGACTCAATATCTTGTAGCTGAGACATGTTGATTTATGGTTTAGATGATGTGAGTGGTATGTTCAGGTGTTGTGCTGGCAGGTGGTAAGTTCTTTAACACTTAAAGTTGAGTGTCATAAACACAATCCTAATAGTAGGTGTATTTAAATTACTAATTAAGGGAACTTTGAATATATATTATGAATATTTACAAATTATTTTAATAAAATTTTATATTTAGCTATGAAAAGACGTGTCAACTTTTTTAACGCCTACCGCCGAAAAATAAATCTGTATATAATAAAATTCTTGCGTTGATTCACAGACAAAAGCTGAAATTACGCATGTATATTTATTAGAGGACCGTAAGGGTGCAGTAAGAAGGGATTGCCCGAAATCCCACGGGAAAATCGGACTATATATAGTTCAATACTAAAATAAAAGACTGCCTCCGTGGTCCAGTTGATTGCTTATGCGACTGCTGATCGAAGGTCCCGGGTTCGATTCCCGGGTCGGGCAAAAGTGTTACTGGGTTTTTACCGAATTCTCAGTAGCAGCTCGGAGTTTGGTGATGTGCCCGGTAACGGCAATAAGCTCGCCCCCTATTACATGGGACCTAAAAATTCATGGCGAAATGTGGGTGTACTATTACACCTCTGCCTACCCCTTCGGGGATACAAGTCTATAAAAAATAAACTAGAAAAAGTACTAAAATAACATCATCCTGATATAGCAAATAAATGCTATACGACATTAATACTCGTAACAGTGTTCCTTTCCATTTTCTATCGCCTACAATCCTGATTGAACAAAACTTGGTGAAGATCGGGTGTGGTATTTTAGCGAGCTTTCGTTCATTTGAACTGTATTTTCCAACTGAAAGTAAAACGCAGCGAACAATTTCAAACTATTTGGAAATTATTCCGGAAGGCTTCTGGCCTCTAGATACTCGACGTGGCTTGTAATTGTGGACGTTTTCATTTTAAATGCGCTTATGATTTCAAATAGACTGTAACTTTGGGCGAACATGATTAGTGTTTCAATGTGCTATGCTACTTTTCATGAGGTGACTATTAGATTTTAATCAACAACATCACAACACTATACATAACTTCACGCCTTTATCCCCGAAGGGGTAGAGATGTATTACACACCCATACTTAGCCAGTTATGTTTCGGTTCCAATGTAATAGGGGGCGAGCCTATTGCCATCTACCGAGCATATTATTAAGCAAGCAATAATTAATATTTTTAATGAACACATAACTTCGAAAAGTCATAGGTGTGTGCCCGGGGTATCTGCGGATCGATCCCGGACCATCGTATCGGCAGCCCATTACGTACACCACTGCTGGACTATCGCCGCTTCTTTAAAAATATTGGAAGAGAAGAGTAATTCCAGCAAAAGACAGACTGTTGGACCTCAATTTGTAGACCGTGTTATCTTAGCGTCGACGTCAGACGGCGCAAGTCGAGGCAACTTCCTGACTCGCTGACGTCGCGCTCATAAGTCTGGACACCGACCAACTAACCAACTTACACCATATATCATGCAAGAATAAAAGGCGAAATAATTCACAGCCTTTGTTTTTCTTTAAAATAATAAATGTTCCTTAAACTATTTTAACAAATTAGTGCCGAGCCCGTTATCAGACAGAAGTTGGTTGGTATTTTTTGTTTATGTTCTTTTTAGTTAAGATATACTGGTTTTTGGGGAAATTTGTGGTCCGGTATAGGTACTATAGTATAGTGTTGTAATTCGCAGGTTTAAAGGAATTATGTTTTTAGTGTTATTTGTAGTTTCTCCAAGCTATCCAAGCAGTGTAGGCTAACCGTAATTCACATAATCCTACTGGTTGTAGAAGGCAAGTGGAAGGATACTACGGTGATTTAAGTAAGTGCCGAATCCCTTTATAGGTGAGTCTGACATGCAATCTAGAATCACAGAGAAGCGAAGCTGATCGGATGATGATCATGTCAGCCTAGAGACGTTCACTGCTGGACATAGGCCTCCCACAAGGTTCTCCAAACATACCGATTTTCAGCCGCCTGCAAAAATATTAGATGCAGGAGTATAGTATTGTAATAGGTTGTTGAGACTGAATCCATAAACTTTTGTCATCAAGACAACTGAATACTATTTTCTTGAAAATAGCTATAATAAATATTATGCAGAGACCAGCACTGTAAGAGAAGGAAAACTTGATACAAACCCTATACCAACCCGTTTGGCCAGCGTGGTATAGTAGGCCAATTCCTCCTTTCAAAGGAGAGGCCTAGTCCAGCAGTGGACTGTTAAAGGCTGATAATGCAGCTATAATAAAATAATACATTAAACAATAATGTAGTCGTTAAATTTCCTTGTAATGTTTTTTTAAAATCTCCTATGTATTTCGCGCTATCAATCACTTGGGATATCGACAATTTTCGTAAATGTCACAAAAACGAAATGACAACAAAAGCCAGGTGATACGTAAAAAGAATTCTTGTCCCTTTGACTGCATAAGTACAAAAAATCTATCATCTCTTGACGCAATAGGGTGCCATATATCGAATTAAATCATTTATTTATCCGAATACAATAAATGCGAAAATGTGTTAGTTTGTTGTTATCACCTATATCATACCAAGATGTCCCTACGTTGCGTTGTGAAAGAGGGAAAAACAGACATACTTTATCATACAGGGTCGCGCAAAAGACCCTATAGAAATGCCTTATATTTTTTATGACATCGCCTGTCATTCTGATATTGAAAATTTTGTAGTATCTAATCAAATGTAAAATTCACTAAAATTAATCATGGACCGCTTTACTCTCCAATAACGTGGAATAATCCAATCCAATAAATTATTCTCCCAAAGAAGTGCTGTCATCAGTGATAAAAACTCAACGTGAATTTGACTCTGCAGCGTATTTTGGTCAAAGAATTGAAGATGTTTCCGTGTAAAACTCAGATGACTCATCAGCTGCTGCCTACTGATCACCGAGATCGTCTAGAGTACAGCCAGCGCGTCATAAGCCTCAATCTTGAAGAGGATATTTTTTCTTCAAAATTAATTAATTTGGGATTATTTGAAACCACAGACTCTCGCAGCTTTAAAAGAAAACATACACCAAGAAATAAGAAACATATCGTAGGAAGTGTTACGGCTAGTTATGGAAAATGTCATAAATAGGGCTCAAATGTGCTTCAACTCTGGAGGTCAACATTAAATAGACATCACCTTTAAGTTATAATGCAACTAAACTTCATGGCACAAATATACATATTTAAATAACTAATTAAAATAAATATTAGTAGCGTAAAATATAACTATTAGTTGTGGAATGCGGTCCTAATATGGACCACTGTTATATTTTTAAGCTTTGTATTTTTATAATATAATAGGTGGGGGGCATTTTCGTTTTTAAGCGACGTTTTCCAAAATTTGTACCTTGACTTCCCCCGCGGATCTCCTCACATGAAAGTCGGTCACGATTAAGTTTGATCGCTGTAATAGTAGCCTGCGTATTTCTCCAGTATCCATAATCATACGAGAACGGCGCTTCGTTATGACGTAAAAAGACATGTGAAATTATGTCAAAATAGAGTATTATTATATTTGACCTAATTTTACATGTCTAATGATATGCTTAAAGTAATGAGCAGTGCAAAAAGCCGGGATGCAAATTCACCGTTGTATACACGAAAGGCTTATAATGGTTCGAGGCATTTAGTTCTCGCTATGATGAAGTCACGTAAAGGATGGCCAACTTTTATGACATCCATCATGTTTTATTTTGGTGCATTGAACCGTATTTTCACGCGTCATTGTCTAAGTTAATAGTGTGAGGTACATGTTCTTAGGCTTAATATTGGACATGTTTTAGGTCACTCAGCGTAATAGAAATGTTGTTATAGGTCTGTGGTTTTTATCTTTTTCTGTATAATATTAGTTTATTTATAAACAAGTATAATAATGTAAGTTTCTTAAAACAATGCACTTGGGGTAATTTTTAGGCTGCCCTCACATTGGACGTCAGCGTTCCTCGAGCGTACGCTCGGCGTCCGTTCGGCGTGCACCCGGCGTTGACTTTGTACTACAAAACGTGAGGGAGGCCTTATTCTGTAGGTACCTTGAATTTTTGGTTTTACATCCGATCTGTATGGGTCTTATCCGAAAGCTCGGAGTCACCAGAGGGCGATAGAAAGAGCTATGCTCGGAGTTTCACTGTGAGATTGAATCAGAAATGAGGAGATCCGTAATGAGAACCAAAGTCACCGCCATAGCTCTCCAAATAGCCAGGCTGAAGTGGCAATGGGCAGGGCACATAGCTCGAAGAACCGATAGCCGTTGTGGCAGGTGGGTTTTAGAGTGGCGACCACGTACCGGACGACGCTGTGGGGATAGGCCTCCCGCAAGGTGGACCGACGATCTGGTTAAGATCGCGGGAAGCGGTTGGATGCGGGCGGCTCAAAATCGGTCTGAGTGGAATACCTTGGTGGAGGCCTATGTCCAGCAGTGGACGTCTCTAGGCTGTCCGATCTGTGGAAACAAATTTAATAGCACCTAATACGGAAGCAAACATTTTTGTATCACAAAATTGTTGTCTTATGTGGAGATCGAACCTACCGCATTGGCTAGCAACCGGCATTGTATTATATCGCACCCTGGCAAACGTAGTGTAGGACGCCCTTCGGCTAAGTGGAGTGACGATATACGCAAAGTGGCTGGCAGCGGCTGGACACTTAAGAAAATTGAACTCGGAGGCGTGCCATTGAAGAAGCCCATCTCCAGAACTGTGGCAGGCTGATGATGATGAAAGTATTGAACGGCGAGGCGTCTTAGCTTACACTACTCAATATCTGCGACAGATATTTTTATAAGCAAGGTCTGACTTTATAACTCGTGACCACGTTCGTGTAACCTATGCTGAAACCTCGTATTCCACATTCGTATAAAATCCAAGGAACATGTAGGAATATTTTGGAGTTCCACTCTTTGCATATTATATGGCTTGTTATATAGAGGGCCCTTGTAAGTGGTTCGTTGAAGCACATTGATCTTTGTGTTGCGTAAATTGGGACGAATCATACCGAAAGTGGAGTTATCTGAACTTTGATCTGGGATAAATGGCTGAATCGTTTTGGATAGAAACAAAATTGTACTCTTGGGCATCCATACAGAGTAAATTATTGCCTATATCTAAATATTTGTATCAAAAGAAAAGGTTTAAATTACTGTCAGCTAATAAGATAAAGATATTTATTTGTTTAACATGAGTATACAACTATACAAGTATATAATATATATGAATCTTTTTTATAGTAGGTAATAGGCGGCAAACGAGCAGACGGATCGCCTGATGGTAAGCAATTACCGCCGCCCATGGACACAAAACACCACAGGAGTCACAAATGCGTTGCCGCCCCTTGGGGATGGGAAAGGGGATAGGATGAGGAGTGGGATGAGGGAGAAGGAATAGGGGATAGGGCCTCCGACACTCTCACCCACTGAACAAAACGCAACAGTTTAGGTACTGCTACTTTACGTCGATTTTCTGTGAGAGGGTAGTACTTCCCCGGTCGAGCCGGCTCATTCATGCTGAAATCAGCAAGGCTCTACTACCGTTGTTTATCCATTGCTGAGTACCCATTGCACAAACTCTACTTAGTTTGTGACTGGATGGTGTTGTCTGAATTTGGTATTGTTTTATTTTTATTTTTTATTATACATACATGGGCATGCTAGATCTTCACAATATATTAATAAGCAGTCATGTTTAGCCATTACGGCACACATAAATCTATTAAAATTACGATATTACATTAAAACCTAATCATAGTTATACATGATATCGAACTTAAATAAAGACCAAGTGAGGGTAGGTGCCGAAACCCGCACTTCCACAAGACGGCGCTGAGTTCTCATCAGACTCGCCGCGACCACGCTCGGTGCAAGACGAGCGAAACGTCGGAAACAAATAGATATTTATACCTTAAATAAGTTAAGTTAACGCAATTAAGACCCGCTAAATTATTTTGTATGGTGTATTCAAATCGCAAAAGTTTAAAATCGATTATATCAAATATGAACAAAATAATTCTAATACAGTTTTACAAATTGCATAAATTATTACATTACATACAATTTATTTTGTATGGTATATACAAATCGCAAAAGTTTAAAATCGATTATATCAAATATGAACAAAATAATTCTAATACAGTTTTACAAATTGAATAAATTATTACATTATATAATAAATTATTACATCACTTTGGAAGTAATTTTGAATTATTTATTTATGTTACACGTGTTACACTTTTACACGCGTATAATAATTTTATTATATAAGAAAGCTTCCCGTGCCTACAAAGATCAGGTTCATATTATTGTAGACATCAAAATATTTCTTTGACAAGCTTTCGAAGTAAAGAAAATTTATAAAACTAAGTTACCTGTGCGTTTTTATATTGAACTAGCTGACGCGGTGAATTACGTACCGCCTAAAGGCCTATTCACACATATCAGTGAAGTCACAGTTCCGGCACAGTACCGGCACCGTGATAATTATTCTTTCATACATTTTCTATGAACGTATCCACACCTGTCAGTGTCAGTGACGACACAGTACTCTCAGTGACAGTGCCGGCGCCGGCGATCACGGACGTAATCGGTGGCGACGATATTTTTTGTCGGATCACGGACGCCGGTGTCCGTAAAACAAAATGCAGGACGAGCGACTGATAGAATTGGTTCGTGAAATAATGTTTTGTATGATTTGTCTCATTTTGAGATTATTGCAATAGCTAGAGCTTTCCGGCATTCTAAAATATTGAAAATATTTATTTTCGTCTTTAATAAATTCTTTGTATAATGTTATGAACTCTCCTTTTGTTGCTTTTAATCGCCATGCTTCTTGCACCCATTTTCTTTTTTTTCCTTGATGCTGCTCTTCTTCTTCTTCGTCTAAAGTAATGGCTATAATTGCTAGTTCCGTATTGTTGAATAGAGCCATACCAAAAATCATCACCAACTATCGTCGCACCGTGCTCAGTGCTTCCGATCCGCGCACTGATATGTGTGAATTGAAGCACTGCCGCCTCACTGTAGCACTGAAACTGAACTGTGCGGACACGTTGCCGGAACTGAGACTTCACTGATATGTGTGAATCAGCCTTAACAGTTGATTCTTTAATTTGTCTTTTTAATTTTTCTCTACGTAAGAACCATCCTCGTACTTCATGAAATAGTATGAAAAAGAATTGCGAAATCGGTTCAGTCGCTCTCGAGATTTGCGCTTAGCAACAAATTCAGCGATTTTTCTTTACAAAAAAATCTCCCGCATTGGGACTAAATCCTTTGTCGCGGGGTTACAAACATACAACTAGTGGACACAATGAACACCCAGACTAGAAACAACAATTTGTGAAGTACTTAAGGCGCTGAGTACAGCTACTGAGTTCAGCTGTAGCTGTCACTGACGGATTGTATACATAAGAAAGAGAAGCGCGACGACGACGGGACGTTCAGAATGAGTTATTTATCATTAAATACATTAATCCTTACAAATATCTTATTCCAATCGATTAATAAAAACAACAGTTCCCTTTATTATTATATATTACATCACTGTTATTAATATTATCAAGATTTGTTTATAAATAATACAGTTACAATTGCTACAATTTCAATTTAAATGGTTATTTTATGGTTTTTTTATCGAGAAAATTTACCGAAAACGTGTTTTGAACACAATGGTCCCCCCATAAATATGATCAAGATTAACATATATTTTTTTAGCTGCTCTAAAATGTATAAATTTGGCTAAAAAACTGTTTTGTGAAGCCTATTTTGACTTAGTACAGCGCCTTAAAGTGTCACCCGACGCAGTGTCAAGCGGCGAGACGGCCGCTTAAACCACTACGCCAACCGTGCAGTTATGAGTAAATTTTTCAGGCTAGGCCACATCTGCGACCACGACCATTGTAAGCTGGTCGAAACATTTCAGAAAACAGACGAGAGATACTTAAAAGTGCTTAGTTAAAGCGACTGAGACACATAAATAACTAGTCTTATTAATGTTTACCAGTAGTGAAATATTAAAGTTAGTTCAAATATGCTTCTCATATTTTAAGCATATTTTAACTAACTTTAATATTTCACTACTTGTATGCTTCTCATAAGGCAGCGATAGCCTAGTGGAGATACCAACGGACTGCCATGCATAGGGTATCGGGTTCGAATCCACGGCGCGCACCACTGACTTTTCGGAGTTATGTGCGTATTGAATTGTTAACTATCGCTTGTCTCGTGCCTCGGAGAGCACGTTAAGCCGTCGGTCCCGGCTGTCTTGAAGAACTTTGACAGTCGTTATACAGCGTCAGTACCTCTAAAATAAACTGACACTAGTCTAAACCATGGAATATCGCTATCCCTTCGGGTTGCAGAAGTCAGACAGGCAGTCGCTCCGTGGAAAAGCTAATATTCCGCCTAATCCGGTTAGACTAGAAAGCGGACCCTAGGTTGAGACTGGGAGGATGGGGATGATGAAAATATGCTTATCATGGCATACCTACTTAGCATGTTTATTTTCCAGATATTTCGTAAACTATTAATAATAACGACTTATTTATGCTTTAGTCATCTTCAGCATGAAAAACAGACTGAAAGGCGGGAGATGCACATCTCCCCTTGAAACCTATTTAGCGAGCGAGAAAGCTACAAAATTCTATCACATAAGAAAGGGACAGTAAACAAATTACCGCCCGTCGTAGGTATGTTGCTGCAAAGAGTTTATATTTTCTTTACACGTCGTAACCGCAACTTGAAGTTTATCGACATTTTATTTATTTTTATTTATTTTATTTTTATTTCTTTATGCACAAAAGAAGTGTACACAGGCGGACTTAATACCTTATGGCATTATCTACCAGTCAACCTGGGTGGTGGAGAGATAAGTGTGGTAGGTGCATTTAACATAGTGTAGAAATGTTTTTAATGTAAAAGGGAAATATACAATAATATAAGAGAACCTAAGTACGCAAAAACAAATGACGCGATATAGAGTGAGCGAAACAATTGTATAAATAAAGTAAATACAAAATTATATTACATAAGAGTACATAACAAATATACATACACATATAAATAAATACTAATACATATGTGTATAACCATATACAATATACAAATATATATAATTATACAAATATATATATATATATATATATATATATATATATATATATATATATATATATATACATATATAAATATAATCTTAATATATAAAATCCTTGCGTTACTGACTGACTGACAGACACGCTACAGCCGAAACTATTGGGCGCAGGAAGCTGAAATTTGGCATGTATGTTCCTTGGGGACCGTAGGGGTGCACTAAGAAGGGATTTCCCGAAATTCCCACGGGATCGGCCAAAACGGGTAAATTTAAAAATAAATGCAGGCGTAGCTGCTGGCGTCCTCTAGTATACTATATTTGATGAGAATGATGGGTTGATTCCTTCAATTTGTTGAAGAGAATTTCTCGTACTTTCATTTTAAATGCATAACGGTTGGTGGACATTCTGACTTCAGGAGGCAGCCTATTCCAAAGCAGTACAGCTTGTACTATGAAAGAAGAGTTAACGAAAACAGAAGAATGTGTGGGACACTCAAGAAGTAAATTATGAGAGGAACGAAGGGCTCTATCATGAGTAGAAGAGAGATATTGAAAGTATTTGGTCACGTAATCAAGGGGGGAAGAAGAATGAAGAAAAGAAAAGAGTGTAGTAAGAGCACGCAAACTACGGCGCTGACGGATAGGTAACCATTTTAATTCGGAACGAAAAGTAGATACATGATCATACTTACGAAGATTGTATATGAATCGAATGCAGTTATTCAGAAGCCGGTCATACTTCTTGAGATATTCTGCATTCAGGTCATAATAACACACATCACCATAGTCGATTAAGGGAAATAAATAAGGTCTGCACAAGCATGGTCTTAGTTTTGGGCGGCAGGAAATTCTTGAGACGATATAAAGCCCGAAGGGTACCGGTGACTCTCTGACTTACGTCGGTAACCTGGGGCTTCCAGTCGAGAGTGGCATCTATATACAGTCCCAGGTCTTTGACGACTGGGCTGAATGGAATAATTAACCCATTGAATGTGACTGGCGGTAGGGATGTTAGGTTTAATCTGTTTGTCATGCGCTGACTGCCTACTATTATAGCCTGACATTTAGCTGGGTTAACGTCAAGGCCGAAATCATTGCACCAAGCCAGGATGGTGTTCAGGTCTCTGTTCACATCAGCTATCGCTAATGTCACGTCCTCCACTCTCGCCTGGGAATATAACTGCAAGTCGTCGGCGTAAAGATGATACGAACATCGAAGTTTAGGGGTCAAGAAGTTGATAAAAATAGAAAATAGTAAAGGAGAGAGTATGCCACCTTGAGAAACGCCAGAGCTAAGGTCACGCCAACTTGATGAGGTTTCATCAATGCGGACAGCCTGCTGACGTCCCTGAAGATACGTTGAGAACCAGTCCAGCAAACCAGGTGGGATCATGAGATAGGAAAGGATTGATAGAAGGATATCGTGACTGACGGTATTAAAGGCGTTCGAAAAGTCGACTAAGGCCAACACTGTGACCTTAGTCTCCTCCATGCCCGCCCTAATATCGCCAGTCACTTTAAGGAGACCGGTAGAAGTGCTATGTCCAGGTCTGAAGCCAGATTGGTACGGACTTAGAAGCTTATTTTGGTGTATAAAGTTGGACAGCTGCTTATTGACACAAGCCTCTAGCACTTTGGCTAAAAATGATAAAATGGAGATAGGTCGAAAATTACTAGGGAGTGTAGGATTCGGAATTTTTGGCAATGGGATAACAAAGGCACCGTTGTCAATGGAAAAATTAAAGATGTGGGATAAAGGAAGGATGAGGTGATCAAGGATAAGGGTGATCATACGACGGCTTATGCCATCATATCCCACCGCGTTGGACTTTATGGAAAGGATAGTTTTCTTGACCTCACCTGGAGTGACTGGAGAAAAATTGAGGGGAGTTACGTCGGGCCGAGCTAGACCAGCCAATTGATCAACAGTGCGACGTCTGGTTTGTAGATCCAACTGAGCAGTAGAGGATAAATGTTGGTTTAGATCGTCCAAGCCAACCGGCATCTGAGAATCAATATGACGTTGTTTGCCAATACCTAGGGTCCCGAGGAACTTCCAGAACTTTAAGAAAAATAAAATGACTATAAACTAAACACAAACTTAAAATAAAAAAGTAAAATACATATTTCCGAACGCCACTCTAATGTCAAAAGTAAGTTGACATTGACAACTTTGACAACTCGTAATGAGCATTGGTAATGAGAAAGTTGAGAAACGTAAACAAAACATTTTACAAGAAGAGGGTGTGTTATAAAGATTAAATAACTAGTATAACAAAGATACTGTGGCGTAAACTTAAAAGAAACAGATTCAGCGTTGAATAAAAAGTATGGAAAAGAGAATTATACAAGGAAATACATAAAGAGAAGGCAATTTACGCGGAATGTTCTTTGCGGCGTTTGTAGTAGCTCCAGAGGGTGCTGCGTTCCCGTCACCGTCCTTGGTCCCCGATGAAGTGGTGCTTGCTTTGAGATACTTTTGCATCAGCCCGCTTAGCTCAACGTCGGCAACTATCTTGTGGCGGCTTCCATCCGTCGCCTTTATTATAATATTGCCATCCTGGATCCAGCAAGTTTTGATGCCAAAATGTGATCGGGCCTTGCCAAATACAGCTTGTCGTGCTTTGGTCAGGAATTCTCTTAACGACACCGATGTTCCCTTGAGAGCTGTTTTGGCGCGCCATACAGAAGACCTGATGTCCACTTTAGTGAACCGAACAAGAACGGGCCGCTTACTGTCCTTCTTGGAAGCACCAATTCGGTGGCAACTGCTCAGATCAGCGGCAGCTATATCATTCAGCTGAAGCTTATTGCGTACCAAATCCAGGATGGTTGGAACACAATTCTCCCCTTCAGCTTCTGGCACACCCAAGAAGAGGAGGTCCTTACGTCGATGCCTTATTTCCATGACGTCAAGCTGCTTGTGGCATTCCTGGATCTGTTGACGGAGTAAGCCGAGCATGTTGAAGACTAACTCGCGGAAAGTTCTAAACTCTTCAGCAACACGCGCCATAGTGTCCTTAGAAGAACCCCCGCTGTTTAACTGAGCTTCAAGAGCCGCCATCCTTTTTGTAAAGGTCTCCTCTAGACTCCTCTGTGCAGACTCAATGTCTTGTAATTGTGACATGATGGATGATGGATTTATTTTCTTTGTGTGATGTGATATGTGCAGGTGCTTATCTGGCAGGTGGTAAGTTCTACACTTATTAATGAAGTGTCATCAACACAATTCCATAAGTGCAATGCTAAACGGAACTGTTACGCACTATTTTATTAAAATACAGTTAGGAAATACTGGTAATTTAAAATAAATTCTATTTTTAAAATGGCAAAGACGTGGTCACTTTTTCGTCACCTACCGCCGAAAACGACATTTTATGTCGGATAATATATTTTCCATTAATAAATCGAGATTGCCGACCGAGTTAATTAAATTTTCTACTTAACGGTACAGCAATCGCCTTGTGAGATCTTTTCGAACTGAAGCCATCTTTAATTAGTTATAGTTTTAATTATTCACACTCTAGCTTTAGCCTAACAGACGGACCAATATACTGCTAAGCAAGGAGTGGCGGGTTCGAATCTGTGGCGTGCACCAATGATGTTTCGTAGTTAGGGTTAGTTATATGCATCCTTTACTTCATTTGCTTCAATTGATAATTAATTATTGTTCGCTTTCTAAACGGTGATTGGAATATATTATGAGGAAACCTGCGTATCTGAGAGTTTTCCATGATAAACTAGAAAGACATCTGTCAACATCTAAAAGTCTGTTCTGCTGCACTTAGCCAGCGTGGTGGAGTATGATTTCTCTCATAGCGTGAAAAGAGCTTTTGTCCAACAGTAGGTCAGGTTATAAACAAGGCAGCTGATGATAAAACAACCATTAGAGTTACACAGGTAAGAAAGTATAGAACCTCTACATATATAGGAAACTGAGCGGGCCTGTCTGTGACTTTAAACAAACCATGTTTTCAAGGAAAACAGTCAACATCATACCAAGGCATAAAAAACTTTTTTTTAATTTTGTACATCGTTATTTTGTTATTTCTGTTTATTCCAGGATCAATAGAATGGTTGAACCGATTTTAATTAAAGAAAGGGGAATTTGTAGAGCTTTATATTCGGCTGTTGTGACCAAATAGGTGCTGCTATTGTCCAGAAATCAATAATAACCCGGGGTGAATCCAAGGGCCACAGAATACAAAATTGTATTATTTACTCGTGCTACCTACGCTACGTCTTAAATGTATAATCATATAGCTACCTACCCATCTTCTAAGTCCAACGCAATTTGCCACAATAATTATAACTTTTTATAAGTAATTAGTACGATGTGATAATCTTGTGCTCTCACAGTAATTCGGGGGATATTTGGATCCCGAGGGATCCGCCAGAGTGACTTAGAACGTAATACGACACCGCTCAAGTTCATAACTTATTTCATTAATCGATATTGTGTTTATGGAGTGCCTTTGGGATGCATTCCAGCCTCTTTGGTACATTAATTTTTTATGTTAGTTGTATAGTTAAACATGAGCAGATATAATTATTGAATTAAACAACTATAATGCTTTGAAATTATTTTAAACTTTCGCGACTTGACGCGAGAATAGAAGAAGTACAATCATGAAATATGTTAATAGGTTTGCGAATTGCTATATATATAATAATAATATATATAAATTATATATACAAATTGCTATATAGGTACACACACTAGTATTTATCAGCCAATCGCGTAAATAATGGAAAATTAAAAACAGAGCTGGAAAATGCAGTCTATTGGCCACGGCGTATCAGATTAGGTTACACCAATCATTTCCTGAAATAACTAGACCTCAATCTTACCTGTGACAGCTCAAGAAAACAGAAATAATTTCACCTTTATTTTCAAATGATTACATGACTGGAGAGCCTTCACATTAATATTTGTACGACAAGCGAATACCGAGTTAATGAATTGTTTAATAATGCACCTTTGATACACAAAGTACACAAATTCTTGTGTTTACATATGTGTTTAAGAACCTTATCATATTATGGATATTTCCGAAATCGTATTCATAAATATCAGTCACCCTCCTTTGCATGATAAGGGCTCCTCTCAAGGGAGTGGCCGTACACTCATAAGGTTATGGTGAATAGGTAAGTGGGTCTGTTATTATCCGGATGAAACTATGGACAAATATTATAAAATAGCTGGTTTTATGCTGCATGTATGTAGTATTAGATTTATTAATATGTAAACAAAATAATTTTCAAAGAAATTTATTGGTAAATATTTTTGGTTTTTCAAACAATTTATACAAAAATATCTACGTTATTACTGAAATGTTTACTGAGATATATTTGAAGGGTCGAAATATCGCTATTTTGACCTTGTTGCACGTGATCAGTGCAATCAAGGGCATCAAAACTGAATTGTATCCGTGCCTGTAAGTTACAATGAAAGTTTAAGTTCGACATCTACGCAAGGGTTTGTATTTCACACACTTTTTGTCTAAAGCTGCGGAATTCGTTACAAACTGTACGACAAAGTCTAATTGACTATCATCTTTAAAAATTAACACAATTAAAGAGTTTCTTATTTGTAAGTTTTGTGCCACTGAACTTTATGAAGAGATGGAATTATGTAAAGGATATAGATAAGCCCAAAGCCTAGCTAGGTGTGTTCATAAATAATTTTATCACCCGCGTAGCCAAAAAGAGAAATAACAGTAATAAAAAAGAAAAAAAACTACTACCAAAAAGGCATACCTGAAGCGAAATAACGAATTCAGCTCCGCGCAAAACTAACGTCCCAAATTTTTCAACATAAGAAATTTAATGAAACAAAGGATTTTCTTTCGTCCAGTGAATTATTATCAAATAAAATACTGGCGACACGGAAGAAAAGTTACAGCCCCTGAAGGAGCAAAGGGATGGGCTGGACGGTGCGTCACACGAGATTTTATTACTCGAAACACAAAGGAGTGTCTCTCACGAGAGCCTTGTGGGACATACACAAACAAAAAATAGCGCTCCAAAGAAATGTGAATGACATAAATCGTGAGAATGTATCACTCTTAGTTTTTAAGGTGTATTGTAACGGCCGGTCCGGTCGGGCCAACTGGCTGGATTGTGTTGCGTGTTTGGAATTGATATTAGCGTTTGCATGTGAATTAGTTAGATACAAAACATTACATGCACTGGTCTAGTAACTAAGTGTCAGTTCAATTCTAATAAGTCACATAAGATCAATTCTGAGTGGTAAAACTCAGTTAGAAATAACCTGATTAAATTGAGCAGCGGTAGCCCAGTGGTGTACGTAACGGACTGCCGAGACGATGGTCTCGGGTTCGAACCCCAGGTACCTCACACTTTCTTTCTCTCCTTTTTTACTATTGTCTACTCCCATTACTTAATTCATTATATTATTGTTTGTATGTATGTATGTATATATATTATAGTATATATATTAGTGTATTTGTATACTATAGTGTGTATTCGTATTTTGTTTGGTATAATTTCATTACTCCGCCAAAACTGCCCTATGTCTGGCTCCTTACTTCTCTTTTCCTTATGGGTTGCCTGTAAGAGATTGCTTTTTAGCGATAAGGTCGCCGTTTGTGCAATATATACTTATATGTTGTAATTCCTATGTTAAATTTAAATTTGGTGTACAATAAAGATTATTATTATTATTATTTGTTTCTTTTCCTATTTTTCTCAGCTCTTGGCTGGTATAATCTACATTTACGGGTGGGCACCAAGTAAATGCAGAGTGTGTATCTATATTATGTTGTAGGTGTGGTTTCAGGTGTGTCGTTTTCGTCTAGTGACATGAATTTCCGAACAATTCTGCAGGTATTCAATATGGCGGCTTTCTGGAGGTTTATATAAAGGCTTTCTTTGAGGTCAATTAATTTGAGGCTATGATGGAGGTATTTCGGGATGACACCAGTCGTAGAGATTACGATAGGGACGATATAAACTTTACTCTGTCGCCAAATTCGTGCTACTTCTTCTTTTAATTCTGAATATTTACTTATCTTTCGCTTATAGTTTTTAGTATATTGTGTGTATTGGGAACAGCAATATCTATGAGATATGTAGTTTTATTATGTTTATCAACTAGTGTTATGTCAGGTCTATTAAAATGAATAGTTCTGTCTGTTAGGATGGCGCGGTCAAAGTATAGCTTATGAGTGGTGTTTTCAAGGATAGTTTGTGGTATGTATTTATAATACGGTGTGGTAGTGTCTTGGATGAGATTATGTTTTAGTGCTAAATTTTGATGAATGATATTGGCTAATTGGTTATGTCGGTGTGTGTAGTCGGTCTGTGTGAGGGTAGTACAAGCTCCGGTTATGTGTTGGATGGTTTCGGGTTGAGTATGGCACTTACGGCATTTGTCATTTGTAACAGTAGGGTCTTTTATTATAAATTTTCTATAGTTTTTGGTGTTTATGATCTGATCTTGGATGGCTATTATGAAACCTTCTGTTTCTGGGAACAAGTTACCTATCTTCAACCATTTATTTGAAGCTACTGGATCTATATGAGTCTTTTCCAAGTCATGTGGATGTCGGCCGTGAAGTGTTTTATTTTTCCAGTTATCTATTTTCTGTGTCTACACATCGCTAGTGCTCGCAATTTGGGTATTAATTGGTTCGTGTAGGTTGAGTGGAGTGTAGTTCAAATCATTTTGGGCGATAGCTTTATGAATGTGGCTTGTACTTGTTTTTGTGAGAAAAAAAATGATTTCAGATGGTGTACTTGTTTCTTCCAGAGGTGGTTGATATCTATAAAACCTCGGCCTCCATTCTGTCTTTTGATAGTTAATCTTTCTACAGCAGATTTTGGGTGCAAATGATTGTATTTTGTTAACTTGGTTCGTGTTTTTCGTTCTATTTGTTCTATGTCTGTTTTAGTCCATTTAATTACGCCGAATGAGTAGGTCAATATTGGAACGGCGTAAGTGTTAAGCGCTTTTATAAGGTGTTTGCCGGTGAGTTGTGTTTTGCATAGGGCATTTATTCTTATTTGGTATTCGGTTGTTAGCCATTTTTTTGATTGTGGTGTGGTCTAACCCTTTCAGTTGTTTATAACCTAAATATTTATAAAGATCAGTCGGTTCCATCGCTGTAATTTTGTTAGTATCGTCAATTGCGTAGTCACCGCCTCGTACCTTGCCTCTTATTATATGCAGTGTCTTACATTTATCCAAGCCGAATTCCATATTTATATCTCTACTAAACTCTGATGTTTTTGCTAAAAGTATTTTCATGTCTTTTTCTGATCTGCATATAATTTAATATCGTCCATATATATAAGGTGTGATATAACTGTTTCTTCTGTTTGATATTTAATGCTATATCCGGCTTGATATCGATGCAGTAAGTGTGAAAGTGGGTTTAAAGCTAGACAAAACCATAAAGGACTTAAGGAATCACCTTGGTAAATGCCTGTCTTAATTGATATTTGGCGAGTTCTAATTATAGTGTTGCGGTTAGTTAATTGTAAAGTTGTTTGCCAATGTGGCATAATGCTACGCATAAAACTAGTAATCATTGGATTTATTTTATATATTTGCAAAATTTGTAATAACCAAGAGTGGGGTATACTGTCAAATGCTTTCCTATAGTCGATATATGTACAATGTAAGTTTCTATTTTTGACTGTGGCATGTTTATGAATAATTGAATCTATAATGAGTTGTTCCTTGCATCCCATATGGCCCCGTCTGCATCCCTTTTGCTCTTCTGCTATAATGTGGTTCATTTCAATATGTGTTCTTATTCTATGAGCTATTGTTGATGTTAAAATTTTGTATATTGTAGGCAAACACGTAATGGGCCTGTATTCAGACGGTTGTGGTGAGTGTTTGCCTTTTGGTAACATATAAGTTATACCGGTAGTCATAAATTCAGGTAATTTCTGTCTATCTAATATAATAAGTGTAAAATTTTTGGCGATGGATTTGTGTAACGTTGTAAGTTTTTTGAACCAGTAATTGTGGACCTTATCTATCCCAGGTGATTTCCAGTTATGGAGTTTGCTTGTAATTGAATTTATGTCGGTTTCTGTTATTTCCTCAAATTCCATCTCATCTATTGTATTCCATTTGTTTTTTTCCTGTAAAATCCAATCAGCTCTATTGTTATGTCCAACCTGTTTCTCCCAAATTCCTGCCCAAAAATCTTCAAGTTGCGTTTTCGATGGTAGTGTTGTATTATCTGTCATTGATTCATCTAATTGTGGATTGCTTAAGTTTCGGTAGAAAATTTTTTCATTTGAGGTAAATAAAATATTATTATTTCGTCTTTGTTGAGCCTTCTTATATCTTCTGAGTCTATGGACTTTTAATGCTAATTTTTGTTTTAGGGTATCTAAATATTCTTCTGGTTTTCTATTGTCATTTTCATGCCTTGTGTGAGTATTCCTTGTCTTAAATATGTGTTCAACCCTTTTCATTACTTTCCTCGATCTATTGTTATTAATATATTGCGTGAGTCTACCACAATCAGCTCTCAGTTTTTCTATGTCCTTTTCTAGTCTAAGTTGCCATGCAGGTTTATTTTGGTCTTTCGTTTTTACATTTCTAGAATGGTCTGTTATTCTGTAATTAAGTTCTTCAGATATAACAAAGGCTGTGCAATATATTAAGGTGTGTAAGTCTACTAATTCTGTATCTTCTGTGAAAAATTGATTTAATATATTATTATTGAATAAGCTTGTTAGTAAAGTGAGTTTATTACCGTGTATTAATTTTGGTAGTTTTGTACGAACGCACGGATCCAGTCCAGAGTACAGTGTGAGTATTGTTCTAAGCTTATCATGTAGTTCTTGAATATGTGTTTCGTGAATGTTGTTGCAGTCTACTATTGTTTCTATGTCGTTCTCTAGCGTTAGTGTAAATGTTTCAGTCTGAATCGAAGTGTGAGATGTTTGTGTGTGAGTGTTTGGGAATGAATGCGTATGTGAACTAGACCGAGTGCCGTATGTTAATTGAGTTTCAGTTTGTGATTCTGGGTGTTGAGTATTCAGCATGGGATTACTCGTTTGTGTCGTATAATTATCATCAATATTGTCATCTATCTCATGTTGTAACTGTATTCTAACTTCTTCTTTTAATTGGTTTAGAGTATCTTGTGTCAGTGATTTGTTTCGTATAATTGTTCTTCTCTGATCGGCGACTCGTTGTTCGGTCACATTGACTTCGGGGTACTGTTTTGAAAAGAGTTCGTGAAGTTTTTTCCTATATGTGGTCATATCTGTCTCTAATTTAGTAATTAAGTAGTAGGTTCGCATGATGAATATATTTACTTCTTTGCTCCAAGTCATGCGCTTCCTAGGTTTGCCAGCCTTAGTGGACGAAGGTAAAAAGGCATTTGCCTCCCGCGTAACAGCTAAGGTTGGTGTGGGCGCTCCACGTGAATCATGATCCACGGAAGACACCGGAGTCGGTATGTATGAAGTTGTGGATGGACTGTAAGGTTCTGGTATTGAGACTGATGAGTTTAAGCTTATGTTATCGTCTGTGTTGTTGGCTGTAGTATCGTCGGGTGACCCGGAGGGAGCCCGCCTAATCAACTCCTCTCGCTGACGGTTCGTAAGCTGAGATACCCAGCGTCAGCTCCAGGTGTGCCCCGGCGATTGCCCCCGGGAAGCGATCCTATACGATTACTTCTTAATCTCATCTCCATAAAAATGGGTTTCTAGAGCCATGTTAGCCGCGCCAGTAGCATAAAATCGCGTGTCCGCCCCCCACGTGAGTCAGATGGTCGACTCGGACGTATGGTTGGATTATAGGGGGCTTATTATTACTATTATTATTATTACCTCGGGCACACACCTCTGACTTTTCAAAGTTATGTGTGTATTAAAAATGTTAATTATCGCTCGCTAAATAATGTGCCCGGTAGATGGCAATAGGCTCGCCCCCTATTACATTGGGATCGAACCATATCTGGCGAAGTGTGGGTGTGTAATACACCTCTGCCTACCCCTTCGGGGATAAAAGGCGTGAAGAAGATATGTGATTAAATTGTTCTTACTTATGGTACTGTGGTATCGTAATCTCTAACTGCCTGAGAATTATTAGCAGTATTTCGAGAGACATAGAGGCTTTAAGTCTTCACGTATTACAAATACATTAGTTAAAAATTACGGGAATTTGAAAGTGTTTGTAAAATTATACAATAAAAAAAGACGTTAATATATTGTCGCAGTTATAAGTACGTATGCAGCAGTAATAAGTAAAAACCATCTAAGCAATAAGAATGTACCACAATTTGAATAACCGATATATTACAAAGGTGCTACAATAAAACTATCCTTCCTTACTTTGATCATTCACTTGACTAGCTCTCAATATATCACATTGCCACCCTATTGGCAACAAGACTTCTCGAATCTTTTTATTAAAATCTATCAATCGTTGAGACACCTTCCCATAAAAGAGGAGGGAAAATCCAGCTTCAACTTAGCGTTTTTTTATTACCCAAAAATGGAAATTACGGGAACAGTTAAAGTGGGAGATTTACCGAACAATGATTACATTAAAAAGGTACTTTGCTATGCACCCTGTATGCTGAAGCCATTTCAATATCACATTTATCTTCGCCGCGGGGAAATCTATTTCACATGCACCTAATAATAATATGTCAAAGGAGGGATTTTGTGCCGTATATCTGGTTTGTGTATTGCAGGGTGTACAACATTAGTCATAGTGGGTGAGTAAGACTTTAGTGAAGAAGCATGGTTACATGGCTACGAATTAATTTTATATGATTGGTATGCATATTATGTTACACAAGTTTATATAACTAATTTTAGTAGGTTTAACTGACCGTGTGATGACGGATTAAGAATACTAAGTATCACCACGGCAGCGATAGCTGAGTAGTGAGACCGACAGACTGCAATGCAGAGGGTCTCGGGTTCGGATCCGCGGCACGCACCAATGACTTTTCGGAGTTAAATGCGTATTAAATTGTTAATTATCGCTTGCTAAACGGTGAAGGCAAACATCTTGGGGAAACCTGCATGTCTGAGAGTTCTCCATAATGTTCTCAAAAGACATGTGAAGTCTGCCAACTCGCACTTGGCCAGCGTGGTGGACTATGGCCTTACCCTTCTCCAAGTGAAAAGAGGCCCGTGCCCAGCAGTGGGACAGTATAAAGGGCTCTTGATGGTATGGCACCATCCCTTGTTATTCCGTGGTTGTCGTAAGTAGCAAGCTTCTTTGGCAAGAGACGGAAATATTATGTCCATCTTTATACCAACTCACCTACCCCGTTAGTGTTAATCTTTTTACTGACTCGCAATGCTAAGTACTGTGACGGCCAAAAGTGGACTGCGATACTAAGGCTGTATGATGAGGATGATGAACTTTTATTAATAGTTGACCAAGTATTAGATTTACTCAGCTCACTTATAATATTATGAGTTGAGGATGACATAAATTAAGATTGATTGACGTCATTTTTGCAATATATAAAATACGGAGCAAATCATGATCATACAACAATCGTCCTTTCCTTACATAACAAGAAATCCTATTGATATACCTACCTTGGCCTCCTTTATGAAACCCCATTTTTCCGACATTTCAACTAAATTCAACTAGGATTAATATACTTATAACTTAGTGTCAAAGGTTTAGATCTTTATTAACCCGATTTATTTTATTTAAAACGCGACACACTCCGTATATTAATGTTGATCTACGTAATGACGGCGTAAGTAAATATTTTGACGACAAATCTAATTTGTCGTGTCGTCAACAATTTGACGTGCGGGAGATGCGTGCTAATCACGTCATGGCTAATCGGTTTGTTTCATGTCTAGAAGCTCGAGAATTTAATAATTATAGTGGATTATATTATTCAAATAAATCATAATTATGTTCTTGTAGTACTCATAGCTGGACTTAGCATCGGTTTTTAACTTTGCCGTTCATAATAGGTCGGCAAGTGAAGCAACGCCTGCACAGTATGGCATTAGCATCAGACCGCTACCGTGCTTTGGAGGGCATGTTAATCTGTCAGTGTTTTTTCCTCAGGACAGGAATCATAAGGTCATGTCCAAGGTTTCCAGGAAGCCTGAAAACCGACAACAGAGTGGGCCATACACCCACATAAAAAAGTGCTTGTGTCCGATTTCGTTTTCGAATGAAAGAATTAAATGTTTTTTTTATTATTATTTACACACTTTTATGTTTAAACACTCAAAAAGACACATGCATGTGCATAATACTCATAGTAGATATTGTGCTAACTTTGAAACTCGCGCAGCATAAAGAAACAATCTAGCATTTACCATACAAACTGACAATCTCAGCGAGAAAAGAAAATTTTTTGACGTATATTTACGTCTAAGAGTATCTCAAAATTGTGAATCGCGAGGTGCCTCGAGACTTTCAGTACTTAGTACTCTGATGTAAGTGTTGTGTGCGCTCGACCGAGCATTAACACCTACGTTGATATAACTTGTTTGAACACATAGAAAACACCTCCTGCTTGCTCATGGTAACTTGGTAGCATTGTTTTAAGTTTATGTTAATGATTGTTACTGTGATATTTATTCCTATTGTTGTTTGTTTGCTGTTGTAGTGTGTTACTTGACGAGTTGGAAGATTACATGTAAATGAGAGCTGGAAAGCAATTCCTGTTAAAAAAATAATATTCGTTCTTCTTTGGTCCGACTAGGAGGACGGTCGTCGTAGACGAAAGCGTTGGATGCAACCGGGATAACACTAAGATAGTGAATATACGAGGTGACAAGCTACCTGATGGCTAAACTAATGAAATATTGACTGCCTCCGAAGTTCAGTGGATAGCGTATGCGACTGCTGATCGGAGGTCTCGGGTTCGATTCCCGGGTCGGGCAAAAGTGTTACTGAGTTTTTCCGAATTCTCAGTAGCAGCATGGAGTCTGGTGATGTGCCCGGTAACGGCAAAAGGCCCGCCCGTATTGCGACCTAAAAAATTCATGGCGAAATGTAGGTGTAATGTTACTAATGTTACACCTCTGCCTACTCCTTCGGGGATAGAGGCGTGAGTCTAGAAAAATAAAATAATTAAAAAGATCATAAAAGATATATTGAGATCGATTCACATTAAAAGCGCTGCCTGTTGTGTGGAAAGTTATATATATCCATTTAACACTGTGTCGAGTGTTATGAGTTTGATCTCCACTGACTTAGATTAACCCACAAATGAAACATTTTGTTTGAATGTTCTGCGATATCAAAATTTTTTCTAGTGCAAGAGTTATGTTTTTCACATTAAAGCAAAAAATATCCGGAACCTTGAAGTAATCAAATTGGATGAAAAATATTGTTTTGGCTAACGAATAAATTTACTATTAAAATCAGCGATTAGACGAAGGGGAAGACCTAGGCAGACGTTCTCTGACCAGATTGGAGACATCCTAAAAAAGGACAGGTCAGAAGTACCCTAAACAGAAGAGCATGCACGAAATTTGATGGGAGTGAATGAAGCAAGTGAGGTATGTCAGGATCGTTGCAAATAGCGTTCCGTAGTCTCTGCCTACCCCTCTGGGAAACAGGCGTGAGTCTATGTATGTATGAATGTATATAAAATCAGCGATGCTCATGTCACTTGACTTTAAAATAAAAATCACTTTCCAAAGCTCCACAAATAATACCTGAGTACAAATAGTTCATCCCGCTGCAATTCTATTAGTTTACCCGCAGAAACCTGACTCCAGCAGTAACATCTTACGTAAATTTAATATCAGTCTGTTGAATTAGGGAGGATTCATATTCAAATTATTTCGGGCGTTCCCACGGCTCCTTGGTATCATTTTGGTTCCTCACTCTGAGATGCCGTGTTTACGTATTCCTAGCACAGTAATTTGATAGATCTCATACGTTGGTTCTGAATTTTTAAATTGGCTACTGCTAGTGTGGCAATCTTTTGAATGAGTTGTCACTGCGGCAAATGTATTCTCGAAAATTTGTTGGTGCGCTGATAATGTAGGCAACTGTTAAAATAAAAATTAATTTGCTTATGTAATTGATTACTAGTGGATTTCATTATATAGTGCTCATTTTATTTTAATGTAGACGATTTTTCCGATGGAAATTGCGTGAAATCCCGTCTTAGTGCATTCTACGGTGCTCAAGGAACACAGATGCCAAATTTCAGCTTGCGCCCAAAAGTTTTGTCTGTGCAATCTTTGTATGTCAGTCCGTCAGTAACGGAAGTAAACACATTATTTTCGTTAAGTTTTTATTTATGAATTAACTTTATTTGTCCAATTATGCTATCCCAGAAAGTATTTGTCGTAGTTCCCATATATATGCTGTCCCAGAGAAACATCACATATACATGGCCCTCTTTTCAAGCCTAAAGCCAAGCACTTCGAAAAGACATTGGTGCACGTCATGGATCGAAGCCTATCTATCCAGATACCAGGCTATCCTGGCTGGATATTTTTTTAAATATTATTAAAAATTATTAATTATTTTGATTTGGCCGAACCTAAAAACAAGTGTTACAGATGATAAGATGCTGGTTCACCTCTGATAGTGAACTATCGCGACCTTTAAGTGAAGCGTTTAATTCGCTCAGAAATTACGTCACTTTGTAAGGCCGTGCCTCCGTCATTAACCTTTTTAGTCCGGCCCAATACTGAGGTAGGATTGATGGTGTAGTTTAAGTGATGAGCTATTTTATTTAGGCTCCAGTTGTTTCATAGATTAGTACAACAAATTTTGGCATGTAAGGTTAAGAACATAAAATGTTTAGGCTGTCACGAAACAGTCTGCCTCACACAATTTATAGCAAGGGATAAAACATGCATTATTTATTTTTAAATGCTTGAAACTTATTATTTTTGTATATTTTTGACAAGCTATAACATTTATACAAATAGATATACTCACGCTTTTTTCCCGTCGGGATAGGCAGGGACAACAGAACGCCACTTGCTCCTATCCTTACAAACCTCGCGCGCTTCCTCTACACTCATTACTCTTTTCATACATGCTCACCGGTTTTGGGTACTTCGGACCTTTCTGTTTCTTAGGATGTCTCCAATTTGGTCGATGAATGTCCGACGAGGTTTGCCGCGACCGACTTTTGTCACATGTTTTGAGACATTTGCCTTATATATCTGATTCGTCATTCTTTCTTTACAAGCTATAAATATTTCGGAAAGTAACTTAATGGGCATCCATTGGATTAGGAGTCTTGAAAAAAATATGTCGCGATAATTTTAGCTACATTTTAGAGACCAAAGATTAGGTGGCAAAACGATCTTACCCTATTTGATAAAGAATGGGTAACAACAGCTCTCGATAGAGAAAGGTGGAAAGAGGCCTCCCTACTCGGGAGGCCTTTGCCCTGCAGTGGGACAAGTTAGGCTGCAAATAATAATAATAATAATAATTTAGAGACCAATGCTTTTATTTTCCTTTTAAGTGAACGATTTTCATTTTGTCACATAGTTTAAAAAATAATACATTATTATTTATTATTTGTAACTTACGATCATAATTATAAAATAATTCAACATTTAGATCGTCAATCATCTACGGTATACTGATAACCCTCCCAAAGGATCTCCACCTTGTCGTGGTGGGGGGGGCTCAGTAACCGTGGTGAGGTCCAACACCCACGGTGAAGCTAAGCGGGATCCCGGGAGGGGACGCTCCACGTGGACTTGCGTGGGGCCTGCGTAGGATGCGTCCCAGGGTGCGGGTGCGGGGGACAGTTCTGTCTGTCCCTCGCAGTCGGGTGCGGTGCGTAGGATGCGTCCCAGGGTGCGGGTGCGGGGGACAGTTCTGTCTGTCCCTCGCAGTCGGGTGCGGTTGCGGGAGGAGAGGTATGTCGGTGTTGTGTTGCCGCGCGCCCTATCTCCCGCGACCAAATGGGGGCGCACCATCGTTGCGTCGCGGTGGGGCCGCAGAGGAAGAGGAGATGCGGTGTTGCGTTGCCGTCCTCCCTATCCTCTGCGGCCGCTGGGTGTTTTGGCGGTGGAGGTCAACACCTTCATCCGCCGCCCAAGGGGGTTTCGTTCGGGGCGCGCTTGACCATCTGGCGGGCCAATACCCGTCGGGGGGTAACGAGGAATGCTTCGGTAAAACCCAACCCTGCGACACATGGGTACATGAGGAGCACGGGTTGGTTTTTAGTCAGTAAGAGGCTGACAGCCCCCTTCATCCTTCTTCCCCGCAGGGCGGAGGGACTTCATGAGGATTTTCCAACCCAACACAAAAAAAAAAACGGTATACTGATAAAAAAATATTAACTTAGCTACATATAAACAAGAAAAATTCACCTCACCCTTTTGTCTTACAATATTTCAGCATTTTATTAAACCGAAACTTATTACGTACGCACGTATCGCCCGCCCTATCATCCCTTATGACAAAAACAGGGACGCCACCCTAACACCCGCAGCAAAAACACGTATTAATAATAAAAATATATAGATATGCAAGTCAAATCTTCTTATCTAGAATAGAAAATCTTTCGGTGGATCCGAAGAGATCCCGCGATGGAAAAGGGATCAGATTTTAACTAGATTGAGTTTTATAGGATTTCTACCTCGAGTTGAATAGGTCTTCACAATATTGGCTGGCATGGCTTTACTCGTAATATGTTTCTTTTGAGTGTGAGTAAAGAGGCTTGTAATAAGAGAAGTATGTTCGTGTATGCGATGTTGTTTGGTTGTAATTGAATAATTGGCATTGGAGGATGTTTTATTTATGTACCTATGAGTATGTTCTGTTGAAACTTCATTATGTAGGGAGTAGGTGTTATAGGATAAAATATATACATTATTCTAAAATGTGTAGTACAAAGATATTACTTTATTTACAGATTGAGTGGAGGTTGTGGTAGGTATGTTTTATAAGTAACTGACAAGCTGATGGTACTCAGAGTAATATATTCATAACCTGGGTATTAAACCTGAAGAATTTCATGCATCATATGCCATGAAATAGAAAACAGAATATATTTACTAAATTCGTGGTCACAGTAACACTGACCAGTCTTTTACGGCCCGTTTCGTGTATGATCTATCCATAGATTTCGCTACTAGAGATATTTCACATAACCTCCATACAAAATATGTATGTATAGTCGTCAGATATTGCAGTTACGTGATAAACCCGTAAGCAATTAATATCGTACTAAAAGAGGTTGTTCGGATGTATTATTGCTAAAAGCATAAATACATTTTCAGTTAATCTAGCGAGCAAAACCTTATGCATTAGTAGAAATGGCGCTATGCTTAAATTCTAAAGCAATTTAATTCCGGACTCTATACCTATTGACTGCCATTTTAGTGAAACTGCTTTTAAACTGCGCGTCTTAAGGATCCTTATTTCAAAGGTACAGCTAATGAGTGCATTAGTTATTACACACTGCTGTACCTAATTGAGACCTCACACTTTGAGAGAGCTGTTAACTATTTAAAGTACCGAGCAATCGGCGTACAGAAGTAGATTACAATGTGAATCATTTAAAAACCCCATGCATGGCTTTGATTATTTTTTATTTTCTTCTTTATCTGAATTATTTTGATTAACGTTAAGGATGGCCTCACTCTTCTCATAGTAAGAAGAGACCCGTGCCCAGCAGTGGGACAGTATATTTACAGGGCTGATGATGATAAGGTAAAGCTAGTTAGGTTTATAAACTATGCTCATCATTTAATATCTCAAGCCCGTACTCAGAAACCTCTTGCCATGCATTCCATATAAAATAGGGCTTGATGTAAAAGCACTTTTAGGTAATTCGTTAAAAACTTTTTTATTTTAAAAGCGTTTCTATTTAATTTTTGTACCATATACTTTGTAATTTTCCTTTAGTTTTGAGCATTGCATGGCTCTGATTTCATTACATAAAAACTAATTGCGTTACTTAGAAGTTTTATTCTTACTTTTTAAAGCGTATTGATGATGTCCGCGGTTACACCTGCGTTATATAAGGCTACTGCTCCGCTCTTGTGGCTCATAGCGTGATGTTATATAACCTATAGCCTTCCTCGATAAATTACCTATCTAACACTGAAAAAAATTTTCAAATCGGACCGGTAGTTCCTGAGATTAGCGCGTTCAACCAAACAAACAAACTTTTCAGCTTTACATATAAGTATAAGATGATCAGGGCTTAGGTCTATTAAAATCGGATAGTCTAACACCAATTAGAGAAGTGTCGCACAATACAATATATTTAAAGCATTTCAGACACACCGTAGTCCATCTGCATCCAGTAGTCCATAAGCTAGCAAATAACGCAAATTACCTACTGCCCAGTCTCGACTGGTAATAACATTAATTGATTCCGATACAATGCACCTGATGCCTGGTAAATTACTTTGTATAAACTGTTGATATATTCATTATGGGGGAACAATGTACAATTGTCTTTTTGTGGTTTCGCAATTGATGAATTCGGTTTTCATATTCATATTTATGTAGGAAATGAGGTGATAATGTAATGTAAATATGTAATCGTATAAACCGATGTTACGGTTTTGCTGGCTTCATTCGGGAGCAAGGTTTTGGTACGGTAGTTGATGATTTGGTCGAAACGCTTCTTTTGATAAAGATGTACTTTATAGCGGCGATACTGCCCAGTAGTGTACGTAACGTCCGAGTCGATGGTCTCGGATTCGATCCCCAGTTACCCCGGGCACAGACCTCTGATATTTTGAAATGATGTGTGTATTAAAAATTTTAATTATCACTCGCTTAATAATGTACCCGGTAGATGGCAATAGGCTCGCCCCCTATTAATTCGGGACCGAAACCTATCTACCCCTTCGGGATAAAGGCGTGAAGTTATGTTATGTATGTTATGCACTTAGTGATGAGATTATATTATCGTGAAACAGGAATAGGCTAGTGTTCTAAGGCTTCCTGACCACTGGAATGAACAAGAGTGGAGCTGTGTCTACACAACAATAATAGACTAGACTATGCATATAACTTAACTAGAGGACGCCAGCAGCTACGCATGCATTTTTTTAAATTTACCCGTTTTGGCCGATCCTGTGGGAATTTCGGGAAATCCCTAAATAGTGCACCCCTACGGTCCCCAAGGAACATCCATGCCAAATTTCAGCTTCATGAGCCCAATAGTTTCGGCTGTAGCATGTCTGTCAGTCAGTCAGTAACGCAAGGATTTTATATATTACGATAAATAAATTGTTGCGCCTTTCTCAGTATGGCGGCAGTCTTTTCTGTTGGTACCTACCTCTGATGCTGTTATCTATCATTACTGAAAGTTACTTATATGTTTAGCCGAGAATATTCACATTATAAATAATATTAAATTTGTAATAAAAGCGATACTAAGTGTTGTCATCATGATTCTGCACTTTTAACTTTACTTCAATTAACTGCTTTCAAATACATCACGCACACCTATCAAAAGCTTTACACATCACTAACAGTTTAATGTTATTTCAAGGTAGTTACAAACTAAGCTTAGAGTTTAAAAGGCTCATGAATAATAACCATGGTTGGTCCATCAAATATTCAGTTTTAACTGACGTTAATGACCATTTGGTTAGCACGTGTGTACTAAGCTTAATTAAGTAAGCCTTCGCCCTAACGGTCCATTGTTGTGGAGCATAGCATACTCAAATAACTACTTAATGATATATATGTATAGCTCTTATGTGATACATACTGCTGAATAAATAAGCTAGCGTGTTGGGAGCCATATTGAGAATTTAAACACCGAATTCTTTTTTGTCGCCTCACGCCTTATCCCCGTGGAGGTAGACAGATGTAGTATTAGACCCACATTTCACCAAGTTATGATTTTTTCGGTCCCACGTGAAGCTATCACCGTTTGCCAGACTCCGTGTTGCTACCGGGAATATAGAAATCTCAGCAACACTTTCACCCGACGCAGGATTCGAACCTGGAACCTCTCGATCAGGAGACGCATACGCTATCCACTGGAGCCCGAAGGCAGTTTACGAATGTAATGTGTAAAAAAGTGAAAAACGTGCTATCTGTCCCGACGTTATACATGGTTTACACCAACTGTGGTACCACTGTACACCGTAACTTGGTCTAGATACACACTTGAGAAATTCTTAATGAATAACATACATGTGCATTCGAACAACTTCCCGCTAGACCACCACAAGGGCGAGAATCACTTAGCAAGACATCTTTGCTTCCAGTGCTACTTTATACGCACATTGATACTCGTATCGTATACAAAACCAGTTTCTAGTGTGACTATATGAGCGAGCCAAGGGATTTTTTTTCAAACTGGTCCAGCGCCGACTTGTCTGATTGTACAAGTTGAGCAATCTTTGACGTTGCCTCGCCGTTCATCACTGTTTCGAGTATTGTGGGCTTGATTCCCACGCGAAGCAATACTTCTTCTTCTTCTTCCTTGTCGGTATCACTCTTGACAGAGTGGTCGTGGTCATCATTTCAGGTGTTGGTGGCTAGCTTCACAACACGCCGCCACTCCTCCCTGATGGCCGCTTTCCTCGTGCATCCGTGCAGTGATGATGAGCCATTTACTGCCGCTTTAATCTGGTCAGTCCACCTCATAGGCGATCTTCCTCGTGACCTGGTTCCCCTAAATCCTTCCCTGGACCACGAGTCGCTCAATAGCCACTTCCCCTCGGCGGCATACGTGACCAAAAAAGGTGAGAATACGAGACTGTACCAAAGATGATAAACGCTGCTTGATGCCGAGTTCTCGAAGCACAGACTCGTTGGTACGGAATTCAGTCCACGATACTCCGAGCATTCTTCTCCAGCACCACATCTCTAGGACGTCTATCTTCTTCTTCTCTATGTCTCTTAAGGTCCACGTTTCTGCGGCGTACAAGAATATGGGCAATACAAGTGTCCGAACTAGCCGGATTTTTGTGGCTTTATATATGTTGCGATTCCTCCATATTTTCCTCAACTAGCCCATCGCAGACCTGGAAATGGCCATACGCCTCTTAACCTCAAGCAATACTAGGTATGTTTGATTCACAATAGTACCCCACTACAGAGGATCAATAGGATCCTAATAGAACGATATTTGATCATGCAACCAAATTTCGTTAGTACTGATATTTATGCATATGGAATGGTTCGGCATGAGATGTTCGCTCTTACTTTTTCAACTTTGGTGTCAGAGTTTTCAGACCACCCAAAGGCTTTAGCCTAACGGTTCTAGTCCTGAGATAAGAACCGGGACCGACAGCTTTAAGTGCCACCCGAAGCACGATAGCGCTCTCATGTAAATGATACTAGTGGCCACCCATCCAAGTAGTGACCTAAGCTAGCATAGCTTAACTAAAACAAACGGCATGTCTAGCCTGCTATGAGTGCTACAGATATGTTAATATGTAAATTTCTTAGCACTGGACACTTCTAAAAACGTTCTTCTTATGATTCAATCCACATTACCAAAAATATCTTGAAGATCTAATAATATCCCTGCTTTCAACTTTTAACGTTTACATAAATGACCTTCCAAAAATAACACAACATCCCACCATAATGTTTGCCGATGATAGCACAATTGTATTTACAGGCAGAGATAAATTGCTTCTTAAATCCGACATTTACAATACTCTAGATAACGTAATACAATGGTTGACATTAAATAATTTAAAAATAAATCTAAGTAAGACACATATAATGACATTTAAAAATAGGAATGCCTTACTGGAAAATTTTGACATACAGTATAACAATGAAACAATTCGTGACATAGCACTATGGTTCGTCTAGAACAAGCTAGCTAGACAAAATTATTTTATTTGATTTTTATGTCTAGATGCGGTTAATAAGCAAAGATATAAGGTTTTTGGTACTTTTTTCAAGGCAGTTTGTCATTTGAGCTGGTATCATGAAAAAAAAACATTTATCGGGCATATGTGTATAATATATTTTTTGAACATTTTATAAAGTGATTTATCCCTCGACGTCGCTATAAAATCTAATAACAGATGCATAAAATATCTAAGAACTAAATCTATTACTCATTATCATCACTATCATCAGATGAATCATCCATTGAATAGCCATGATCGTGAGGGGCAGAACTATGAAAAGTAGAAATCATATTAACATTTTGTTCCTTACAGCTAGGTGGGACAATTAAATCTAATACTTCAGTTGGAAGCGTACCTATTTTCTTCCGAGGAACTTCTCGTAAACCGTTTATTACAGGGTCAGATGTTATCAATAACATATTAAGTAAATCTCTATTCGTAGCCTCCCGTGATCGCTTTCGTGTGTTGTGCTCACGAAATCTTCTGCAGTCCTTATTCCGAGCTTCCTGTGCTTCCTCGGAAAGCTGGCCTATAGGTAGAAGGGACGATCTAATTACTTCGCCACTGTGCAAAAGTATTTTGTGGACAGTAGCGGGCATGTAATACCATGAATAGAGATTTACATAAAGTTGTCTAGTTTCTTGAGCTAAGTTAACGAATTTTTCAATATTTATATCATATCCCGATGATAAAGTGCGAAGTAGTATGCCAAATTTTTGTATTAGTGAAACATCTAACCCTGTAATATCGGCACTAGCCTCGGGATTTCCAAAAAATCTTCGCGCGGTGTTCCCGTCATTAGTGTTACCGAACCCTGATTTTGGTTTGTCTACAATCAAGCCCATTTCGCTTTTAAATCGTTTTTTAATGTCATCTGAACGTTGTTTCACACTAGCTTTGTCTTCGGCTGTTCTTAACTGCCATTTTTTTATATTTAGTCGATAGCTAATGTGAAGCAAGCATTCAAAGCACCTTATCCAAGCGTGCAACGTAGACAAACCAAAACCAAGATTATCTTTGTCCGCAGCAAACTCTTTTGACAGATCATTCATCATTGTTGGAGTTGCCCCACAAATAAAACATTTTTGTGAGGAAGAAGTTTCGGTCAGAGCATTGCAAACTTTTCCGTCAATCATTGTTAAAAGCATAACATGTGTGACAGATACTTCGGTCTCCATCACCTTGCAGGTTGTCGGCAATAAAGCGTTTATCTCTTCTAAAACCTTATTGGTTTCCGAAATCGTAAAATCTTTCGTTTCCTTAGAAAAGATAAACTTTATTGGCCGACAATACATTGTAGAACAGGGCCGAGGATTCTGTCACACAATATTACCACTTTCATCTTTTAATTGAAGAGGAACGAAAGAAAATACAAATAAAAACTCGTCACTATCGTCACAATTAGTGAATTTTTGTTTGTACATACTATGACCGGAACTTCCATCACAACCCCATTTACTGATTAATGTGAATGACGTGCAAGGTAACAGACTATGAACAACTTCTTGTTGTGCTGAAACTAAACGTTCGGCAGTCTTATCAAGAATTGCCTGAACTTTGATTTCAGCATGCGTTTCATTGACTGTAATTTGTTCACCTGACGGGTAGCAGGCTATTTTAGCCTTTCTAACACTGTACATTGACGGAAACACCTTATGTCCAGCTTTAATACTCCACTTCCGAGTCTGCTTATAGCTATGGCTACTTGATTTACTATCAACGTAGTACGCTAAAGCTTCCTCACTTGTTAAACTCCTGGGGGCACTTTCTTCACTCGTGGTCTTGGTTATTGAAGGATCACTAGTCACATCTTTAATTTGACGTGCTACACTTCTCTGACCCGAGATTCGAGCTGACACTTCAGCGGCGTAAATTAATTCACTAGCACTTCTGGACTGTAATAGATCGTCTACACGTCGTCTCTTCGTTTTGAGACTAGAATGTTCAAAATCTTTAGTAGGTCTTCCGGGTCCCGGTTCTCCAGATGTAGTTGGCAGAGATAAATAAACGGACACATCGAAAGATATGTCAAGACCCTCCAGCCACGTCGAATACTTTTGTAGGAATCGCTCTCGATTTCTTCCACAGCTGCTCCACTTTTCAGCAAATTTCGTTGAATATCTTGAGATTAGTACTTTAATATCTCGCAGAGACTGCTCCGTAACACCATCAAAATTATATCTCAAAGATATAAACCGAAAGAGCTCCTCATTCCGCGTTTCCTTCGGGTGTTTCAGCCATTCTTCGAAAAAATCCATTCTTGAGACGGTAAAAACTGTTGAAAGAAAAAAATAAATAAAAATTAGTTGTGCAAATATATCGCAATGAATTTTTTTACGTATAACTACTAGACACTTATGAGAATCGTATATGATAGGTTCTACGGTGGGGACAAGTGGGGACATGTTATTATTTGACCGATGAATTTGAAAAAATGAGTAAAAAAGTGGGTGAAAATTCAAACATTTCATTTTATAAGACTAAAGAATGAAGTTCCCATGTTGAAAATGAAATAAAATATAACTACTTACCCTTACGTATACAATCCATCACAAAAACACTTTCACAAATTTCTTTTAGTGACATAAACAATGCTATCAAATATGATGTAAAAATGCAAATGAATGCCCTTTAAATAGTCAACATCTTATAAACATACCTTAATGACGCTCTTAATGAGGGTAGTATTGATAATTAATAGGTGTAATCCTCAATGTATAGGGGTAATGAGTTCGTAATAGTAATTAACTTCCAGGAATTTAAGAGTTGTTTTTGTCTAGCTAGCTTGTTCTAGACGAACCATAGTGCATAGAGACGACTAAATTTTTGGGACTAAATATAGACACTAATTTAAATTGGAAGGTGCATTCAGAGGTTCTTTGTTCGAAATTGAATAGTCAGTCATACGCACTGTACATGCTCACAAAACAAGTAAACCAACATGTAGTACTGACTGCTTATCATGGATACGTAGGATCTATTTTAAGATATGGAATCTTGTTCTGGGGTAATTGTACGGAAAAGGAACATGTCTTTCAAGCACAAAAAAAGTGCATAAGAGCGATGTGCAAACTCCAACCAACTGATAGCTGTAGACCTTATTTCAAGGATCTCAAAATACTAACGGTACCATGTCTGTATATTTATGAATTAGTATTATTTGTTAGAACCAATTTGAATATGTATCAAAATTATAAAAGCAAGCGTCACAACCTCAAAGTTTGTTGCCCTCAGCATAAAAGCTCAATGATGACAAATAGTGTTTTTTGTATGGCGCCACGGGTCTACAATCAGTTACCTAAATATATATTAGAAATGCCAAGTGTTACTGAATTTAAGCGTGAAGTTAAACAAATGTTATTGGAGAAAGCGTTCTATAGCGTTGATGAATATGTTAGTGGCGTGAAACTTTTATGACATGACATACAATGTATTATTTGCCTGATGACTTTTTAATTATTGAGCGCTTATTTAATTATTATATTTTATTTGTATAACCGTTTGACAACTTTTACATTTAATTGACATTGTTTCTATTTATTCATGTTTTTTTTTTATATTCACATTGACATGCCTTTATTCTATTAATTTCCTGCTTACTGTAATAATATTAAAAATACCTACTATGTATTGCACGCCTTGAGGCAGATAATGGAGAAACTTTCCTTTTATTATTGTTTACCACAACTGCTGTACCTGTTATCGCAATAAATGACATTGAATTGAATTGAATTGAATTCAATTGCACTGAGATGTTAATATATTTCAAAACATTTCCGTCACAAAAGTTATTCAATTTCATCGGAAGCACAAACGATAATTTATTCCCGGAAATTCTTTTTCGCATGCAAATATGACACTCTTTTTTCACTTAGAGGGGCATACGAAAATCTAATCGACGAAACCAACACGAAATTATATTCTGAAAACCTAATTGATTTTTATTGCATATATTTGTCAGGTCCCCTGACTTACATACATATTTGCATGAGAAGGTAGAATATGTAAAATAATGTGTCGAATACTGATGGAGGGTAGTAAAATGCTTTCAAATTAGATTGTATCATAATTTTGTGCGTGGTGCAGTCAATTCCCAATTTAGATTTAGGTGAATAATTATATTACATAGTAACGGTGGGTGTTTATGTGATAAAAAGCGATGGTGCATGGTCTTATGAAATAAAATTTAGAGAAGTAGTAGAGCTATGCTGATTTAAGCATGAATCGATCGGCTTGACAGGCAAAGCTCTCTCACAAAATATTGACTTGAAGTAAAAGTTATGTTTCGTTCGGTGAGTGAGTGTGCCGGCGGTCTTATTCCCTTTTTCTTCCACCTCATTTCGCTGCTTCATCTATTCATTTTCCGATCCTGGTCGGCAACACAGTAATTGTGTCTCCTCTGATGTCGCGGGCATCAATGGGCGGATATCCAACCAGCCATATAGCGATCTAACTACTCGTTTGCTTCCTATCGCATTAAAATTATAATAAGGTAACAGTAATGGATACAAGAGTCAGGTAAGTAGAGACGTTAGCTTAATAAAAACATTTACAGAGAGGAAGTGCTTTTATTAAGCTTATATATAATATCACTATGATAGTTTAGATATCGACCTCTAAAGGCAGCGATAGCCTAGTGGAGATACCAACGGACTGCCATGCAGAGGGTATCGGGTTCGAATCCACGGCGCGCACCACTGACTTTTCGAAGTTAAGTGCGTATTGAATTATTAATTATCGCTTGTCCCGTGCCTCGGAGGGCACGTTAAGCCGTCGGTCCCGGCTGTCATGAAGATCTTTGGCAGTCGTTATAGGGCGTCAGTACCCCTAAAGTAAACTGACACTAGTCTAAACCATGGAATACGAGGGTCAAACTGAAAGTTCTTAGAACTGGCCACTTATAAACAATATAATAAAAAAAATATTCTAAAATTTGAAAATAGAACTCTTTGCCAATATTACTGAGTATATATTTCATTCATTTGTCATTTGTTTTACGATTTGGCGGCAAATTGAAAATTGTCTGTGTCACGTCAACATGAATTTAACACGAGAAAATTTTCGTGCAATGATTTTTTATGACTTTCGATGTCATTTAAGTCAACAAGAAAGTTATGATAGACTACGATTGGCCTTTCACGATGAAGTCCCATCTCGTGCGACTGTTTACAACTGGTTTAATGAGTTTAAACGTGGTCGCACTAATCTCACTGATGATGTACGTGAGGGACGGCCTTCTACGGCGACGACTGAAAATAACATCTGTGTTGTGCGGCGTATGATAGAGACTGACAAAAGAGTGACGTATCAGCAGATTCGGACAAGCTTAGGCATCGGTATGAGTCAAGTGCACAAAATCCTCCACGAACATTTAGCGGTCAGGAAGCTTTGCGCCCGGTGGATACCTCATAATTTGACTAAGGCTCAAAAACTCCATCGTGTGGATTGGTGCCGTAAAATGATTGAAAGATTTAACGGAGGTGACTCAAATGCTGTGTTCGACATACTAACAGGTGACGAAAGCTGGATTTACTGTTATGATCCTGAAACCAAAAGACAATCTGCTCAGTGGGTGTTTCCTTTCGAGGAGTTGCCAACTAAAGTGAAGAGAGATCGAAGTGCGGGAAAAAAAATGGTGGCCTCGTTCTTTGGAAGGATAGGTCATTTCGCAACAATTGTGTTAGAGGATCAAAAAACAGTTTCTGCAGAATGGTACACTACCAATTGTTTGCCATTTGTCTTGGAAAAAGTTCGAGAGAAACGACCTCGCAGTAGGATCCTCCTTCACCACGACAACGCCTCGTCGCACACCGCCAAGCGAACGATCGACTATTTGGCGACATCAAACGTTGAATTACTGGGTCACCCGCCGTATAGCCCCGACCTCGCGCCTTGTGATTTTTATTTATTTCCAAAAATTAAAGAAAAACTTAAAGGAAAGCGGTTTATGAATGCTGAAGAAGCGGTGGCTGCGTATCGCGATGCCATTGAAGAGACCCCTAAGGACGAGTGGGCAAAGTGCTTTTCCCAGTGGTTCCATCGCATGCAGCGGTGTATTGACGTCAATGGACAATATTTTGAAAAGATATAATAAAACTAATAACTGGCTAATGTAATCAGTTTTTGATTTTCTAAGAACTTTCAGTTTGACCCTCGTATCGCTATCCCTCCGGGTTGCGGAGGTCAGACAGGCAGTCGCTCCATGGAAAAGCTAATATTCAGCCAAATCCGGTTAGACTAGAAAGCGGACCCCAGGTTGAGACTGGGATAACGCTAGGAGGATGATGAGTCTAGATATCGACCTCTATTCATAGGTAAAATCTTAATATATAAAATCCTTGCGTTACTGACTGACTGACAGACACGCTGCAGCCGAAACTATTGGGCGCAGGAAGCTGAAATTTGGCATGTATGTTCCTTGGGGACCATAGGGGCGCACTAAGAAGGGATTTCCCGAAATTCCCACGGGATCGGCCAAAACGGGTAAATTTAAAAAATATGCAGGCGTAGCTGCGGGCATCATCTAGTTCTAAGATAAAATTGGGATATCGATGATAATAGTTTTAATACAGTTCTCTCTTCATCAAGCTTACGTTTTTATGCTGAAAGACATATTCATTCAGAAGACTGCACTTATGATAGAGTGGTTTATTAGATTGTCTCGCCGTCCGGCACTGCGCCGGGAACCACAAATGTATGATGTTGGCATAATGTATGAATTGAATGTAAGGTTTCCAGCGACTCACGATTTACACCTAATGCGACTGTTGTAATTTTTTAAATAAGGAGTAATAACTTAAAATTCAACAGTTCAAATTAAGTTTGACGTTATACTGGATGACTTCCCCGTCCGTGTGTATAAAACAGTACTTGTTTTACTGTTATTAAATTTGCGCGATAACGTTGTCGGCTCTCTGGTCTATTAAAGAAGAATTGTTGGCAGTCGGGTGAATTTACTTCTACCTGTTTATAGACTGTGGATCCCCCGAAGATTGCGTTTAATTAAATTTGAACGTGAGCCTATTGTTACCTGTGGCTGATAATATAAGGTTTCGAGGTTTTTACTTGAGTTTTGACGAAGGTATTTCAAAGTAAGGGGAGGGCGGTCATATGTGAGTAATAGGATTGGTGTTTTGATTGTTATGGTTGTGCAAATGTGGGAGTATATTTTATTTGCAGATTTAAAACAAGATGTGAGATATGACTGTGTGATATGATTGGATAAATTCAGAATAAAACATTATATTTTCTAAGTCTAAAATGGTTAGAAATTCAAATTCTGGTTTTTTATTATGTTTAACTTGTCACTATACTGAATGTAATGAAGGAACGAAGAAGAATGTTTTATTTTCGTTCGTGTCAATTTCTTAAATAAAAAAATGTCTAAAATAATACTATTTCCCTACATACAGAGTGTAAAAAGACCCTTAACGAAAACTGAAACCCCATATTGTACCAATCATACACCCTGTATATTTTTAATATACACCCTGTATATTTTAGCTATTTAATGTGTATGTGATTAGAAGCAAAATTGCAACAAAAGGCATAAAAATGGATAATACATTATGTAGATTGTTTTTTTCTTGTGAGTGTACACACGGCCACAGGCCTCTGGCCTAACGATTCTTCTTCTGAGACAAAAGCGGAACCCATAGCTAATGCCTTCCAAAGCATGGTAGCTCTCTGGTGTTAATAATACACACGGTAACCTATCCAAGACACGACCTATACAAACGTACCTTCACTTTGGCGACCTATTACGAACGGCAAGCCAAGTTACGTTATGAGCTCTGTAAATAATTGATACGGCGAAATTAATGGTAACCCACAACAGTAACCAAGAACTAAAACTGGCTTCGAAGTCTCAACTTCTATGTAACCGAAACATTCATTTGGCTTCTGGGAATTATAGATTGATACAGAATTCCTGGTAGCGTCAGTATAGCCTATATTTGAAACTCGGAAAAAGCGACTGAGTAGTCCATCATCATCATGGTGCTGTTTTATACAAAAGCTAGATGGACCCGCGGTTAAATTCGCGTTATTTACGACTGCTCCGTTCCCGTGGCACGTAGCGTGATGTTATATAGCTTATAGCCTTTCTCGAAAAATGGGCTATACAACACAAAAATATTTATCGAATTCGGACCAAGTAGTTCCTGAGATTAGCTCGTTCAATCAAACAAACAAACACTTCAGTTTTATGACATGGGTATAGAATCATATCCTTGATGACTTTAGCTCACTTTCCTCCTCCTAGCATTATCCCAGTTTCTACCCGGGGTCCGCTTACTAGTCTAACCAGATTTAGCTAAATATTAGCTGTTCCATAGAGCGACTTAAGGTCACTGAAGGAGTTTTACCTTTTGGTACACCTATTTCTTAGTACGTGAAATTAGGCTAATAAACGTCCTCATTAAAGTTTAAAATTACACGCAGGGCGGACGTACTACAGAGTTCTTGTCCAAGATGGAGGCATAAGAGGTAAAGAACATTATACCACAACTTATAATGATGTCACGAATACGGTATTAATATTAGTTATACTAATGAAGTCTGCGTAAGTATTAAGTAATTAGTTTAAGTAGTGTAGTGCCAAGTGCGTAAGCAGTATGGCAAAAACAGACGAAACCAGACTAAGTCGTGAATTTCACAAACATTTTGATTTTTAATCGATTTTAAACTTTCGCGATTTGTATACATCATACAATTTTATTAATTTTTTTGTGAAATTCACGTGGGTGTGTAACACACCTCGACCTACACCTTCGGGGATAGAAAGGTGTGACGTTATGTTATGATTGTTTGTTTATAACGTCTTTCAATTTAGAAGGTTGTACTCTTTTCTAAGATACTAAAAAAAAGAAGATATGAAGTATTCTACCATCACTGGCGCTATTTCAAAATGTGAAGATTTTTTATTCTCAATTATAGGACAAAAATGCGGTTCACCTCACCTGATAATACCTATGTCTTTTGAGGTACACAGAAACCGGACAGAAACCAACCCTATGTCTATCAGTAGACGTTTTGAGGCTCAGACGAAAGTTAAATGAAATTTTTTATATAAAAGACCCTAATAAACACGATGTTAAGTTCTTATAAAAAAAAATGTCATCGCAGGCCGTTTTGTACAATTTTTCTTTTATTTAAGCCTCCATTCAACCTCAATATACATACTGAACAATTTTGCAACTGAGTGACTGACTAAAGGAGAAACAATACAGTACTGGACGCAAGGCGCAGAAATTTGGCCTGTATGTTCCTCAAGGATCGAGGGCCGCACTACCAGACCGTTTTTAGAAATCCTCCTGATGGGGTAAAAAGGTCCCACGCGGTGCCGCAAGCGAATTCTAGTTTAATGATAAACAGTTTGGCGAAACCCAAATAACTATTCATGATTAATAAGTAAGCTACCATATTTATGCGCCGCGCATAAATTGCCCAATATGGACCCATGTTACATTATAATAAATGCCTTCAAGCACAATTAATCACACATATCGCCCTTTATTAAGTGCCTTATACATAATGTGTAGCAGAAAGATTTGGTCGTGTTATGAAATACATTATGTCATATACAAACTCCATTATCGTGTGGCATTCTTTTGCGGCTGATAAGATTCCAGTTTTGAATTCCTGGATTGATTAAAGTACAATGAAATATCAGCTGAATAAGCACTGTAAATAATTAAATTGTCAATGAAACCAGAGTAATTTTACCCTTGATCATAAGGATGATGAAAAATATTGATGACTCCTACCAACACCTCAGTCTGCTGAGCACAGTTACTGTAATGAAATCGAAATATCAGCTAGTAATAATAAAAATGTAGTTTCAAGATCATTCGGTTTAAATGTAATATCTCTTAAACCAATATATCGCGATTGGATCCGTAAACCGTAGTTTGATCTCAAAAAAATAATATGCACAACAGTCTTCCAATGAGATCTTAGAACAGCCATACTCAACCTGCGGCCCGCGGGCCGCATGCGGCCCGCTGGCCTTTTTAGTGCGGCCCGAGCCGCGGCCTAGCCCAGTACTTTTATTTTTACAGTAGTATTACTGATAAGGGTTCAAAACTGCGTAAAATTAACGTATTAATTAATTCACGCATTTACTCATGTTTTCTCTCTTATTGCGTACACCACAGGCGTACATTCAGAACACTACATATTACTACCTATGTGGCTATGGGTTCAAGCTAAATAAAGAAAAATAAAGAACCTGAGCAAGACAGTTGATGGTGTCTTTTAGTGTTTCTTTGCGATATAACAGAAATACTTGGTGAACTTAATCGGCGATTACAAGGTGAGCATCCACTGATTTCTCAAAAGGCAAGTAAAGTGTCTTTGCTTTCGAAGACAAACTTCATATGGATATCTGTTATTTATTTATTTATAGTCTCACGCCTATATCCCCGAAGGGGTAGACAGCTGTAAATATTACACCCACATTTCGCCATGAATTTTTAGGTCCCACGTAATAGGGGGCGAGCCTACTGCCGTTACCGGGCACATCACCAGAATCCGAGCTGTTACTGAATATTCGGAAAAACCTAGTATCACTTTTGCCCGACCCGGGAATCGAACCCGGGACAGGTTCAGGACGGGATCAGCATTCGCATACGCTATCCACTGGATCACGGAGGCAGTCATATGGATATCGAAGAAATAAATAATAAAAAAATTCTTAGTTTTCTAACATTGATAAAAGCTCAACAGGATGGAATAGATGTGTCCCCAGAAAATCTGGTTTTTATTTCTAATTACTTACTTTCTTTAAGCAACGAATTTCTGAAAAGATTTCAGGATTTACGTAAAATAAAAAAATGTCTTCTCTTAATTGAAAATCCTTGGCACTTAGAAGTAGCCACTACAACAGAGCTTGCAGTATTAGGGTTTGATAATGTAAAATTATGATGAGCTAATTGATTTAAAAAAATATTCGAATCTGGGGGCGATTTTTAAGAGAAGAGAGAATTTTGGAAATTAGTACCGGATGGCTATGAAACGTTAAAAAATTGTGCACACTTGCTCTTGACATTGTTTGCATCAACATACCTATGTGAATCTTCATATTCAAAAATGAAATATGCGAAAACTACAGATCTCGGCTTACTGATTCGCTCCTAGACGACGTTTTGAGAGTAGCATGCAGTAATGATGTGCCTGATTTAACAAAAAAATTCAAAAGTTTGTTTCAGTGTCAAAAATCACATTAATTTTTATGACATACTTAAATAAATGCATATATTTTTTTAAATAATAGTGTTATGTTACTGTCGCATAATCTCCACTTTCGCACTAATATTACAAATGCAATAAAAGCTCTTGTCTGTTACGCTTTCAGGACTAAACCACTGAATCGGTTTTGATGAAATTTGGTACATAGATAGACTATTATAGCTCGGTAAAGGACATACGCGACATAGGTACGTAGATAAATTACTGCGGCCCGCTAGATTAAACAGCAGCAATTATGTGGCCCAGTGTAAAAAAAGGTTGAGTATGGCTGTCTTAGAAGGTAAATACCGATGCAACACAACATTCATTGCACAACTTATTAACTATGATAAAACAGTAATAACGATATTCGTAATAAAAGGGCACCAGCTTTCTTATTCTGCTTTACTTCTCAGTTTTCTCCTTTCGAGTGCTACATAAATGGGCTGAACCAGGGTAGGGCAGATCATCGTAAAGAAGCAGTATTTTACTCATGTAGTATTACTGCTACCAACTGTTACTAGTACTGTCTTGTCGTACCGGAGAAAAGAAGAAAATTAAGAAGGGAAATAGGATGTAGGAGAAAAGGGCAAGGAAATCTGCTATTAATCTTACTAATCCTTCTTCTTCTTTGCCCTAAGACTGACGAACATCGAGGATGTCAGCCACTTAACACCTGACAGACTTTATATTTTTGCCGCCTCAATTTATAGGTACACATAAATAAAATTGGAGTGTCTAATGAATATTACTAACAAGTAATATTAAAATAGCCGCTTTTTAGTAAGTTCATATGGCTGTATACAAGGTGCATATACCAAAATGACATTTTTGACAATTTTTGTCTCTCTGCCTGTCTGTCGGTCTGTCTGTCTGTCTGTCTGTTTGTTCTCGCTAATCTCTGGAACGGCTGGACCGATTTTGACGGTACTTTCACTGGCGGATAGCTGACGTACCTAGGAGTAACTTAGGCTATAAATTAACTGAATACGCGAAGTAGTTCCCTCAGGATGCGGGTGAAACCGCAGGCAACAGCTAGTATTATATACAAATAAATCTCTGCCAAAATATTGATTTTATATTTAAATAGCTACACACGCACATTTTATTTAACTGTTTCTGCCTGATCCCGATGAAATTTCGGTATATCCCTTCTTAGTACACGCCAACGGTCTCCAAAGAGAACATACATGCCGCATTTTAGCTTCCTGCGCCTAACAATTTTGGTTTTCGGTCAGTAAAGCAAGAATTTTATATTTATCTAATCTAATGAACATACAGCTTAAACTCAACACGTTTCTGTATCATTTAGTATACACATATTGTTGATACAAACCACGATTGTCAAGTATAAATTGACGCCCATCAAATTAATAGGCCCTCCAAGCATTGTTATTGCATTTCTTTTAACCAAAACATGCGAACGCATAGCACCTGCTCCCAATTTAATTAACACTGTTCATATAAACTGACGGAAGGGTAGGTAGAGATTACGGATTTGCAATCCGTAATCTCTCCTCATATATTTGATATGATTGTTATTGGTTATAATCCGACAAATTTGATGGGAGTGAATGAAGCAAGAGGGATATGTCAGGATCGTTGCAAATGGCTTCCCGTACAGAGATCCTAAAAAAGGGACAGAACAGAAGAACGCTTTACAGAAGAGCATGCATGAGAAACTTGATGGGAGTGAATGAAGCTAGAGGGATATGTCAGGATCGTTGCAAATGGCTTTCCGTAGAGACATCCTAAAAAAGGGACAGAACAGAAGTATTCTTTACAGAAGAACATGCATGAGAAACTTGATGGGAGTGAATGAAGCAAGAGGGATATGTCAGGATCGTTGCAAATGGCTTTCCGTAGTCTCTGCCTACCCCTTCGGAAAACTGGCGTGAGTCTATGTATGTACTCGTATGTATGGTTATAATCCTAATATATAAATTTGAAATTGTATATACTCTGTCTGCGTCACTACTCGGCACAGGCTTCTTCTCTTTGTGAGTAGGGTAAGTATATAGTCCACCACGTGGTCTAATACAAGCCGCGTTGACAAATACTGGGCTAAAACCGTGCTACAACTGTTGCCATCGAAACGAGAAGATGTCAGATGATGATATTATAGAGAACTTTCAGTGTTTTCACAATACTATATTTACGTATCGTTGAGCAAGCGATAGTGAACATTTTTCCACTTGACTTCGAAAAGTGCGTGGTGACTCTACGTAGTAGTTTGTCGGTCTTTCTACTAGGCTACCGCTGCCACATCCCTACCATATACATTTGAATACTCTTTGCCATATACCCTTAACAAATATTGCAATCCAATATTGTAGCAATCACTTTTTTCTTACTACTCAGGTATTATTTTGTTTAATATGACTTGGTGTGATGTACAGAACGAGTAGACTTCGACTTGGTGATGGGTCTTTTGACAACCTGTATATTCCAAACAGATCTTCATATAATCAAAATACGTCACAGCCGTGATGTTTTTATAGCCAAAATGTTTGAAGTGGTCGCGCCATGAGAGTAATTCAATAAATTGCACGCCGGATGCAATGACATCAATTATTGCGTGGGTAATAAAGTAATTTTAAATTTAGTGTGTTTATATTTAAAGGTCATTGGGCATATCTGACCCGCTTTGCGAACAGTGGCGGACATAAACCAAAACAGTTTTAAACAAAGGGGAATAATATGACCTTTGCATTGCATATAACTGTTTGATTAAAAATCGTCGGAGAAAAATGCACAGGATCCTTAAAAAAAGAAAACAAACAGTATCAAAGGTTTTTATTTCATCTTATAAAGGCATAAAAATAATATCGAAATGAGCTAATGTTTAGAGATATGTTATACGTTGTCTCTTTCGCACATTGAACAGGTTTTTTTCGCACATTTACTATCTGCGCCCATATCGCTAGCATTGTTTATTATCGGTCTTGGGCCATACTCCAGGAAGCAACTGGCGCACCCGCTGCCTTTTTAAATTATATTATGATTGGTTTGGATCAAATTGAATAAAAAATATTTTAATGAATTAGCATTTTATTTTTCTTACGTATATCAATTAATAAGCGGACGCCCGCGACTTCGTCGGCCTCATTCAGTGATCCCGCGGGAATATCGGGATAAAAAGTAGCCTATAACCTTTCTCATGAATGTGGCTATCACACACAAAAAGGTTTATTCAAATCGTATCAGTAATAGAGATAAAGAGTATGGATACATACATTTTTTTTTATAGCATTAGGCGGCAAATGAGCAGACGGATCGCCTGGTGGTAAGCAATTACCGCCGCCCATGGACACAAGCAACACTACAGGATTCACAAGTGCGTTGCCACCCCTTGGGGTCGGGAAAAGGGATAGGATGAGGAGTGGGATGAGGGAGAAGGAATAGGGGATAGGGCCTCCGGTACTCTCACTCACCGAACGAAACGTAACAGTTTAGGTACTGTTACTTTACGTCGATTTTCTGTGAGAGGGTAGTACTTCCTCGGTCGAGCCGGCCCATTCATGCTGAAATCACCAAGGCTCTACTACCTAATACTAATACATATACATAGATAACACTTGAATTTTTTGAGATTCCCGTAGCTCACATTAATGCGACTAATGCCATAGTAAATGAGAGCCATGGATGAATACACTCTGCTATATTTCGTTTGTGTCCACCATGGGTATGGTTTCTATACTAAGGTCCCCATTTACCTTTACGACTTGTTACTGTAATTTTTTTTTCAGTCTCACCCTTGTATCCCCGAAGGGGTAGGTAGAGGCGGTAATACTACATCCACATTTCGCCATGGTTTTTTAGGTCCCATGTAATAGGGGGCGAGCCTATTGCCGTTACCGGGCACATCACCAGACTCCGTGCTGCTACTGACAATAATTGTCAAGTGTTACTGGGTTTTTCCGAATTATTCGGAAAAACCCAGTAACACTTTTGCCAGACCTGGGAATCGAACCCGGGACCTCCGATCAGCAGTCGCATACGCTATCCACTCCACTACGGAGGCAGTTTATTCGGATTTAGAACTAAACTCTAATTATTGGTTTTGAATTGAATGATTTTAGATTATTTTCTGTTTACATTGGTAAATAAATAAACAAATACATAATTTACTACTAAACGGCCGGAGTGAAAAATAAGTCTCTAATTTACGTTTTACTCGCATTTTCTATTGAACAATTCCTTTCGAACAGGCACTATTCACCCAAATGTTTTTCAGTTGGTAAGTAATGCCGTCTAAGGTGATTATGTTCAACAGCTCGTGTAGTCATACCTGATCTCCTTTATGGCTGTAACTCTGTGTTATGAGCCTTACACGTTCACAATCTATGCTCAGAAGAGCTATGGTGCGATCAAGGTGTAAGGTGTGGAAATAGTTTACTGGTAATGCTTTTGATATCGTGTCTAGCCGTCGTTGATGGCGCTGAGTATTTTGTGGAGTTTCGGTGTTATGAAAAACGATGCGAAATTCATATTTGCAATTGAATTCAAGAATATGGTACCAAAAACACAAGAATGTGGTTATTGGAGGTTGTTTCGTAAAGTGCATATAAATCAACTCAACTGTAAGAGCCCAATATAGATCGATTTATATGAGAAATATTGACGCAAGAATACCATTGCGTACTTTGTTGTGTACATGGCTGAAGTCTACGTTTGATGGTAAGACGTGATGGAGATGGACCATACGAGCTATCTGAATTAAGCTAGGTTCCAAGCAATAAATCATTTCATTATAGTCATCATGTTCCATTAATTGTGCATAAATAATTAGAGATCGCGCAGTGTGTGTTCAGTTCGTGTTTAATTATCTAATCTTATATACTAATACTAACATATAAAGCTGAAGAGTTTGTTTGTTTGTTTGGTTGAACGCTAATCTCAGGAACTACTGGACCGATTTGAATCCTTTCAGTGTTAGATAGCCCATTTATAGAAGAAGGCTATACCCTATATAACATCACGCTTTGAGCGACGGGAGCCAGTGGCCTTAAATAACGCGGGTGAAACCGCGGGCTTATCTAGTAAAATATATAAACACTAATTAGTCTTTGTATCTAAAACTCCGATTTTGACTACGATTTCATATCGTAATCCAAAGAATGCACGTCGTCTACTTTTTGCATTAGGTATCGCCATTTAAAATATAATTAGTTACATAAATGATAAATTCAATTTTCCTTACATTATTCAAGTGGTGCTTGTATGCAAAACAATTATTAAGTCATCAGTGGCGCCACCAGATGGCGTTAGTGGAGGGTCGCTAATACCTCTGCAAAAATATTAAATTACGCTCGCAATTAAGGGCTTCGCGATATGCGAGCGACGCTCTTTGAATAACAAACGCTATGATGATACTTGATACTTGATGGCACGGGCTGTTACCGCAACTCCACGTCTTGGCGTGTATTTTGCGTGCAGGTGGGAATGGTGTCTTCATTCGAGCCACCCCAGCTCTTCGAGGAAGGCCAGTAGACTCTTGATGTGGCCCACTGCCTCCCTCAGGGTGCTGTATCTCGTCAGGTACTGCTGCCTGTACTGTGCGACCTCAGGGCAGTCGAGGAGCAGGTGGGCTGCCGTCTCGTCTGCTGCCATACAGGCCCTGCACAGCGGGCTGTCGGTGATACCTATAGTAAATAGGTGTTTATTAAAGAATCCGTGTCCTGTGTAGGCGGCCGTGACTGTCCGCAGTTGTTGTTTGGACAGCCGGAGGATTTGTTTGGCTATCTTACCGTCTACTGCGGGAAGAGCCTCCTTGGCCTGCCTACATGTTTCAATACCAATCCAGGACTGGTTGTGTTGGGTCCTGGTCCTATTCCTTACCAGGTTGCGATAAAAACCAGAAGGGAGGGGAATAATAGGCTCGGGTCCCACCACCTCTAAAGTGGCCCCTCTTCTGGCAAGTACGTCGGCTGCGTCATTCCCTCTTGAGCCACTGTGGCCCTTGATCCATTGCAGTGTTAATTTGTTTTGTTTACCTACCTCTGTTAGTTTCTGGTGGCATTCAAGCGTGAGTGCCGAGGTGATAGTATGGCTTTTGAGGGCTGAGAGGACAGCCTTACTATCTGAGAGGATCCTAATGGATCGTTCCCTTACCTCACGTGCCATGATTGCTGTGGCAGCTAGGATTATGCCAAAACATTCGGCCTGGTAGACCGTGTTGTAGGCTCCCAGCGGTGCTGCGATGTTGATGTTAAGGTCCTCGGAGAATACTCCTGAACCCGTACCTGTATCCGTCTTAGACCCATCTGTGAAGATCGTGAGCTCGTTGTGGCCAACCGCTCCCTCGTGTAGATCCTCGTACAGTTGGATTTTGTATTTCTTATCGAAAACAAATTGTTTCGGTATTCGGTCGCCAATGGCTTGTGTGAGAGGAACTTCTTTAAAGAGTGTGTTTAAGTTGCTAGTGTGCGGTGTGTTAGTGTCTTTCCAGAGCTTCAGAGCTCTTAGCCGGATCGCCGACATCGTTGCTTCCTGTTGTATGAACAGGTGCAATGGAGGCAAGTCCAGCAACACTTCGAGTGCCGCTGTAGGTGTAGTTTTCATGCAGCCCGTGGCCGCTAGGCATGCAAGTCTTTGAAGCTTTTGAAGCTTGTTGGCGGCCGTTGTTAGGTTGGTCCGAGGCCACCACACTACTGCGCCGTACCTTATTATCGGACGTATTATTGTCTTATAGAGCCATAAGACAATTTTGGGGGATAGCCCCATCGTTTACCTATCATCTTCTTGCACTGCCAAAAGACGATGCTGGCTTTATTGAGCTTATTTTCCATGTGGCTGTTCCATGTCAATTTGCTGTCAAGAGTGACTCCCAGGTACTTTACCTCGGTGGACAGCTTGAGCTCTGTGTTGAATAGCCTGGGCAGTCGGTAAGTACCCAGCGCGCGTTTGTGTGTGAACATAACTAGTTCGGTCTTGTTCGGGTTTACTGATAATTCGTACTCATTACACCACCACTCTACTATACGTAGAGCCTGTTGAGTAAGGTCGTACACTGTACTAGTTACCTTACCTGAGGTGATAATGGTCAGATCATCTGCATATCCTATTGTGTAAAAGCATCTCGCGTTGAGTTTGTCTATGAGTTCATTGATGACTAAGTTCCACAATAGCGGGGAGAGTACACCGCCCTGCGGGCAACCTTTAGTTATCAAGGCTGTCTGGGAGTCGCCGTGCAGGCGCACTACTCTTTTGCTGAGCATGTTTTGGAACCACTGTATGAGCATCTGATCCACACCATGTCTGGCTAGGGCGTTGCTTATACTGGAGAAGTTTGTCTTGTCAAAGGCTCCTTCTATGTCAATGAAGGTGCCCAGACAGATGCTTTTTTGTTGTATAGCAGCTTCTATCTGGTTCACGACCTGATGTAAGGCCGATTCCGTCGATTTCCCTGAGCTGTATGCATGTTGATTGGCATGTAGGGGTAGGTGTTTAAGTGCCCCACTTCTTAATTCCCTCTCGCATAGCCTTTCCAAGGCTTTAAGCATGAAGGAGGTCAGGCTTATTGGTCTGAAGGACTTTGCATTTGTGTAGTCTGTTTTGCCTGGTTTTGGTATGAAAATTAGTTTAACTTCCCTCCAATTCTTCGGTACATATCTAAGAGCCAGGCTAGCCCTCATGATTGCCAGAAGTCTTTTGCGGACCGGTTCACCCCCCCATTGTAATAACCCAGGGAAGATGCCGTCCAGTCCGGCTGCTTTGAAGGGATGGAAGCTATCGATGGCCCATCGGAGTTTTTCTTCTGTGACCACGGTGTTTGCGTGTCTCCACTCGTGTTCGGTCGCCACTGTTGGTGTATCGTGCCACGTTATTACCGGGGTGAGGACGCAGCCTGGGAAGTGTGTTTCTAGTAGGACGCGTCTTGTCTCCTCCTCCGATGTGGTGTATGTGTTATCCGGTTTACGGAGAGTACCTGTTGCAACCATCGGTTGCTGAGCCAGTAGTTTCCTTACCCGGTTTGCTCGTTGGCAAGATTCAATGCTCCCACAAAATTTTCGCCATCCCATGGTGCGTCTGAATCTGAGGCATTTCTTGTAGCTTGATTTGGCCGCTTTATAAGCGTCCCAATCTGCGTCCGCGCTTGTGTTCATTGCCCTGTTAAGGGCCCTTCTTACCTTCTTGCGCTTGCGTTCAAGCTCAGCGCCCCACCAGGGTTGTTTACCTGGGGTTGAGGGTAGAGTGGTTTCTGGGCATGCTGCGTGGTAGCTGTCTAGCATCGACTGCGTCAGTGTACATACCTGCTCGTCGATCTGTTCATTGTCACCCAGTACCGTCGGCGTAGCAGTAAGGGTAAGCTTCTCTTTAAGTAATTGGACATACTTTGCTTTGTCAGTGTTGTGTGGTTTCCTGCGTGGCTGTGTAGGTTGTATAACGACTTCCATAGAGAAGCTGATCCATCTGTGGTCTGAGCACGATGCCTCTTTCGAGACGTGCCATCCCTTGATGCGTTCAGCCGCTCCTTCTGTTGCGAGAGTTAAGTCGATAATTGTCTGACTACGTCTTGTGACGAAGGTGGGCTCCGTACCTGTGTTTAATAGGGTAAGATTAGTGGTGAATAGGTATTCAACCAGTGATTTACCTCTGTTGTTATTGCAGTTCATGCCCCACATTTGGTGGTGGGCATTGGAGTCCGTTCCTATTACGACCTACGTTTTGGTTCTCTCGCACTGGTTAACCAGACGCGTGCGGTCGAACGGTGGCGGGTCTTCGGCCTCGGGCATGTAGACCGATGCGAAAACAACCGCTATACTCTTTGGCTGCTGTGTTGTTTCAATTTGTATCGCTAGCGCTATGATGATATCTTGTTATAATTACAGGCAAGTAGTCGAAATGTCTTTGAAAAAATATTATACTATTAATTAATATTTTTGAAGAAAATAATATACGAGAATACTTTGAATAAAATAATTCACAACCATATTTTTAAACAAAATTATTTGCTACAAAATCAATCAGATAAGTACACAATCAGTATTATTTTGATAATGACGGTAATATAATCTCTGTATCCTTTATGTGGCTTGGTATTAAGAAGGAAATTATTCGTAGCAGCTTAACCGATAATATGATTTAGATGGCATTCTTGTCGTCCTCCGTATTGCATTAATACCCTTGCATGTGCCCTAGCAGTGACCAGATGATTACGAAGGAATATCTCTTCCTCACATACAACATTTCGCAGTCCACTCAAACTAAGACCTCTCCTTACTTGTATCACCATTTTATTGCATTTAGAGATAATGGGAGAATTTGACCTCCTATACTGACCGGTTGGTATAAGGCTTAATGTAGACTTTTTCATCTCTTCTCAAAGATAATATATTCTTCGTGTGTTTTCCTTAGGAGTACTGCCTCCGTGGTCCAGTCGATAGAGTATGCGACTGCTGATCGGAGGTCCCGGGTTCGATTCCCGGGTCAGGCAAAAGTGTTACTGTTTTTTTTTCGAATTCTCAGTAGCAGCACGGAGTCTGGTGATGTTCCCGGTAACGGCAATAGGCTCGCTTCCTATTACATGGGACCTAAAAAATCATGGCCAAATGTTGGTGTAATATTACACCTCTGCCATCGATAAGACACCTCTGCCTACCCCTTCAGGGATACAGGCGAGGGTCTATAAAATAAAAGTCTTCCTTAGTCGCCTCTTCCGACACCCCTCTGATGAAATAAAGTTTTGATACTTTGTCACACACGAGAATGTCATAATGTGATATTTTCGCTAAGTTAAAATAACAATAAAGTAAGTGATTCAGTAAAATTAACTTTTTATTAAGCACTTGTCTCTACTTTTAAAGAATATTTCAGGTTTTTAGAACTTTTTGAATTACTTCAAACTATATGCAAATAAATTCCATCTTTAATTTTACAGTAAAAACAGCTAAAACTATATTCAAAAGTATTTTTAAACTTTAATCAAACGTATAACTTTTAAACCCAAACAATCAAGTTACTGCGAAATAAGTTTATAAATCTTCATTTTTTAAATACACAAATGAAATATTAAATGAAGAAAAGTTTAATTTAGGTAGAGTATTTTTAGTTTAGTACTTATATTAGATTGTAGACCAGGGCAAATAGAGATTTATCGCTGGCTGAAGTCCACTGAATAAATCATTTTAGAGTATTCTTGACGCCCACATAAAGGAGTTTATATTTTTATTTCATTGTAACTCTTCACTTACCTACAAGTGCTGTACAAAAGTTATATTATTGTTTATGACCGACATAGTCTGTAAATTCAAATTGCAGAAAAAAAACGAAGATGTATTTCTTTATTGTTTTCATATGATATTTTGCTTGGTGATTAATCCATATTCACAATATGTGAATAAATTAAGTATCTGTATATATAAAATCCTTGCATTACTGACTGACTGACAGACAAGCTACAACCAAAACTACTCGACGCAAGAAGCTGAATTTTGGCATGTATGTTCCTTGGTGACCGTAGGGGTGCACTAAGAAGGGATTTCCCGAAATTCCAAAGGGATCGGGCAAGAAAGGGTAAAATTTAAAAAAATGCGAGCCTAGCTGCGGGATTCCTCTCGTAATCAATAATAGTTTGATGATGATGAAATTTGTAACAAGGAAACATGTTTAATCTGAATGCTAAGATCTGCCAAAAATATTGTAGAATCCAAAATAAATTGTATTAAAATCCTCAAACTGTCGCAAAGTAATTGACTTTCAATTAGAAGTGCACGAACCATAATATAATATTTAATAAAATTATTTATTTTAAAACATTAAATTTTATTTAAGCACTTCCACAGCTACAAGAATGCGTAATAAGTCGCAGTAATTACATCTATAGTATGGATGATGATCATATATTTACGCATATGCATGTGCGTAAATACATATATGATCCGATGATGCTTGTAGATAATTTCCATGAGCACTTCTTAATCCTGAGAAATCTTAATACCAAGCAAAATCAAGATCACCATTATACTCCGAGTATTCTTCTCTATCACTTCCAACACATAAGAAAAAAAAATTGCACCTGTTATACGTGTTGACTCATCCACAGTCTATGTTTGCATATACGTGTCGACTCACAAATAGCCTCCCTTTGCGTTCCAGTCCAGTTCCTGTAAATGCAACCACTAAATCTATTCCAGCGCATCGAACCGCACACTTTAATTTCTTCATATATGCCGCTGCAACCACCATCAAAAGAAACCAACTAAGTGACTTGTTATCACGATTAAAATTCTGTTCACGGTCTTTTTAAGGTTTTGTATCGCTAATGGGATAAAAAGAGTTTAAAAATGTTATCTAGTATTGATCGTAAGTCTTGTGTACTAGATATTTTTTGTTTTAAAATCAAATTTAGATTCAGGATTTTTTATTGATATTTACATATAGACAAATTATAAGTGGTTTAGTTGTAATTATTTTCCTAGAAACTTTTAATGTCAGCTTACCAGCGTAAGGGCAAATCGAATTAAAATATAATATGTAGTAGTTGACAATTTATAACAAAATAAAAACATACACATTGTTCTAGATAAGATCTGTGCTATAAGCCAAGGATCTTTAATAATAATATAGTATGAATGAACATGTTGACCAAAACATAATTATATGCCGAGAATATATTAATATGAAACACTAATTAAACTGATTCCAATAATGTCTAAAATAATTGAAAAGGGCATGTCTAGCCGTATCAACAACTTCCTTAATAAATATAATATACTCAATGAACAACAATACGGATTTCGAAAAGGGAGCTCTACAACTTTAGCAGGTTTTGATTTTATTAAAATTATAACAGAAAATATCTTTCAAAAAAGCCCAATCGCAGCCATATTTCTTGATATGTCGAAAGCCTTCGACAAGGTAGATCGTTCCATTCTCTTAAAGAAGTTAGAGATATATGGAATTAGGGGCAAGGCTTACGAATGGTTGAAGAGCTATCTCTCAAACAGAAAACAATGTGTTGGGATCAGTTACGTAGATAACTATAAATAATTACTTTCCGCCAATTCCTCATATAGTGTTAATGAATGCGGTGTGCCACAGGGTAGTATTTTGGGACCGCTACTTTTTCTCATTTATATAAATGATTTACCAGCTGCAATTGACTATAATTGTATTATGTTTGCCGATGACATTACTTTGATTGTAAAACAGAATATACATAATGACATCAATAATGCTATGCTCCAAACAATTGAGTGGTTGACTACGAAAAAACTAAAAATTAACATCCAGAAGACAAATTAATTCAGTTTAAAACATATAAGAGTATTAGGCATCCTCTAGCGATTAATTTTCATGAACAGCTGATAGAAGAGGTAGAAGACACTAAATTTCTGAGTTTTATCATAGATAAACATTGTAACTGGAAAGCCCATATTGTTAATGTTTGTGAAAAGTTGAACAAGTTTATATTTGCCTTGCGGCGACTAAGTAATATATCTTTAAGAGAAACAGCATTGACTGCATATCATGGTTACGTTTCGTCGGTATTAAATTACGGCCTACTACTTTGGGGTAACTCAGTAGAGGCAAATCGTGTATTCTTGTTGCAAAAGAAGTGCGTAAGAGCAATATGTCACAGTCATTTCATAGATTCCTGCAAACCATTATTTAGAATGCTGCGAATATTGTCCTTGCCATGTTTGTATATAAGACAATTATGCATATTTGTTAAGCAATATCCAGAGCGATTTGAATGGAAAACCACATCGCGTGGCTGTATCAAGTTATGTTTGCCGAGAATTAAACTTGAATTGTATAAGCGGAACGCATACTGCATGGCTATAAGAGTATTTAATAAACTGCCTGAAAAAATAAAAAAAACAGCCGTTGAAATGTTTTAAATCACAAGTGTTTGATTGGCTTGCAGACGAGTGTTTTTATTCTGTAGAGGAATTTCTAAGTTATAGAACTCAATGACATACATAAGTAGAATTATTTATCCAAAATGTATAAATTTAATTAACTAGTTATAAGTGTTGACTAATGTTATTATTAACTTAAATTTAATGTTATAGCGATTATAAAACTGTTTTGCTACCGAGAATAATAATTTTATAGATTCTATGCACTTACCTACCTATTAATTGAAATTTACACGCTGAGATTTTGGCAGTATATGTTGCCACTTCTGACATTACACCATCTATTATGTATACACATATTCAGTAAATAAACCATTTTATTTAATTTCATAAAACCAAACACAGACTGAGCAAATCAGGAAGTTCATAACACTAAGATTTGCACTTTGCGATTGACAGTCGCGAAATATCACACCAACGGTCATAAGTAAATGAAAATATTACATGACATGAGATAACTTATGTTGCATGTATGTATATCTATGTTAAATTCACGTGACTTCTTTAAATTTAACGAGGCGTAAGCTCATTATATTAGCACATAATAATCAAACAAACCGAACTTATCAAAATTCAAAAACATCACAAAAAGCGTCTATTATCTAGACTGCAACAAAGTTCCAGTTTACTTTAACAGCTTTTTTAAAACATGACTTTTAAAGCGTTGGTGAGTTCGGAACTGCAAGCAGGAGTATTCAATAGAAAGTGGCCGGGGATATTCAAATACCTTATTTGTTCTAGCAACTTCCCAACTTAAAGTACGCGGTATGAAGTTGCCGTACTCGAAACTCTGGCATGCCACGTTTCGCAGTATGGCATGAAAAAACACGTCTACTTGTTACCAGTTGGCAGTTCTACGTTGCTGTAAAGCTTTTGAATAATTTCGGCTAGATCAGCTTTGTGGCGAGTAATTTTGACTCTCGTGGCAATCTAATAGACATGGGTGAAGTTGTCTATTCTGGTGTCGATCTTCCCCTTTTTGAAAATACCCATCTCTACTCGCCCAAATTGACAATCTTATGCAAATTACCTTAAGCAAAATTCTAAATCTGGTCCTGAACGACCGAGTGTGGCTACAGGCGTCTTTGACTGTACGCCTGGGCGGCCTTGGCGTTCGCAAAATTTCCGACGTAAGTTTACCAGCATTCCTGTCCTCGGTCCACGGCACTGCAGAATTGACCAGGAAAATTTTAGCACCCACACTGGTCGATCCTGAGGTGCCGCGTAAGATCGATGCCATGAATGCTTGGAGAATGGCTTGTCCAAGCACCGAGTTACCCCAAAATCCATTTTCACAGAGGCAGTGGGACGGGCCGCTTTGCAGCGTGGTACGAGAAAATCTCTTAAGTACGTCGTCCAATGCTGCAGAGCGTGCTCGTTTGCTGGCTGTGGGAAAATGGGAGTCGGGTCTTTGGCTTCAGGTACTGCCATCGTCCAACATGGTACCTATGTTGGACGATGCTATATACCTATACGACTTTCCGTATTGCTTTTTGCCTTCGTTTAGGTGTCAATGTGTCTCTCCGCATCGCTGTCACTGTGGAGAGGCCGTCGACAGCCTTGGTCACCATGGTCTGTCATGCTGCAGGAGCGCAGGTCGTATTTCACGACACGCCAACCTCAATGACATACTTCGCCAGGCTCTTGTCACCGCTGGCGTTCCAGCCCAACTTGAAACTCAGGGCTTGGCACGCGACGATGGCAAAAGACCAGACGGTATGTCTTTACTGCCGTGGAAGCTGGGTAGGCCTTTGGTGTGGGACGCAACTTGTGTCGACACCCTTGCGCCATCTCATCTTCCTAGCACAGCGGGTTGTGCTGGCGCTGCTGCAGCTACAGCGGAGACTCTCAAACGGCGCAAATACATAAATCTAATAGGAGATTATGTATTTGAGCCGTTTGGAGTCGAAACATTGGGACCATGGGGTCCAAGTGCGCGATCTCTTTTTAGAGATCTCTCAAAGAGACTGGTCGACGCCTCGCGTGACCAGAAAGCTGGCCTGTATTTGGCGCAAAAGATCAGCATTGCCATACAACGTGGCAATGCTGCCAGCATTCTGGGCACGCCCTCTAAATTTAATTTTCCTTTCTTTTTTATTTTCTTTTAATGTATTTTAAGTTATTTAAGTATAGAAATTATTGTTTTATTTTATGTGTAAATAGTAATTTAGCTGGTAAAGTTCTGGTGTAAAGTTTTAACTTAAATTAAGTGGTTTTTGTTTCGAGTTTATAGGTACCGTATTTTTTTGTGGTTTTACTCTTGTATTACACTTGACCCACGGCTTTGTCCGCGTAAATTATACTTTTAAGCACTCCTCGGGAATCGCACTACTCATTGTTGAAAACTATACAAAAATCCGTTTGATAGTTCTTAAGTTTATCTTGTTCAAAGAGACAGGGTATGAACGAAGAGGTACTTAATTGTATAATAATTTTAGATGTTTAATAGACAGACGCCAGACAGGCAGCGATAGCCGAGTGGATATACCAACAGACTGCCATGCAGAGGGTATTGGGTTCGAATCCACGGCGCGCACCAATGACTTTTCGGAGTTATGTGCGTATTGAATTGTTAATTATCGCTTGTCCCGTGCCTCGGAGAGCACGTTAAGCCGTCGGTCCCGGTTGTCATGAAGATCTTTGACGGTCGTTACAGGGTGTCAGTACCGTCTTAATAAACTGACACTAGTCTAAACCATGGAATATCGCTATCCCTTCGGGTTGCGGAGGTCAGACAGGCAGTCGCTCTGTGGAAAAGCTAATATTCAGCCAAATCCGGTTAGACTAGTAAGCGGACCCCAGATTGAAACTGGGATAACGCTAAGAGAAAGATGAATAGACAGACGCCGCTGAGGTTAAGTTAGCTACCTGACTACACTCAAAAAATTTTATAGGCTGGTTTGCCTGATTTATCCACCTGCTCTATATCTATATCCATAAAGCTCTTTTAGTTCAATTGAGCAGCTTAATGCAACTTTAATTCAAAGCATAATTAAATAATTACTCTTGTAACAATAATATCAACTACGCCGGTGCGTAGGCGTAGTGGCCTAGTGGACTCCCGCGCCGTCGCCGCCGCTGCTCACGGACCTTGCCGAGCGTCCCCGACAACGACCGAAGGCTGCCTACCGCGACTATATAAACTGGTCGCCCGGCGACGTCCGCGAGTCTGTCTCGGGCTCGGGTTGCTTCCGCATCGGAACGACCTCTGCTCAGATACGATATTAGGGACTTATACCAGCCGGTGCTACGTATCGTACACTGTTCGTCGAAAGTTTTGCTGTATACTTTCTACACTAAAATAGTTTCTGAGTTCCTGGGACTTTTTTTACTGCCTCGACTGCTACATTCTGGCACCCAACGTGGGGCCTACAATCTACGACCGCTTCCGAGTCGAGCTACACGGACCATGGCTGTTAGTTTGTCAGAGGAACAATTTCGGCGCTTGCTGTCGGCTGTTGAAACACAAGCCCCTCGACAGGGATCTTTTGCGTCATCCAACATTAAATATGACGCAACGAGAGATTCAGAGATGGTTGAGGCGTTTCTTGCGGCAGCTGAAGTGTTCAAATCAGTAGAAAACATCTCAGAAGAAAACGCAAACAGAAGTATACTACTCATACTCACAGATGATACTGCCATCTAGTGGAACGGAGTCAAAGGAGAGATCTCAACTTGGAAGGAGTTTGAACGGCGCCTCCGGCATGCTTTTACCCCAAAAAGACCAGCCTACCTCATTTATGAAGACATCTCCGGGATCAAGCAACTGGAAGATGAGCTGACGGAAACATTTATTGCCAAAAAGAGGGTACTCTTTGCGCACCTGCCCCAACCTGGTCACACTGAATCTCAGCAGTTGGACATGATTTACTCCAAGCTTCATCTCCAAATTCGTGAGCGTGTACCTAGGGAGTCTGTGTCATCATATGAGGCACTTCTGACAGCCGCAAGAGGACTCGAACGCATGCTCAGAGAAGTGCCTAAGACTAACGTCGATCGTGCTGGTGGAAAAGCAGCATCAAGACCTCGCTGTCATTTCTGTAGACATTTCGGGCACACGATTGAGATGTGCAGGAAAAAGGCGAAGGCTGACGCAGATAGCACTGCAGAGTGAAAAACCGGATGTGTCCAGACCCAGGGTAGAAAGTGATGTAGCGGAAACACAAGCTCCATCTCCATCCCAGCCAACGTTCAGTTGTTATGGCTGTGGCAGGCCTGGAACAGTACGAAGCAAATGCCCAAATTTTTCGGCTATCAAAAGGGAGAAGATGAGCTTCTGTGCACTAGACATAAAGGCGCATTCCCGCCGTCGACCCATCGTAAGCATTGGTATCGAAGACATTTCCGGAACAGCTTATGTCGACTCCTGTGCTAAGTCGAGTGTGGCCTCATACACGTTATTTAGATGTTTGCAACGCTTGGGCTATAGTTTCCAAGACAGGCAAGCTACTGTAACCTTAGCCGATGGTATCGGGAAACGCCAGAAAATATTATCAGTCGACGTGAATGTCAAGCTACGTGACCGTTTAGTGCCGACGATTTTCGTTGTATTGCCAGAGTCTCGCGATAATCGTACATTGCTCGGCGTTAGCATTATACAGGATTGCGGAATGGTGCTTAACATTCCCCAGATGACTTGGCATTTCATAGATCAACCTGATCTGATCTATGATCTAAGAGAGGAAGATGACTCTGAGGATACAAAGTGGCTCATCAATGATATGTCGCCAACATCAGAGTGCCTAAAACGTGGACCGCCTGTTAAAGAAATATTGGAGGAAATGCGTATGCAGACTGTGATATCTCCCATGGCTATCACCCCAATCACTGAACCTACCCCACCATGCCTGCAGGAACCGTCACTGCCTGAGGATATTCAAAGAGCAAGCAGACAAGCAAAATCAGCTACGCCTACCAGTACTAGCGACGGGAAAGCTGCAATCCCTGCCCTGCCGGAAGCGAGCGCCAGTCAAACATATCGGTTGATTCCCATCGACCTATCCTCACCAGCCAAGCGAGCGCGCCCACTTTTCGATGGTTATTCACCCAGGTTCATAGATTTCATCTACCAGGACGCTCGCAACAATATACTGGATGCCGAAGTAGATCTGTCGCCACACTCTAGATCATTATTTCGGAGTGATAGTAGCTGTGACGACATTCACCTAAACGCTATTTCAATCACTGATGTCAAATCGTCGATGCTGGATGATCATCAGAATATTCAGTTGAAAGGTGTATTGGTTAGGAATGCGGATGCGTTCGAACCCAACATTGAGCCGACAACTTTGACCGAACACTGCATCGATACCGCCAAAAATGCCCCAATCGCTGTGCCACCATATCGCTTGTCGCCACCACGACGTGCTGTAGATTTTATTAAAGCAGCTACTAAGACACTTTAATTTAAATAGTCTGCTTCATAAAGATCAATACGGATTTACTAAAGGTAGATCCACTACTGATGCGGGTGTTGCTCTCATAAAACACGTTTATAATGCTTGGGAGTCATCTAAAAATGCTATCGGAGTATTCTGTGACCTCTCAAAAGCATTTGATTGCGTTCATCACGACACACTATTGCGTAAGCTCCGCCACTACGGCGTAGAGGAAACCGCACTTTGTGTTGTCGAGTCGTACCTGCGGCAAAGATTTCAGTGCGTCGATGTAAATGGGACTACATCCTCTAAATTACCTATACAGTTAGGCGTTCCACAAGGCTCTATTTTAGGTCCTTTTCTATTCCTTGTATATATTAATGACTTACCTTTTTATTTAAAAAAAATCTGTGATGTCGTACTTTTTGCAGATGATACGTCACTTATTTTTAAAGTAGATAGGAATAGGAATCAATTTGATGATGTAAATAATGCACTTATACAGGTTACACAATGGTTTACAGCAAACAACCTAGTGCTTAATTCTAAAAAGACTAAATGCGTTAAATTTGCTTTGCCTAACGTTAGACAACTGGGACCTAATATAAGGCTAGATAGGGAGGAACTTGACACAGTTGACTCGACAGTGTTTCTAGGCATTACACTAGATAATAAGTTACAATGGGGTGCACATATAGCATGTCTTGCAGGTAAGCTCAGTTCTGCTGCGTATGCTGTCAAAAAAGTTAGACAACTTACTGATGTTGACACAGCTCGTCTAGTTTATTTTAGCTATTTTCATAGTGTCATGTCCTACGGTATTTTGTTATGGGGCAAAGCTGCGGATATTCAGAATATCTTCGTTCTACAGAAACGAGCGGTACGAGCAATATACATGTTAGGGGCAAAAGATACTCTTAGGGAACGCTTTAAGTCTATAGGGATTCTTACAGTAGCCTCGCAATTTTTATTTGCTAATATATTGTATATTAGGCAAAATATAGGTTTATTTACTACAAAAAGTGATGTACATAACATAAATACTCGAAACAGGCATAAGTTATATGCACCTTATCATCGTTTACATAAAGTTAATAATTCTTTTGTAGGGCTAGGTATTCGTATATACAATAAAATACCAATTAGTCTTTTAGAATTGCCATTTAGTACGTTCAAAAGTAAAATAAAAGACTGTCTTATTAGGAAAGGTTATTATACCATTAATGATTATTTCAGTGATAAGGATAGGTGGTCACTTACACTAGCCAACTCTTGATTTTTTTTATTTATATAGATACCTTACTTTTCAGTTTTTTTTTTTATATAAAATCTCTAGTTCTATTAATTTAATATTCATGCATTATTAGGTCATTCAACTTACTACATTTACATTTTCATTGTTGTTCCACAAATTTTATTAAAATTTGCTACAGTGTTAGATGAAGGTAACTCGTTATCATGGGCTGGATACTAACGTTTTTGTAATTTTCGTGTATTCATATACCGTCACTTTCTGTAACATACTTTTCCACCATAGTTCTGAACATGATCGCGAGTTGCCTACATTACAAAGCGTAAGTGGATGCTCCTGTTACACAAGATTCACATTTGAAGACTACTACAGCACTTAATTTAATAACTACATATTTTGTATATAATATGTATGTTCTTATTTACTATTTACAAGTAATTAATTACAATGTGAAACAGTTGCAGCTCCTTACAAAAACAAAATATGTACCATAACACTGGCGATTAAAAAGAGTGGCCACGAGTTTTATTGCCCGTTCTTTCTCGTGGTTCTACCTATTGCTTTGCGAATGGGCAGTAAATGTAAATGTAGAAGCATTATTAATTTACTTTAAAAATTTGACGTTCATAAGCGTCACGTTGTGACCTAGATGAATAAATGATTTTTGACTTTTGACTTTTTGACTTTTGTACTTGAACAGGAAATAGAGAAGATGCTAAAGGAAGGCATAATAGAGCCTTGTTTTTCGCCGTGGGCTACACCAATAGTAATGATACCTAAGAAAGATGGGGGAGTTAGAGTATGCATAGATTATCGCCAGCTTAACTCGATTACTGTACCCGATGTGTGTCCTATACCAAGGATCGATGATCTTTTGCACGCAGCCAAACCTACTCCTTACATGACAGCCTTGTATTTGCGTGCTTGATATTGGCAGGTGAAGGTCAAGGAGGAGGACCAAGATAAGACAGCCTTCATCACACCCTTTGGAATTTACAGATTCAAACGGATGCCATTTGGGTTGCGTATCGCACCATCTACATTCCAACGTATGATTGATAGAGTCCGAATCAGCCTGATTGATGTCAAGATGCTAGCTTACCTTGATGACCTAATAATCTTCTCTGCTACATTTGAAAACCACCTAAATGATCTGGACCAAGTTCTAACTAAGCTAAAGGAAAGCAAGTTACGTGTCAATCTTAAAAAATGCCGTTTTTGTTGCTCAACGATTAAATATTTGGGACACTTGATAACACCAGCAGGATTGCAAGTGGATTCAGAGAAGATCGCTGCTATTACGCGAATCCCGACTCCAAAAAACATACAACAGCTAATGTCTTTCTTACAAACCTGCTCTTGGTATAGACGCTTCATACCCAACTTCTCCAAGGTGTCAGAACCACTTACGCGCCTTACAAAAAAGGGATTCTTTGGCTTTGGACTGAGGAACAGGAGCAGGTCTTTTTAGACTTGAAGAACTGCTTAACTACAGCACCCGTGCTTCATCAGGCCGATGAAACGCAACCTTACATCATAAAGACGGATGCCAGCAGCTTTGCATTGGGAGCAGTTTTGGTCCAGGGGGAGAAAGACGATGAACATCCCGTGGAAGACGCCAGCAGACTTCTAACTTCAGCTGAAAGAAACTATACAACCACTGAAAGGGAAGCGTTGGCCGTAGTTTGGGCACTAAACAAGTTTAGAGGTTACATCGAAGGCTTACCCGTAACTGTAATCACTGATCATCAGGCTCTTAAATGGCTTATGAGTTTGAAGACTCCTACAGGACGACTTGTCCGATGGGCTCTCCAGTTACAGGGTCATGATCTTACCATTAAGTACTCACCTGGTAAAACAAATGAAGTCGTGGACACACTGTCACGACCTCCATGTGTAACATGTGATGAAACGCAGGAAGGAAACGATTGCACCATTTGCAGTACTGTGATTGATATGCCGACCCGCAGCGCTTGTGAAACGCGAGCAGAACAGCTAAAAGATGACGGCTTAGCCAAAATTGTACAAGCCCTTGAAAATATTGAACGCAACGAAGATGCCATATACTGGAGTAACAAGGGTTACGTAATGAGCAATGGGCTATTGTATCGGTATAACCCAGCGGGTGATAACGAAGAAGCACAACTAGTTGTACCCCAACACGAATGGGGTAATGTACTCGCTGCGTATCATGATAATCCACTTGCTGGACACTATGGCGTAGACAAAACATACCAGCAAATCACAAGAAGGTACTACTGGAAGGGAATGAGACGGTATATCGAAGCATACATACGAAATTGCCTTCCATGTCAGCGGTACAAATCGACGAATCTTAAGCCAGCTGGCCTACTGCAGACAACTGCCACCAATCAGCGATTTGAAATAGTGGCGTTTGATTTATTTGGACCTTTGCCTATCACAACCAAAGGCATGAACTGGATTTTGGTAATAGAAGATATTGCAACTGGATGGGTAGAACTATTAGCTGTACCAAACGTTAATGCCAACAGCTGCGCCGATATGCTAATTGACGAAGTTTTCCTCCGCTATGGAGTGCCCAGGCGGCTCATCAGTGATTACGGTCCACAATTTGTCAGTGCAGTAATGCAGCAAGTCACGCATTGTTTAGGCATCAATCACAAATTCACTCCCGTGTACCACCCTGCTGCCAATCCTGTCGAGAGAAAAAACCGTGATCTTAAGACATAGCTTGCGATATTCGTAAAAGATCATCGAGCATGGGATGAGAATCTAGCTAGTATCAGATTTGCCATGAATACAGCTACGAGCCTCACTACTGGATATACTCTTAGCTATCTAACCTTTGGACGTGAACTGAGGACCGCATGATAACTACAACGACCTGCATCAAATCATATTCTCTGCAAATTTCATTCCCGAAGTCACACCTAAATTGCTCTCTTTAGCTAATACCATAGCAAGAGCAAAGGAAATCCAAGAAGGTAGAGAAGAGTGCGCTCTTCTTTCTTTTCTGCGGAAAAGAATACGCAGATCGCAGCCGCCGTTCCGATCCAGGTTACCAACCTGGAGATCTCGTTCTGGTCACCTCCCATACTCTGAGTAATGCTTCGCAAGGGATCAGCTCCAAATTCTCCCCACGACGAGATGGACCATACCTCATCATCCAGCAGCGTGGAGCTTCTTCATATGTGATTGCAGACCCAAAGATCCCAAATGAGCCTGTTGGGGTCTACCATACGTCTGCTTTGGTTCCATATCGTACGAAAGAAACAGGCATCGATTTACCAGCGCCGGTTCGACCTTTGAGGAAAAGAGGCCGGCCCAAGAAAACAACTTCAGGTACCGCAACTACGAATCGACGTGGACGACCTAGGAAGACACCTGCCTAAAGTTATACTGACTGTCTCTTCGTCGGGACGCCATCAGATCCAGAAGGGGAGACTGTAACAATAATATCAATTACGCCGGTGTGCGCGCCTAGTGGACTCCCGCGCCGATCGGGTATGAAAGTTTGACTAAGGCTAAGCGCATACATACATCTGTTACATCGACTAAACTGTTTCGTCGAGTTGTGTACGTTTCGTGACTTCTACTCAACCAAACAGTTTAGTTGATGGAAGTGCGCATACAATCGTTTTTTTTTATCTCCTCAAATCGACCAGTCTTTATTCAGCAGCGCTCGTGTCAATGTGTTTACAAAGATAGAGACGTGGCGCCGCTTCAAATCCTTATACGAGATTGGTAGTCGTGGTCAGTCGCAGATAGACTGTTTAGTCGATGGTCTGCGCACATCAATACAACGCAATACAAATTGAGCGCTTGATCGACAGTTGTCCAACTTTTAAATCAAAAGCAAATCGATAAGCAATTTTGACATTTTTGTCGAGCAACTATCGAGTTGACAGTATGTGCTTTTCAATATATTCTTTTAGACATGTGACACAAAACAAAATAGTTGTTCAATTAAAAATTGTATGTATACGCTAGCCCTAATTCCAAAGGCTTGCGTCAGTCGCTGATACAGTATTATTACGTGCTAGCTTGATTGTTCGACGTTGTGTTTTAGATAGTCAGTGCTTTGTTACTATGATAGCCACAGTAAGTCTGGCATTATGCCTTGCCTTGTAATGTATATAAAGCTAGCAATAGGCCTGTTAGGGAATACTCCATATTACTTTGTTTTGCAACCCTGTGATGTTGGAGTTGCTAATGCTGAGTTAGGCACCTATTAAGTTTCTGGCTATCTGTATTTTGCATTTGTTTTTCTCTATTGTTCTTCTGCTGGAAATTGAAAAAGACATTATTGGTTCTTTCATTCTCTTCTTTGTATCACGGTTACTAAGCCCCCCCCCCCACCTCGACAAGGTGGAGATTCCACGGGGAGGAACTGCCATCTGACCTCAATATCCCAAAGAAATAAGCATGTATCATGGTGAAGACCTACTAAGATATTCGACAGTAGGTACTTTGGCGTTGTCGATTTTTGCTTTCAACTTACGCACCAAATCTAAGCAAAACACTTTGACGAATCAAGATCTTATCTCCAAATGTATAAAATGTCTCCTATACAAAACCATTTCTAATGTAAATAACTTTGGCTTCACATCTAGAGGTTTAGGATAACAAAGGAGGTCTGAACATCGTATATCACAGGCACCCTTATCAGTATATTATTTGTGATATCGCATTACTTTCAATATCATATAAAGCCTCATTATATATCGTTATACGCCTTTCAGTTTTGTTTTATGGTGCTGATACACCTGAGTATTCACTTGTAACAGAACAGCGAGCATTTGCAATGTTTTGTTTTGTTGAACCGAATAACGAACAGAGCCTAACATTGCTACGAACATTTTCACGATCTTTCTAGCGATCGCTCTGATCAGCAAAAACGTTAAAGCAAATTTACTGTCAATTCGCCAGAATGCTCGCCAGAAGGTTCGTAAGAATGCTCGGTAAAACACACTTGTTTGTTTTTCTGTTTTGTTACATTCGCAAGAAAGCTCATTACAAGTGAGGGTTCAAATGTATCAGCACCATTACGATATAAAACTAGTGAATATTATTTCAGTGATTTATTGCGGCTAGTTTAAATTGATGCATAATTATGTTGTGTTTGATTTATTATCGAAAAATAGAGATTCACATGACCGGATTGAAAACTTTTTGAGCAATTGCAATACAAAGTATTTAAATAATTTACAGTAGCTCTAGAAAATTCAATTTTTTTGCCACGGGATTAAGAGAGACGTTTGTTTGAGAAGAGATAGAGGAAAATTTGCCATCAGACCATTTATCAACCGATAGTAGGCCAAATCTTCTGTATATTTAAATCAGTGCCATTAAATTTGAGGGTTCTCGCTTATCGTACCGACTATCAAAGATCTATATAACAGTGGCACACAGGGCAAGCGACAATTAACCATTTAAAACTCTCATAACTTTAGAAAGTCACACGAACACGAAATTCTGCGTAGCGGTCTGTGTATTGAACAAGAAACTCAGTTATGGCTTCTCTTAAGACATGCAAATTACTACTTTACATTTCTATTTCCTCCAAAAAACTTATACCAATATTAGCACTAAGCAATGTGTCGTTAATTCCTTCTTATCATCTCAGCTTTCACTGCTAAGCATAGGCCGCCGGCTTCCCACGCGGCGTGAAAACCCCCGTGGTAGGCCAATTTTGAACATCGCGTATCCAACCGCTTCCCACGATACCAACATGAATTTCCGTCCACGAATACAAACAAAGCTAAAATATGGCATATTTTTCTTTTACTGATAATAGCCAAACGTACTCTAAACCCACTTAACCATCCATACAACTATTAATATTTCAATAGTAATCGAACTCAAATCAAGTGCCTTTAGAATCGCGATCTTGAACACATAATCATCTTTAATTGAAACGCGACTAAGTGGCATTGTTAACCCCATAATACTCTTAGCTAAATGAGAGTATAATGGGGTAACTTAACAATGGAAATATTTCAATAGAGATATAATGAATGGTTATAGAGGCACGTTTGTAAGAAATCCTCTTAGAATAAGGCACCTACGTCTTGAATGGGGAGAATGGGAAAATTTCATAGGTCCGGTCGCTTGTATTGTTAACTTGAATAGAAGTCATTATCGAAAGATATCCACTCTTGGCGTTTTGTTTGAATATAATTTCGTGCTCATCTTTCGGTTGTTATGCAGTTCAGTTTTATATTTGAAGTGTATTTAAATGTTGTAAGAAACCGAAGGTAGATAAAATAAAATCCCTTTTTGTCCTGTCTGTCTGTATCATGGCGATAAACTCGATGACTACGGAACAGATTTTTCTACGGTTTTCACCGATACTGGATAGATAGTGAAATTCCGCAGCATGTTAAACCATCACTCTTGGCTCTCGTGAACAGTTGTTGACAGTTGCTACGCGGAGTCAGTACCCTTAAATTTGCTGATACTGGTCTTGATAAGCGGACACCTCCGGACGTATCAGCTTTTCCACAGAGCGACTGCCGTTTGACCTCCGCAACCCAAAGGGATAGTGGTATTCCATGGTTTAGACCAGTATCAGTTTATTTAAGGGTACTAACTCCGCGTAGCGACTGTCAACAACTGTTTACGAGAGTCAAGAGTAATGGTTTAACATATTCGCCGAGGCACGAGGCGAGCGATAATTAACAATTAAATACCACATAACTTCGAAAACTCAGTGGTGCGCGATGTGGATTTAAACTCCCCGCACAGCAGTCTGTTGGTATATCCACTAGCCTATCGCTGCCTGCTTTTGGTTATTTAAGTTTGTTTACTAAAATCATGATAGGGAAACTGTCTTTATTAGATTAAATAACATACGGCAATGAATTGTCATAATAAAATAAGTACAATTAGAAGAAAATCATTTTCTTCAAACATCCTCAAATCAAGGTGGGCAAATACTTTTGAGCGGTAGTGTGGGTATGTCATTTGATAATTCAAAGCTACATTGTTCATTCTTAACTAAAAATTAAAACACCGATATTTTATTTTTCCGGCTTTTCCGAGTGAAAATAGAATCATTTGTAGACTCTGTTACTTACGCCGATTTTTTTAATATATTTTTTTTATAACTTTACGCTTAAATTTAATGACAGACAATTTGATGTATGGAGATCTGCCATTATCCTTTAGTACTATATACAAAGGATGCGATGTAAAATCAGATGCAATTTTAAATAACTCAGAAAAAGAAATCAGTAGCTGATATTTTTTTCTGAGTCGTCTTAAATTGCATCCACTTGCATTAAAGTTTTGTTAACTCTCTCTATACTCATATCTTATATACATTAATGTATAAGTTTGCAGTCTAACATAATATGAAACACATGACTCAGTCATTACGTTTTCAAATTACACCTCTAAACCCCATCTGATCATTATTGTCTACGATACACGAGCGTGCTACGAATTAGCTACGCGGTTCTACGACACTTCTACGGTATTGTTATTAGTATAATAATGTAGTACGTATCTCGAATCTGAATAACGTTTTGTGTTTATACTGTGCTGTGTTTTCATTAAATTCGAATTCTCGCGACCTGTGAATAGATAATGTATTAAATAATAAATTTAATGTAGTACTATGTACTGTTAGTAAAGTTGTATTTTAGTAATATGCAAAATAATACAATTCCTTATTTTTTTTTGTAAAAGATACATATTGCATTAAGAATAAATTCTGTGTCGCTGGTGACTTCGCAATTATTGAACCAACGATTACACAGTACACCCAGCACACTAATTTGTTACTTCGTGAAGCTATGTGCGTAAAATTGTTAAATATCGCTTGCTAAACTGTGAGGGAGTACATCTCGGGCCTTGAATGTCTGAGGTTTTGCCATAATGTTTTTGGAAATCAATTATGCCAGTTTTGCCACACTTTTTTATAGTAATAGGTGGCAGACGACCATACGGACCGCATTATCGCCGCACAAGTAACACCAAAGGAATCACAAGTGCGTTGCCGCCCCTTGGGGTTGCGAAAAGGGATAAGAGGAGGAGTGGGATGAGGGAGAAGGAATGCGGCATTGAGTCTCCGGGTCTCTCACTCACCGAAAGAAATGCAACAATTTAGGTATTGTAACTTTACATCGATTTTCTGTGACTTGGTCAGTATGGTAGATGATGCAAACCCTTTCTATAGTAAGAGAGAGCCTGTCATTATATTGATTAAAAAAGCTGATAACGAACATAACGTCATTGACACTTTTCAATAAACAACCCTCAAATACCAACACATAAATCTACTTTATAACCTTCAAAACGTCGCGCAAGTATTTCCACGTCCTATCTTCATTCCATTTCGCACTTAACCCTTAAACGCGACCATAAAACTAAAGCATATATGTTCTAACCGAACGTCGGTATTTCGCACCGCGTCATACGAATGCAATAAAATCGGGAGTAACGCACGCTAAAGGGTTTATTCCAACTGATTTGTGCGTTTAGGTATTTTTATTTAGTATTGCGGTAGTTTGGTATGAAGTTATAGCGTGAAGCTTGGAAATGAAGAGTTCTAACGTCTTTAAACAAGAACTCAGCGGTGCTATTTTCTACTTTGAACCGAAATGGTAACACTTATCTTGTAGTTTTGCATTTAGCTATACAAGTTATCGCACTGAGCTTGGGCTTTAGTGTCCTTTCATCATCATCGTCAAGGCGTTATTCCAGTTGCACCCAAGACCTTCACCTGTAAGCCTGGCGTCCACTTTCTAGTCTTACTGAATATGAAATTATAGGCAGAACTACAGCAAGCTATCTGGCCTCTGCAACCTAAAGGCTGATTGATTCCATGGCCTAGACCAGTGTATATTTGAATATATTTGAAGGTACAAACTTACCATAAAAGCGCATAACATGCTCGTTTAAGCACGCATTAAGTGACATTTTCGATGCCCGGCTATGTTTTTATGCACTTATAGCGTTTTTAATACATATGTTAGACTTTTAGCAGTATTTCCACTAGACTTTGGCACCTAGGGAGAGACCGACAGACTGTTACGCAAGGTCAGCTTATTTAATTTTTAATTACCAGTTATGCCTAACGCTGAAAGAAACATCGTGAGGAAACTTGCATGTCTGAGAGACCTACATAATATTCTCGAAAGGTACATATGTACCTAAAGCCTACCCACCCGTGCTTGGCGTGGTGAACCTTACTCTTCTTGAAGTGAGAAAAGGCTCATGCCTAGCTATAGGCTGATGTATGATGCTGACGTATGACCTTCTGTCGTATCCAAAAAAATTCCGAAGTGGCCCGTGACTGCGCTCGTGAGTGATTACTAGTTTATAAATAAATAACAGACTACAATTAGGTAAAAAAAATGCAATAGACTATCAATACAGCCACGGTATAGAAGATACCCATGGTAAAAACCACAACAAAAAACTTGTTGTTTCAAGTTGTTGTTATTTCTATCTAACCCACTCAAAACGCTGCCAGCGCCAAAATGACCTCTTAAACCAGTGAGCTCCACGGCGTCGTAGTCATTATACGTCTGATTTTCAAAATCCCATCTCAGTAAGCTTAAATTACATTTTTATGGCCTCGCCTCGGCAATAATGCATCATTCAGGGCATTTTCGTTTTATATTAGATGTATATATTTATATAAATATTTACGGAGTCTTTGTAATTGTAGGAATGTAAGATTTTTTAATCAGGGTATCCCCTGATAAAAAAATGCAAACCTGAGTTTGACACTAAATCCTAAAAATACGAAGACAGATTTTGTTTACATTGATAGAGATCGTTCATATTTTTAGAGTATAGTAGAGTAGCCTTCACCGTTTAGAAAAATAGAAAAACAAGCGTAATCTTCATTTTCTTAAAGCGCTGACAGGAAATCGCTAGATCCATACTGTGCGTTCCTTTTGACTAGTGATGACATCACAGGCACAAAATTGCACCTTGATACTTGATGGCACGGGCTGTTTCCGCAACTCCACGTCTTGACGTGTATTTTGCGTAAGGGTGGGAATGGTCTTGTCATTCGAGCCACCCCAGCTCTTTGAGGAAGGTCAGCAGGCTAAAAAAGAATTGCAATTTTTTAAACCATCTTATCATACAATAATTATATCATAGGATGTGCTTCGACGTAATTATAATTTGTCCAAGTGAATGGTATGAACCTCCCCCCATAGGATCTCCACCTTGTCGTGGGGGGGGGGGGCTCAGTAACCGTGGGTGAGGTCCAATACCCACGGTGAAGCTAAGCGGGATCCCGGGAGTGGACGCTCCGCGTGGGCTTGCGTGGGGCCTGCGTAGGATGCGTCCCAGGGTGCGGGGGACAGTTCTGTCTGTCCCTCGCAGTCGAGTGCGGTCGCGGGAGGAGAGGTGTGTCGGTGTTGCGTTGCCGCGCGCCCTGTCTCCCGCGACCAAATGGGCCACCATCGTTGCGTCGCCTCCCCTCCGTCACATGGGTACATGAGGAGCACGGGTTGGTTTTTAGTCAGTTAGAGTCTGACAGTCCCCTTCGTCCTCCCCCCCCCCAAGGCGGAGGGACTCCATGAGGATTTTCCAACCCGATAAAAAAATAAAAATATTTATTGCTGTTTCTTGCTCTATATTTTATTTTTATTTTAAGTAGTTTATTTTAAAAAAGACAACTTCCGCACTAGGTATAAATCCTGTGTTGCGAGGGTCTTTACGTACATACAACCAACTATGTACGTAAATACCCTCGCGACACAGGATTTATACCTAGTGCGGAAGTTGTCTTTTTTAAAATAAACTAAATAAAAAAATTTAAAAAATATTGTCACTTTATGGATCACACAATGTGTTGTCTTGTGTGGGAATCGAACCTACGACACTCGGCGCAGTGCCAAGCGGCGAGGCGGCCGCTTAAACCACTGCGCCAACCGTGCAGTCAGAACCGTGCTCTTGTTTAGAAGAAAACTGTCATATTATAGTACAAGCCCAGGCTACTGAAATAATACGTGTTTTACCCCATTCTCACAGAAAGACACAGAAAATCAATATTTTATGCAAAAGATTAAACTGTTAATCGAAACACGATCGGCGCATGCGTTTTTATATTTCTCCGGCATTGATAAAATATAAAACACGTTTTGTAATGGGTTTATACGTGTACCAAAATGCAGATGAGCTTAATTAAAGCTGTGCAAATAACATTTACTTTTGCAAAATGAATCTCAAATCGGCTCACATTGTTTACCAATCAAAATCCAAAAACAAAGTAAAGTCCCTAAATTATTTCCGCAAAACTGCCATGGAAAATGTAACCCCGTTTCCAATTATCCTCAAGCTCCTATTACCAAAAAGTGAATATATACCGGGAATTCGTACTTTGGTATCGGTTTGAAGCGTACACTGACGCAAAAATACCCAGTTTTTCTCTCATTTTTTATTCCCCTACGTACATACATCGTCGTTTAAGCAAAACAACTGACTCCCTGTTCGGATATAGTCGTCACAGATTTGTGTACAGTCGTGAGTTATATCACCCTTGGGATATATTCAATTAGCGAGTGAATTGGAAGTGACTGTACCGCTGTTTGTATACTCCAATCGGTATAAGTGGGGATTCCAGAGGGCTACAATTTAGCTTTCAAGCGTAACGCTAAATTGATTGAAAAATGAATAGAAATTGAACGTTCGAAAATGTTTTGTAAACGTTGTTTGTTAAAAGAGCTATGGATCACAATATTCTAGTGTACTAATCGGCATGTCAGCCACTCTTGTTTATGCAAATATTTTAACTAACACGGCACAAATCATACAATCACATAAATAAATCTGTTTTTTATAACCTTTGGCTAAACTCTCTGTTGTTGAATAATAAATTAGAATAATGTTGTATTGAAAAGTGGATCTACATACATACATACATACATAAACTCACGCCTGTTTCCCCAAAGGGGTAGCAAGAGGCATATTAAACGCCCATTTTCCGCTAGTGTTTTGATCCCACGTAATAGGTGGCGAGCCTATTGCCGCTTATCGGGATATTTTGTTTGCCAGAGCCTCGTCCGTTGATCGGCAGGTGCACCACTTGCAGGTGTAGTTGGCTTGGGACCCTAAGTTCTTGGTGGGAACCCTATGCACCTATTGTATTGAAAAGTGGATCTACCACTCTAATAAATATGACATCAGAGTAAATATATCCAAATTGTTCACTAAAAAGTGTGGAAGTTTCACTATTCATTATATGATGGTATGGCGTATTCTTTTGGCCAAGGTAGCTCTTGCAGGAACAATAGGTACATCTTGTATTGCAGTGGACTTTACAAATATTCAAAGAATCGTCTTAAAGCCAACACCTTGAATCATCATCGTAACAGCCTTGACTGGTAATATTTTCCTCTCCCGAAGATTTTCCCGCATGCGCGTTCATAAGCATACACTCAGGAGATTAAATATTAATGGCGCCAGCGCCCTCATTTTACCACCAAAATGTACGCAACATAATATAACTTTACGCCTTTTATCCCCGAGGGGGTAAGCAGTAGTGTATACACACCCACATTTCGCCAGTTATGTTTAGATCCCAATGTAATAGGGGGCGAGCCTATTGCCATCTACCGGGCACATTATTAAGCGAGCGATAATTAACATTTTCAAAATGCATATTTCCATGTTATCTGCATCTGCACCTAGATCTGAGGTATTTTTAAAATATCAATATTATTTTATAATGTTTTAGACACCGGTGATATTTAAACATCACATATAGTTATGACATGGGGACCTTATTCATCAAACTTCACAAGGATCTTTAAGACCGAAATTCAAAAGCTATTCACATTCAAACACCGAAGATAAAACTAGTTGTAAAGAATAAAAGCATTCAGTTGGCACGACAGTGTCGGATCATAATCCTTTCTATTCAAGAGAAGCGCATATGAGGGAGCGTTGAACAATCCAATGATTCAAACACCAATTGTTTACTGAACCGCGTGCAAATAAAGTTGAGTAATGCTACCATCAATCTTGTACGTTTTGCATATAAGCAGAATTGACTGTGTTTAGGTAATCCATACCATGCACTACGTCTTACAAATTGAGATTTAGATGATGCTTTTTATGTCTTGCGCGAAACTGTGCAACATTGGGTTATGGGATAAGCAGAAAGGAACATTTAGGTATTGTTATATTTATATTCTGTGAATAGCCTCTAGTATCCCAGAACTTGTTATGCGCATGTTTAAAATCTAGATATGCGGAATCAAACGAGTGCATTCACTTCTTTTAGATTCTATCCTCATAACTTAAACCTGCTGATACTAATTTTATGACAATTTATTATAGATTGCCTCATTGGTCTCGCGGCATTAATGTGCGTGTGGGATTAGCAGGTCTCGGGTTCGATTCCCGGGTTGGGCAAAGTGTTATTGGGTTTTTCCGTTAGGAAATTCTCAGTAGCAGCACGGATTCTGTTAATGTGCCCGGTACGGCAATAGGCTCGCCCCCATTTACGTGGGACCTAAAAATTCCTGGCGAAATGTGGGTGTAATATTACACCTCTGCCTACCGCAATTATCGCTTTGCAATAGGCATAGACCCGAAAAAGTAGGTCAAAATATTAATGCTGCAATTACAATACCTCTCAAAAGCGATCACCATCATCATCAGCAATTCCTTAATCTGTTCTTCTGGCACAGACTTTTTCTTACTATGATAAAAGTCATATAATGCAGTAACCACGCTGATCGTGCAGGTTAGTAGACTTTACATGTAATTAGAAAACAATATGAAGATATCTCAGACATGCAGGTTTCCTCACGATGATTTTCTTCACAACATCATCATCAGCCCTGTATGTAACTGTCCCACTGCTGGGCACGGGCCTCTTCACACTATAAGAAGGGTAAGGCCATAGTCCACCGCGCTGGCCTAGTGCGGGTTGGCAGACTTCACATGTCTTTCGAGAACACTATGGAGAACTCTCAGACATGCAGGTTTCCTCACGATTTTTTCCTTCACCGGTAAGCAAGCGATAATTAACAAAGTAATACGCACTTAACTTCGAAAAGTCATTGGTGCGTGCCGTGAATTCGAACCGGAGAGCTCTGCGTAGCAGTCTGTCGGTCTCACCACTCGGCTATCGCTGCTTAGCAAACGATAAAATCAACAAATTAATAGGCACTTTACTTTGCCTTACTTAACCGTCGGTAACTCATCATCCTCTTAGCGTTATCCCAGTTTCAATATTGGGTCCGCTTGCTAGTCTAGCCGGATTTTGGCTGAATATTAGCTTTTCAACGGAGCGACTACCTGTCTGACCTCCGCAACCCAAAGGGATAGCGATGTTCCATGGTTTAGACTAGTGTCTGTTGATTAAGAAGGTACTGACGCCCTGTAACGACTGTCGAAGATCTTCATGACATCCGGGACCGACGGCCTAACGTACTCTCCGAGGCACCGGACAAGCGATAATTAAACATTTAATACGCACTTAACTTCGAAAAGTCATTGGTGCGTGCCGTGGATTTGAACCCGATACACTCTGCATGGCAGTCCGTTGGTATCTCCACAAGGCTAACGCTGCCTGCATTAACCATCGGTAACTATAGTGGAAATATGACCTGCCAAATTAAGAAGGTCGCTGCTTAAATTAGCACTTCATAACATTCTTCTTTCCTTTTAGTTGAGATTACTATCTCTCAGAAGTGACAATAAAAGAGGATTTATAAATAATGAATGGAACGACGCTACATCTTGAAGTGAGCCAATCTCGCATCCACAGAAATAAATAGTAATAGAACGGTGAATGTCACGTCATCGCGTACATTTCGCGCGTGCCACATTTCAGCAAGCCCCGCCCACAGTGACGTATAGATAATGAGGGGACACTAAGGAATTATTATCGATGTATGTAAGTGATGTAGCTGTGGAAAATGAAATTATGTTATTGTTTATATAAAAACTGACCATTGCTGATTGTCAGGCAGAATAATGTTGTACAACATGTGTAAACATATGCGCTATAGTGCAATAGTTTGACACGCGCACCACGCCCATGTCACCGTTCTATTACTATTTATTTCTGTGCTCGCATCCTATCGTTAAAATTACCTTTTACGTCGCGTGTGAGAGAGAGACGTTAGAGAAAAAGATACATTGTTATCAATATGTTTATGTGGAAAGCCTTGGGTGAGGCCGATGTCCAGCAGTGGATATTCTTCGCTTAAGATGATGATGGGCATCCAATTTCTGAAGCCATATTTTTGATATATTTCTCCCTCCCACAAGTTTTAACTTGTTGTCATATTATCGAAAACACGATGGCAATTATAATATAGGCACTTGCAACTGGACTAATAAATAGCTAAATTTTTTATTAAAAGCCGCTGTGGACACAAGAAACAAATCTTCTATTACTGTTTAACCAATGGATAAAGTGCTTGCACTCTTAGCATGACTTAGATTGCCGTTCTTAATAGATTGGCAAAGTTAAATAACGCTTGTACAGGTCACCACTTGGATGGGTCACCGAGTGTGGCATTGAAATCATAGCGCTTTCGTGCCTCAGAGTTCAGTTAAACCCACGTTACGTTGTCGGCCCCGGTTCTAGTGTCAGGGACATATTGGCCAAATATTCACACGAAATAAACAACGAAAAATAATAACTAGATTATACAGATAATAACTCGAGTTTCCCATGAAGTTTTATCTCGTTACAGCGTGAGGACATAAAGCCCAAAACACTTTTCATCTTTTTGAGGCCGAGAATCTGCTCCTATTTTTTTTAATCATCCTCATCAAATTAGATGAAAGACCTCCACTGCTGTACATAGGCTTTCTCCAAAGCTCTCCACATGGATGTAGCCAAAGTCACCCGCATCCATCCACCACCCGCGATCCCAACAAGATCGTCAGTCCACCTTGCAGGAGTCCCACAAGATACCTCTTCAACGAAGTCCGTAGCGTGGCCGTCACTCCTATTTTAAAATGCATAACTCTATTTACCTAATCAAATCGCAATACCAGCAACAAACAAAAATCCCCAAGCAGCCACACACATCGACTAGTAATAACTCACCACATAACTCCGACTTCTAAACTTCAACGAGCAGTTACGTCATCGAGCAAAAAACTTTCGTCACTCTTTATATATTGGTATAAAACCTATGGATTTGATTGCCCTATAAACCGAGTGTTACCCGCAAGAAGGGCTCCTATGAAAACATGGCGTATGTTTGAGCATGTTACGAGTGGCTTATCATTACGTGTCGTAGTTTTATTATTATAGTTATATTTTAGTATCTACGAGGGTCCAATGTTATGTTAATCTTGATAGTGTTACAATGCAGTTTGGGGATGTTAACATGTTATAATAGGCGGGTGGATACGTTGGTTTAATCTGTTGGGACGTCGTTGTGGTCAAATTGTTTGGTTTTAGGAATTAGAGATCTTCTGTACTATCACAGAAAATAGTGTATCAGTTTAGTGGGAAATGGTCTACAAGAACTGTTGTCAGATATTATACAATAATATGATCTATTGTTTAAGCTTTCTTAGGTTGGTGTCATAATTTTTTGCCGATCTATAAATGGTTTGAACTGTTTAGTGCTGGTTCAGTTGACCAACATATAAGATGATTTTATAAAACCTTATTGTGTATGTTTGTTTCGTCGATGATCAATATAATATCAAACAATTAAACAAGGTACCTATATATTCGCATTTTTACTGCCATGTTTTGAATTTTGAAGGACATTTTAAATATATTTCTTTTAGAACTGAATTTCATTTTCTACTGTCTCAGTTTTTAAAAGCACTTGTTGTGAAACTCTGTCATCAGCGTTTCCTAATGCTCTACTAACTGCTTACTTACTACTATTGCACTGTTCTCACTGAACAACTTGCAAGCATAGACTAATATATATTATAACTGGAGATAGACTGGCAACTGTCAATTTGATCAGATCTTAGCGTTGAGCGCCACCTGAATGCCACTCAAGGAACTAAACGAAATATTTTTTTTTAGCTATCGCTATAACATACGTAATTGTAAGTGTAAGTCAAATGTTCGTGATATTTCCCATGTAACGTTTTCCCAAAAGAAAAACGTTATTACATGGGAAATATCACGAACATTTGACTTTTAATACAATTTCAAAGTTCACGAAATATCATTTCGACTGATTTACATTAAGAAATTAAACACTTTACTAGAGAAAATAAAGATGTTAATTCCTAATCTGAATCGGCCAAATCAGTTACAATGGGTTCGGATTAGAGGTCCTGCTGTATAGGTATATTTAGTTAGGAATAAATAATGCAAAAATATAATATCAAATGTATTTATTTAGCTATACCTACATTAATTTTTACACCAGTTTGTGTTTCTCTTTTTCTGCTCTTTCCTTTAATATATTGATTTCGAGCCTGTTGTATAATAGGATCCATTTGATCATGGTCTGCTGTACCATAATTATAAAAGCTCTTGCCAGTAAAATGAGCAGAACACTACACTGAGATATATGGTCCAAACTCCTTTAGGAGGGCCTATCTTAAGTATGTCACAAACACTTACACAAACAACACAGTAATGCTGAAATAGGTATTCCTGAACATTTAAGTAGGAACTGAAGCTCAACTCTACGTAAATACCAATAAAATACCAAGAATCACAAGAAAAAAGCATGTAAACACACAGCCGGCAAATTTTCTTGTGACAATGACATTACTAACATTTAGTTTCATTTATTGTTTGTTTTTAATTTATGTAACGGTTTCCATTGTTTGCCAACAAAAAATATTTGTGGTCATGCAAAATTGTTTCAAACTAGTAAAATAATTATAATAATAATAGTAATAAAAGTAAGTTTTTTTTATAAATAAATTCTTATTAAACTTTGGATTTATCGAAGAAAATATCAATTTTGACAATTTGTGTCGAGTACCATGGCAACACTGACAAAAAAGTTCCCTCGATTGGCAATTAGATGGCATTATTAATGGGTGATTTTAACTTATCCAACATTGATTGGGTTAGCGACGGAATAACTTTGGAGCCGCAGGGTGTTGCTGGCCAAACTCAGGTGTACTTTTTTGATACATTGTTAGAATGCAATTTAAACCAATTTAATACTTGTCGTAACATAAATAATAGGATATTGGATTTAATATTTTGTAACAGTAACCTTATCTCAACAGTAACTACGTGTGAAGACCCATTGGTACCAGAAGATATGCATCATAAATCTCTTGTTATTGAACTGAACTACTCAGATAATAAACCCCTTCGCATGAAGCCACGACACAAATTTTTATACGATTTAGGGGACTATGATAGTATTAATTACGCACTAAATGAACACCACTGGCATGAACTCCTGAGTTCGGTAAACTATACAATTGAAAGTGCTACTAATAACTTTTATAAAATATTATACGACTTAATAGAAAAATTCATCCCTAAGAAATATATTAGTAAGGCAACATTTCCTCCATGGTACACAGCTGGTTTGAAAAAGATGTTAAAAGAAAAACAAAAGTATTTAAAAAAATATCGTGTTTATGGGAACACATTTGATTGCATTTGATTATAACACTTTTACTTTATTACGTAAAAGAGCAAAGAAGCTCGAGGAGGAGTGTTATCGCTTATACATTCAGAAAATGGAAGACTCAATAATAAGTAACCCAAAACTATTCTGGTCATATGTTAAGTCAAATAGAAAGGGTAGCAATTATGTACCTTCTGACGTTAATTACGAAGGTCAATCCGCTAGAACTGGTGCGTCAGTATGTAATCTTTTTGCAACATATTTTCATTCGACATTCCACGCCGTATCTTCAAGCCCGGGTGACTCACTAGCTGACAGATCTCAAACCAACAACGCAAATCACTCTCATACAATAGGCGATATCGAGATATGTCCAAGGACTGTTCACAAACTTCTTTGCTCGGTAGACCTTAATAAGGGCGCTGGTCCAGATCATATACCACCAAAATTTATTCATAAGTGTGCTATTAGTATTACTGACCCGCTCACCATACTATTTAGAAGGTCCATTAGAGAAGGTACCGTTCCTAATGTTTGGAAAAGTGCATTTATCACCCCTGTGTATAAAAATGGAAACAGGAGGGAGGTACATAATTATAGACCTATCTCCAAACTCTGCATTTTTGCAAAAATATTCGAACGTTTGGTTTATGATCAGGTGTATAACACGTTGTCCAGCACATTCATTCCTGTTCAGCACGGGTTTCTTAAAGGTCGATCGACCACCACTAATTTGCTAACATTCGTCGACTATACAACATCAAATATGGAGTCTGGTGGTCAGGTAGATGCTGTATTTACTGATTACAGTAAATGTTTTGACCGCATAGATCATAACATATTGGTAAAGAAGCTGTCATACGTCGGAATACATGGTAATCTGTTCCGTTGGTTTACCTCTTACATTGAAAATCGTTCCCAAGCTGTAGCATTGTATGGTTATATATCTAAATGGGATACTGTTCCCTCAGGAATCACCCAGGGATCATTACTCGGACCGTTATTGTTTAACATATTCATTAATGACGTCATACACTGTTTTAATAAGGCAAACATCTTACTTTACGCTGACGATATGAAGATTTTCACTCAAATTAATATGCCAAATGATTGTGTAGCTCTGCAGCAGGATTTGGACACTTTTGAAAATTACTGTAAAACTAACCACTTAGATCTTAACGTCTCCAAATGCTGCTGCATTAGTTTTACACGGAAACACAAGTCAAAAATCATTACGTATGATTATAAACTTAAAGGATTGAAGTTGAAAAGAGTAGATGAAGTTCGAGATCTTGGTGTTACTCACGACGCCAAACTAACATACGAATCACATGTTGATACTATCGCTAAAAAAGCTAGTAAAGCTTTAGGTTTTGTGATAAGAACATGTTCGCAATTCAAAAGTGTTAAAATATATAAAATTCTTTATTGTACTCTTGTTCGCAGCATCCTCGAGTATTCCTGTCAAATTTGGAATCCTCAATACGAGATACACATAAATAGATTGGAAGTAATACAGCGCAAATTCATGCGACTCCTACAATACAAGTGCAACATTTACGATGATTGTTATGAAACCAGATGTAAAAGACACCATATCCTTCCTTTAAAGGAAAGAAGAATAATAGCTGATGTATCACTTTTTTCAAAAATAGCGCAGTCAGAAATCAGTTCTCCGTATTTATTGTCTAAAATAAACTTACAAGTCCCTACAAGATCGATGCGGCATTATCACCCTTTTTATGTGAGCCACAGCGCAACAAATTATAGGCAAAATTCATTTTTCCCAAGGACAGCAAAGTATATAAATGTACTGGTCAGCGGTTCTGAAACTGATTTTGACCTATTTAACTCTAAATCGACGACGATTACGCATATGCTCTCTAAAAGATGGTTTGATTCGGTTCTTTGACTGTGATTGGACTGTATAGAATGTACATAATTTTGTCATAATTCACCTAACCCTAGAATAAACAGCGTAATGTGATATTTAAATGTGAAAACATGTTAATGGTTTTAAGACTTTTATCGTGATATTATTTAAGATACTGTAACTGTTTGTTTTCCTAATAAAATAAAATAAATAAAATAAATAATAAATATTATTCACAAAAAAAAAAGTTGTTCGTCAGTTACCAGGGCATGCTTGCAAGCACGTCTTTGTCTCTATAATTTGTAGTATACGGCTTGATAGCACTATTATCGTTATCAAGCTAAGATTCTGTCAAACCTGGTTGGACTAGAAAGCTGACTTCAGGCGTGAATGCAAAGTCTTGATGATGCTACGAGGATGGTAATGTCTACTTATCATCATCAAAGTTATTCCCATACTTACGGCTAATTGTTATTTCTTTTTTTTATATGCTCACGCTTGTATCCCCGAAGAGGCAGAGGTGTAATATTACACCCATAATTTCGCCATAAATTTCTAGGCCCCACGTAATAAGAGCGAGCCAATCACCGTTATCGGGCACATCACCAGACTCCGTGCTGCTACTAAGAATTCAGAGTAATTCAGTAACACTTGTCCGACCCGGGAACCGAAACCGAGACCTCCGATCAGAAGACGCTTACGCTATACAATGGACCACGGAGGCAGCTAATTGGTAATGATGCCAAAAGTTTTTTTTAATAAATTCACGCCTGTATCCCCGAAGGGGTAGGCAGAGGTGTAATATTAGACCCACATTTCGCCATGATTTTTAGGTCCCAAGTAATAGGGAGAGAGCCTTTTGTCGTTACCGGGCCCATCACTAGACTCCGTGCTGCTACTGAGAATTTGGAAAAACCCAGTAACACTTTTGCCCGGGAATCGAACCTGGGTCCTCCGATCAGCAGTCGCATACGTTATCCACTGGACCACGGAGGCAGTCCGGAGGATGTGTCACGGAGGCAGGCAGTTGCCAAAAGTTTATTTCTTAATAAAGATGATATGGCATGATTATAAGATATAGATTCTATACACTATAGTGATTACTTATTTACTACTAGACGCTCGCGGCTACGAGTCTACGACCACACATTTTTATAATTTACCCGTTTTGCCTGATCCCGTGGGAATTTCAAGAAATCCCTTCCTAGTGCACCCCTACGGTCCCCAAGGAACATGCATGCCAAATCTCAGCTTCTTGTGCCCAAAAGTTTTAGCTGAAGCTTGTCTGTCAGTCAGTCAGTAACGCAAGGATATTATCTAAACAGATAAACAATTCGACTATTTTTTTATAAACTTGATACAGAACGCCAACATACACCAACATCGGTAACATTTTTCATTTCGTTCGATCTCTAGATTAACGACGTTGGTTCGTTCTAAAGAAACTTTATTGGGACATAAAAACCGCTACATAAATTCCGCCATTAAAACGGGAGACTTACTTTAAATTAACCAGAAAAGTAACTGACACCGTCATTCTGCCTACAATGTTACTGATAAAGCTAAAGGAAAAACGCTGAGTTGCTGATAGATAGACCATGGTTTATTGTACTTTTTTTATAACTTTACGCCTTTTATCCACGAAGGGGTAGGCAGAGGTGTATTCACACCCACACTTCGCCAGTTATGTATCGGTCTCAATGTAATAGGGGGCGAGCCTATTGCCATCTACCGGGCACATCATTAAGCGAATGATAATAATTTATTTACTATGCACACATAACTTCGAAAAGACAGAGGTATGTGCCCGGGGTACCTGGCAATCGAACCCGAGACCATCGTCTCGGCAGTCCGTAACGTACAGCACTGGACTATCGCCGCTGTATGTATGTACTTTTGAATGAAAAATGGCGTACTGATTTCAGCGCCTGCTTTACAACTGCGCTGTGCGTTGTGGGTTCTATACGCATAGAAAACATTGTATTATCCACAAATTATTATAATAATCATAATAATATTCTACCACATACACAGATCACCATCTAGTCCCAAACTAAGCAAAGTACTATGGTTCCTAGATAATGGATAAACATACTTACTTATATATTTTTTTTTGTAAATCCATACGTATTATACATAGAAAAATCCAGACCAAGACGAACATCCATGTTAACGCACACAAATGTTTGACTTGAGCGGGAATCGAACCCGCGACCTTCGGCGTAGCAGTCGCTTACACTCCCGCTGCGCCAACCGGTCGTCAGACTATGTTTAGTTCGGCTTAACAATTTGTTGTGAGTCTGCGTGTTCTTTATGTCCGTTGATGGAATGTTTGTGAATTTTACCGCAGCACAGGATTTATTCCAAATGCGGTCTATGAACTTAAAGAATCTATGTACATGAGAGTATTTTTAGCGATTGCTCAGTGGAGAGAGACTGGAGACAGATTCCATGGCAAGCATTTTCAAAATTGAATGCGTATTGTTAATTATCGCTTGTTTAACAGTGACCCAAAATATCGTGGATAAACATGCATGTCTAAGAGTTCTTCAGAATGTTCTCCAAGACATGTAAAGTCCGTCAACCCGCACTTCGCCAGCGTGGTTGACTACAGCCTTACCTTTCTCATAGTGAGAACAGGCCCATGCCCATCAGTATTACAGTAATATACATAGGGCTAATGATGTCAATTAAAAGCCAATATTATTATAAAAGCAAAATAATTCATTAAAATCTTAATTAACCAACCATGGTTGCGTTTTGGCAGAAGTGTAAGCAGAAAAACTAAATATCCCGATAAGCGGCAATAGGCTCGCCACCTATTACGTGCGATCAAAACACTGGCGAAAAGTGGGCGCTTAATATGCCTCTGCCTACCCCTTCGGGGAAAGAGGCGTGAGTCTATGTATGTATGTATGTATGTAGAGCATCCGTTCATTCCTCGCGATTCCTACTTACACACATACATACATACATAGACTCAGTCCTGTTTCCCGGAGAGGTAGGCAGAGACTACGAAACGCCATTTGCAACGATCCTGACATACCTCTCTTGCTTCATTCACTCACATCAAATTTCTCGTTTTGAATATCTCCATGAAACACATTCGAAGTGCTTGAGATCATCAGAAAATCTAAAATTAAAAGTCCCTCCACATTCTACAGTTTTTTATGATAAATCCTTTGCAGTTCAAGCTGAACGCTTGTGGAATACGTTGCCACCAGATATTAAACAGGCTAAATCCCTACCAATTTTTAAAAACCTCGTCACTCAACACTACTTGACATTTTGATCATTACTGTTATTGTATGTATAATGTTAATTAAATAGTTTCTAGTAATGGTTTATTCTATCATACGGTATTAAAGTATGTATTATAGTGGATTATATGTATATATATATATATATATATATATATATATATATATATATATATATATATATATATATATATATATATATATATATATATATATATATATATATATATAGTATCTATAATTAATATAGTATCAATTGTGTATGTAGTATTAAGTGTAAAGTATTTATGTTAAATCTATTTACTTCGAAGATTATATATACAAATCTATTATGTAGTAGGTACACCATTAGCTACCCGATTTCGCTTACTTAATTGAATATAGTCCATCAGGATGTCTGGAAGAAATCGCAACCTGCGATAAGACCGCCCATGTACAACTAGACCTAAGTTATTATATGTATATGTCATTTTTCTGTAATTATTTGCCTCTGATGTACAATAAAGCATTTTCTATCTATCTATCTTCTCATGCATGCTCTTCGGTTAAGGGTACTTCTAACCTGGCCCTTTTTTAGGATGTCTCTTTTTTATGTTCACGCACCGGACATTGCAGCATAAGTAAGATATGATAGACAAGGTGGGTCGACAATCTTCATCCTAATTACAACTGAAAGACGTGCACTGCTGAACATTGGTCTCTCCCCAAGGCTTTTCACATAGACTGTTATTGAGCTGCTCGCATCCATCCGTTTTTCACGATCCCACAACTTAAGGGACGCCTACTTCAATACAAGAATCCTCTGCAGAGTCTGCCGACGATCTTATTTTGGTATTTTTATCTATAATTCTAATTGGGTATTTTAATATACTTACGTTGTTCTAAAATCTCCACACAAGTAATGAGCACCGTGAAAACCAATAACGAATTAACAATTGAATAAACATAGCATTTAGTTTAACAAGTCATATTGAATGATACGATAATATCGAATGAAAGTTAAAACGTATCAAACAAACAAATTTCATATCCACCCAAAATATTTCGATATAAAAATCACGAAAACATATTACCATCGCAAATAACCCGAATGAAAATAAAAATAAATAAAAAATATCAGTGTATACCTAACGGCTGTGCCAACCAAAAGTCGGGGATTTTCAGTCACTCCCTCGATTCCTCGCCCCATTACCCTTAACAGGGCCCTTAGGCTATAGGAAATATATTAGCCGCACCGTGAAACGTCATCAGCTCATACGCCGTACGATATCTCGTTAGTTCCCGATTTGAATATCGGCCAATCAACGCGCGACGCCGGCGCTGGGGCGACCCCTTCCAGATTCAATTATTTTATTTTTTGCTCTCGCAACACTGACTGTAAACATGCTTCACTTTTTTAAAATGTTTGATGTGTTCGGATTTTGATTTTAGAATTTTACAACGTTTAGTTTTTAGAGTTTGAATATGTTTATATTTGTTTCTCAAGTATAACAATAGAGTTTGTCAATGAAGAAACGCAAATGTAAATATGTACAGTTATAATGCTGTAGGTGGTCATCTCGACAGCTAATAAGCTCTTTGTTAAAGGTAAGATTACCGACTGCACTTATTTGACTGCACTTAGGAAATTCTTTAATTCAATCTTCCTTTTATTCAAAGTTTTCTCTTCTATACCTATTCATCTTTCTCCCTATAAGTTAATTGGTTATTGTTTTATAGTATTTTATCAGGAGTTCATTGCCTAATTTATATTCAATATAATTATTATTAATAACTGCGCCACGGATTTTGTTTTAAGCCATTAACAATCCCGTTACTAAACCATTACTCTGCCTAATAAAAAGATTGCTTTATTAATTATTGACAACCATTAATCAATACGAAGAAAGTAGGACGTCTTGACAAATCTTGAATTCCTTTTGTGATAGGCAAGGAAAACTATGAAATATATTAAAATATGTAAAACTACCAAAATACAACCAAATTTGCCTTTGTGTGGTACTGAACTTTTAATAAACCTGTTATCTATTAATTTGTCTCTTATGGTGTTGACACATTTGAACATTCACCTGTAATGAGCATTTCTGCGACTTTTAGAAAACAGGAAAACAAACAAGTATGTTTTACCGAGCATTCTTACGAACGTTCTGGCGAGCATTCTAGCGAAATAACAGTCAATTTGCTTTGGCTTTTTGCAGATTAGAGTATTCGCTAGAAATATTGTGAAAATATTCGTAGCAATGCTTGGCGCTGTTCGTTGTTCGGTTCGACAAAACAAAAACTCCGAATGCTCGCTGTTCTGTTACTAGTGAATGCTCAGGTGTATCAACACCATAATATGATTATGTAAATTTTCTTTTTAATTTCTCTTTAGTACATTATCGGCCCCGTATATATACTGTCCCACTGCTGGGCACGGGCCTCTTTGTATTAGGAGAAGGATAAGGCCATAGTACACTACTCAGGGCAAGTGCGGGTTGGCAGACTTCACATGTCTTTCGAGAACATTATGGAGAACTCTGAGCCATGCAGGCTTCACACTTCCACAATGCTTTCCTTCACCGTTTAGCGAGCGTTAATTAAAAATTAAATCTTACTCTTTTAATTTCTAATTCTATGACACGTTATCAAATTTCAATACGAGTCAAATAATTCTTTTTCTTCGTTGCCATACTCTTGGCAGAGTGGTTGTGGTCGTCATGTCACAACTATTGATATTCTTGTCAATTCTCCTCTATTCTCTCATACTAGTGCCTACCTTTACATTGGTGAAGTAGCCCATTAATTGCAGACTTCACCTGATCATTCCAGCGCACAGGAAATATGTCACGTGTTCTCGCACTCTCTACTTTCCAGTATACAACCTGGCTTTACCTACTACTACTACCTACGACTATAGAGTAGACTATTTCACTAACTTTAGTACCCGATGCCTTAGTCTAATATAATGTTTACTCTTTGTTAGAAGAAAATCATACACAGAATATCATTTGAATTAAAACACGACACACAAATCACTCAATGCCAAACAAAACAACTCTTCACTTTAAAACACTCCAACATCCATCGCTTAACCAAGAAGCCTCAACGTCACATCAATTCTCGTTTTAAATTTAAATGGACTGTGTTTTACAATTCAAATAACAGAAACTTGGACACCGTTGAAAAGGTGAAAACCTTTATAAATGTACGCCTTGATCTCAACTTAAGTAGAATTTAATATATTTACTGCTGCACTGCGAAGGTTTTGTAATAGCTCGAGTATTTTGGGTATTATCTACACTTTTTGTATATTATAAGTGTTTTATTTTTGCATATCTTTTTTCATGTCATCATCATCATCAGCCTTTAACAGTCCACTGCTGGACTAGGCCTCTTCTTTGAAAGGAGGAATCGACCTACTATACCACGCTGGCCAAACGGGTTGGTATAGGGTTTGTATCAAGTTTTCCGTCTCTTACAGTGCTGTTCTCTGCATAATATGCTCCCTCTGTCGGCTCTTACGACACCCCCTTCTTGGTGTCGTGATATGGGGTTGTGACATTCCGTATTCTTAATCCGTCACCACACGGACTTTTGTTACGTTTAATCTCCCAAATGCGTTTCGTACTTTCTAAACGTGGCTATAACGTGGCATATTACTAGTGTTTTATATCATCTAGTGGTGAAGACAGCAAATTGGGTCCAAGGTCCGCGCGATCACCTAGACTGGTCAGGAAAAGCACACCTCATTCCTCCACAAGCTATAATGAGTATCTTAATTAATTAAAATTTTAGATCGAAATAATACTGAAAGTCCATTCTCATATATCATTTCATATGAGATTGAAACTATATTTTAAACGAAATGAAATCACCGGTATGCCCAAAGGGCAGAGATGTAATAATACACCCACATTCCGCCATGTTCTGAATTTAGGTCCCACGTAATAGGGGGCGAGCCAATTGCCGTCACCGGGCACTTCGCCAGACTGTGTAATGTGCAACAGAAAATTTGGCGAAACCCAGTATCAGCTGACGCATACGCTATTCCATTGACCAAGGAGGCTGTTAACATGGAGGCAGACCAAGTAGTACTATGAAGGTATTTGTCATAGTAACACTATTCCAAGTCACCTGAATGATAAATAGCACAATAAAACAAACCGTGGTCACGTTAGCAGAATTTCTTCCCCTACGGAAAACAAAAAAATAATAAAAGGCACGTTACTTTAGAAAAACAGTTAATAACAAATCATAATAGCTACTATCTTAAGACAAAAAGTCAACTATCACAATTCGATACACCACAACATGTCCATGCGAATCACAACCATACAAAGTTACACCCACAAACAAATTCGTTTAAACATGCCCCACATTGCCCTAAAGAGGAAATTACGTCTCCTATTAAATGTTCCCGGGAACAAACCGAGTCTTGTCTATACTATTGTGCATCTAAATATGATATGTGCTTTGTCAAGCACTCAAACGGAGCGGGATTAAGTTCTCTTGGTAAATTCTTTGGCTCGTTATGGCATTCAATTTCGCGCTCTCGAGACATTGTGCAGTTTGCAAATTAGGGTTTGGACAGACGAGCGGCACTTTGTGAACCACCGGTGATTTTGGTAGTTGTAACTTATTGATGCAATCGTTGAAGCCTTGGCTAGCATGGTTATTATACCAGCGCCAACATTGTTACAAAAACAGTTCACGTATGATTTTATTTTCTTATGCCCAGGGTTTATTTTTAGTTTTCAAGAATTTCCATTTCTAGAATATATCATAGTAGGCTTTAGGCAAACAATTCCATATTTTTTGCAATTCGTTTTGTAACGATATCATAGGCAAGACCTTTATTTGTCACAGAAGTAGGTGCCTACATAACAATTACTGCTTGATTGATATAATTATACTCCATAATCAGTTAACTCCGAAATATTTAAGCCATCTAATTTATTTGGCATTAGGTTAAATATTAAAGAAGAGACAATCTCCAATCCCGATTCCAGCATAGTCATGCTTAAACTAGCAAACCATAGAGCCTTACACACAAGTGTCACTTCAGACCCGTCAAAATCGATACCTCTGACGTCGGCAAAGCGTCGCTCGTCTGCCCTAATCCTTACAACATTTACATGCGCTGACTTTGAGCAACGATGCTATCGCGATACAATCTCTTTCTGTTTGCTTTCACTGAAGTTCTACAGACTTTCGTCCAACTGCATTTTGTCATAAGCATTTGTGTTATTGTCCACAAATATCGTCGGATTTTGACAGTTGTGTGTTGTAATTCGTTTGATGAATGTTTAGATATCATTTTCAATACTGTTTTATATGGAGACTAGGGGATGGCACATATTCTTTTTTCAAATTTAAATGTTTCTGCCCGATCCCGTGGCAATATAATGTCATCTTCACAAAATTCTTTAACCTATTGGTTGCTGATACATCTATACTACTGAGCTATAGTGTTTTATTATTGTAGTATTCGCATGTTTTGCTTTTTTTTTTCTTTAATTTATGTCCAATCGGTGACGCCAAGTGTTTTGGCTGTGTCAGCAATCATGGTACCAATAATTGTAAAATTAAGATTCTCTTTTTACAAGAGTGGCATGAGTTTCTTTCAGGCTCTTCTCATAGCCCAACCATCCCGAACCTGGTTGTAAAAAAAAGAATTGACGTTCATTAGCGTTGCTATATGAATAAATGATTTTGAATTTGAATTTGAATAGGGAAGTTTCCTGCAAGTGAAATAAATTATACAAGTATTTTTATCTAGTGAAATATGTCAAAAGAATGGTAGTTTAATTCATCAATAAATGTTAAAACTTTATTTAACATTTTAATCGACCATTTATTGATAATAAGTATTCTATTTGACAGCAAAAAACTATGACGTCACTAGGTCTTATTTCATACAAACGTTGTAGCTAAGGTCGTTTTTGACATTTCATTAAAAGTGCTTGAGTTGACTAGTTGGAAACAACCCTATTACAGGAAATCCCTTCTTAGTGCCCCCTACGGTCCCCAAGGAACATACATGCCAAATTTTTGTTTCCTGTGCCTAATGAATGGCTGTACCTTGTCTGTCATACATTCAGTAACGCAACCGGACCCCTGACGATGATGATCTTATGTCTGAGTATCTACTAACTACGGAATTCAATATTCGATCTATAGATAGATCTGTAGATTTAAGATTCGTTTTTGACATAAGCTCCATACAAAATATGTCAAACACGAATCTCGAATCTCAAAATCTATGTATGGATCGAATATTGAAAATGGTGGTTAGTCGAATAACTCTGTCACTGTGAAATATAATTATATTGATATTTCTTGATCCTCCTACCGTTATCACAGTTGTAACCCAAGGTCCGCTTACTAGGCTAACCGTATTTGCCTGAATAGTAACTTTTCCACAGAGCGACTGCCTGTCTGACGTCCGGAACCCAAAAGGATAGCGATATTCTATAGTTTAGACTAGTGTCAGTTTATTCAGAGGTACCGTGTCCCTATAATGTCTGTCTAAGATCTTTTTGACAGCCGGAACCGACGGCTAAGCGTGCTCTGCGAGGCACGGGGCAATCGATAATTAGCAGTTAATACGCACCTTCCTCAACCGTAGATTTGAATCTGATACCCTTAGCTTGGCAGTCTGTTGATATCTCCACTATACTATATTTTTATTCTCTATTTTAAATTAATCCACCGAATATCTAAGATTTATCAATCAATAATCTATAAACGCATCAACTGGTACGAGGCACTAGAGAAATCAGAATTAAATAAACATTTTAGCGATATTACACTAAACATTACTGTTATTATATACCGAAACATGAATTTGTTTGTCGTTCTCTCAGGAGCTGAGTAAATTTTTGTAAGTGATGCTTGGGTTGGGCAACGAGATATGCGGGAATCATTGGATGACAAAAACCTAAGATTGAAGTAATATAAGATTTTCCTTTTTTTCACGCTAATGCCTGCATTCTTTAAGGGGTAGGTAGAGGTGTAATTTTACTTCAAAATTTTGCCATGTTATAATCTTTTTAAGTCCCACGTAATAGGGGTCGTGCCTATTACCGTTACCTGACACTTTGCCAGACTCCGTGCTGCTACTGAGAATTCGGAAAAACATAATAATACTTTTGACCGACCCGAAATTCAAACCCAAGATCTCCCAATCAGCATGCGCATACTCAACGGAACGGGGGCAATCCAGATTTTACGTACTGAAATAAATTTTTGAGGCAGCGATAGTCTAGTGGAGAGATTACTGCCACGCCGAGGGTCTTGAATTCAACGGTTTTAAATTCACGCGGCCACGGTACAAACTGCAAAAAAAACGTAGTTATGTGCATAATATGTATGTAATAGCCTCATCTTAAAATCTTAATTATTAACCAACCATTCTTGAGACATACAAAGACTCACGTCTGTTTCCCGAAGGGGTAGGCAGAGACTACGGAACGCTATTTGCAATGATCCTGACATACCTCTCTTGCTTCATTCACTCCCATCAAGTTTTTCACGCTCTTCTTTTTAGGGTACTTCTGACCTGTCCTTATTTTAGGATGTCTCCAATCTGGTCAGAGAACGTCCGCTTAGCTCATCCCCTTCGTTCTGTCCCATTCACACTTGCCTTATTATATATCTTCTTTGTCAGTCTTTCGAATACATACATTGTTAATTATCGTTTGCCAAACGGTGAAGGAAAACATCTCGAGAAAACTGCATGTCTGAGGAGGACTTCCAGTCTTTCGAGAACATAGAGGAACCCGCTCTAGACTCTAGCCTTACCTTACAGTAAGAAGAGGCCCATGTTAGTACTGGGACTGTTTATATACAGTGCTGATGATGATATTTTTATTACTGTGACGAGTATACAAGTGAAAATGTTAAGGTATACAATACTAATGGTATTTAGGATTGCGTTATGGAGTCGAAAATTGTTAATCAATATAATATTTATTTTATTCAAAAATAATTACGCAGCGGGAACTTAATGTTTTTTTTTATAGACTCACGCCTGTATCCCCGAAGGGGTAGGCAGAGGTGTAATATTACACCCACATGAAACATGGAACTTTATGTATGGGAAAATATTTTCATCTTTACTTATAATATAATACGAGCTAATATAATATTCAAAATAATATGGCTTATAAAAAAATATGTGAAGTAATTTTTCCAAATAAAAAAATTTTTAACAATCGCTCGTTTTGTAGCCACGCGTTTGAATTATTAGTTAAGATTACAACCGCAATACAACAAGTTCTTGAGTGTATACTGTTATCAATTCAAAGATAATTATTTTGTTAGAGCCACTTGAAACAATTGTGGGAAGACTGAGGTTTAATTTGTCTGGCTCAATACCAGACAAATCAAACTCTTTGAGTTTTATTGAAATTCAAATACTGAAAAATTATATTTGAATATTAGAGGTTATCTAGATCTATATAATTATATAAAAGAAAGTCGTGTTAACTACACTATTTATAACTCAAGAACAGCTGAACCGATTTGGCTGAAAATTGGTGGGGAGGTAGCTCAGAACCAGGAAAAATATATAGGATACAATGAGTTGCAAAAAATAATCTAGGAGGGATTTAAGAGAGGGTCGAAGTTTGTAGGGACAAATCTACTACCTACCTATTGACAGTATTCTTACTTACGCATGCGCTGTATGTGCTATCGTACCTATATCTGTCAGTACCTAGTCAGTACTGTCACATTATACATTGTCATAATTATTATGGTGCACTGTCATTACTTCGTTCGCTTACTTATATAAACTAATAATTATTATTGTAACAGCCTTGGCTAATCCCTACTAATATTGGGTATAAATATTATGTATGTATGTATGTATCAATTTCACGCTGAACCGGTTGAACCAATATTCTCTACTCATATATGCGAAAGTGTGGATAGAGATATATCGGACCATGGCTTTGACATTTGATTATATGCAAAGTGATGTTGTTGATTACGGACCAAGTTTTGTTTGTTTTGTTTTTCGTGTGAATGTGTGGCGAACTCTGGTATCGGAGTTTGCACTGACCAAGTTACTTCGTACCCTATAGAGTTTCTGAACTCCTTACAATTATCAGGAGTACTAGCACGTAACTTGAGACTGCACGTTGGTCATCCAGTCCTGTTAATGCGAAATCTTAATGCACCAAAGCTTTGTAATTGCAAACGGCTAGAAGTAACACCAAGGACGAAATATTATAAAAGCTATTCGCTATTGCGAGTCGGACTCGCTCATGAAGGGTTCCGTAGTGGAGGTATCCATCACTTACCATAGCCATTTATCTTCGACTAACTATTAATAGTATTGGTATAAAGTACAATGCTTTATTTGCGGCTTTTAATATCATTACAATATCATTCAAACCAATTTTCGTTGGAAGTTTTTATAACGATCTACAGCATATTTTATTTTAGATTTGTCACTCTCTTACTTTAAAAGTTAGAGGGACACGCACACGCATTGTACCACTTTGGAACCGTATATCTTTCAAACGATTGACTTTGAGAAACAATGGTTTTAGGAACCTCAAAGTAATTTTAACAACCCATTTTCCACGTCATTTTAAAGATTTAAATACTTACATTTGCGATTTATGTTTATGCCACTTACACCACGCATTTGTCAAGTTGTTTGCAGAATACCTAAATACTATGTATGTTTACAATATTTACTTGTTATGGCAATGGCTATCTGTGTAAGCAGCAGACGCTATGCTACGCAGACGGACTCGGGTTCGTATCCACGGCGCGCACCAATGGCATTTTGGAGTTTTGTGCGAATTGAAATGTTAATTGTCGCTTGCTTAACTGTGAAGGAAAATATCGTGAGGAAACCTGCATGTCTGAGGGCTCTCCATAATGTTCTTGAAAGACATCTAAAGTCTGCCAATCAGAACTTGGCCAGCGTGGTAGACGCCTTTTGAGTGAGAAAAGGCCCCAGCATTGGGAGAGTTTATATACAGGGCCGATGTTGATTACAAAATGACACACAAAATGTTATCACATTTTTTGTCAGCTGCTACCTGAATTTAATGTAAAATGGACAAACATATTATTTAAAACATATTATTATGTTAGTAGTAACCAAGACTATTTTAGGTAAAGATATTATCAGACTTACATATACTACATAAGTAATGAAGTCCATTGCAAACTTGTAGTGTAAAAGCGACGAAGTAATTATTATTATAGTTAATTAAACAAGCATAATTACCTGCGCGCGCCAATTATTCTCTTTTATAGTGCAATGTGTCTGTAACATTGTGTTACCTTAAGTCTTAGAGGACAGTTGAACTTACAGTTAACTATAGTTAGTGTATTAGTTATTTTAGTATCCATCCGTTGTTGAGATAAGTTACTAGAGGCTAGCTAGCTAGGCTTAAAGCTTAAACTTACTGTGCTTATTGTTATAACTTTTATTACATCATAATTGTTTTATTTAGCAATAGCCCATCCCACTGTTGGGCATAGGCCTCTTCTTATTACTAGCGCAGTTAAGCCATACTGTACATGTATTTAACGACCGGTTGGCTTAGCGGGAGTGTAAGCGACTGCTATGGTTCGATTCCCGCTCAAGCCATATATAACATTGTGTGTATGAACATGGATGTTTGTCTTGGTCTAGGTGTTTCTATGTATAACATGTAATGTATAACATGTATATATTTACAAAAAAAAGTATATATATGTATGTTTATACATTATCTAGTACCCATAACACAAGCTCTGCTTAGCTTGAGACTAGATGGTTATGTGTGTATGTGGTAGAATCTTATTATTATATTATATTATTATTTCAACTGCACAGTTGGCGTAGTGGCTTAAGCGGCAGCCACGCCGCGTGACACTACGCTGAGTGTTTTGGGTTAGATTCCCACACGAGACAATCAGGCAACATATTGTGTGATCCATAAATTATTATATCTAATCTGGGCGTTCATTGTGTCCGGTGTGCGGGAGTTATTTTCGTAAAACAAATCTAGAAAATTATGGAGAAGTTTCTGACATACAGGTTTTCTCACGATGTTTCCTTCTCTGTTTAGCAAGCGATAATTAATAATTTAACATCACTTTGAAAAGTCGGAAGTACGCACCGTGGTTTTAAACTAAAATTGGAACCGTCGGCTAGGAGATCGTTGTATAAGCTAATATTCTGTTAAATCAGGTCGGACCAATAGACGGACTTCGGGCTCAAAGGTAAAAGTCTGGGATTCAACTGGAATAACGTTATGACGGTGCTGACGAAAGATTAATTTAAGTGTTTTCTTCACAGGTATCCATGGTACAACCGACCTCAGTACTATGTGTGTTTTTATTACGCCACAAATTACGTTAGTACCTTAGAACTTGTAGTTACGTCTGTAGCACGTATTTATACTCGCACTCCAAGAAATAATGTCCGAATACCTTTAAGTCGGTACGATTTTGTCTGCACGAGTTTTTACAAAGGCTAAAAGATCATCTGATCTTTAAATATGTAAAAAGTTAGTAGATAATTTCAGCATAGGTATATGGGCCCAGCTTAGCCGTTGTAGTACTATTATTTACCAGAATATTAACATAAAATCCTTGGTAGAAAACAGCAAACAAGATATGTGTTTCAAGGTTAAAAAAGTTGCCTCTTACGTGGATCAAACACCCGACACTCAGTGCAATGTCGTGGCGAGGCAGTTGCTTAAACTTCTAAGTCAAAACATTTACGTCATTCAACGTTTATGTCCACTATAAAGATTTGACAACATCCATCATTCCTCATATTTAATAACTTCTTAAAAAATGACAACAGTCCTATCCAGCAATAAAACGCAAACAAAGAAAATATAAAATAAATTTACAAAAAGCGAGTTATCGCCACAGTAAAATTGGACGAAACAAAAAAGTAAGTGCGCAAGAAAAACGTGTTATAAGCAAGTATAAAAAATAACGGTTACCTTTTACGAAGTTACGACAAATTGTCTCACCTTTGTACAAAGTTATGTAAAAGTGGCCAGATTTATAGATGGCAGTTCTGGGAAAATGTTTGGCCACATCCTACATTGAGTTTTAAAAGCTGTGAACGCGGCAAATTTAAATCAGTTTTCTGTCTGGCATTCATAAACTGAAAAGTCGGCGTTTTGTGTAATAAGTTTAATATATAGCTTTGAATATTTCGTTCAGAGTATATTTGCTTACAGAATTATTTACTTTAGTTATTAGTGGGCTCAAAGTATTTGGGTACCTAAATATTTTATTATTATATTGGACAAATTTATCTCAATTAAATAAAAATGAAGTTTCTGTCGTTAAAGAACCTAAAAAACCGATAGAGTCATTAGAGAACAATGGTCGTCTTAGTTCGAAATAAACCTGATGGTAATTTAGTAAAACTAACAATACTTGTGTACCAGGAAATTAGGGTAATTTCCTACTCTTCTCGTCGTCAACCAGATCTCATAAATTGCCTATTCAATTCATGAAATCAAAACCTTTCTTCCACACATTAATGCATCGCCACGTCTCCGTCATACGTCAAAACATGGCGCGACTTTATGCCAATACCATCAACGGGGACGCAAATCGTCGCCTGTCGACTGATTAGCCATTATGCAAATCTCATACCAACATCACCCCTTACCCCCCTTGCATATTTTACCGGAATAAGCTGGGTAACGCCAATAAGTGATGCCAACCGAGCCGTTAGATGTTTGCCTTATTGTGTGATGTATGGATGAATGAGCAAGAAAATTGAGATGTTATTTTTATTAATGGATCTAGGATGTGAGGGGAGAAAAGGGTGTTTGGTATTGTTTATAGGCAGATCAAATGTTTGATATGTGAACTATACGGAAGAAGATGGATCGTTTGCTGGTTTTCTGCATTATCTATGTTTATAGTTATTGTTAAATAATATTTCTAAGAAACAGGCATGCTAGCTACCTTGCACTAGATGTCTGTAGTGCTACTAGTCCTGGTATATAAATTGCTTCTTTCTTCCTACTCACTTACAACTAAAATAATACAAAATAATATTGTGACAATTATAATGTGTTAATGTATTTTAGAAATCTTAATATGTCCTACCTAGTTTAAGATCAGATGACCGAGTGTGGCTTGGTCTAGGGACGATATTACCATATTACGACAGGTTGGCGCAGCGGGAGTGTATGCAACTGCGACGCCGAAGGTCGCGGGTTCGATTCCCGCTCAAGTCAAACATTTGTGTGCGTGAACATGGATGTTTGTTTTGGTCTGGGTGTTTTCATGTATAATAATTCATTTATTCCATAAAACAGGTTCCATATACAATTAAACACACATTAAATAATAAAAAATAATTAATTAGGTACACTTTCACATAAACAAAAAAAAAAATCATTCAATCAAAAATTTTCTCAATTTAAATTTAATCAGAAATTAAATTATGATTCATATTCATTCAATGCATATGCTACAAATTTAAAATATTACATCATTAAAATTTTATTTAAATAATAATATCACAATAAATAAATAGGATAAAATATTACTTTTCTTAAAACATGAAGACAAGACAAAAACAACATGTCAATTAAGGCATTTCATAAAATCAAATAATTTTTTGTCACAAAATATATAATAATACTTATCAATCAATGGTAGCTTAGCCTCACCTTAGTAGCACAGTCATCCAATGGTGACTGATAGGACACTCGTACTTGCCCCCCACCACCCTCAGGATATTGTTGTGGCTGCCGCACACTCTGTTCATAAGTGAGGCTACGTTTTTGCGCATAATGGCATAGAAGTCGTTAGACCGCGCCTCAGCAAATTTTCAAAGAAAAGTATATATGTATGTTTATCCATTGTCTAGTAACCATAGCACAAGCTCTGCTTAGTTTGGGACTAGATGGTATTGTGTGAATGTGGTAGAATATTATTATTATATTATAGTTCATTATTTTTAGAAAAGTCCATCTTATCTCTTGTTGGCCTAGAAAAAGGACCCCGTGTTCCAACGGCAAAAGTCTCGGATACAACCGGGATAGCGCTAGAAAGATAATGATAATGATGGTTACTAATATTGCTTAACAATTAAGCGTAACCTAACAAATAGTTTTTTTTCAAAGAAAACGCCTATAGTAGGTATAAATCCTGTGTTACAGAGAATTTTAAAAACAGACACAATGTTCACACATACTCGAAACAACAATTTATGGATCACACAAAGTTTGGTCTTGTATGGAAATTGAACCGACAACTCTCGGCGCAGTGTAGATCGGCGAGATGTATGCTTAAACCACCAGGCTATCCGTGCAATCACCACAATTCTTCGTTCGGTGATCAATAGCATCACTTTCTCCACTACTTAGTGTAGCGAGTAAATAGAAATAAATTAATTCGCGGGTGCCGTGAACGAGGGAACATTGATAAATAATCGCGGTGATCCAAAACGGATGTTGTAAATTGTTCCAGTGATGGTAGCTTTAGATAAATCAAGTTCCATGTAATCTTGGTCTTGTGGGCTCGAAAACAGCGGTTTGGGATTATTTTTCTATTATGGCGCTGATACACCTGAGCATTCACTTGTAACAGAACAGCGATCATTCGCCGTTTTCTGGTTTTTCGAAACGAACATTTTGAGGATCATTCTAGCGAACATTCTAAATTGAAATAGTCCGTAGAATATAGAACAAATATAGAAATCGCACTACAACAGCACTTTTACTCAATATGTTTACTTCGGTTTCACTTTTGAATTATTTCTAGAGTAAGAGTACATACATGAACAAATGACGTTTCTAAATAATAAAATGCAGATTTTAATTTGAAAAAGATTTAATAAATCACACCAGTGTCTTTTCCTACGTTCAAATTTATTTATGGATATCGAGATTTTATCATCATTCTATTGAAATTAATTCTGAGTAAGCCAAATCTAAGGATCTATTGTAAACATTATCGATATTTTATTGTTATTTATTCTGAGTAAGCCCATCACTAATCCAGTTAAAATTTGTGAGAAACTACGAAGATTCTACCCAAGACTAAAATCATAACTCAAAGTGAAGTAAATATATTGGATTTAACTGCTATTGTAGCACGAATTCTCTGTATTATCTACATTCTAAGACTCGACCGAATGTTCGTGATAATGCTCGCTAAAACCGACTCATTTTTTTTTGTAACATTCGCGAAAATGCTCATTACAGGAGAATGCTTAAGTGTATCAGCGCCATTAGATAAATTTTCGACTGCCTCCATGATCCCGTGAATGCGAATGCGTCTGATGGTCGCGGTTTCGTTTCCCGGGTGGAGCAAAAGAGTTAATAACTTTATTCGAATTCTCAGTAGTAGCACGGAGTCTGGCAATGTGCTCGGTAAGGTCTATAGGCTCGAACCCTATTGCGTGGGACTAAAATTCATAACATAGCAAAATGTGGGTCTAATATTACACCTCTACTTATCTTTTCATGGATACAAGCTTGAATGGAATTTACGAAAATGTTTTTATTAATTCCAAAAAGGTAGGCTGACCGTCTTGTCAGGATTGTTTTGTTTTTCGTGTGAGTGTGTGGCCAACTCTGGTGTCGGAGTTTTCAGACCGCCCTAAGGCCTCCGACATGGCCTAACGATCCTTATCCTTAGACAAGAACCGGGACCGACAGCTTTACGTGCCCTCCGAAGCACGGTAGCGCTCAGATGTAAATGCCACACACGGTCACCCATCCAAGTGGTGACCTGTGCAAGCGTTGCTTAGCTTTGCCGATCTGTTACGAATGGCAAGTCAAGTCTCGCTATGAGCGCTACTAGCGTCTTGTCAGGATCACGGGACACGTTGGATGTAGGTGGCTCAAAATCAGTATATGTGGAAAACCTTGGTAGAGCCCTATGTTTGCAGTGGCAGGCCTGCAGTCATCATCCTCCTAGCGTTATCTCAGTTTCAATCTGGGGTCCGCTTACTAGTCTAACCGGATTTGGCTGAATTAACATTCAGCCAAATCCGGTTAACAGCTAACGCTTTTTCACAGAGCGACTGCCTGTCTGACTTCCGCAACCCGAAGGGATAGCAATATTCCATGGTTTAGACTAGTGTCAGTTTATTTAGAAGGTACCCTATAACGCCCTATAACGACTGTCAAAGATCTTCATGATAACCAAGTGGCAGGCCTGCAGTATAGGTAGATATTCTACTATGCCGTTGGTCGGCCCAAGGTGCACCGATGTTTTGATCACAGTTCACGCTAGGAAATGAACAGCCCAAAATCGATATCAGTGCTACATTTAGGGCAATGCCTATGTTTAGCAGTGGACGCAATCCTAACTAAACAACATTGCTTTTTAGCCTTTTTATATTACTCGCTGTTTTCTTAGCCACACAATAAGGATGTATGTGGAATCGATTCTTTTCCCTCTGATCCGGAAGCAAGGGATCAGCTGTATTTTGTTTAACATCCCGACCTTAAGCTTGGAGGTAGCATTTCCTTTTAGTTTTACTATCGATATATTTATATACCCGTGATAATTTTTTGTGATAGGAAAATATATATCTTCGGCCATTTTGCCACCAATCTTTTTTATGCGAATATGGTTGGATGAATTATAGATTCGGTTAAAGATACCCAGCATTAAGACAGTTTCTATACATGGCAAATATTCGCCACTATTATTAAACTTCATCACCATCATCATCAGCCTTTAACAGTCCACTGCTGGACTAGGCCTCGTCTTTGAAAGGAGGAATTGGCCTACTATACCACGCTGGCCAAACGAGTTGGTATAGGGTTTGTATAAAGTTTTCCTTCTCTTACAGTGCTGTTCTCTGCATAATCTGCTCCCTTTTTCGGCTCTTACGACACCCATGGGATGATATAGGGTGGTGACAATCCGTATTCTTAATCCGTCACCACACGGACAGTTATTAAACTTAATTACTTTTATTATTTCGCCGTATCCGCTCGTCCCTTGTGCAATTTCACTACGCTTAAACTTTAAAATTAAGGTGCAGACATTTCATAAAACGGTGTAGTCGGACAGTTCCTGTACTCTCACCCAAAATCAGACTATAGGGAACTGTTAGACTATATGTATAACGCACCAAGGTTTAGAGCATAGAACTAGCTGTACATAGAAAAGCGGCCTTGCGTTAGTAACTGACTGACAGGCAAGCTACAGCCAAAACTATTAGGTTAGTAGAAATTTGGCCTGTATGTTTCTTGAGGCCGTAGGAGAGCACTAAGAAGTGGTTGCCAGAAATTCCCACGAGATAGATAGATAGATACATATTAGTTTCCGTTGGGAAAATACACTATAAAAATATTATCTATGGCCACCGCAAAGGGATCGCAAAAAAGACATCGTAAACGTCACAATATATCTCTCAGAAGTGGTGGTCACATTCATAAATAAACAGTTTTGTATTAATGAACAAATACTTACAAATGAAATAAAAGCCTTTAACAGAAATAAATGACTGTCACCAGGCCATCGGTGCGGTGCATCCAATGAATAAATTAATACATTTATCGTTGCTTAAACTGCAAAATTATTTAATGAAAGCGTTTATAGTAATAACCAAACAGTGCAGTTGACGGGACGGGATTATTGACGGGAATTGCTTTATTATTATGTTTGTTGGCGTTGATTTAAAAATTGATTCACACGTACCATAGCCACAACACAAAAGCGAATTATTGTTTACATGAAAATTAATGGTAAAATTCACAAGGGCAATATTTTGACGACTTTTTTGACAACGTGTATAAAACCGACCACATCCTCGCAGCCAAGACGCAACAACGCTGTGAAATAGCGGGGGGCTACATCACAAACACGACTTTGCGTAGACACGACGACTTTGCGCTCACCTCGCCTTGTCTGTACGCTAAGCAACCATTTCATTGGTACAATAACAAGCAACCACAAGAAGACGCAGCGACAACAATCATACGTAAAGATAAACTTAACCACTTTTTGTGGCCACATGGTGAGTTCTTTTTTATTAGGGGGTTGGCCCACAATAAATTTGAGTATCAATACATGCGTAAAGTTAACACATTTATTACTATGCGTAGGTATTGATTGGCTCCACATTTCTATACATTTTAAAATGAAGTAAAATGAAGTCCCTGAGCTGTCTTTATATGAACTCGATAAGCTCAAAAACTGCTCAATAGATTTTTTGCACGCTTTTCAAAAAGTTAAAGTTAAAGTCAAAATTATTTATTCATTTAGGCCACAAAGTGACGCTTATGAACATCAAAAATTAAAGTTAATTACTAGATGATTCTGAATTTACATTTACTGCCACGTTCGCAATGCAAAAGGTAGAACCACGAGAAAGAACGGGCAATAAAACTCGTGGCCACTTTTTTTAACTGCCAGTATAATGGTCTTACATGTTATCTTTGTAAGGAGCTGCAACTGTTTCACATTGTGAGTTATATACTAATGCAAAAGTTAATAGTTATTGATGTCATACTCAAGCAATAAATTATGTTCATTTTGTAAGCCTCCCAAAGTGAATATGGTGAAACAGGAGCATCCACTTACGTCTTTTGATGTAGGCAACTCGCGAACATGACTGTTCAGATCTATGGTGGAACAGTATGATCCGAAAAGTAATGGTATATAAACCTGCAGCAATTTACAATCTATTAGTTAGCAGTTCATGACCACGAGTTACCCTCAACTTACAAATCCTTTAAATTATAATAAAAAGAGTAGAACAAGATTGCAAATGTAGTATAAAAAGATAATATGATAATTAACTACACTATAAAACTGCTTAAAGCAGCAGAGGTAGGCCCCCCGCAAGGTGGACCGACGATCTCGTCAAGATCGCGGGAGGCAGTTGGATGCGGCCGGCTCAAGACCGGTCTGTGTGGAGGACTTTGGGGGAGGCCTATGTCCAGCAGTGGACGTCGTTTGGCCGAATAAAAGAATATTTATTTCCAAGCGTACTTGTCGTCAACATCCTCATTTAGACTTTAATATGCCTTTAGTAAAAGATTATTTTTAACTGTTGTCTGAAACGATCTTAACGGCAAATCTAAAATAGAGAGAATTTTATTATACATTCTTATAATAAGCCCAATAAAAGAGCTATGCTTTTTATGTCAACGGAAATACGGTACACATAATTTGTGCCTGTTCCTAGTATTAATATTGTGTATGTCACCATTCATTTTGTAAGAATTTATATGTAGTCGTACATGCATAACACTGGCATAAATATATTGTGATGCTACAGAAAGAATACCAATATTTTTAAATTTTTCTTTGAGTGAGACTCTTGTCTTTAACTGGTAAATGGCCCTAACTGCTCGTTTTTGTAATATCAAAAATATTTTCGATGTCAGCGGCCCTACCCCATAATAATATGCCATTTGACATAACACTATGAAAATAGCTAAAATAAACCAGTCTAGCCGTATCGACATCAGTCAACCTACGAACCTTCCTAATAGCATAAGCAGCTGAGCTAAGTTTCCCTGAGAGATATGTAACATGCGCACCCCACTGTAATTTAGAACCAAGTGTTATTCCTAGAAATAATATAGATTTAGATGTTTCGAGTACATCATCATTAAGAGCCATACTAGGACCAAGATTTCAGACATTAGGCAGAGCAAACTTAATACATTTTGTTTTTTTGGCGTTCAGTACTAGATTGTTTACATTAAACCATTTAGTAACTTGAATGAGCACACTGTTTATTTCGTTAAAATGTTCCTTATTAAATCTACTTTGAATATCAAAGAAGTATCGTCAGCAAACAGTACAACGTCACAAATGTTTTTCAAGTAAAATGGTAAATCGTTTATGTAAACAAGGAACAGGAAAGGCCCTAGGATGCTGCCTTGCGGCACTCCTAAATCAACAGGTAAACCACTGGATTTTGAGCCGTTTATTTCAACACATTGGATTCTGTCACTTAAGTATGACTTAATGACTTCCAATGCTTTAGTCTGTACGCCGTAATGTCTAAGTTTGCATAAGAGCATTTCATGGCAGACACAATCGAATGCTTTTGAAAGGTCGCAAAACACATCAATAGCATTTTGGGCACTCTTCCATGCACTGTTCACACATCTGTTGTCGAGTGACCCTTGGTAAAACCATATTGCTCACTATGAAGGAGGCTGTTTAGATTAACATGTCCAAGTAATTGCTTGAGTATGATCTTTTCAAAAATCTTACTAAAGGCAGGTAATATCGATAATGGCTTATAATTACTAGGACCAGTCTTACTACCGAATTTGAAAAGAGGTATTATCCTACCGTGTTTCATAAGATCGGGAAAAACACCTGCATCAATACATTTATTAAATAAGTTGCTTAAATTAGGAGCTACTACATCAATTATACTTTTCAAAACCTTAACAAATAAATAGTGTAGTGTAGTTCTCAAATAAATAGTGTCATTCCTATGAAAGGTTTAGATCTATAATTTACACGAGTGCAGCCGTTGCCGAAGTCTATTGATGATTATAATAATAATAATATTCTATCACATTCACACAACACCATCTAGTCCCAAACTAAGCGGAGCTTGTACTATGGGTACCAGATAATGGATAAACATACATATATACTTTTTTTTTGTAAATACATACATATTATACATAGAAACACCCAGACCAAGACAAACATCCATGTTCATGTACACCAATGTTTGACTTGAGCGGGAATCGAACCCGCGACCTTCGGCGTAGCAGTCGCTTACACACCCGCTGCGCCAACCGGTCGTCATTGATAAATAAAAACAGAATTTAATCCTATACGTAGCGCAATCAAGACACCTTGCCCAGTATTCAGATTTTTCTAATATTTTACACGTTCACAATCTATGCACAGAAGAGAGTTGAAGCGATCAAGGTGTAAGGCGTGGAAATAGTTTGCGTAATGCTTTTGATATCGTGTCTAGCCGTCGTTGATGGCGCTGAGTGTTTTGTGGAGTTTCGATTCTAATTCTAAATTTATGTTTGGATTTCAAGACAAGTATACTACCTGTGGTTGTTGAAGGTTGTTGCTTGAAGTGCAGATAAATAAACTGAACTCTATGTACATACATACATACATACATAGACTCACACCTGTTTCCCGGAGGGGTAGGCAGAGACTACTTAACGCCATTTGCAACGATCCTGACATATCTCTTTTGCTTCATTCACTCCCATCAGATTCCTCATGCATGCTCTTCTGTTCAGGGTACTTCTCACCTGTCCTGTTTTTAGGATGTCTCCAATCTGGTCAGAGAACGTCCGCCTAGGTCTTCCCATTCGTCCTGTCCCTTCCACACTTGCCTTATATATCTGCTTGGTCAGTCTTTCGTCATCCATCCTCTCCACGTGCCCAAACCATCTTAGCATACCTTTCTCGATGCTTGTCACTACATCTTCTTTTACCCCACAACACTCTCTTATCACACAATTCTTTACTCTGTCAGTCATAGAGACACCACAAATACTTCTCAGTGCTCTCATTTCTACAGCATTTATTCTACTTTCATGACTCTTCTGCCATACCCAACTATCACTACCATACATAAGAGTAGGTACTAACACCCCTCTATGCACAGCCAAATGTGCCTTTTTGGACACGTTTTGGCTATTCATAAACGCCTTCAGAGCTCGATTCACTCTATTACCTGCATTAACTCTTCTTTCAATATCTTCTACATTCTTACCATCTCTTGTAAACAGCGCAAATATATTCAATATACAAACTCATTCACTTGCTCCACTCGCTGTCCATCGATCATAACATTACAAGCCGTAACGCATTCTTCCTTTTCAATAACCATTACTTTCGTTTTACTAACATTCACTTTCATTCCTTTCCTCTCTAACGCACCATGCATGATTGTTACCATCTCCTGCAACTCCTCCGCTGAAGACGCAAGAATAACCTGATCATCAGCATAAAGGAAGCATTTGACAAGTAACTCGTTCATCTTTAATCCACAATCACTATGTTTCAAGTCTTGCAAACAATTGTCCATGAAGAGGTTGAACAGCCACGGCGACGCTACACATCCCTGTCTAACACCTGTATTGATGGTAAACCAGTCAGTGTATGCCCCGTTTATCCTCACACAAGCTCTAGAATCCTCATACGAGGGTCAAACTGAAAGTTCTTAGAACTGGCCACTTATAAACAATATAATAAAAAAAATATTCTAAAATTTGAAAATAGAACTCTTTGCCAATATTACTGAGTATATATTTCATTCATTTGTCATTTGTTTTACGATTTGGCGGCAAATTGAAAATTGTCTGTGTCACGTCAACATGAATTTAACACGAGAAAATTTTCGTGCAATGATTTTTTATGACTTTCGATGTCATTTAAGTCAACAAGAAAGTTATGATAGACTACGATTGGCCTTTCACGATGAAGCCCCATCTCGTGCGACTGTTTACAACTGGTTTAATGAGTTTAAACGTGGTCGCACTAATCTCACTGATGATGTACGTGAGGGACGGCCTTCTACGGCGACGACTGAAAATAACATCTGTGTTGTGCGGCGTATGATAGAGACTGACAAAAGAGTGACCTATCAGCAGATTCGGACAAGCTTAGGCATCGGTATGAGTCAAGTGCACAAAATCCTCCACGAACATTTAGCGGTCAGGAAGCTTTGCGCCCGGTGGATACCTCATAATTTGACTAAGGCTCAAAAACTCCATCGTGTGGATTGGTGCCGTAAAATGATTGAAAGATTTAACGGAGGTGACTCAAATGCTGTGTTCGACATACTAACAGGTGACGAAAGCTGGATTTACTGTTATGATCCTGAAACCAAAAGACAATCTGCTCAGTGGGTGTTTCCTTTCGAGGAGTTGCCAACTAAAGTGAAGAGAGATCGAAGTGCGGGAAAAAAAATGGTGGCCTCGTTCTTTGGAAGGATAGGTCATTTCGCAACAATTGTGTTAGAGGATCAAAAAACAGTTTCTGCAGAATGGTACACTACCAATTGTTTGCCACTTTTCTTGGAAAAAGTTCGAGAGAAACGACCTCGCAGTAGGATCCTCCTTCACCACGACAACGCCTCGTCGCACACCGCCAAGCGAACGATCGACTATTTGGCGACATCAAACGTTGAATTACTGGGTCACCCGCCGTATAGCCCCGACCTCGCGCCTTATGATTTTTATTTATTTCCAAAAATTAAAGAAAAACTTAAAGGAAAGCGGTTTATGAATGCTGAAGAAGCGGTGGCTGCGTATCGCGATGCCATTGAAGAGACCCCTAAGGACGAGTGGGCAAAGTGCTTTTCCCAGTGGTTCCATCGCATGCAGCGGTGTATTGACGTCAATGGACAATATTTTGAAAAGATATAATAAAACTAATAACTGGCTAATGTAATCAGTTTTTGATTTTCTAAGAACTTTCAGTTTGACCCTCGTAAAGGGATTTCAGAGCTCGAATGAGGCTGCTGTTCACCCCATACATCGATAGTACCGACAACATTTCATTCCTCACCACTTTATCGTAAGCCTTTTCCAAATCTACAAATGCGCAGTAGACCTTTCAACCTTTGGCCAAAAATTTCTTGGCTATGCATCGCAAGGAAAAGACTCGATCCGTACACCCCATACCCTTTCGGAATCCCGCTTGTACATCCCATATTTTCTTGTCGGTTACTTTCATAACTCTTTCAATCAGTACCTTTGCATACAATTTGCCAACAATGCTGAGAAGGCTAATGCCTCTATAGTTTTTGCAGTCTTGTTGCGAGCCTTTTCCTTTATAAAGAGGCACAACTACTGCTGTGGCCCAGTCATCAGGTACTCGGCTGGTACTCCAGCACAAGTTGAATAAACGCTGCAGCTGACTAACTATTATGCCCTGTCCAGCCTTCAGCATTTCGACTGTAATCCTGTACCCTGCAGCCTTACCTAATTTCATACTGGCCAGTGCCTTTAAAATCTCATCCACGCCAATATCGCTTTCATCATTGCTATCATTACCATTCATTTCACCTGTTGATGTCTCTGTCGTCGTTCTTTCAAATAATCCTTCAAAATACTCTTTCCATCTTTTAAGCATACACGATTCACCATTCAGTATCTTTCCATTCTTGTCTCTGATTGCTATGTATTCTGAGGATTGAATTTTTCCTCGAACTGCACGAACGGACTTCCAAAAAAACTTAATGTTTCTCCGAAAGTCGTCAGATAATCTACTATCAAAATCATCTTTCTTTTTCTCTTTTTTTCCTTTTAACCATTTCTTTCACTATTCTTTTAGACCTAACAAACCCCTTTCTTGCTTCAGCTATGTCATCACTCATTGCCTTTCCCATTCTTTCATTTGCTCTGGCAGCCAACCAATCTAACCTAACTCTTTCTTCTTCTCTGATACTGCTGATTGTACATCCTTGTCCCACCATGTATTCTTAACCTTTCGTAGTTTCCTACTCTTGATCACACCACATACTTCAGATGCTACACATACTACCTCTTTTTTAAAGGAATGCTATAATTCTTCCATATCATTTATGCCATCGAACCTCTCAAATCTTGCTATCAATCTTCGTTTATACTCATCTTTCACATCTTTCTCTTGCAGATTTTCTACTTTTATTTTTTCCAAGACCCTCTCTTGATTATTTTCTCGGTGTCGCCATCCTCTAAAGAGCCCACTTATCCGGCTTAACACCAAAAAGTGGTCTATATGGATGCCGATCCCTGGAAAAACTCTCGTATCCAACACATTCTTTCTCAGTCGTTCATCTACTATTACAAAATCAATCATACTTCTTCTAACATTTTTCGCCTTACGTGTATACAAATGTATCCTTTTGTGATCAAACATGGTGTTTGTCACACAAAGGCTCCACTCCAAACAAACCTCAAGCAGTTCTTTTCCATTCTCGTTCACACTCTTATCACCGAATCCACCTAAAACCCTTTCAAATCCATCTCGCTTTACTCCCACCCATCCATTGAAATCACCTTACAAAATCAATCTTTCGTTATCTTTACAGGTCCTCAAAATCTCTCTTAAACTCTTCCAAAACTTTGCCTTTCGTCTTTTTCTTGTTGTGACATACCCGTTACTATATTGACCGGGGCGTAAACCTCTACAATAAGAAGACGAGTAAGTCCTACTTTCATTCTCATCCATAGTAGTATTTACACATTCAAACTCTTTTACACACTCATTCACTCGCGCAGACAGTATTAAAACAACTCCCTTGCAGGCTCTGGTGGTACTATATTGGTCCGGAGTAGATAGTACCACCAGAGCCTGCAACTGCGGACCAATACGCCGTGTAGCTGCCATGCTTGGTAGTGTCACATCCTTTCTTTTTCGTTTCATTTACACACAGAAAATCAATCTTTCTGTCATCCATCATCTGGCATACTTCATCCAATTTCTCGTCCATTCCACCGCCAACATTCAATGTTGCAAATCGGCTTTCCGTAGGCCGCTTTTCGCCCTCGCGGGAAACGAGACGTGACGGGTTGCGAACCGCATCGCCGCCATTTGAAGAATAACAGTATGTAACAGTCCAATATAGATAGATTTCTATGAGAAATATTGAGGCAAAATACAATTGCGTATATTGCTGTGTGCTGGCTTGAGCCCTACTTTTGATGATATAGAAGATGCAATGGCTACATAATTATGAGCTTTTGGATATTACCCATACCGCTTCCAAAACTATTATATAATAATTATAGTCATCATGTTCAATTCATTGTGCATAAATAATTTATTTGTGCACGCGTAGTGTCATTTTGTCTCACGCTTGATTATATTGTATCTTTGAAAACCGGTTATATAAATACAAAATTATCTTAACCATCCATTTATACAAAGATTTCATATCCTAATCCAAAGACTGCACGTCGTCAGCTTTTTGCATTATGTGTCGCTATTAAAAATATAATTAGTTACAAAAAATGATAAATTAAATTTTCCTTACATTATTAATTTGAGTGGTGCTTGTATGCAAAATAATTGTTAAGTCATCAGTGGCGCCACCAGATGGCGTTAGTGGGGGTCGCGATATGCGTTATGCGAGCGATGCTCTTTGAATAACAATTGCTATGATGATATCTTGTTATAATTACCAGCGAGTATAATCGAAATGTCTTTGTAGAAAATGTTATACTAATAAGTAATATGTCTGAAGAAAATAATAAACAAAAATATTTGTGAATAAAATAATACACAACCATATTTTCGAACAAAATTACTTGCTACTAAATCAATCAGATAAGTACACAATCAGTATTATTTTGATAATGACCTTAAAATAATCTCTGTACCCTTTATGTTGCTTGGTATTAAGAAGGAAATTATTCGTAGCAGCTTAGCCGATAGATGGCATTCTTGTGATCCTCCACTTATGGCAATTTAATGCTTGGTAAACATTTGAGTGTATTGCATTTATACCCTTGCATGTGCCCTAGCATTGACCAGATGATTACGAAGGAATATCTCTTCCTCACATACAAAATTTCGCAGTCCACTTAGACTAAGAGCTCTCCTAACTTGTATCACCATTTTATTGCATTTGGAGATAGTGGGAGAATTTGACCTACTATAGCATACTGACCGGTTGGTATAAGGCTTAATGTAGACTTATTCGTCTCTTCTCAAAGATACTATTTCTTTCGTGTGTTTTCCCTAGGAGGACTGCCTCCGTGGTCCAGTCGATAGAGTATGCGACTGCTGATCGGAGGTCCCGGGTTCGATTCCCGGGTCGGGCAAAAGTGTTACTGGGTTTTTTCAAATTCTCAGTAGCAGCACGGAGTCTGGTGATGTGCCCGGTAACTAGCCCGGTAATAGGCTCGCTTCCTATTACGTGGGACCTAAAAAATCATAGCCCAATGTTGGTGTAATATTACACCTCTCCCTACCCCTTCAGGGATACAGGCAAGAGTCTATAAAATAAAAGTTTTCCTTAGTCGCCTCTTACGACAACCCTCTGATGAAATAAATTAATAATGAAAAATAAGAATAATGTGATATGTTCGCTAAGTTAAAATAACAATAAAAAATAAGTGGTTCAGTAAAATAAACTATTTATTAAGCACTTGTCTCAACTTTGAAACAACATTTCAGGTTTTCAGAACTTTTTGAATTACTTTAAACTATATGCTAATAAATTCCATCTTTAAGTTTGTAATAAAAACAGCTAAAACTATATTCAAAAGAAAACGTATAACTTTTAAACCCAAACAATCAAGTTACTACGAAATAAGTTTATAAATCTTCATTTTTAAATAAACAAATGAAATATTAAATGAAGAAAAGTTTCATTTAGGTAGAGCATGTTTATTTTAGTACTTATATTAGATTGTAGACCAGGGCAAATGGAGATTTATCGCGGACTGAAGTCCACTAAATAAATCATTTTAGAGTATTCTTGACATAAAAGAGTTTATATTTTTATTTCATTGTAACTCTTCACTTTCCTCTACAAATGCTGTACAAAAGTTTTATTATTGTTTATGATCGACGTAGGCTGTAAATTCATATTGTAGAAAAAAAAGTAAGATATATATATATATATATATATATATATATATATATATTATATTTGATTTCAGACATTATTTCGGCAAAAAAATAAAAATATTATTTATATTTTGTTTTCAGATGTTGTTTTGATTGGTGATGAATGCGTATTCAGTTGTGACCAATGAGAATAAATGAAGTATAATAAAAGTTTATGTTTGGTTTGTCAACGAAAACTCGTAAATTCGTAACACTGTGAAAAGTTTTAATCTGAATGCTAATTTCTTCCATAAAAAAATTAAAAATTAAAAAGAAAATAATAATAATACGCAGCATTATTGATTTTCAATTTAAAGTGCTCGAACTATCATAAACCTATTTAATATAATACATTACGTCCTAGTAATCCATTTCTACAGCTTCAAGGATTTGTATTCAGTTGCAATAAACTTATTACACTTTTATATCCCGAAACAGCTTACTACGATCCATAATCAATACCGCTATTACTATTATACTGCGGATCTTGTCTTTCATCGGCCACGACAAAATAAATTGCACCTGTTAAACGTGTTGACTCACCAACAGTCTCCCTTTGCCGTTCCTGTGAGTTCGACTAATAAATCTATTCTAGAACATCGAACCGCACACTTTATTTCCTCATTCATGTCGCTGCAAACACCATCAACACACAAACCAACTAAGCGACTTGTTATCACGATTTAAATTTTGCTTACGATTGTTTTAGGTTTTGTACCGTTTATGGAACAAAAAGCCTTTATCTCTTTAAATCTTCTGACCTAGACTTTTTGTGGTTCAAAAAGCAAACCTAGATTCAGGATATTGAATTGATACTTCCTTTAGACAAATTAAAAACCTATTAAATCATTATTATTATATACGAGTATAAAACGCTAATCTGAAACCGCCCTAAGATTTCACAAAAGTGGATGAAAATATTTTTATTGATGTTATGTGTATCAAAATCTATTTTAAATCCACTTTATTTTTTGGATTCTATCGAATTGCATGACCATTATATAAGCACATCACAATCAAAGAAGCCGTTCTTATCAAGATTCAAAAACATCACAAAAACCGTCTATTATCTAGACTGCAACAAAGTTCCAGTTTACTTTAACAGCCTTTTTAAAACATGACTTTTAAAGCGTCGATGAGTTCGGAACTGCAAGCGGGAGTATTCAATAGAAAGTGGCCGGGGAAATTCAAATACCTTATTTGTTCTAGCAACTTTCCAACTTAAAGTACGCGGTATGAAGTTGCCATACTCGAAACTCTGGCATGCCACGTTTCGCAGTATGGCATGAATAAACACGTCCACTTGTTACCAGTTGGCAGTTCTACGTTGCTGTATTGCTTTTGAATAATTTGGGCTAGATCAGCTTTGTGGCGAGTAATTTTGGCTCTCGTGGCAATCTAATAGACATGGGTGAAGGTGTCTATTCTGGTGTTAAGTTTTAACTTAAATTAAGTGGTTTTTGTTTCGAGTTTATAGGTACCGTATTTTTTTGTGGTTTTACTCTTGTATTACTACACTTGACCCACGGCTCTGTCCGCGTAAATTATACTTTTAAGCACTCCTCGGGAATCACACTACTCATTGTTGAAAACTATACAAAAATCCGTTTGACAGTTCTTAAGATTATCTTGTTCAAAGAGACAGGGTATGAACGAAGAGGTACTTAATTGTATAATAATTTTAGATGTTTAATAGACAGACGGCGCAGAGGTTAAGTTAGCTACCTGACTACACTCTACAAATTTTATAGGCTGGTTTGCCTGATTTATCCACCTGCTCTATATCTATATCTATAAAGCTCTTTTTAGTTCAATTCAGCAGCTAAATGCAACTTAAATTCAAAGCATAATTAAATAATTACTCTTACATATATGTTGTCAATTAAATCAAAACTTCCGGTGAATATGTTTAAAGAAGAATAGACCAACAAATTTACATCACAAATAATAATTGACAACTGCTCTAAATTAAAAACTTATTTAGCGCATATACGAGAATCGGGTATGAAAGTTTGACTAAAGCTAAGCGCATACATACATCTGTTACATCGACTAAACTGTTTCGTCGAGTTGTGTTCGTTTCGTGATTTCTACTGAACCAAACAGTTTTGTTGATGGAAGTGCGCATACATTCGATTTTGTTATCTCCTCAAATCGATCAGTCTTTATTCAGCAACGCTCGAGTCAATGTGTTTACAAAGATAGAGACGTGGCGCCGCTTCAAATCCTTATACGAGATTGGTAGTCGTGGTCAGTCGCGGATAGACTGTTAAGTCGATGGTCTGCGCACATCAATACAATGCAGTACAAATTGAGCACTTGATCGACAGTTGTCCAACTTTTAAATCAAAAGCAAATCGATAAGCATTTTTGACTTTTTTGTCGAGCAACTATCGAGTTGACAGTATGTGCGCTTCAATATATTATTTTAGACATATCACACACAACATAATAGTTGTTCAATTAAAAATTGTATGAATGCGCTAGCCCTAATTCCAAAGGCTTGCGTCGGTCGCTGATACAATATTATTACGTGATAGCTTGATTGTTCGACGTTGTGTTTTAGATAGTCAGTGCTTTGTTACTATGATAGCTACATTAAGTCTGGCATTATGCCTTGCCTTGTAATGTATATAAAGCTAGCACTAGTCCTGTTATAGAATACTCCATATTACTTTGTTTTGCAACCTTGTGATGTTGGAGTTGTTAATGCTGAGTTAGGCACCTATTAAGTTTCTGGCTATCTGTATTTTGCATTTGTTTTTCTCTATTGTTCTTCTGCTGGAAATTGAATAAGACATTAGTGGTTCTTTCATTCTCTTCTTTGTATCACGGTTACTTAACCCCCCCCCCACCACCACCACGATAAGGTGGAGATTCCACGGCGAGGAACTGCCATCTGACCTCAATATCCCAAAGAAATAAGCATGTATCATGGTGAAGACCAATACTAAGATATTCGACAGTACTTTGGCGTTGTCGATTTTTGCTTTCAACTTACGCACCAAATCTAAGCAAAACACTTTGACGAATCAAGATCTTATCTCCAAATGCATAAAATGCCTCCTATACAAAACCATTTCTAATGTAAATAACTTTGGCTTCACATCTAGAGGTTTAGGATAACAAAGGAGGTCTGAACATCGTATATCACAGGCAACCTTATCAGTATATTATTTGTGATATCGCATTACTTTGAATATCATATAAAGCCTCATTATATATCGTTATGAGTCTTTCAGTTTTATGATGCTGATACACCTGAGTATTCACTTGTAACAGAACATCGAGCATTTGCCGTGTTTTGTTTTGTTGAACCGAATAACGAACAGAGCCGAACATTGCTACGAACATTTTCACGATCTTTCTAGCGATCACTCTAACAATGAATACAGATTTACATGGAAGCGCAGTTCTTAAGGATTTCGTGTGCCTATTCCAAGTGGAGACTGTCTCCAGTTTAGTTCGTAGTTGGCGCCGTTGGCGGCGCTGGCGTCGTTCTCCGTCTCTCTTGCTCTCGTAAATAAGATACATAGGAGGAACGTTCGTCTCTCTTGCTCTCGTAGAGACAGCTGTCACAGCGCAACTACCACGCCGCCGCCAAGCGGCAATTTGGGTCACAGAAAGTTGGTCTTCAGAGCGCCCATAGGAAATGCGCCTCTATGTAAATATCTGAGCTCTGTGACTTTAATCAGCAAAAACGTCAAAGCAAATTTACTGTCAATTTGCCGGAATGCTCGCCATAAGATTCGTAAGAATGCTCGCTAAAACACACTCGTTTGTTTTTCTATTTTGTAACATTCGCAAGAATGCTCATTACAAGTGAATGCTCAGATGTATCAGCAACATTTCGATATAAAACTAGTGAATATTATTTCAGTGATTTACTGCGGCTAGTTTAAATTGATGCATAATTATGTTGTGTTTGATTTATGACCGAAAAATAGAGATTCACATGACTGGATTGAAAACTTTTTGAGTAATTGCAATATAAAATATTTAAAATTGTTGATCATATTTGCACAGAGCCAAATTCACTTCTAATTGTTCTCTTATGGAGAATTGAAGGTCCATATAAGATGATCATCGTTATTTTATCGTTATTCCAGTTGCTTCTTAAACTGTCACTTCGGAACCCGAGAAACACAAAACGTCTCAGAGTCCAGCCTCCGATACACAAAGACAAAGTTATATTTCATTATTTTTATACATTGTTACGATATTTAGGAGTAGTCGCTTATCGTACCGACTATCAAAGATCTCCATCGTGTTTGGCACGGGCAAGCAATAATCTATAACAATACTACTACTACTACTATTACTATTGTATTAATTAAGCTGATGAGGCTAGGTTTTTTGTAAGTTTGTTTGCTGGTTAAACGTTCTGATCTTAGAAAGTACTGGTTTGATTTAAATTATGTTTTGTGCTAGATGGCCCATTTATTGCGGAAGTGAGTGTGTGTCCAACTCTATTGTTGGAGTTTTCAGACCACCCGAAGGCCTCCGACATGGCCTATCGATTCTTATCCTGAGAAAAAAACCGAGCCCGACAGCTTTACGTGCCCTCCGAAGTACGTTAGCGCTCAGATGTAAATGTCACACGTGGTCACCCATCCCAGGGGCGACCAGTGCAGGCGTTGGAAGTCTACTTACAGGTTATATAATATCACGCCGTGAGCTATCATCATCTAAGCCTAAAGAAGCTCACTTCTGACATAGGCAGACGACTTCCCACACGACTCGATCAGTGGGCCGAGTCAGTCAAAAGCGTCAGATAATTTCCTGCATTGTACTTGCATACTAAACCCTTTTTTGTCTGGACTTTAAAAGATGAAGAAAAGACTAAAGAAATTGAAGTGACAAAAAAAAAAACAATGACTCTGAGTTTGTTTCGGCCTTTCTTCTCAAGAAGTCATTTAGCTAGGAAAAGCCGGCTTCATCTAGAATAGGGTATTGACATGTATAAGTGTTGTAAACAACCAAAATGCAGAAATAAATATGTCTATATGTCTTTATGACGTGGAAACCTTTGTGGGAGGTCTTTCTTGAGCCGCACATATCCAACCGCTGCCCACCATACCAACGAGATATTCGGTCCCCCTTGCGAATACACACAAAACAATACAAACATATCGTATATTTTTCCTTTAGTGATAATAGCCAAACGTCCTCTAAAACACTTATCCCTACAACTATTAATATTTCAATAGTAATCGAACTCAAATGAATTGCCTTTAGAACCGCGATCTTGAACACATAATCATCTTTAATTGAAACGCGTCTAAGTGGCATTGTTAACCCCATAATACTCTAAGCTAAATGAGAGTATAATGGGGTAACTTAACAATGGAATTATTTCAATAGAGATATAATGAATGGTTATAGGGGCACGTTTGTAAGAAATCCTCTTGGAATAAGGCACCTACGTCTTGAATGGGGAGAATGGAGAGATTTCATAGATCCGGCCGCTTGTATTGTTAACTTGAATAGAAGTCATTATCGAAAGATATCCACTCTTGGCGTTTTGTTTGAATACAATTTCGTGCTCATTTTTCGGATATTATGCAGTTCAGTTTTATATTTGAAGTGTATTTAAATATTGTAAGAAACCGAAGGTTGATAAAATGAAATCCCTTTTTTGTCCTGTCTGTCTGTATCATGGTGATAAACTCAATAACTACGGAACAGATTTTTCTATGCTTTTCACCAATAGATAGTGTAATTCCTACGGAAGATTCAAGTGTATATTTTACGCGAGCGGAGCCGCGGGTAAAAGAACAATGGCAGAATTTTGTCGGAGTTTATTGTCGCGAGCTTAAACTTCATGTGAACAAAACAAATATAGATTTTTTTTTTCAAATTTTAATATTTTCACTTTGTCTCGTTAAAACCGGAGTATTTTATGATAATAAAAAGCATTCCAATAGATAACGAACTAGATACCTACTTAATTATTTGATTGTTGGCATAGACAATGGTGTGACAGGAATAGACGTGAGTGCTATTGATTAGTATCGATTTATAATAAGTAATCGATACGATTGACCTTTATAGGGTTGGTTTGGTTTAAAATATAATTAGTAAAATGCAGTTATTTTATCTTAAATCAACATTATATCCCCGCCTCCCCAAACAAAATCCTGGATCAAATTTCCTTCAGTTTCTGTTTGATGTCAATCTGACATAGGTATTTATGTCAATTGATAATTCAAACGTACATTGTTTCTTCTTAACTAAAATTAAAACACCGATATTTTATTTTCCGGCTTTGTCGAGTGAGAATAGAATCATTTGTAGACTCTGTTATTTACGCCGATTTTGTTTATATATTTTTTATTACTATACGCTTCAATTTATTGTCAGACAATTTGATGTATGGAGATCTGGCATTGTCCTTTAGTACTATGTAAAGGTAATGCGATGAAAAATTTGATGCAATTTTAAACGACTCAGAAAAAGAAATCAGTAGCTGATATTTTTTTCTGAGTCGTCTTAAATTGCATCCACTTGCATTAAAGTTTTGTTAACTCTCTCTATACTCATATCTTATATACATAAATGTATAAGTTTGCAGTCTAACATAATATGAAACACATGACTCAGTCATGTGTCATGTGTTATATATGTAGGTTTATATTTTATAGTATTTACTATTGTGTATATGTATTGTATGTAATTAGTTTGTAGTTATTGATTTGTATATATAAATAATGCTATGTTAGTCCCTAACACTTCAGCTTGCACCTACTTCATATATCTCTGCATCACCCAAGGTAGACTGTTAGAGAATGCCTCAGGCATTAAGTCCGCCGATACATGTATATTATGTGTATGAAGTCCAATAAATAAAAAAAAAAAAAAAAAATATTATGTTTTCAAATTTCACCTCTAAACCCCATCTGATCTTTATTGTCTACGATACACGAGCGTGCTACGAATTGGCTACGCGGCTCTACGACACTTCTACGGTATTGTTATTAGTATAATAACGTAGTACGTATCTCGAATCTGAATAACGTTATTGTGTTTATACTGTGCTGTGTTTTCATTAAATTCGAATTTTCGCGACCTTAGAGTTGATACTGTATTAAATAATAAATTTAATGTAGTACTATGTACTGTTAGTAAAGTTGTCTTTTAGTAATATGCAAAATAATACATTTCCTTATTTTTTTTGTAAAATATACATATTGCATTAAGAATAAATTCTGTGTCGCTGGCGACTTCGCAATTATTGAACCAACGATTACACAGTACACCCAGCACACTAAGGCTTTTGGGCTTAAACCCATTGCGCACAATTTGTTACTTCGTGAAGCTATGTGCGTAGAATTGTTAAATATCGCTTGCTAAACTGTGAGGGAGTACATCTCGGGCCTTGAATGTCTGAGGTTTCTCCATAATGTTTTTGGAAATCAATTATGCCAGTTTTGCCACACTTTTTATAGTAATAGGTGGCAGACGACCATACGGACCGCATTATCGCCGCACAAGTAACACCAAAGGAATCACAAGTGCGTTGCCGCCCCTTGGGGTTGCGAAAAGGGATAAGAGGAGGAGTGGGATGAGGGAGAAGGAATGGGGCATAGAGTCTCCGGGTCTCTTACTCGCTGAAAGAAATGCAACAGTTTAGGTATTGTAACTTTACATAGATTTTCTGTGACAAGTCACAGTCAGTATGGTAGATGATGCAAATCCTTTCTATAGTAAGAGAGAGCCTGTCATTATATTGATTAAAAAAGCTGATAACGAACATAACGTCATTGACACTTTTCAATGAACAACCCTCAAATACCAACACATAAATCCTTCTTTATAATCCTACTTTATAACCTTCAAAACGTCGCGCAAGTATTTCCACGTCCTATCTTCATTCCATTTCGCACTTAACCCTTAAACGCGACCATAAAACTAAATCATATATGTTCTAACCGAACGTCGGTATTTCGCACCGCGTCATACGAATGCAATAAAATCGGGAGTAACGCACGCTAAAGGGTTTATTCCAACTGATTTGTGCGTTTAGGTATTTTTATTTAGTATTGCGGTAGTTTCGTATGTAGTTATAGTGTGAAGCTTGGAAATGAAGAGGTCAAACGTCTTTAAACATGAACCCAGCGGTGCTATTTTCTACTTTGAACCGAAATGGCAACACTTATCTTGTAGTTTTGCATTTAGCTATACAAGTTATCGCTCTGAGCTTGGGCTTTAGTGTCCTTTCATCATCATTGTCAAGGCGTTATTCCAATTGCACCCAAGACCTTCACCTGTAAGCCTGGCGTCCACTTTCTAGTCTGACTGAATATGAGATTATAGGCAGAATCACAGCAAGCTATCTGGCCTCTGCAACCTAAAGGCTGATGGATTCCATGGCCTAGACCAGTGTATATTTGAAGGTAAAAACTTACCATAAAAGCATATAATATGCTCGTCTAAGCACGCACTAAGTGACATTTTCGATGCTCAGCTATGGTTTTATGCATTTATAGCGTTTTTCATACATATGTTTGACTTTAAGCAGTCTTTCCACTAACTGTGGCACCTAGTGAAGAGACCGACAGACTGCTACGCAAGTTCAGCTTATTTAATTTTTAATTACTAGATATGTCTAACGGTGAAAGGAACATCGTGAGGAAACTTGCATGTCTGAGAGTCCTACATAATATTCTCGAAAGGTACATATGTACCTAAAGCGTACCCACCCGTGCTTGGCGTGGTGAACCTTACTCTTCTTGAAGTGAGAAAAGGCTCATGCCTAGCTATAGGCTGATGTATGATGCTAACGTATGACCTTCTGTCGTATCCAAAAAAAATACCGCAGTCGCCCGTGACTTCGCTCGTGACTGATTACTAGTTTATAAATAAATAACAGACTACAATTAGGTAAAAAAAGGCCTTAAATGCAATGGACTATCAATACCACGGTATAGAAGATCCCCATGGTAAAAACCACAACAAAAAAACTTGTTGTTTCAAGTTGTTGTTATTTCTATCTAAACCACTCAAAACGCTGCCAGCGCCAAAATGACCGCTTAAACCAGTGAGCTCTACGTCGTCGTAGTCATTATACGTCTGATTTTCAAAATCCCATCTCAGTAAGCTTAAATTACATTTTTATGGCCTAACCTCGGCAATAATGCATCATTCAGGGCGTTTTCGTATTAATTCTACATACATACACAACGTCACGCTTTTTATCCCCGAAGGGGTAGGCAGAGGTGTATTTCTACACCCACTTTTCGCCAGATATACTTTAGACCCACGTAATAAGGCGCGAGCTTATTGCCGTACCGGGCACATTTCCAGACTCCGTGCTGCTACTGGGAATTTCGTGACAGAAAAACCCAATAAATCTGCCCGACCCAGGAATCGAACCCGGGACCTCCCGATCCCACGCGCACATTTATGCCGCGAGACCAACGAGGCAGTCGTATAGGGTTTGATGACGAGTTTTCCGTCTCTACGCAAAGGTGGTATTTGCATCGTGTTATCCCTTAGTCGCCTCTTACGACACCCACGGGAAGATAGGGGGTGGTGACACTTGTATTCTATGCCGTCAACCACACGGCATGGAATACAAGTGTCACAAATACAAGTGTCGCATTAAATGTATATATTTATATAAATATTTTACGGAGTCTTTGTAACTGTAGGAATGTAAGATTTTTTAATCAGGGTACCCACCGGTTTAAAAAATGCAAAGCTGAGTTTTACATTAAATCCTAAAAATACGAAGACAGATTTTTTTACATTGATAGAGCTCGTTTATATTTTTAGGGTATAGTAGAGCAGCCTACACGGTTTAAAAAAATAGAAAAACAAGCGTAATCTTCATTTTCTTAAAGAGCTTACAGGAAATCGCTAGATCCATTCTGTGCGTTCCATTTAACGAATGATGACATAACAGGCACAAAATTGCAACTTGATACTTGATGGCACGGGCTGTTTCCGCAACTCCACGTCTTGGCGTGTATTTTGCGTACGGGTGGGAATGGTCTTGTCATTCGAGGCCAGCTATTCGAGGAAGGCGCCAAAAAAAAATTGCACCTTCATAAACCATCTTATCATATAATAATTATATCATAGGATATGCTTCGACGTAATTATAATATGTCCAAGTAAATGGTATGAAAGCAACACCGTGAAGATATAATATTATTATCTCCTCAGTGCTGTTTGTTGCTCTATTTTTTTTCTTTATATTTTTTTTAAAAAATGACAACTCCAGCACTAGGTATAAATCCTGTGTCGCGAGGAACTTTACATACATACAACCAACGGACACAATGAACACTCAAAACAACACTTTTTGGATCACACAAAGTGTTGTTTCGTGTGGGAATCGAACCCACGACACTCGGCGCAGTGCCAAGCGGCAAGGCGGCCGTTTAAACCACTACGCCAACCGTGCAGTCAGAACCGTGCTCTTGTTTAGAAGAAAACTGTCATATTATAGTATAAGCCCAGGCTACTGAAATAATACGTGTTTTACCCCATTCTTACAGAAAGACACAGAAAATCAATATTTTATGCAAAAGATTAAACTGTTAATCGAAACACGATCGGCGCATGCGTTTTTATATTTCTCCGGCATTGATAAAATATAAAACACGTTTTGTAATGGGTTTATACGTGTAACAAAATGCAGATGAGCTTAATTAAAGCTGCGCAAATAACATTTACTTTTGCAAAATGAATCTTAAATCGGCTCACATTGTTTACCAATCAAAATCCAAAAACAAAGTAAAGTCCCTAAATTATTTCCGCAGAACCGCCATGGAAAATGTAACCCCGTTTCCAATTATCCTCAAGCTTCTATTAACAAAAAGTGAATATATACCGGGAATTCGTACTTTGGTATCGGTTTGAAGCGTACACTGACGCAAAAATACCCAGTTTTTCCCCATTTTTTATTCCCCAACGTACATACATCGTCGTTTAAGCAAAACAACTGACTCCCTGTTCGGATATAGTCGTCACAAATCTGTGTACAGTCGCAAGTATATCACCCTTGGGATATATTCAATTAGCGAGTGAATTGGAAGTGACTGTACCGCTGTTTGTATACTCCAATCGGTATAAGTGGTGATTCCAGAGGGCTACAATTTAGCTTTCAAGCGTAAAGCTAAATTGATTGAAACATGCATAGAAATTGAACATTCGAAAATGTTTTGTAAACGTTGTTTGTTAAAAAAAAAGGATCACAATATTCTATTGCACTAATTGGCATGTCAGCAGCTCTCGCTTATGCAAATATTTTTACTAACATGTCACAAGTCATACAATCACAAACACAAATCTGTTATTTATAGCTTTAGGCAAAACGTTGTTGTTGAATAATAAATTAGAATAATGTTGTATTGAAAAGTGGCTCTGCCACTCTAATAAATATGACTTCAGTGAAAATATATCTGAACTGTTAACTACGATGAGGACGAATAGAGGATTAGTGGGTATGGAGGTTCATCGGGTTTCAACATTATAGATACGAAGAGACGTGGATGTGATAGGAAAGGGAAGTTATCCATCGTGACTTTACAAGGATTCAGACAAGGATTGCAAGGCCGCACTTACGTTTTTGTATTGCACAAAACATGATATCAAATCCTCAGATCAAATCTTTTAAATGAAAGTATGAGTATAATAAAGTGAAGATTGATGGATAATATCAGCGCTCTACTTTCACCGTCATCAAAATATATGTTTAGCCAATTTTTTGGATCGGTAAATGACATTTAATACCAAGGCATGCTTACTAGAAGACCTATAAAATAAACCATACCGTATTAAGTGGTTTCCTATCCGATCCGTCATCGTCGCAGTTTGCGTGCTCTCTCGTTCAGTCTATTCTCCTCTGGAATGCGCTCTAGAAATCAGGATGTGCAATACCAAGTCCAAATTAAAGGCGAAAGTGAAGGAGCTCTTGTTCTTGCAAGACCAGCGGATGTGTCATAGAATTTGTATCTTTATTTCTATTTACATTATTTATGATTACGTAACGGACTGCCGAGACGATGGTCTCGGGTTCGATCCCCAGTTACCCCGGGCACACACCTATGACTTTTCGAAGTTATGTGTGTATTAAAAATATTAATTATCGCTCGCTTAACAATGTGCCCGGTAGATGGCAATAGGCTCGCCCCCTATTACATTGGGACCGAAACATATCTGGCGAAGTGTGGGTGTGTAATACACCTCTGCCTACCCCTTCGGGGATAAAAGGCGTGAAGATATGTTATGTTATGCTAATGATTACGTAGTTACTGTATGGCGGCTTTATGTATCCTATCTTTAGTTCCCATATTATATTATAATATGTATGTATTTATTGCATATATATTGTATATAGATAGTATATATAATAATGTATAGTGTATGTATGTATACCTACTTATTTAAGTATATATTATTCTACATATTATGTCTATTATTTGTAATAATAGTAAGTATTTAATACACCTACTACGTTTCTCAGCACCGCTCAAAGGTAGACTGGGAGATAATGTCCAAGGCATTAAGTCAACCTGTACACAATTTAGTGTATAAATAAATAAATTAACTAAACTACTCAAAAAATTCATAAAATCTTTCAGACCAAAATTCAAAAGCTGCTCAAATATAAATAACGAAGATGAAACTAGTTGTAAGGAATAAAAGCATTGAGTTGGCACGACAGTGTCGCATCAAAATCCTTTCGATTCAAGAGAAGCGCATATGAGGGAGCGTTGAACAATCCAATGATTCAAACACCAATTGATTACCGAACCGCGTGCAACTAAAGTTGAGTAATGCTACCATCAATCTTGTACGTTTTGCATATAAGCAGAATTGACTATGTTTAGGTAATCCATACCATGCACTTCGTCTTACAAATTGAGATTTAGATGACACCTTTTATGTCTGCCGCGAAACTCTGCAACCTTGGGTTATGGGATAAGCAGTAAGGAATATTTATTGTTATATTAATATTGGGTATATCCTGTATTATCCCACAACTTGTTATGCGTGTGTATAATTTAACATCCAGATATGCGTTCTCCAACAAGTGCAGTGACTTCGTTTTTAATTTTCGACTCTTTACTTATACCGTTTTAATGACAATTTACGTATATTTTCGCCACACAGTTTCATAATCAATCAACATCAACTTATATGCGCAATTACCGCTTTGCTATAATCATAGATCCGATAAAGTGTACGTCAAAATATCAATGCTGAAATGAAAGGACCTCCAGAAGGCGATCATCATAATCAGTCATTTCTTAATATGTTTAATTGCTGGGCACAGACCTTTTCTCACTATTTTATCATAAGTTAAGTCATGCTATAAGCACGCTGACCAAGTGCAGGTTAATAGACTTTATACTCGAGAACATTATGGGGATCTCTCAGACATGCAGGTTGCTTTAAAATGTTTTCCTTTACTATTTAGCAAGCACAATACGCACTTAATTTTGAAAAGTCGGTGATGCTTGCCGTGGGTTGGAACCCGCAATCCTTTACGTAGCAGTCTGTTACTTCACTAGGCTTTCAGCAACGAAGGGGGAAATATAACCTCCCAATTTAAGAAGGTCACTGCTTAAATTAGCACTTTATAAAATTCTTCCTATCTTTTAGTTGATTATTTACTATCTCTCAGAAGTAACAATAAAAGCGGATTTATAAATAATGGATGGAACGCTACATCTTAAAGTGAGCCAATCTCGCACCCCATCGTTAAAATTATCTTTTACGTCGCGTGTAAGTGAGAGGTTAGAGAAAAGATACATTGTTATCAATATGTTTAAGTGCTGGTGTTGACTGCCTCCGTGGTCCAGTGGATAGGGTATGGGACTGCTGGTCGGAGGTCCCAGGTTCGATTCCCGGGTCGAGCAAAAGTGTTACTGGGTTTTGCCTTAGTAGTAGTCAGTAGCAGCACGGAGTCTGGTGATGTGCCCGGTAACGGCAAAAGGCTCGGCCCCTATTACGTGGGACCTTAAAAAAAATCATGGCGTAATGTGGTTGTGATATTAGACCTCTGTTTATCCCTTGGCGGATACAGGTGTGACTATATTAAAGAAAATGTTTATGTTTAGTCTTGAGAAGGCCGATGTCCAGCAGTGGATATTTTTCGGTGAGCTGATGATGGGCATGCAATTTCTGAAGCCATGTTTTTGATATATTTCTCACTCCCACATGTTTAAACTTGTTGTCATATTATAGAAAACACGATGTCAATTATAATATAGGCACTTGCAACTGGATTAATAAATAACTATTATTTTTATTAAAAGCCGCTGTGCACACTAGAAACAAATCTTCTATTACTGTTTAACCAATGGACACAGCGCTTGCACTTTTAGCATGACTTAGATTGCCGTTCTTAATAGAGTGGTAAAGTTAAATAACGCTTGTACAGGTCACCACTTGGACGGGTCACCGAGTGTGGCATTGAAAGTATAGCGCTTCCGTGCCTCAGAGTTCAGTTAAACCCACGTTACGTTGTCGGCCCCGGTTCTTATCTCAGGGAAATATTGGCCAAATATTCGCACGAAATAAATCTTCTTCTTTTCTTGCCAGCCCTTCCCATATTACTTGGGTCGGCGCAGAATGTCTTTCTCTTCCATTCTCTCCTATCAGACATCATCTCAATATTCACTCCCTTTTCATTTATGTCACCCTTCACAAAATCCATCCATCTTTTCTTTGGTCTGAAATAAAATAAATACGGAAAAATAATACCTAGATTATACAGATAATAACTCGAGTTTCCCATGAAGTTTTATCTCGTTACAGCGTGAGGACATAAAGCCCAAAACACTTTTCATCATTTTGAAGCTGATCGAAGCCCAATGCCCCATCCCAACAACAAACAAAAATCCCCAGGCAACCATTAACACCGACCACATAACCCCCACTTCTAAACTTCAACGAGCAGTTACATCATCGAGCAAAAAACTTTCGTCACTCTTTATGTATTGGTATAAAACCTATGGATTTGATTGCCCTATAAACCGGTTGTTACCCGCAAGAAGGGGTCCTATGAAAACATGGCGTATGTTTGGATATGTTACGAGCGGCTTATCATTACGTGTCGTGGTTTTATTATTATAGTTATATTATAGTATCTACGAGGGTCCAATGTTATGTTAATCTTGATAGTGTTACAATGCAGTTTGGGATGTTCACATGTTGTAATAGGCGGGTGGATACGTAGCTTTAATCTGTTGGGACGTCATTGTGGTCAAATAGTTTGGTTTTCGGAATTAGAGATCTTCTGTACTATCACAGAAAATAGTACATCATTTTAGTGGAAAAGAGAAGAGAAAACTGTTCTCAGATATTATGCTTTTTCATAATTACTTTTTAGGGTTCCGTACCTAAAAGGTAAAAAAACGGGACCCTATTACTAAGCCTCCGCTGTCTGTCTGTCCGTCTGTCTGTCTGTCTGTCACCAGGCTGTATCTCACAAACTGTGATAGCTAGAAAGCTGAAATTTTAACAAATTATGTATTTCAGTTGCCGCTATAACAACAAATACTAAACATAAAAAAATAAAAAATATTAAGGGGGGGGGGAGGTCCCATACAAAAACGTTTTTTTTTCGTATTTTTTGCTCAAAATTACTACCTTTAACAGGTAGACGCTTTAAATTTTCACAGAATATATAGTTGTATATTACCTTTGAAAATAAATAATTAAATTGAAAAAAGTAAATAATAAAGCTAACAACTCCTTCCTGTTATCTGTCACATAATCAACTTTTCCCTTTCCTCGGGTCAATATCCTGCCATCTGGCGAAAAGCCTACGTCCGACCTCTTCCTAAAATCTCCAATCCCACTATGCCGAACCACTTTAGACCCATTTCCATTCTCCCATTCCTATCCAAAGTCCTAGAGGCTTGCGTACACAAGCAGTTATCCCGATTCATCCTATCCAATAACATCCTTAGCCCATTCCAATCCGGATTCCGGCCTGGTCACAGTACTGTTTCAGCTCTACTTAAGGTGACTGGCGATATTAGGGCGGGCGTGGAGAAAGCCGAGGTAACTGTGTTAGTTTTGGTGGACTTCTCGAACGCCTTTAATACCGTCAGCCATGATGTACTTTTGGCCATCCTCTCCCACCTTAATATTTCATCTAAGGCTCGGGATTGGTTCTCTTCATATCTTCGTGGTCGCCAGCAATCGGTTCGCATTGATGAGACATCGTCGAATTGGTGTGATCTGGACGCTGGGGTTCCACAAGGCGGAATTCTCTCTCCACTTCTATTCTCACTATTCATTAACCTCTTCACTCACGAACTTCAGTGTGCGTATCATCTATATGCTGATGACTTGCAGCTTTACGCTCAGGCAAGGGTGGACAGGCTGTCCGATGTCATTGCAGATGTTAATCGAGACTTACATGCCATAGCAGAGTGGTCTGACAGATTAGGGCTTTGCGTCAATCCTACAAAATGCGAAGCTATCGTTGTAGGAAGCCCGCGTATGATAACCAGAATAGATTTCGCAAGCCTGTCGCCTGTAACTTTTAACGGGTGTGCTATATGTACCATTCTCGACATCTGTGAAAAATCTCGGTCTACACATAGATGGCAACCTTGATTGGCGGACCCAGATTTCAGTTGTCAGCCAAAAAGTATTCGGGACTTTGCGCTCACTGTACCGTCTCAAAAATGTTCTTCCATACAAAACTAAAGCAATGCTTGTGCAAACTTTAATATTCCCTATAATTGACTATGGTGACGTGTGTTATCTCGACCTGAATGCAGATCTACTCAACAAACTTGACCGACTTCTCAATTATTGCATTCGGTTCGTTTTTAATCTGCGTAAGTTCGATCACGTTTCTAAATTTCGCAAAGAATTAAAATGGTTGCCGATTCGTCAGCGACGAAATTTACGTACTCTGACGACTTTATACTCTTTTCTCCACTCTCCTAACGGTCCGTCATATCTAGTACCGTATTTTCAATACCTCTGCTCCAACCATGATAAGAACTTGCGATCTACTAATAACCTTCTCCTTCTCTGTCCATCTCACTCTTCTAGCTTAGTACATTCTTCTTTCAATATCCAATCTATCCTTCTTTGGAATGCTCTCCCTCCCGAAGTAAGGACGTCCACTAGTCGTGCCACGTTCAAATTTAGAGTTCGCCAGCTGTTGTATAGCGAATTGTCGGAACCTTCTCAGTAGCAATTCACTACTTGTTAGTATTCTATCTTTTTAACTATTTATTTTCATGTGTATGTATATTATTAACTGTTAGTAATCTATCGTCTTAAATATTTATTGTTATGTATAGGTATATATTATATATGTATTTATATATTTATTTATTTATATGTATATACTTATGTATTTTGTTATGTATTTATATTTAAATTATAAGTATATATTATATTGCGTATTCTCTTAATTTTTTCTCTTTATGTATAAAGTACACACCTGCCATGATCATCTCTGCATCACGTAAAGGTTGACTGGGAAAAAATGCCTATAGGCATTAAGTCCGCCTTGTGCAATGTATTTTGCAGGAAGTTTTTAAATAAATAAATATATAAATAAAGGGGGCTCACATACAACAAACGTAATTTTTAAGCAATTTGTTACTCGATCTTAATAAACAGGCAGAAACTTAAAAAGTATTTAAGTATACCTACATACAACTAACGTGATTTTCTTTTATAGATGATGGTACGGAACCCTTCGTGCGCGAGTCCGACTCGCACTTGCCCAATTTTATTTTTCTTTTTTTTACAACTCACACACTAGGAATAAACCCTGTGTTGATGACTTTAAAAATATACGATCAACGGACACAATGAACACTCAGACTCGAAACAACAATTCATGGATTACACAAAGTGTTGTTTCGTGCGGGAATCGAACCCACAACACTCGTCGCAGTGTCAAGCGGCTAGGCGGCTGCCTAAGCCACTACGCTAACTGTGCAGTCAAATATGATTTATGTCATCAGTTTTTGGCGATTCATAAATGATTTCAACTATTTGCGCTAGTTCAGTTGACATATACAAAAGACGATTTTACTAAAATCATCTTCTGTATGTTTGCGTATTAAATTCTTAATTATCGCTTGCTAATCGGTGAAGGAAAACATCGAGAGGAAACCTCCATGTCTGAGAGTTCTCCATAATGTTCTTGAAGGACATGTGAAGTCTGCCAACCCGCACTTGGCCAGCGTGGTGGACTATGGCCTTACCCTTCTCAAAGTGAGAAGAGGCCCGTGCCCAGCAGAGGGACTGGTTGATGATGATGATGTTTGCTTCGTGTAGATTATTAATATCATATCAACCAAACTACCTGTATACTCGCAATTTACTGCCATGTTTTGAATTTTGAAGGACGTTTAAAATACATTCCTTTAAGAACTTAATTTCATTTTCTACTGTCACAGTTTTTACAAGGCCTTATCGTGAAATTCTTTCATCAGCGTTTTCGAATGCACTTTTTACTCTAATCTACTATTACACTGTTCTCACTGAACAACTTTCAAGCACGTCTTTATCTATAGCAGGATTATCGATATCAAGCTCATATTCTGTCAATACTTAAGTCTTGATGACGCTACAACGATGATAATGACTACTTATTATCAAAGTTATTTCCATACTTACAGCTATTTTTCCCCGAAAGGGTAGGCAGAGGTGTAATATTAAACCCATAATTTCGCCATAAACTAGGCCCCAGGAAATAAGAGCGAGCCAATCGCCTTTACCGGGCACATCACCAGACTCCGTGCTGCTACTAGAATTCAGAGTAATTCAGTGAGGCTTGTCCGACCCGGGAATAGAAATCGAGACCTCCGATCTGCAGATGCATCGGTACGCTATACAATGGACCTCGGAGGCAGCTAATTGGTAATGATGCCAAAACGTTATTTCTTAATAAAGATGATATGGCATGATTATAAGAAAGAGATTCTATACACTATAGTAATAACTTATTTACTAGTAGACGCTCGCGGCTACTCCCACACATTTTTATAATTTACCCGTTTTGCTTGATCCCGTGGGAATTTCGAGAAATCCCTTTTTAGTGCACCCCTACGGTCCCCAAGGAACATACATGCCAAATTTCAGCTTCTTGCGCCCAAAAGTTTTTAGCTGAAGCTTGTCTGTCAGTCAGTCAGTAACGCAATGATATTATCTAAACAGAGAAACAATTCGCCTATTTTTTTTATAAACTATATACAGAACGCCAGCATACACCAACATCGGTAACATTGTTCATTTCGTTCGATCTCTAGATTAACGACGTTGCTTCGTTCTAAAGAAACGCCGCCATTAAAACGGGAGACTTACTTTAAATTAACCAGAAAAGTAACTGACACCGTCATTCTGCCTACAATATTACTGATAAAGCTAAAGGAAAAACGCTGAGTTGCTGATAGATAGATCATGCTTTATTGTACTATTTTTTTAACTTTACGCCTTTTATCCACGAAGAGGTAGGCAGAGGTGTATTACTCACCCACACTTAGCCAGTTATGTATGGGTCCCAATGAAATAAGGGGCGAGCCTATTGCCATCTACCGGGCACATCATTAAGCGAATGAAAATATATTTATTATGCACACATAACTTCAAAAAGTCAGAGGTGTCTGCCCGGGGTACCTGGAAATCGAACCCGAGATCATCGTCTCGGCAGTCCGTTACGTACACCACTAGGCTATCGCCGCGCCGCTGAATGTATGTACTTTTGAATGAAAAATGGCGTATAGATTTCAACGCCTGCTTTACAACTGCGCTGTGTGTTGTGGGTTCTATATTTCTATACCCATAGACAACGTTGTTTGATCCAGAAATTATTATAATAATCATAATAATATTCTACCACATACACAGATCACCATCTAGTCCCAAACTAAGCAGAGCTTGTACTATGGTTCCTAGATAATGGATAAACATACTTACTTATATAATTTTTTTTTGTAAATCCATACGTATTATACATAGAAACACCCAGAGCAAGATAAACATCCATGTTCATGCACACAAATGTTTGACTTGAGCGGGAATCGAACCCGCGACCTTCGGCGTAGCAGTCGCTAACACTCCCGCTGCGCCAACCGATCGTCATAATATGTTTAGTTCGGCTTGACGTATTCGTTTTGAGTCTGCGTGTTCTTTATGTCCGTTGATGGAATGTTTGTGAAATTTGCCACAACACAGGATTTATTCCAATTGCGGTCTATGAATTTAAAGAATCTATGTTGATGAGAGTATCAATATAACGATTGCCCAGTGGAGAGAGACTGGAGACAGATTCCATGGCAAGCATTTTCGCAAGTTGAATGCGTATTAATAATTATCGCTTGCTTAACAGTGACCCCAAAATATCGTGGATAAACATGCATGTCTGAGAGTTCTTCAAAATGTTCTCAAAAGACATGTAAAGTCCGTCAACCCGCAGTAGGCCAGCGTGGTGGACTATAGTCTTACCCTTCTCATAGAGACAAGAGATGAGCCCGCGGTTACACCCGCGTTATTTAAGGCTACTGCTCCACTCCCCTGGCTTATAGCGTGATGTTATATATAGCCTATAGCCTTCCTCAATAAATGGGCTATCTAACACTGAAAGAATTTATCAAATCGGACCAGTAGTTCCTGAGATTAGCGCGTTCAATCAAACAAACAAACAAAGTCTTCAGCTTTATATATTAGTATAAGATATACAAAATAATTCATTAAAATCTCAATCAACCAACGATTCTTGAGCATCCCTTAATTCCTCGTGATTCCTACATACATAGACTCACGCCTGTTTCCCGGAGGGGTAGGCAGAGACTACGGAACGCCATTTGCAACGATCCTGACATATATCTCTTGCTTCATTCACTCTCATCAAATTTCTCATGCATGCTCTTCGGTTAAGGGTACTTCTAACCTGGCCCTTTTATAGGATGTCTCTTTACTATGTATTAGCATGTTAAGTTGTGAGTACGATGTGGGCATTATTAAACATATAAACAAATAGTTGTGGCAACCTGTCTGATGGCTTAGGCTGACATGCTTATGCATACACCTTCTGATGGCGTGGAGGCATAGTGATACAGATCGTGCTGGCTCCCTCAATCAAGGTTGAGCCGTACGATTGCTGTTGAATGCGGGCCATCAGAGGGCCGAGTCAGTCAAAAGCGTCAGATGATTTCCTGCATTGTATTTGCATACTAAACCCTTTTTTTTTGTCTGGACTTTAAAAGATCAAGAAAAGACTAAAGAAATTGAAGTGACAAAAAAAACAATGACTCTGAGTTTGTTTCGGCTTTTCTTCTCAAGAAGTCATTTAGCTAGGAAAAGCCGGCATCATCTAGAATAGGGTTTTGACATGTATAAGTGTTGTAAACAACCAAAATGCAGAAATAAATATGTCTTTATGTCTTTATGTCTCTCATGGTCAGAGAACGACCGCCTAAGTCTTCCCCTTCCTTCTTTCCTATTCACACTTGCCTTATATAACTTCTTGGTCAGTCTTTCGTCATCCATATTCTCCATGTGTCCAAATCATCTTAGTATACCTTTCTCAATGGTTGTCACTACGTCTTCTTTTACCCTACAATTTCCCGATTCCTATAAAGCTGAAACGACAGTGGCCAGGGCACAAGGGCACATAGCCCGAAGTATCGATAGACGATTGGCCGATTTTTTTTTATGTTCACGCACCAGACATCTCAGCATAAGTATATCTTTATGATAGACAAGGTGGGTCGACAATCTTCATCCTAATCACAGTTGAAAGACGTGCACTGCTGAACATAGGTCTCCCCCAAAGCTTTTCACATAGACTGTTATTGAGCTGCTTGCATCCATCCGTTTTTCACGATCCCACAACTTAAGGGAGGCCTACCTCAATACTAGAATCCTCTGAAAAGTCTGCCGACAATCTTATTGGGGTAAAGTTATATATATATACCTATTCTAAAATCTCCACACAAGTCATGAGCACCGTGAAAACCAATAACGAATTAACAATTGAATAAACTTAGCATTTAGTTTAAGAATTCATATTGAATGATACGATAATATCAAATGAAACGTGAAACGAATCATACAAACAAATTTCATATCCACCTAAAATATTTCGATATAAAAATCACGAAAACATATTACCATCCCGAATAACCTGAATGAAAATAAAAAATATCTGTGTATACCTAACGGCTGTGCCAATCAAAAGTCGGGGATTTTCAGTCACTCCTTCGATACCTCGCCCCATTACGTTTAACAGGGCCCTTAGGCTATAGGAAATATATTAGCCGCACCGTGAAACGTCATCAGCTCATACGCCGTACGATATCTCGTTAGTTGCCAATTTGAATATCGGCCAATCAACGCGCGACGCCGGCGCTGGGGCGACCCCTTCCAGATTCAATTATTTTATTTTTTGCTCTCGCAACACTGACTGTAAACATGCTTCGCTTTTTTAAAATGTTTCATGTGTTTGGATATTGATTTTAGAATTTTACAACGTTCAGTTTTTAGAGTTTGAATATGTTTATACTTGTTTCTTAAGTATAATAATAGAGTTTGTCAATGAAGAAACGCAAATGTAAATGTGTACAGTTGTAATGCTGTAAGTGGTCATCTCAACAGCTAATAAGCTCTTTGTTAAGGTTAGATTACCGACTGCACTTATTTGACTGCACTTAGGAAATTCTTTAATTCAATCTTCCTTTTATTCAAAGTTTTCTCTTCTATATTCATCTTTCTCCCTATAAATTAATTGGTTATTGTTTTATAGTATTTTATCAGGAGTTCATTGCCTAATTTATATTCAATATAATTATTATTAATAACTTTGCCACGGATTTTGTTTTAAGCCATTAACAATCCCCTTACTAAACCATTACTCTGCCTATTTAAATGATTGCTTCATTAATTATTGACAACCATTAATCAATACGAAGAAAGTAGGACGTCTTGACAAATCTTGAATTCCTTTTGTGATAAGCAACGAAAACTATGAAATATGTAAACCAACCAAAATACAACCAAATGTGCCTTTGTGTCGTACTCAACTTCAAATAAACTTGTTATCTATGAATTTGTCTCTTATGGTGCTGATTTATTTGAACCTATAATGAGCATTTCTGCGACTTTTACAAAACAGAAAAACAAACAAGTATGTTTTACCGAGCATACTTACGAACCTTCTGGTGAGCGTTCTAGCGAATTGACGGTCAATTTGCTTTGACTTTTTGCAGATTAGAGTATTCGCTAGAAATATTGTGAAAATATTCGTTCGCATGGCTCTGTTCGTCGTTCAGTTCGACAAAACAAAATCCGCGAATGCTCGCTGTTCTGCTACTAGTGAATGCTCAGGTGTATCAACACCATAATATGCTTATGTTAATTTTCTTTTTAATTTCTCTTTAGTTCATTATCAGCCCCGTATATACTGTCCCACTGCTGGGCACGGGCCTCTTTGTATTAGGAGAAGGATAAGGCCATAGTACACTACTCAGGGCAAGTGCGGGTTGGCAGACTTCACATGTCTTTCGAGAACATTATGGAGAACTCTGAGACATGCAGGCATCACACTTCCACAATGCTTTCCTTCACCGTTTAGCGAGCGTTACTTAAAAATTAAATCTTACTCTTTTAATTTCTAATTCTATGACACGTTATCAAATTTCAATACGAGTCAAATAATTATTCTTCTTCGTTGCCATACTCTTGGCAGAGTGGCTGTGTCATCATGTCACAACTAATGGTATTCTTGTCAATTCTCCGCTATTCCTCTCATACTAGTGCCTACCTTTGCATTGAACATTAATTGCAGACTTCACGTGATCATTCCAGCGCACAGGAAATATGCCACGTGCTCTCGCACTCTCTACTTTCCAGTATACAACCTGGCTTTACCTACTACTACTACCTACGACTATAGAGTAGACTACTTTATTAACTTTAGTACCCGATGCCTTAGTCTAATATAATGTTTACTCTTTGTTAGAAGAAACTCATAGACAAAATAACATTTGAATTAAAACACAACACACAAATCACTCAATGCCAAACAAAACAACTCTTCACTTTAAAACAATCCAACATCCATCGCTTAACCGAGAAGCCTCAACGTCACATCAATTCTCGTTTTAAATTTAAATGGACTGTGTTTTACAATTCAAATAACAGAAACTTGGACACCGTTGAAAAGGTGAAAACCTTTATAAATGTACGTCTTGATCTCAACCTAATTTGATTTTAATATCTTTTCTGCTGCACTACGAAGGTTTTGTAATAGCTCGAGTATTTTGGCGGTATTATCTACTTTTTGAATGAGTGTTTTATTTTTGCATATTTTTTTTCATGTCATCATCATCATCAGCCTTTAACAGTCCACTGCTGGACTAGGCCTCTTCTTTGAAAGGAGGAATTGACCTACTATACCACGCTGGCCAAACGGGTTGGTATAGGGTTTGTATCAAGTTTTCTTTCTCTTACAGTGCTGTTTTCTGCATAATATGCTCCCTTTGTCGACTCTTACGACACCCAGGGGATGATATGGGGTGGTGACATTCCGTATTCTTAATCCGTCACCACACGGACTTGTTTATGTTTAATCCCCCAAATGCATTTCGTAGTTTCTAAACGTGGCTATAACGTGGCATATTACTATTGTTTTCTATCATCTAGTGGTGAAGACAGCAAATTGGGTCCGAGGTCCGTCCATCACCTAGACTGGTCAGGAAAAGCATACCTCATTCTTCCACAAGCTATAATGGGTATCTTCATCATCGTCAGCCCTTTACTGTCCCTTATCTGGGCACGGGCCTCTTCTCAGTATGATGAGAAGGGTAAGGCTATAGTCCACCACGCTGGCCAAGTGCGGGCTGGCAGACTTCACATGTCTTTCGAGAACATTATGGAGAACTCTCAGACATGCAGGTTTCCTCACGATGTTTACCTTCACCGATTAGCAATCCTTCACCGATTAGCAACTTAATTAATTAAAATATTACATCGAAATAATACTGAAATCCCATTCTCATATTGCATATGAGATTGAAACTATATTTTGAACGAAATTAAATCACCGGTATGCTCGTAATAGGGGGCGAGCCAATTGCCGTTACCGGGCACTTTGCTAGACTGTGCGCTGCAACAGAAAATTTGGCGAAACCCAGTATCAGCAAACGCATACGCTATCACATTGACCACGGAGGCTGTCTACACGGAGGCAGACCAAGTAGTACTATGAAGGTACCTATTTGTCATAGTAACACTATTCCAAGTCACCTGAATGATAAATAGCACAATAAAACAAACCGTAGTCACGTTAGCAGAACATCTTCCCCTACGGAAAACAAAAAAAAAACAAAAAGAAACTTACTGAAATATCCGAAGTAGGCACGTTACTTTAGTAAACAAGTTAATTACAAATCATAATAGACACTATCTTAAGACAAAAAGTCAACTATCACAATTCGATACACCACAACATGTCCATGCGAATCACAACCACACGAAGTTACACCCACAAACAAATACGTTCAAACACAACATTGCCCTAAAGAGAAAATTACGTCTCTTATTTAAATGGGAACAAACCGAGTCTTGTCTATACTATTGTGCATCTAAATATGATATGTGCTTTGTCAAGCACTCAAACGGAGCGGGATTAAGTTCTCTTGGTAAATTCTTTGACTCGGTTTAAGCTCGTTATGGCATTTAATTTCGCGCTCTCGAGGCATTGTGCAGTTTGCAAATTAGGGTTTGGACAGACGAGCGGCACTTTGTGAACCATCGGTGATTTTGGTAGTTGTCCCTTACTTATGCAATCGTTAAAGCCTTGGCTAGCATGGTTATTATACAACCGCCAACATTGTTACAAAAACAGTTCACGTATGATTTTTATTTTCTTATGCACAGGGTTTATTTCTAGTTTTCAAGGCTTTCCATTTCTAGAATTTATCATAGTAGGCTTTAGGCAAACAATTTCATATTTTTTGCAATTTGTTGTGTAATATAATAGGCAAGACCTTTATTTGTCACAGAAGTAGGTGCCTACATAACAATTACTGCTATAAAGGTATTACAAAAACTCAATGTTTACCAAAACATATTCCCAATTAGCTTGATTGATATAATTATACTCCATAATCAGTTAACTCCGAAATATTTAAGGCATCTAATTTATTTGGAATTAGGTTAAATATTACAGAAGAGACCAACGCCCATCCCAATTCCAGCATAGTCATGCTTAAACTAGCAAACCATAGAGCCTTACACACAAGTGTCACTTCAGAACCGTCAAAATCAATACCTCTGACGTCGGAAAAGTGTCGCTCGTCTGCATTAATCCTTACAACATTTACATGTGCTGACTTTGAGTAACGATGCTATTGCGATACAATCTCTTTCAGTATGCTTTCACTGAAGTTCTACAGACTTTCGTCCAACTGCATTTTGTCATAAGCATTTGTGTTGTTGTCCACAAATATCGTCGGATTTTGATAGTTGTGTGTTTTAATTTGTTTGATGCATGTTTAGAGATATAATTTACAATACTGTTTTATATGGAGACTAGGGCACATATTCTTTTTTCAAATTTAAATGTTTCTGCCCGATCTCGTGGCAATTACAGGAAATCCCTTCTTAGTGCACCCCAAAGGACAATGGCAGGATTATACCTGTGAAGTGTTAGAAGCGTCTATAAACGTAACTTATGAAAAACTTATTAATATAATTATTTCGTATTTTGAACGTTTTTAGTTTCAAGTATAAAAGCGTACGTTAAATTATCTAAATTGGTAAACTATTTATTGAATACATTCATTTCCGGTGCCTGTTTAATGTCATTTTCAGAGTTACCATTAACAAAACAATCGTATTTATTTTGTTTAATAGAAAAAAGGTAAGTAATCTTTTTAACCTACATCTAAAAACAATTCACGATAATGTTAAAAAAATATTTTACGTATACAAAAAAATATTTTATGTATATATTATAATATAATTATATATAAAGAAGATTTTATTTATGATATAAATAAATACATTTTTTTTACTTGATCTGAGATATCATTTAATTAGTGGCAATTGAAAGACAATTAATGACAACACTAAGTGAAAATGTCTACATTGTCAGTATCCTTACTCCTAGCCCTTGTCTATGATCCCTATAGACCGTGCCACGAGAACATAGACTTATTAAAACAAAGAATTTCTACTAATTAACATAGCGACAGATCTGTCAAAAAGAAATAATGTCAAATCCAATGAGCGCAACCTAGGACCAAGAATCAAATCATCCTAGGAGCGCAACGGTACACAAATATGTGACATTGCAAATTAATATGTCAATTGATCGGGTTTTTATCGATATATGCGCTGCCAACAGTGTTTTGTGGTACTGGAATATGTCAGACGGATTTTGCGTTAATTCATATATTTTTTTTCATTCTTAGGCATTTATCAGAGGATAAAACATATTTTTTGGATGTTTAGAGTATTTTTGGTGTCGCAATGCTCGTCCTACGTCGGTATCTCGGAAAAGCGGGTGCAGAATTGCAGATGGCAAACTATTATATAACGATTTTGTTTAAGTTCATTGTGACGTTTTCATTCATACACAATGTAAAATCTCTATGCCTAGACATTTTTATGTAATGTACTAGCTAGTGGTCTGTAATATTATTCATTAGTGGTATTTTTTTTATATTTTACGATAGCTTAGCTATTGACTATACGATCGAGTATCATGTTTGTATTCTATTATTGACATACATGGCTCTCTTTTGTTGTCTTGCATTTACAGAATAGCTTACGTGTAAAAACTAAAAAAATCGGCAAATTCATGAAAATACTTCCGGGAACTTCAAATACTCAAACACAACATAAAATTATGTTTATTTTTGTAAAATTAGAAAACAATTGTCACGACAAGAAGTCATAGATAATAAAATATAAATTCGAATACCTACTTAGTAGCATAATTGAGCATTGAAACAAAAAAAATACTGTTCAAAAAGCATAAAAGTTCACTAAGGCATAAAATCTCAAAAACAACTGTTAGAAACAAAGGTTGTGAAACCCTGAATGTGTGTTCGCAAAAGTCTATATTTTTGTCAACGTTCTTTTCTTTCCGAAAAGCTTGTTTGGTAGTGTTCTCGTTGTTTTCACAGTTTTTTGTTGAATTATCCTTATTTTTGATTCTTGCTTACCCCCTGGACTTGATTCACTGCCCCATACGACGACTTGTGCTTTCTTACGGTCTATCTGCGCTCAAATCATCTGGACCTCTAGCTTTTTCTACACGGACTTCGATTGTGCCTTAAGAATTTGTTATGATGCGAATTAGCAGGCCTACACGCATATTGTGCGTGAATTGTAATATTTGCGTCAATACTCTCTGGCGATATCGCATCTTAGATCAGAACACAAGAGTTTGTACTTTGCTCTGCAACTGGGTTTATCCACAAATCGTAAGTTTTTAAACATTATTATACTTACTTACCAATTTAGCGTTAGTAAGTTTCAGTGAATTTTCAAAGCAGTTTAAAATATTACAAAATTCGGTAACATTAGTCTATCTAGATGTAGTGTGATGCGTTTACTTAGCCTGTAATAATTGCTTTTCTTAATTTTTAGATTACTGATGATGATTATGTTTGTGAAGCATGTTGGGAACTCGCTATGGATTGAGTAAATCAGAGTTTGCAGCTTAAGATTCTAATGAAGATGAACAAGCTGGACCGTGTCCACGAGGCCATAGAAATGTGTGCCTTCTGTGTGGATGTTGATTAGTATGAAGGCAAAGTGACAAAATATTAAAAGATAGCCCGACCGAACTACAACAGAACATGATAAATATTATCCAAATGAAAATTGAACCACGTCAGGTCCATTCATCTTTAATTAGTATTTATTAAATAATAAATCCTTTTGCAGTGTTTTATTACTAAAGAGTTTTATAAGTCTATTGGTGTCTCTTTTAAAGCAATCTAATACAAATTGTCTGTTTTTTATCAATTATGGAGTAAGTATTTGATTACAAAAACATTCCTTTATTTCATTTGCAGCTGTCACCTTCAGATATAAGGTTTGTCATGCCTGTTGGTGGCGCACTAAGAGAGATCCCATATCCTTATCCTTAGTGATATTATAAATGCGATGTTTATTTGTTTGTCTGTTTGTTACGCACGAAAAACTACTGAACCTATTAGAATGAACCTAGGCGCACAGATAGACCATAACCTGGAATAGTATATAGTATACTTTTTATCCTGGTATTGAGTTCCTGTGGGATAATTTTCGACTCCCACGCGGGCAATAGCTAGTTCCTTATAAAAGCAAGTGACTTGTACCTATTTATTAGAGAGATCTAACATCATGCCATGACGTCTGATCTTAAGAGCCCTGCCTCACTTGTACGCCATGGCGACGTCGCCGGCTGCGTATCCAGTTTGTATTGAAATATACCTATGTCCGTGTGGTGACGGATTAAGAATACGAATTGTCACCACCCCATATCATCCCATGGGTGTCGTAAGAGCCGACAGAGGGAGCATATTATGCAGAGAACAGCACTGTAAGAGAAGGAAAACTTGATACAAACCCTATACCAACCCGCTTGGCCAGCGTGGTATAGTAGGCCAATTCCTCCTTTCAAAGGAGAGGCCTAGTCCAGCAGTGGACTATTAAAGGCTGATGATGATACCTTTGGCTGCCAAAACGTGGCCAAGTGAGTTAGGTACCTACCATAAATTTCAATATAAATTGTACGGTAGCTGGCGACGGCCTCATAATGAGGTGGAGCTCTAATACTCAATAAAATTGTGAAAGATAAAGGATTACATAAATCCTACATAGTCTACATCCCTATTTCGTGATGGAACTTTGATGTTTTAATATTAGGTACTTATCAAGTCTAGACACTGATCTTGAATCAGTCTAGGTACCTATATCCTATCAATGCTTTTTGCACATCACCACCCCTTATCTAAATGTATTTAATGCATTTGTGAAGTTACAAAGTTGTTTTCTATTAACATAACCTTAAAATATAAACAATGTTCATATCTTTTTTTTACGGCCTCCTAAAATAAAAACTCTTGATGATTATGTTTAAGTAATAGAACCCCTTTGTTTTTAAATTTTTTTCATACATAGACGCTTCGAATCGATTTCAAATAAAGTGTTGTATGGGAACTTGCCATTGTTCTTTGGCAAGTATAAATTTTTGTTTCCTGCGCCTAATGGCTTTGGCTGTGGCTTGTCTGTCATTCATTCAGTAACGCAACCGGACCCCTGACGTTGATGATCTTTTATGTGAGTATCTACTAAGTCGATTATAACTCTGTCACTGTGAAATATAATTATATTGTTATTTCCTGATCCTCCTACCGTTATCACAGTTGTAACCCAAGGTCCGCTTACTAGGCTAACCGTATTTGGCTGAATAGTAACTTTTCCACAGAGCGACTGCCTGTCTGACGTCCGCAACCTAAAAGGATAGCGATATTCTATGGTTTAGACTAGTGTCAGTTTATTCAGAGGTACCGTCTCCCTATAACGACTGTCTAAGATCTTGTTGACAGCCGGAACCGAGACGGCTAAGCGTGCTCTGCGAGGCACGGGGCAATCGATAATTAGCAGTTAATATGCACTTTACTCAACCGTAGATTCGAATGTGATACCCTTAGCTTGGCAGTCTGTTGATATCTCCACTATACTATATTTTTATTCTCTATTTTAAGTTAATCCACCGAATATCTAAGATTTATTCAATAAACAATCAATAAACGCATCAACTGGTACGAGGCACTAGAGAAATCAGAATTAAATAAACATTTTAGCGATATTACTCTAAACATTACTGTTATTATATACCGAAACATGAATTTGTTTGTCGTTCTCTCAGGAGCTGAGTAAACTTCTGTCAGTGATGCTTGGGTTGGGCCACGAGATATGCGGGAATCATTGGATGACAAAAACCTAAGATTGAAGTAATATAAGATTTTCCGTTTTTTCACGCTCATGCCTGCATTCTTTAAGAGGTAGGTAGAGGTGTAATATTACATCCACATTTCGCCATGTCATGATCTTTTTGTCCCACGTAATAGGGGTCGTGCCTATTGCCGTTACCTGACACTTAGCCAGACTCCGTGCTGCTACTGAGAATTCGGAAAAACATAGTAACACTTTTGACCGACCCGGAATTGGAACTCAAGATCTCCCTATCAGCATGCGCATACACTATCAACTGAACGGGGGCAATCAGAATCGGTCACGGTACACGGTAAAATTCGTAATTATGTGCATAATACTTACATACATACATAGACTCACGCCTGTTTCCCAGAAGGGTAGGCAGAGACTACGGACCGCTATTTGCAACGATCCTGACATAACTCTCTTGCTTCATTCACTCCCATCAAGTTTCTCATGCATGCTCTTCTGTTTAGAGTACTTCTGACCTGTCCTTTTTTTTAGAACGTCTCCAATCTGGTCAGGAAACGTCCTCCTAGCTCTTACCCTTCGTCCTGTCTCATTCACACCTGCCTTATATATCTTCTGTGTGAGTCTTTCGAATACATACATTATCGTTTGCCAAACGGTGAAGGTAAACATCCCGAGATAACTGCATGTCTGAGTGTCCTCTCTGTTTTAGAAGAACTTCCAACCCGCTCCCGACTATAGCCTTACCTTACAGTAAAAAAAGGCCCATGTTAGCACTGGGACTGTTTATATACAGTGCTGATGATGGTATATTTATTACTATGACGAGTATATACAAGTGAAATGTTAAGGTATACAATACTTATGGTATTTAGGATTGCATTATGAAGTCTAAAATTGTTAATCAATTTAATATTTATTTTATTCAAAAATAATAACGCAGCGGGAACTTAACGTTTTTTTATAGACTCACGCCTGTATCCCCGAAGGGGTAGGCAGAGGTGTAATACTACACCCACATGAAACATGGAACTTTATGTATGAGAAAATATTTTTATCTTTACTTATTTAAACGAGCTAATATAATATTCAAAATAATATGGCTTACCTACAGAAAAACTATGTGATGTAATTTTTGGAAATAAAAAATAGTTTTAACAATCGCTCGTTTTGTAGCCACGCGTTTGAATTATTGGTAAAAATTACAATCGCAATACAACAAGTTCTTGAGTGTATACTGCTATCAATTCAAAGATAATTATTTTGTTAGAGCTACTTGAAACAATTGTGGGAAGACTGAGGTTTAATTTGTCTGGCTCGATACCGGACAATTCAAACTCTTTGAGTTTTATTGAAGTTCAAATACTGAAAAATAATATTTAAATATTAGAGGTCATAAACAATATATTTCGAATACCTATATATACATGCATATATAGACTCATGCTTGTTGACCGAGGGGATAGGCAGACTACAGAACGTAATTTCATTTCAGTATGAAATAAAACTGCAAAGGACTGCAAACTGCTTAACTGTGAAGGAAAATATCGTGAGGAAACCTGCATGTCTGAGGGCTCTTCATAATGTTCTCGAGACAAGTGAAGTCTGCCAATCAGCACTTGGCCAGCGTGGTGGACTATGGCTACTAGATTACTCTTCTCATAGTGAGACAAAGCCCGAGCCCAGCAGTGGGATAGTTTATATATACAGGGCCGATGATGATTACAAAATGACGCAAAAAATGCTATCTTAATTTTAGTCAGCTGCTGCCTGAATTTAATGTAAACCATATTATTTAAAACATATTATTATGTTAGTAGTTAACCAAGACTATTTTAGGTAAATATATTACCAGACTTACAACTACGTTAGTAATGAAGTCCATTGCAAACTAGTAGTGTAAAAGCGGCGAAGTAATTATTATTATAGTTAATTAAACAAGTATAATTAACTGCGCGCGCCAATTATTCTCTTTTATAGTGCGATGTGTCTGTAACATTGTGTTACCTTTAGTCTTAGAGGACAGTTGCACTTACAGTTAACTATAGTTAGTGTATAAGTTATTTTTTGCATTCATCGGTTGTTGAGATAAGTTACTAGAGGCTAGCTAGCCTTAAAGCTTAAACTTGTTGTGCTTATTGTTATTAGTGACTTTTATTAAATCATCATCATTATTAGTTTTCTTTACCAATAGACCATCCCACTGTTGGACATAGGTCTCTTAGGCGGTTAAGCCAAAATATACATGTGTTTCAACTGCACAGTTGGCATAGTGGCTTAAGGGGCAGCCACGCCGCGTGACACTACGCTGAGTGTTTTGAGTTAGATTCCCACACGAGACAAGACAACATATTGTGTGATCCATAAATTATTGTATCTAGTCTGGGCGTTCATTCAAATCTAGAAAATTATGGAGAAGTTTCTGACATACAGGTTTTCTCACGATGTTTTCCTTCTCTTTTTAGCAAGCGATAATTAATAATTTATTTATTTATTTAAGACTTCTTGCACAAAACAAATAATTTGTACAAAGACGGACTTAATGCCCAAGGCATTCTCTACCAGTCAACCTTTGGGTGGTGCAGAGACAAATCAATCAAATTATATACTTAAACAAATCACATAAAATATATACTAGGAAGATGATTCTGTCAATTGTTGGAATAACTGCCGTCGTAAGCTAGATTTAAAAAGTTCACGAGAAGAGGATATCCTAATTTTGAGAGGGAGTGCATTCCACAGAAGAATAGCCTGGACGTAGAAAGACTAATGAACAAGAATAGAGGTATAAGAAGGACAGAGAAGAAGAAGATTATTAGCAGAGCGGAGATTTTTATCATGGCTGCTTCAGAGATATTGAAATTGAGGGGATAGATAGGAATTGAATATCACTTTGAAAAGTCGGAAGTACGCACCGTGGTTTTAAACTGAACTTGGAACCCTCGGCTAGGAGATCGTTGTATAAGCTAACATTCTGATAAATCAGGTCCAACTAATAGAAGGACTTCGGGCTCCAAAGTGAAAATCTGAGATTCAACTAGGATAACGCTATGACGGTGCTGACGAAAGATTAATCTAAGTGTTTTCTTTAAAGGTATCCATGGTACAACCGACCTCAGTACTTTGTCTGTTTTTATTACGCCACAAATTACGTTAGTACCTTAGAACTTGTAGTTACGTCTGTACCACGTATTTATACTCGCACTCCAAGAAATAATGACCGAATACCTTTAAGTCAGTACGATTTTGTCTGCACGAGATTTACAAAGGCTAAAAGATCAACTGATCTTTAAATATGTAATAAGTTAGTAGATAATTTTAGCATAATATGGACCCGGCTCAGCCGTTGAAATACTTATATACCAGATATTATTTACCAGAATATTAACAAAAACATCCTTGATAGTAAAACGCAAACAAGATATGTGTTTTAAAAAAAAGTTGCCTCTTACGTCGATCAAATACCCGACACTCAGTGCAGTGTCGAGGCGAGGCAGTTGTTTAAACTTCTAAGTCAAAACATTTACATCATTCAACGTTTACATCCACTATAAAGATTTGACAGCATCCATCATTTCTCCTATTTAATAACTTCTTAAAAAATCACAAAAGTCCTCCCCGGCAATAAAAAACAAACAAAGAAAATATAAAATAAATTTACAAAAAGCGAGTTATCGCTACAATAAAATTGGATGAAACAAAAAAGTAAGTGCGCAAGAAAACGTGTTATAAGCAAGTATAAAAAATGACGGTACCTTTTACGAAGTTACGACCAATTTGTCTCACCTTTGTACAAAGTTAGGCAAAAGTGGCCAGATTTAAAGATGGCAGTTCTAGGAAAATGTTTGGCCACATCCTACATTGAGTTAAAAGCTGTGAACGCGGCAAATTGAAATCAGTTTTATGTCTTTGCATTCATAGCTTGAAAGGTCAGCGTTTTGTGAAATAAGTTTAAAATATAGCTTTGAATATTTCGTTCAAGGTACATTTGCTAACGGTTTAAGGATTACTTACTTTAGTTTGTGTCCTCAAGGTGTTTAAGTAAAAATATGTATTAAGCCATGTCATTAAATATTTTGGACAAATGTATGTCAATTAAATAATGAAGTTTCTGTCTTACAAGAATCTAGAAAACTGATAGAGTAATTAGAGAACAATGGTCGTCTTAGTTTGAAATAAACCTTACAAAAATGTTGTACCTATCCTAATTACCTACTCTTCCCATCATCATCATCATCCTCTTAGCGTTATCCCAGTTTCAATCTGGGGTCCGCTTTCTAGTCCAACCGGATTTGGCTGAATATTAGCTTTTCCACAGAGCGACTGCCTGTCTGACCTCCGCAACTCGAAGGGATAGCGATATTCCATGGTTTAGACTAGTGTCAGTTTATTTAGAAGGTACTGACGCCCTGTAACGACTGTCAAAGATCTTCATGACAACCGGGACCGACGGCTTAACGTGCTCTCCGAGGCACGGGACAAGCGATAATTAACAATTTAATACGCACATAACTCCGAAAAGTCATTGATGCACGCCGTGGATTCGAACCCGATACCCTCTGCATGGCAGTCTGTTGGTATATCCACTCGGCTATCGCTGCCTAATCTTCGCATCATCAAGCAATAATAAAATTGCTTAGTCATTTCACGAAGTCAAAACCTTTCTTCCACACATTAATGCATCGCCACGTCTCCGCCATACGTCAAAACATGGCGCGACTTTATGCGAATACCATCAACGGGCACGCAAATCGTCGCCTGTCGACTGATTGGCCATTATGCTAATCTCATACCAACATCACCCCTAACCCCCCCTTGCATATTTTACCGGATTAAGCTGGGTAACGCCAATAAGTGATGCCAACCGAGCCGTTAGATGTTTGCCTTATTGTGTGATGTATGGATGAATGGGCGAGGAAATTGAGATGTTATTTTTATTAATCGATCTAGGATGTGAGGGGGGAAAAGGGTTAGTGGTATTGTTTATGGGCAGATCAAATAATTGATATGTGAACTATAAGGAAGGAGATGGATCGTTTGCTGGTTTCTGCATTATCTATGTTTATAGTTATTGTTAAATATTTCTAAGAAACAAGGATGCTAGCTACCTCACACTAGATGTCTGTAGTGCTACTAGTGCCTATATATAATTTGCTTCTTTCTTCCTACTCATTTACAACTAAAATAATACAAAATAATATTGTGACAATTATAATGTGTTAATGTATTTTAGAAATCTTAATATGTCCTACCTAGTTTAAGATCAGATGACTGTGTGTGTGAGTGTGGCATGGTCTAGGGACGATATTACCATATTATGACAAGTTGGCGCAGCGAGAGTGTATGCAACTGCGACGCCGAAAGTCGCGGGTTCGATTCCCGCTCAAGTCAAACATTTGTGTGCGTGAACATGAATGTTTGTTTTGGTCTGGGTGTTTCCATATATAATAATTATAATAACTCATTTATTCCATAAAACAGGTTCCATATACAATTAAATACACATTAAATAATAAAAAATAATTAATTAGGTACACTTTCACATAAACAAAAAAAGAAAAAAAAACATTCAATCAAAAATTTTCTCAATTTAAATTTAATTTTAAATTAAATTATGATTCATTTATTCATTCAATGCATATGCTACTAATTTAAAATATTATATCATTAAAATGTTATTTTAATAATAATATCACAATAAATAAATAGGATAAAATATTACTTTTCTTAAAACATGAAGACAAGACAAAAACAATATGTCAATTAAGGCATTTCATAAAATCAAATAATTTGTTTGTCACAAAATATATAATAATACTTATCAATCAATGGTAGCTTAGCCTCACCTTAGTAGCACAGTCATCCAATGGTGACTGATAGGACACTCGTACTTGCCCCCCACCACCCTCAGGATATTGTTGTGGCTGCCGCACACTCTGTTCATAAGTGAGGCTACATTTTAGCGCATAATGGCATAGAAGTCGTTAGACCGCGCCTCAGCAAATTTACAAAAAAAAGTATATATGTTTGTTTATCCATTGTCTAGTAACCATAGCACAAGCTCTGCTTAGTTTGGGACTAGATGGTGTTGTGTGAATGTGGTAGAATATTATTATTATATTATAGTTCATTATTTTTAGAAAAGTCCATCTTATCTCTTGTTGGCCTAGAAAAAGGACCCCGTGTTCCAACGGCAAAAGTCTCGGATGCAACCGGGATAGCGCTAGAAAGATAATGATAATGATGGTTACTAATATTGCTTAACAATTAAGCGTAACCTAACAAATAGTTTTTTTTCAAAGAAAACGCCTATAGTAGGTATAAATCCTGAGTTACAGAGAATTTAAAAAACGGACACAATGTTCACACATACTCGAAACAACAATTTATGGATCACACAAAGTTTGGTCTTGTATGGAAATTGAACCGACAACTCTCGGCGCAGTGTAGATCGGCGAGATGTATGCTTAAACCACCAGGCTATCCGTGCAATCACCACAATTCTTCGTTCGGTGATCAATAGCATCACTTTCTCCACTACTTAGTGTAGCGAGTAAATAGAAATAAATTAATTCGCGGGTGCCGTGAACGAGGGAACATTGATAAATAATCGCGGTGATCCAAAACGGATGTTGTAAATTGTTCCAGCGATGGTAGCTTTAGATAAATCAAGTTCCATGTAATCTTGGTCTTGTGGGCTCAAAAACAGCGGTTTGGGATTATTTTTCTATTATGGCGCTGATACACCTGAGCATTCACTTGTAACAGAACAGCGATCATTCGCCGTTTTCTGTTTTTTCGAAACGAACATTTTGAGGATCATTCTAGCGAACATCCTAAATTGAAATAGTCCGTAGAATATAGAACAAATATAGAAATCGCACTACAACAGCACTTTTACTCAATATGTTTACTTCGGTTTCACTTTTGAATTATTTCTAGAGTAAGAGAACATACATGAACAAATGACGTTTCTAAATAATAAAATGCAGATTTTAATTTGAACAAGATTTAATAAATCACACCAGTGTCTTTTCTTACGTTCAAATTTATTTATGGATATTGAGAGTTTATCATCATTCTATTGATATTAATTCTGAGTAAACCAAATCTAAGGATCTATTGTAAACATTATATTTTATCGTTATTTATTCTGAGTAAGCCCATCACTAATCCAGTGAAAATTGGTGAGAAACTACGAAGATTCAACCCAAGACTAAAATCATAACTCAAAGTGAAGTAAATAATTATATTGGATTTAACTGCTATTTTAGCGCGAATTCTCTGTATTATCTACATTCTAAGACTCGCCCGAATGTTCGTGATAATGCTCGCTAAAACCGACTCATTTTTTTTTGTAACATTCGCGAGAATGCTCATTACAGGAGAATGCTTAAGTGTATCAGCGCTATTAGATAAATTTTCGACTGCCTCCATGATCCCGTGAATGCGAATGCGTCTGCTGGTCGCGGTTTCGTTTCCCGGGTGGAGCAAAAGAGTTAATAATCTATCTATCTATAACGTCACGCCTGTCTCCCATTGGGGTAGGCAGAGACTATGGTTAATGACTTTATTCGAATTCTCAGTAGTAGCACGGAGTCTGGCAATGTGCTCGGTAAGGTCTATAAGCTCGAACCCTATTGCGTGGGACAAAAATTCATAACATAGCAAAATGTGGGTCTAATATTACACCTCTACTTATCTTTTCATGGATACAAGCTTGAATGGAATTTACGAAAATGTTTTTATTTATTCCAAAAAGGTAGACTGACCTCCTAGGTGGCTCAGTATCAGTATATGTGGAAAACCTTGGTAGAGCCCTATGTTTGCAGTGGCAGGCCTGCAGTCATCATCCTCCTAGCGTTATCTCAGTTTCAATCTGGGGTCCGCTTACTAGTCTAACCGGATTTGGCTGAATATTAGCTTTTTCACAGAGCGACTGCCTGTCTGACTTCCGCAACCCGAAGGGATAGCAATATTCCATGGTTTAGACTAGTGTCAGTTTATTTAGAAGGTACCCTATAACGCCCTATAACGACTGTCAAAGATCTTCATGATAACCAAGTGGCAGGCCTGCAGTATAGGTAGATATTCTACTACGCCGTTGGTCGGCCCAAGGTGCACCGATGTTTTGATCACAGTTCACGCTAGGAAATGAACAGCCCAAAATCGATATCAGTGTTTGAGACATGCCTATGTTTAGCAGTGGACGCAATCCTAACTAAACAACATTGCTTTTAGCTTCTTTATATTACTCGCTGTTTTCTTAGCCACACAATAAGGATGTATGTGGAATCGATTCTTTTGCCCGCTGATCCGGAAGCAAGGGATCAGCTGTATTCTGTTTAACATCCCGACCTTAAGCCTGTAGGTAACGTTTCCTTTTAGTTTTACTATCGATATATTTATATACCCATGATACTTTTTTGTGATATGAAAATATATATCTTCGACCATTTTGTCACCAATCTTTTTTTATGTGAAAATGGTTGGATGAATTATGGATTCGGTTAAAGATTCCCAGCGTTAAGACAGTTTCTATACAAGGCAAATAATTGCGACTATTATTAAACTTAATTATTTTTATTATTTCGCCGTATCCGCTCGTCTCCTGTGAAATTTGACTACGCTTAAAGTTTAAAATTAAGATGCAGAAATTTCATAAAACGGTCTAGTCGTACAGTTTCTGTACTCTCAAAATCAGAATATAATCAAAATCAGAGTATATTATGGAACTGTTAGACTATATACGATAACGCACCAAGGTTTAGAGCATAGAACTATCTGTACAAAGAAAAATCCTTGCGTTAGTGACTGACTGACAGACAAGCTACAGCCAAAACTATTAGGTTAGTAAAAATTTGACCTGTATGTTTCTTGGGGCCGTAGGAGAGCACTAAGAAATGGTTTCCGGAAATTCCCACGAAATAGATATATAGATACTTAAAAGTTTCCTTTGGGAACATACACAATAAAAATATTATCAGTAGCTACCACAAAAGGATTGCAAAAAAAACATCGAAAAGGTCACAATATATCTCTCAGAAGTGGTGGTCACCTTCATAAATAAATAGTTTTATATTAATGAACAAATACTTACAAATGAAATAAAAGCCTTTAACAGAAATAAATGACTGTCGCCAGGGCATCGTTGCGGTGCATCCAATGAATAAATTAATACATTTATCGTTGCTTAAACTGTAAAATTATTTAATGAAAACGTTTATAGTAATAACCAAACAGTGCAGTTGACGGGAATTGCTTTATTATTATGTTTCTTGGCATTTATTTAAAAATTGATTCACACGGACCATAACCACAACAAGCGTGCGCGATACTTACGTACGACGTTTACGTGAAAATAAAAATAAAAATTCACGTGAGCAATATTTTGACGGCTTTATTGACAGCGTGTATAATACCGACCACATTGCAGCCACCACGCAACACCGTAAAATAGAGGCTGGCCACATCGCAAACGCACGCAAATTCGTCGGCGCCTTGTTCGTACGCTAAACAACCACATCGCAACCACTAGTGAAAACCACATCAACATTTGAAAGGTACAATTACAAGGAATTACAAGAAGAACGCAGCGACATCAATCATCGGCAAACATAACTTGACCACGTTTTGTCGAGACGTGGTGTGGTAGTGGTACACATGAAACAATCCTTAGAGTTGAATTCAGAATGCAGTAGCTTTGATAGACCAATTCTCAAATATTATAATATCATAGACTAAGGAAATCTTTTTCTTTGCCGCATTGAAATACGTAGCCCATTTCACATCCTTTATTTATTTATTTGAACGTATTGCACAATACAACAAAGTAATTTGTACAAAGGCGGACTTAATGTCCAAGGCATCCTCTACCTGTCAACCTTTGAGTGGTGCATGCATCACTGTGTGCAGGTGTGAGTGTGGGTTATAATATTATCCGTCAGTGACGCATTAAATAAGCACATGGTGTATGAAACTTTATAATATGCTATTGTATATTATATTTTTTTGATATTTCATTTCTCTGTCTAACAAAAAAACGTGTGTTCTAGATATGAGAGTTCTTTTTACTTGGGATTTGGAGCCACCATAAATGTTGGTGTTTTATCATTATGTGCGTAAATAATATCATGTCAAGTCATTAACACATATGTATAAACGCAATAAACTCAAAAACTGCTCAACAGAATTTTACATACATACATACATAAACTCACGCCTTTTTCCCGTCGGGGTATGCAGAGACAACGGAACGCCACTTGCTTTTATCCTTACAGACCTCACACTCAAATCTGTATTACTGTAAGTGTACAGATTTTTTTTTTCCATTTTTTTATTTTTTAAGGTTTTCGCTAATAGATAGTAAGGTTCCTGAAGGAAATTTAGGTGTACACAATTAAAGCTATAAATAGCATAATCTAGATAACTTGCCCACATTTCAGATCTTGTGTAATAACTTGTTATGGGCCAATAATGTTACCAGAAAACGCCTTACGTCCTTATATACAAAAATGTTTTCGTACGTAGATGTCAGCCTCTCCTTTTGAGCACCCAGCACTATCCCTTGCCAAGACGTTGCTGCTTGCATGATATATGATATCTTACGTAATTACTCTAACACTATCAGCATATAGCCAATATTGTGAGTAATCTCCTACAATAAGTTAGATTTAGAAGTCTAATCAAAACATAGTTAGCTTGGTCATGTAGCAATTTCATACCTTATTGCAAATAAAAATGCAAAAATTCACTGGAAAATATCATGATCAATATATTTTACATATTTTTGTAATGGTTCATGTGGTGACGAAATAAGTATACAATGTCCCTATTACTAGAGTACAGGAGTGGGCTACATATGTAACCCAAGGTGTAATATTGTCATATATCGGCAGAACTAGGTATGCCACAGCGCAATCGTCTTGTGTATTCCTCGATTGGTTCTCCCCGTTGCTACTAGTAGAATGCCTATTACATCGGCATAAGGACGTACGCAAAAATCGTCCTGGAAGTTGAGTGGGCTACACCTGTGCCCCGCGCGTGCGTTGAAGGAAAATAAGTACCTGGTGCACAAGTGTTAATATTGTAATATTTTGGATTATTATGGCGTATTAACGGTCGGTCAGTAGCATGGCAGGTATAAACGGTCTCATAATAATATACAAATGAATAATCTACTAATAAAGGTGATCTGACGTCAATATTTCTAAAAAGTGGAATTTTATCTAGCAAGATCGTGTGTAGAACAGGGTAGATAATTCTTGAAACGATAGAAAATCCTACCTAGTAGGACGAAACCCATTGGAAAAGAAAGAAAATATAGCAAAAATTTAAGGAAAAAAAAATACGGATGATCAGAGGTCGGGAAGTGGATGGGATTACGATTTTAAGGCGCTGTCCTAAGCGACTGTTTTGGTAAATGAGGGGGTGAAGCAGGGGAGGTGAAGGGAGCTTAGCTTCGTCTACTGCGGGGCGCCCCCCTTCATTCTCGTCGCGTGTGGCCGTATTCTGGCGACATCCGTATTCCAATATTTCAAAATCGCAAGCAAAACGTTTTAGCATATTGAATTGAGATACTGATATTAAAATTTATGTTACATACATCAATCTGTTTGTACAATATAGGCATAGCGCAATTTTTGTTCTCAGTTCAGCCATGAGCAAAACTGGTTTACATTAGACGTTATAGGTATTAAATGTTGACGAAAGTAGGTAAATACCTACATGCCGTAAGATGATAAAAATAATTAAGTCAGTTCCATGTATGGAGAGGCCATTATTATGTTTGTTTTGTTTTTGTATAAAAATAGTGAAGCAGTTCATAGAATACCTACATCTAATTCCATTCCTGCCAGTTTTCAAATCTGTTTTGCAATCAATTGGCTGTGACATACGGGCGGACAGACAGACAGACATTGCGAATCTATAACGGTTCCGTTTTTACAATTTTTGGCTACGGTACCCTAAAAAACACAATACTGCTCTACTAAGCGCAAAAGCCGTATCTCAACTAAAGCGAGTTACGAGATAATTGAAGTTTAGTAAAAGTTGATTTCTTTTAATTATTTATGGATGTTTATTGTTATTATAGGTATAATTATTATGGCAAAGGTTTCGAAATACGTCGCCGTTTTTAGGGGTTGTGAGTGATTGGAGAGGGAGCAGGGCAGGTCTTGAAACCCCCCTCACCATTTTCACTTGCCGGAAATACTTGGTTTCCTCTGAAAAAAAAAATCTCCAAACTTTGGTGTGTATGGCACTGCCAACTTCCACATTCATCACACTAGTTTAATAAACTAAGGTTGTCGGAGCACTGCGAAGGCCTTCTATTTTCGGATTAAGGGTCAAAAGAGAACCTAACATAACCTATTTATTTACTTATTACAGTCGCACCTAACCCAAGGCACTCGAAAGCAATGACGCACAAATTTGACATAAGCTATCAACATGATCATTCCAAGATGGCAGTTTTGCGTTTCGTTACACGTTTTTTCACATAAAACCTAAAAATTACATTTTTAAAACTGTACTAAAGTATAAAAACTATGTTTCGTTTTGCATAATTGCCGAAGTATTTATGAAAGAACAATGGCAAGTTCCCATACAACACTTTATTTGAAATCGATTTGAAGCGTCTATGTATGAAAAAATGTTAAAAACAAAGGCGTTCTATTACTTAAACATAATCATCAAGAATTTTTATTTTAGGAGGCCGTAAAAAAAAGATATGAACATTGTTTATATTTTAAGGTTATGTTAATAGAAAACGACTTTGTAACTACACAAATGCATTAAATACATTTAGATAAGGGGTGATGATGTGCAAAAAGCATTGATAGGATATACCTAGATCAGTGTCTAGACTTGATAAGTACCTAATATTAAAAAATCAAAGTTCCATCACGAAATAGGGATGTAAACTATGTAGGATTTATGTAATCCTTTATCTTTCACAATTTTATTGAGTATTAGAGCCCCACCTCATTATGAGGCCATGGCGACGTCGCCAGCTACGGTACAATTTATATTGAAATGTATGGTACCTAACTCACTTGGCCACGGTTTGGCAGCCATAGGTACATTTTAATATAAACTGTTTGAATACGCAGCCGGCGACGTCGCCATGGCGTACAAGTGAGGCAAGGCTCTTAACACGTTCACTGTGTAGCCAAAATATTGGTGACGACCCTCTACGTGTAAACCCAAATTGTAGAAGGTTTGTCGCGTTAGGTATTAAAAAGTAATATAATACACCATATTTTTATTACCTTAAAACCCAAAACCACAAAAACCTAAAATTAGTGAATGACCACATACACGTATGAGCTCTTTGTTGCATGCCCTAGCAACATGACATGCACTTAGCTCTTACTTCGATTCATGAGACATCGATGGGGCATCCACGCACGGCGAAATATTCAAAATGACCCATCGGTGGGTCATACACAGTGAATGTGTTAAGATTAGACGTCATGGCATGATGTTAGATCTCTAATAAATAGGTACAAGTCACTTGCTTTTATAAGGAACTAGCTTTTGCCCACGTGGAAGTCGGAAATTATTCCACAGGAACTCAATACCAGGATAAAAAGTATACTATATCCTATTCCAGGTTATGGTCTATCTGTGCGCCTAGTTTCATTCTAATCGGTTCAGTAGTTTTTTCGTGCGTAACAAACAGACAAACAAATAAACATCGCATTTATAATATTAGTAAGGATAAGGATATGGGATCTATCTTAGTGTGCCACCAACAGGCGTGACAGCTGCAAATGAAATAAAGGAATGTTTTTGTTATAAAATACTTACTCCACAATTGATAAAAAACAGACAATTTGTATTAGATTGCTTTAAAAGAGACATCAATAGACTTATAAAACTCTTTAGTAATAAAACACTGCAAAAGGATTTATTATTTAATAAATACTAATTAAAGATGAATGGACCTGACGTGGTTCTATTCTCATTTGGATAATATTTATCATGTTCTGTTGTAGTTCGGTCGGGCTATCTGGTAATATTTTGTCACTTTGCCTTCGTACTAATGAACATCCACACAGAAGGCACACATTTTTATGGCCTCGTGGACACGGTCCAGCTTATTCACCTTCATTAGCATCTTGCGGCAAACTCTGATTTACTCAATCCATAGCGAGTTCCCAACATGCTTTACAAACATAATCATCATCAGTTATCTAAAAATTAAGAAAAGCAATTATTAGGTACTATAGGCAAAGAAAACGCATCACACTACTAGATAGACTAATGTTACCGAATTTTGTAATATTTTAAACTGCTTTGAAAATTCACTGAAACTTACTAACGCTAAATTGTAAGTAAGTATAATAATGTTTAAAACCTTACGATTTGTGGATAAACCCAGTTACAGAGCAAAGTACAAACTCTTGTGTCCTGATCTAAGATGCGATATCGCCGGAGAGTATTGACGCAAATGTTACAATTCACGCACAATATGTGTGTAAGCCTGCTACTTCGCATCATAACAAAATCTTAAGGCACAATCGAAGTCCGTGTAGAAAAAGCTATAGGTCCAGATGTTTTGAGCGCAGGTAGTACGTAAGATAGCACAAGTCGTCGTATGGGGCAGCGAGTCAAGTCCAGGGGGTAAGCAAGAATCAAAAATAAGGATAATTCAACAAAAAACTGCGAAAACAACGAGAAGACTACCAAACAAGCTTTTCGGAAAGAAAAGAACGTTGACAATGTCACAGACGATAGTTGGTGCCACGAGAAGATAGACTTTTTGCACACACGCATTCAGGGTTTCACAACCTTTGTTTCTAACAGTTGTTTTTGAGATTTTATGCCTTAGTGAACTTTTATGCTTTTTGAACAGTAGTTTTTTTGTTTCAATGCTCAATTATGCTACTTAGTAAGTATTCGAATTTATATTATATTATCTATGACTTCTTGTCGTGACTAATTTTTTTCTAATTTTAGAAAAATAAACATTTTTTATTTTGTGTTTGAGTATTCGAATTTCCCGGAAGTATTTTCATGAATTTGCCTTTTTTTTAGTTTTTACACGTAAGTTATTCTGTAAATGCAAGACAACAAAAGAGAGCCATGTAATTCGCCGTCCCCGAAGAATAAAATGATAACTGCCATTGTCTTAGTTTTAGTGTTATGTCATTTTTGGGATCTGTGGGTGCTTATACATCTGCTCAATGTTTTTCCTAATTTTTATACAGTTATTTACGAAGTTACAAAATATAACAATAGTATTCAAAGATTTAAAACAAGTTTTAAATTACGAGAATAAAGTGTTAATATAGTACCTATTATCAAAATTTATTCCCACTTGTTAGTATGACAAACTAAAGTCATAGACTAGTCATAGACTTATGTTCTCATTAAAAAATATGCGACTGGATAATGATAAATGCAGTTATCATTTTGTTCTCGTTCAAAACCATCCAGTCGCTCTGTATAAGACGTGTTTGTAATATTACTGTTATGGATTTGAAAAATAATAAGTGAAGAGTACAATATTTGATTCTGGTCAGGCTGTACGGAGAATAAAATGATAATCGCCGTTACACAACTTAGATGATGGCTAATTTTGACTAACCTTTTATTTTTGAAATAATATCTATATTTTGATAATAAGACGTATTTCACTAAAACATTTAGAATAAACAAAAAATAACCTTCTAACTAAAAGCTTACAATCATCTTTCTACGTCCAGTCTTTAAGGAGCAATCGACGAAAACATGTTTTTTATTTTTCCTGTAAAGTTGCATTTTTGTAGTTATCATTTTATTCTCCGGGGACGGCGGTATGTCAATAATAGGGTACAAACATGGTAAGTTATTGTAAAATATAAAAAATACCACTAATGAATAATATTACAGACCACTAGCTAGTACATTACATTAAAATGTCTAGGCATAGAGATTTTACATTGTGTATGAATGAAAACGTCACAATGAACTTAAACAAAATCGTTATATAATAGTTTGCCATCTGCAATTCTGCACCCGTTTTTTCGAGATGCCGACCGTAAGACGAGCATTGCGACACCAAACATATTCTTAACATCGAAAAACTATGTTTTATCCTCTAATAAATGCCTAAGAATGAAAAAAAAAATGGATTATCGTAAAATGTTGACATTCCAGGCGTCGGATATATTCCAGTACCACAAAACACTGTTGGCAGCACATATATCGATAAAAACCCGATCAATTGACATATTACTTTGCAATGACACGTATTTGTGTACCGTTGCGCTCATTGGATTTTAAATTATTTGTTTTTGACAGATCTGTCGCTATTTTACTTAGTAGAAATTCTTTGTTTCAAAAAGTCTATGTTCTCGTGGCACGGTCTATAGGGATCATAGACAAGGGCAAGGAGTAGGGATACAGAGAGGTTGGACGTTAAGGTTATATTTCTTTGTAGGGATACGACATTTTCACTTAGTGTTGTCATTTATCTTTCAATTGCCTACTGATACCTCATGATACCTCTAGTTAAATGATATCTCAGATCAAGTAACGAAAAAATATTTATTTATATCATAAATAAAATCTTCTTTTTATATAATATAATATACATAAAATATTTTTTTAACATTATCGTGAATTGTTTCTAGATGTAAGTTAAAAACAATACTAACCTTTTTTCTATTAAACAAATACGATCGTTTCGTAAATGGTAACTCTGAAAATGACATTTAACAAGCACCGGAAATGAATGTATTCAATAAATAGTTTATCATTTTAGATAATTTAATGTACGCTTTTATACTTGAAACTAAAAACGTACATAATACGAAATAATTATATTAATGAGTTTTTCATAAGTTACGTTTATAGACGCTTCTAACACTTCACAGGTATAATCCTGCCATTGTTCTTTGGAAATTGTTTAAAAATATTTAGACGCTACTCCGGCAGCCAAAATTACTTTTAGGGGATTAAAACGAACTACCTTAAGCCCCCTACACTACCAATACCCTCAAATTCAGGCGACTCGTTTCGAAACCCAACCCATTATTATTTTTCAAAATAGATGAAACATCAAAAAAATATGGGGATATACCTTATTCATGAGATACTGCTATGTCGCTTAGAAAATTATAGAATTAGAATTTGAGTTACTGCTTTTTCGTTAGCTCTCGTCATACATGTTTGTATGGAAAAATATAAAAAATATATTTCGCTTCAAATATGTGTTGTTTCAAAGAAAATAAATATTAAAAGATATTTATTTATATTCATTTATAATTTATTAACGAAATACAGAGTTTACAGCTCATCAAAAGTTCTGTCTGTTACAACCCGGCAGGTTTTCTTTATTCTCATCGAATGTTAAAGGCAGTGTGTGAGGTGATAAGACTTATTATTTGCTGTTGTTCACGAGGCACAGTTTCATTTACTTTCCTTTTACGGCTTGGTATTGTAGAAATTTCAAGCACTGATGAAACATTTTCCTCTCCGTGATCTTGCAATGCCATCCCTTGAGCTTGACGAGAATCAACAATTTCAGGCAACTGCCAATTCATATAAAACGCCACAAGCTTCTCCCAGAAAACATCATCTCTTTCTATAATTTCTATTTTTAGTGGTATACTTTCGCCACTCCACACAGCAAATAAACACTTTTGTTTGTGTGTAACGTGGCGTTGCCCCTGAATTTGGTAATAACAATTACAATATTTGTTTAGACTAGTCAGTTCACTTTTTTATCATGTTTCCATATTTGTATTTTATTTGCTCTTATACTATTCTCCAGGCCATTCTTATAGGCAACTTTAGAACATTAAATTTCCACAATCGTGTTTGGACCTATTAATCCATCTGGCGTGGCACCAATAATCGAATAATCCACAAGGCTCGATTGTTACATTTTCTTGCTTCGCCAGTTGTTGCAAGGCCAGTTGTTCATTTTAGATTCCATGCGCAACTGATTTTACATTGCAAATATTTTATTTGTACAAAATATTTTTTACTAAGTTGGCTTTACTGCTGTTATCTCTTCTTTTTACCACTATACAAAAATTTCAATCAGTTAACTTACTCTTACGCAATTTGAACCAGTCACTGCTATCCCTCTTGTAATTTTTGCTTATAACTACGGAATTTGAGTCAAATTTGTTAAAAAAATTGTTTGGCATTTCTTGGCTAGCTCTTGAACAGATCGTGTAAGGAATGACTGAAGTCAAATGTGTGTAAGACGTTGCAGAACTGTTATCTTTAACTTCACTGTAGTTACAATAATGATAATTAGTTACGTACTTTATTATTAAAAAAATACAATATCTTGTGTTATAGCAAACAGAGAAGTCACCTTCTTACTTATAAATGATTGATTTTAGAAATTAAAAAGATATTAGATGTACTGAGACATACCTAATAGTTTATGAATAATCAAAGTTTTACCCGATGTACCTAAAAAGGTTTATGTTCAAAACACAATAATACAACATTCGTTACCGCTTGTGTGCGGATTGCGGAGCGCCATATTAGAGCTGTCATCATTATTGTTCACCGTGGCGGCATCTTAGCGCTCCAGGCGCTCTGACAAGCTAATGAATTTGAAATATAGGTACATAAAATGATTCGATTTTATGTTATTACCACAGAGTACCTTTTTATATACGGAAAGTTATTACTCTTTCAAAAATTGAAAACTGTTGCAGCTATGTATTGTGAGAATAATTTATATAATTATATTATGCATAATCGATAATATATAAGTAACATAGTTAGTCATAAAAGACTCTTATGAAAATAATTTGTGTAAAAATGTTATATATTTCATAATCACTTGGCCATGGATGAATTTCTATTTTATTACGACGCTTTCTTGTACAAATCCTTCGTAGAACTTCATTTCTCTAATTGTCCATATTTTATTCTCCTAATTATATATTTATAAGCACAGAAACAACACATTAAACGCAACAAGAGTATAAACTTAGGTCCTAATTATATGTGCCCATAGTTACATGAAAAGCCTATTTGATTCAAAGTATTCAGTCTATAACATAAAACATGAAATTACGAACTCAAATCGGCGTATTATAATAACAAACAGGGTTACGTAAAATTTCGTGCAGCGGAGACGCAAGCGACATGACCTATCTCTCACAGGGCTCATAGCCGAATGATGAGGTCTGGGCGAGGCATAAACTAGCAACTGACACTCAGTACACCGCTTATGCTAATAAGGTTTAAATTGCTGAAGCGATTGATATTTATGGGATCTATCGAGCGTCAAAATCATAGACGTTTGGCAGATTTTATTTAATTTTATAAAATATACACGTATAATATGAAAATAAATAGAGTAATTCTTTAGTTCATTAGATTTCCTACAATATTATCAAAAAAAATATGACAGCTTACGATCAAAATATTGCAAACAGTGAGACGAAAGATTATTTTCTGCCTCGATTTTGTGATTTTTTTACCGTGATTCTATTTTACGTACATGAAAAATTCTTTCAAAAGTCTTTTGTTCAGACTTTTGACTTTAAGCTCTAATTTTTGCTAGTTTGTAATATGTACCGTTAAGGCTAGATGCGCGACGAAAAATTAGGTGTTTCACGGCTTCTGAGGTATAACAGCGCCTTAAGGGTAAAAAAAGGTTTAACTCGATTGCCAGCAAAACTACAAGTCCTACGGGAAAAACGTCAATGGCAAAGGCCCAGATCCACCTAGCCACTAAAAATTTGTGTGGGTCACTCAGGTATATACACTATCTTAAAATAGCAATAAATAGGAGTCTGCGCTATAATTTAAAGAAGATTATATAACTTTCTCAAAATATTGTAGATGTCTGATTAAATATTAACTTATTTGGTTGTTAATTTAAGTTGTATATATCGATTTTTAAGTTCTTATTTATCAATGTAGCATGGAATCTTACGATTTTCGAGTAACTAAATTGTTAATTTTAATAAATATCTCAAAATTGTACATTATGATTAAAAAAATCGGTCTCGAGGTTGTTTCATTTCTTTGAATTTTCTGAGAACGTTTACCTTAGTAATGTATATTTAATTCACACCATCAGAACGCAGAGATTTCAACTAACAAAACGCCGAACAATTAAAAAAAACTGATATATTGACGTGAGAATTTTTAACTGAAAATTAGGATTTTATTTCGATATTAAGTCAAAATAAGGCGTAAAAATAAACATTTTAAATAAAAAACATTAACAGTGTGTTTGGCACATAAAAAGGCAAATTTTCACTAAATTTCGTGTAAAAGAAAAAACTATTGTAAAAGTTAAAAATAAAATACCAAAAACTTGGTTATTTTAATTTTTCACATAAATTATGACGTTGTGTGAATAAAGTGTAAAGACAAAAGTTGTAGATCTTTTTATTACCTAGAACTTTGCCATTGACGTTTTTCCCGTAGGACTTGTAGTTTTACTGGCAATCAAGATAAACTTTTTTACCCTTAAAATCGCAACCCCATCCACTTCCCGACCTCAGATCGCCCGTAATTTATTTTTCCTATAATGGTCGCTATATTCTCTTCCTTCTCCAATGGGTTTCATCCTACTGTAATTGTATTTTACTTTTTACCGTTCTCTAACGTATCTGTACTGGTCTAGTGTGATTGTGAAGCAGAATGGGATAAGCCTAAGTCCTACAAAAACCAAGTCTTTCGGTTTCAATTTTGGTATATTACCTTATAAATCAGAATACAGACAAAAACATGATCATTTGAATCACACCATAATTCTAATACAAATTATGCGTGATCTCTGGATTTGCTTTTTAATATTGGTCTTCAGGTCTAAGGTGTCCCATGACTCCATCTGCTACTCTGCGATAGATAATGGGATAGAAATACGTACTTACAAAAATCCGTACTACGTCTGCATTGAACTAGATTTTTGGGAGAGAAGTAGCGGGATCAGAAGAATTGAAACGAGCGTATAAATGTAGAGTTGTTATCTATGACAAGAAGGTATTTCAAAACAAATTATGTTATTTACTTTTGGGTCATAGCTTAAGTTTCTTATTTAATCACCACCATACACACGCATCGAATAATGGGAACTTGTGTAATTGTATACAGACACGAGGCATGCAAACTCTATTAGCGTGATTAAGATTCTCACCAGGCTTTACAACTACTTCGCCAATAGATGTCACTAGTTGCATGTTCATACCAACTTCTCTTGGCGCTATCTAGCGGTTTTTAAAGTTTAATTTAATCCACGTTCTGTAATAAAATTAACCAACTAACTAGCATTATAATTATTGAAATGTTATCGCAATTGGCAATTTCTTGCCAAATTATCATAATTAGATATGGAGTTAATTACCACTTATTAATCACCATTATTAATCATTTATTAACAATGCAGAAATTAATTAAAAATATTAAGTAAAAGTAAAATTTCATTTCAGTTGTTTCAAGTTTGCAAGCTTGATGAATCATGATATAGAGAACTATTAAAAAGAAACAACCTTCTATATTGGGATTAAATTATCTGGAAATTAAAAGAAACCATCAGAAGTTCACGTAATTGGAAGACAATGAAGCTGCTTATACTAGTGTGTTTGGAAGCGATGTTTCTCGTCAGTGTTGTTGATTTGAAGTGTATAAACCAAGACGATCCCCTGTGTAAGTCGCTGTACGTTCCCGTTTGCGGTACAGACAGATCGACATACAAAAATGAATACTGCATGTGTCCACCAGTGACGAAGCTTTACTATGGAATATGTGAAGAAGATGTACTAAGTAGTTTTTTAAAATAAAAACAGATTTTTTTGTGAGGGATTGTGATTTTAATTCCTTACACTCATGTGATCGTCATTATCATCATCAGTCTTATTTTTAATATGTCTTACTACTTGGCGAGTGCCTTATGAAAGAGTGAGCCATAGTCTACTCACAGATTTAATATTGTCATTACTTTGAAGCCGTTTTGGACAACTTTCAAATATTCCAGTTTTCTCATAATGTTTGTGTTTGTCCACTACAGATCATATATCAGGAAAACATGATGAAGGTGGACAAGTGAACATTTTTTTATTATTAATACGTGTCTGTTGTCGTTTTGTCTGTATCGCAGATACAGCGACATCTAGTGAGACTAATTGTGTAATTGGTAACCATCCGTCTGCTGGTGTAGCTATTAATAATAATAATATTCTACCACATACACACATCACCATCTAGTCCCAAACTAAGCAGAGCTTGTACTATGGGTACTAGATAATGGATAAATATACATATATTCTTTTTTTGTAAATACATACATATTATACATAGAAACACCCAGAACCAGACAAACATCTATGTTCACGTAAACAAATGTTTGACTTGGGCGGGAATTGAACCCGCGACCTTTGAGGTAGCAGGCGCTTACACTCCCGCTACGCCAACCGGCCGTCTATTTATATCATGTCATTAACATTGGATCAAATGAGGCATTTTATTCCATCTAAGCGCCCAGCCATCAACGGCATGCCACAATAGTTTACTAGTCTAGTCTAAACAACTATTACATTTTTTGCCACCTCGGTTATGCAAAGAAAACATCACCTTTCATAAATACATAAATCCCGATAACCAAAACAAACATCGCCCAGATTTATGACACCGTAAAGTACGCGAAAGCAGGTTAATATTCTGAATCCAATTGAATACTCAAGTGAGGGAAATTACTAATGTAATTCTGAATTGTGATTGTAAGCTGTGAGCCTTTATATGACGAAATGTACGTGGCAATCACAAGGCCTGTCATGTCAAAGTTTTCGTTCGGCTTCGGGCGAAACACGTTCCAAGTGTCTGTTTACCAAGTTTGAATGGAATGTGTCCTCCATATCTTATATGTGTAACCTTGTCACTCTGGCGTTGTGACGCTTGTAAAGATGGTTTTAAGATTTAAATGGATGTGTGGTATGTTATATTTATTAGACTACTCGTAAAGGTATCTTTATGAGGCTAACGTGTGTGGGCAAGTCGGACGCGGCAGACCTCGTCGGATATTCGTCGGTCCGATTGGGGTTATCTTAAAAAAGGCAAGGTCCGAAGCACCCGGAACCGGCGAGCATGTCAAAGTCAAAAATCATTTATTCATCTAGGTCACAACGTGACGCTTATGAACGCCAATTTTTTAAAGTAAAATGTATGGACAGAGAAATGAATATAGAGGAAGCGCGTGAGGTTTGTAAGGATAGATGCAAGTGGTGTTCCGTTGTCTCTGCCTACCCCGACGGGAAAAAGGCGTGAGTATATGTATGTATGTACTCCTAAAGGTCTATTGTATGTCGTATATTGTATATTGTATGTCGTAAAGGTCTGCCAATGCGCACCTGCCCAGTGAGTGGAATATGGCCTTACGCTTCTCATAGTGCGAAGAGCCCAGCAGTTGCATAGTTTATATACAGGGATGATGAATTGGAAAGGTTTTATTGCATGTACGCTTGTGAGTGGAGCATAAAATGTGGTATTCCCGTTTGAGACTGAAATCCATACCTAACGTCCGGCTCAGTGTTAACAATGCGTTAGTTGTGCAGGTGAATTTGTCACAATATCGTCCCATTTTTCACGAAATTGTCTTTCTAATAATTATCTGTTAGCTACAAAAAATTTGATACATATACCAAATCCATATTTGAAAGTAGCTCGTATAATTTTACCTACCTACATAATAAAAACGTCCAATTTTCTTTAAATAAAATCTACTAAAATTTACAATTACTCTAAACCTACTACAAGGCTTTCAAAACTGTTCTCAAACTCCGTGAATAAAAAAATATATGAATACGAGACCGGAGCGATTAAAACTAAACTGTGTAACGTACATGATGCGTTAGCTAACACCGCCAAGCGTTTAAGATAAAACTTTTAGAAAGCCGTATGATAATAAATCGCCAAGTTTCTCTTCTCGTTGGCAAGTCTTTCGGTAACACGGATTTCGGTAGCCTAGATGCGCCTATGTTTTACAATATGAGCCTAGTCTTCGATACGTCAACTATCTTTGTAGAATTTTCTTTTTATAGCTAGGCGACAATTCTTGGTTATGTTGTCATACGTCGTTTGAACAGCTGCGGTCGTATAGCTTATTAAAATAGCTGTTTATATAGTTATAACGAAGTGTAAAGACAAATGGCGTAAATAAATAGGGACAGAAACAATGCAGGAAGTTGTTTTGTCCATCATGGTATCTGTATTGAACGATATGAAGTGGCTGTTATGTGAGTATGTATTGAGGCTCTTCTCAACACACACTTACCCGCAACCTAAAAACACGTTCATAAGCAACTGACAATATGTATATTTAAGGGGTTATCCTACGGGATAACCCCTTAAATATGCATATTGCGCTGCAAAATGGATAGTCTCACTACCAGTAGTAATCCATTGTTTAGACTTGCCACTCTCCAAGTGTTTGGAATTCAGAATCATATCAAACATTATGGCGTGTGTATATGTATATTTAGAAGCAAATATACAATTGAATTTGGCCTTCCTTGCCACATCCAGTATATTTATATCGATTTGACTGCCTTGTCCTACCTTATGAGTTAGCAACGGCATAAATTAAGCTGGCGAACATAATGGGGCAATATTAGAGACAAGTCTGTTTTATTACCATACTTCGAGTGCAAGTTTTCTCGTGTCCTTCCCGATATTACACTACAGTTTTAAACGAGTATGTATTAGCTGGGTGATTTATAGGCCAAGATATAGAGTGTGGTCGTAGGTTTTTAGTGATCAAATGGGGCGACTTAGGAGGGATTTTATGTTAAACTAGGGGATGCCCGCGGTTACACTCGCCTTATTTGAGGCTACAGCTCTGCTCCCGTAGCTCATAGCGTGATGTTATATAGCCTATAGCCTTCCTCGATAAATGGGCTATCCAACACTGAAAGTTTTTTTTTTAATCGGACCAGTAGTTCCTGAGATTAGCGCGTTCAACCAAACAAACGAACAACTTCTTCAGCTTTATATATTAGTATACGATTATTACTTAACATTAAACTATAACTATACACTAATAAGGTTATACTTCTATCATTCTATGGAATAAAAATTACATATTTTTACATCGAGTACAAAATTATGTTTTAGGTGCTTATACATTGTAGGTATTAACAATATATAGTTTACAAATATTCAATTATAGCCTATGACCCTAGCTAACAGCATCCCACTATGCCATATGAATTCAGGCTGCCGAAACACTTTTATGTTTTCAATCGAGCAACATTTTTAATGTGAAGTCGGCGGCAAATATGGTTTCATTTTAAATTGTTTTTTTTACTTTATGTAATTTTTGGAAAATTACAGTTTCTCGAAAATATTTCAATCAACTTCCAACACTGGAGAATTTCACTCAAAAAACGGATGCATGGTAAAGCCAACGAAAAATTTCCATATTTATTTACCAAAATTAATTACTGTACTGCGGAAAACTTTAAATGAACGGGATCACTGGTAGAACGGACATAAAGAATCTATAGTAACTTGCTACTATATTCACAACACTCGGCCCATCCGTCAAAATTAACTTTTTAAAATAATGGTTTTACTTGGAATCAATATTTTTTAATATACAATAGAAGGTTTTTTTGGATGAATTACTACCAATTGGGAGACTGGCTGCGCGATGATTAATCAGAGTCCAAGGAATAGCTTTATGCTACATTTGCAAATAATTAATATAACTAAATTTACATACCAAACTTTGTGCTATATCAAAAAAATATTTTTAAAATAGAATGCACTTCTCTGAATCATTGAGTAGCAAACGACATTAATATAAGATTACAACTACGTTTGATAAAACAGACAAATTAATCAAAAATATTTACGGTATAGTATCAAGATAGTTCATTATCGCTCGCTTAATAACGTGTCGGTAGATGACAATAGGCTCGCCCCGTATTACATTGGGCCCGAAACATAACTGGCCAAGTGTGGGTGTGTAATACACCTCTGCCTATCCCTTCGGGGATAAAAACGTAAAGTTATGTTATCTTATATGTTATTATCAAGAAGAATCTACAACATATTGCCTGCGTGTAACGACCTGTGTGTCCTGTGTGTGTGAGAATGTTCACGTATTTAAATAAAATTTAAATCATTTATACATTTAAAGTATACTATTATATATTATACGTGTGGGTACGGATTAAGAACACGGAATATCACTACCCTACATCATCCCATGGGTGCCGTAAGGGCCGACAGAGGTATATTATGCAGAGAATAGCACTGTAAGAGAAGGACAACTTGATACAAACCCTATACCAACCCGTTTGGCCAGCGTGGTATAGTAGGCCAATTCCTCCTTTCAAATCACATCGTGAGGAAACCTGCATATCTGAGAGTTCTCCACAATGTTCTCGAAAGACATGTGAAGTCTGCCAACCCGCATTTGGCTAGCGTGGTGGACTATGGCCTTACCCTTCTCATAGTGAGAAGAGGCCCGTGCCCAGCAGTGGGACAGTATAAAGGGCTGATGATGATGATGTATCCTAAGAGATGATGCATCCTGTCCATCTGTATGTACGCGATACTGAAAAACTAGACACCAGGCGTATTTTTGTACGGATATCACCAATAGATAATGTGATTCTTGAGGAAGGTTTAGACGCATAATTCAACGCCAAACGTGCATCATCTCTTAGGATATATATTATCGTCTAAATATACTTTGACATAATAGTATCATCATCATCAGCCTTTAACAGTCCACTGCTGGACTAGGCCTCTCCTTTGAAAGGAGGAATTGGCCACGCTGACCAAACGGGTTGATACAGGGTTTGTATCAAGTTTCCCTTGTCTTACAGTGCTGTTCTCTGCATAATATGCTCCCTCTGTCGGCTCTAACGACATCCATGGGATGATATGGGGTGGTGAAATTCCATATTCTTAATCCGTCACCACACGGTAATGGCAGTGGACAACGACAACCCAACGTGCCGTCTAGTAGGCTGGGTTGTCGTTGGCAGAGGACTACAATAATAGTATATTGAGTACTAAATAAAACCAAGAAGTCGTAAATTTAATTATAAACACACTACAATTCAATATCACTTTATTTCCCACGCAATAATTGATTTCATTGCATCCGACGTACAATTAACTGAATTACTCTCATGGCGCGGCCACTTCAAACATTTTGGCTATAAAAACATCAAAGCTAAATCATAATTTACTATATAAATATGTTCTAAATATATGGTAGAAATTTGGCAGCGATAGCCTAGTCGAGATACCAACAGACTGCTGCGTAGAGAATCCCGAATTCAAAACCAATGGCGCGCACCACGTACTCTTCAAAATCAAGTGTGAAATTGTTCATTATCGCTAGCTAAACGATAGAGGTAAATATCGTATCGTGAAGACACTTGCATATCTGAAACTTCTGCAAAGATATGTGAAGTCTGCCAACCCGCACAAAGCCAGTGTGATCTTCTTCTCGTGTCAATGGCAACACTTATCACACGGTTCGCAGACCCAAACACAAAACCCCCTGGTTTTAATGCTCCTCGTCCAATGTGGGTGAAACTAAATAGATTCAGAACCGGATACGTACGATCCAACCATCATCTTCACAAATGGGGGCTCAGAGAGTCGCCATCCTGCGAGTGCGGAGAGCCCACCCAAACTCTAGCCCACGTCGTGATTGATTGTCAGTTGCACCAGCTCTCTGCAGCGGCCAAAGACTGGCTAATAAACCTGAAAATAGACGTATAGGATCCAGCGCAAAGAATGCCATACAAAGTGACGATGAGCACACGGTTTTAGCCCGGTAGGTACTCGGCAAGGTGTATTCCGTTAGGCCAGTGTGGTGGACTAGGTATACACTTACCCTTTTCGCGAAGACCCAACAGTGAAACAGCCACAAACATTAAAAAATCTATATATTATAAAGATTAAAACCAATAACAATCACATCAAATATATTAGGATTACAATCCGTAATCTCTGCCTGCCCTTCCGTCAGTTTATGTGAACAGTGTTAATTATATTGGGAGCAGGTGCTATGCGTTCGCAACGTTTCGGTTAAATGAAATGCAATAACAATGCTTGGAGGGCCTATTAATTTGATGGGCGTCAATTTATACTTGACAATCGTGGTTTGTATCAACAAAATGTGTATACTAAATGATACAGAAACGTGTTGTGTTTAAGCTGTGTGTTCATTAGATTAGATAAATATAAAACTCTTGCTCTATTGACCGACAACCAAAATTGTTAGGAACAGGAAGCTGAAATGTGTCATATATTATATTATGTTCTTTGGGGACCGTAGGCGTGCACTAAGAAGGGATATACCGAAACTCCCTCGGAATCAAACAGAAACAGTTAAAATAAAATGTATGTGCGTAGCTGTGGGCATCCTCTAGTTAAGTATAAAATCAATATTTTGGCAGAGATTTCATCATCATCATCATCAGCCCTTTAAACTGTCCCACTGCTGGGCACGGGCCTCTTCTCACTATAAGAAGGATAAGGCCACAGTCCACCACGCTGGCCAAGTGCGGTTTGGCGGACTTCACATGTCTTTCGAGGACATAATGGAGAACTCTCAGACATGCAGGTTTCCTCACGACGTTTTCCTTCACTGTTTAGCAAGCGATACTTAACAATTTAATACGCACTTAACTTCGAAAAGTCATTGGTGTGAGCCGAGGATTCGAACCCGAGACCTTTTGCGTAGCAGTCTGTCGGTCACTCCACTCGGCTATCGCTGCTTCTGGCAGAGATTTATTTATATAATATTGAGGCGGTAAAAATATAAGCTCTGTCTGACATCCTCGATGTTAGTCAGTTTTAGGACAAGAAGAAGAAGGATTAGAAGATTTCCTGGCCCCTTTCTCCTACATCCTATTATCCTTCTTATTTTTCTTCTTGTCAACGGTACGACAAGACATTACTAGTAACAGTTGGCAGCAGTTATACTGCTTCTTTACGATGATCTGCCCTACCCTGGTTCAGCCTATTTATGTAACACTCGAAAGGAGAAAGATGAGAAGTAGAGAACAGCAGAATAAGAAAGCGGGTGCCCTTTTAATACGAATGTCCTTATTACTGCTTTATCATTTGTTGTGTTGCATCGGTATTTAGCTTTTAATGTGTGATTGGAAGACGTTCGACGTACGTTTTTTGAGATCAAATTACGGTTTACGGATCCAATCGCGATATATTGGTATATGAGATATTATATTTAACCAGAATGATATAAAAACTACATTTTTATTAATACTTTCTGACATTTTGATTTCATTTCAGGAACTGTGCTCAAGAGACTGAGGTGTTGGTAGGAGTTATCAATATTTTTTATCATCCTTATGATCAAGGCTAAAATAGGCAATAGCGATAGCCTTGTACTGGACTGCCATGCAGAGGGTATTGGGTTCGAATCCACGGCGCGCACCACTGACTTTTCGGAGTTATGTGCGTATTGAATTGTTAATTATCGTTTGTCTCGTGCCTAGGAGAGCACGTTAAGCCGGTTGTCCCGGCTGTCATGAAGATCTTTGACAGTCGTTATAGAGCGTCAGTACCTCTAATATAAACTGAAACTAGTCTAAACTACGGAATATTGCTATCCCTTTGGGTTGCGGAGGTCAGACAGGCAGTCGCTTCGTGGAAAAGCTAATATTCCGCCAAATCCGGTTAGACAAAAAAGCTGACCCCAGGTTGAGACTGAGATAACGCTAGGAGGATGGATGATGATCAAGGGTTAAATTACTCTGATTTCATTGACAATTTAATTATATACAGTGCTTATTCAGCTGATATTACATTGTACTTTAATCAATCCATGAATCCAAAACTGGAATCTTATAAGCCGCAAAATAATGCCACACGATAATGGACTTTGTATACAACATAATTATTTCACAACACGACCAAATCTTTCTGCTACACATTATGTATAAGGTACTTAATAAAGGGCGATATGTGTGATTAATTGTGCATGAAGGCATTTATTATAATGTAACATGGGTCCATATTGGGCAATTTATGCGCGGCGTATAAATATGGTAGCTTACTTATTGATGACGAATAGTTATTTGGGTTTCGCCAAACGGTTTATTATTAAACTAGACCTCGCTTGCGGCACCGCGTGGAACTTTTTTAACCACCTCAGGAGGATTTCCAAAAATCCTGTCTTAGTGCGCCCGCACTCCTTTAGGAACATATAGGTATGGCAAAGGATTTTATTACTGATCAAGTCATTTTTATTCTTATTTCAATGAGTTTAGAATTCATATTACTTTATTTCGATACAATCGTACCGCGGCCCGCCGTGGCATACTGCGGTATGCCGCGACACGTCGCGGCATACCTCGGGACGCCGCGGGATACCACGGCATTCTGCAGTGTGCCACGACGTAGACGTCAGTAGGTAAATAAGTTCCTGGATTCACCGATAGTAAATCTTGTTCTCCATAAATAATGTACCCAGAATTGTTTTCTCTTCGACATATCAGTTTGTATTTGTCGTTCTTTATCTTCAGCAAGAAGTGCTATTGATACTAAATTCCAGTTCGACGTTCCAATTGGACGCCTCGGTATGACGCGACATGCCGCAGCACGTCGCGGTATCCCGCGTCATGCCGAAGCGTCCTTCGAGCTACCGAAACATGCCGTGCCACACCATGCCGCGCCGTGCCATGCCGAGCCGTCAGACGGCGCCGGCCTTTACTGTATTTTTTCTCCATTATTCAGTCACTCAGTAGCAAAATTGTTCTATATGTATATTGAGGATGAATGGAGACTTAAAGAAAAGACAAATTGTACAGCCTGTAACCGCCTGCGATGAGATTTTTTTCAAAAACTTAACAGCGTGCTCATTCAGGTCTTTCACGTCTAAATTTTTCATTCAACTTTCATATCAGCCTTTAAACGTCCACTGATGGACATAGTTTTCCTCAAAAGCTCTCGACATAGACCGATCATAAGGCGCCTGCACGATCTTTAATTCAAAATAAAACATGGTAGAATACTCCATGTTTTTTCCTTTTTAGCATCTTATAAAAGAGTACTGAGTACTGAGCTGCCTCGCTGGTCTCGCGGCATTAAAGTGCGCGTGGGATTGGGTGGTCTCGGGTTCGATCCCCGGGTCGGGCAAAATTTTATTGGGTTTGTCCGTTAGGAAATTCTCAGTAGCAGCTCGGAGTCTGATAATGTGCCGGGTACGGCAATTAGCTCGCCCTCTATTACGTGGGATCTAAAATTCATGGCGAAATGTGGGTGTAATATTACACCTCTGCCTACCCCTTCGGGAAAACAGGCGCGATTTAAAAAAAAAACATGGTAGAATACTCCATATTTTCTCCTTTTTAGCATCTTATAAAAGAATACAACCTACAAAATTGAGAGACTATATAAACAAACAAAATGTGAGCAATTCACGATTCAGTCTAGTGTCAGCTTTTGTGAAACTCCTAACGCACTAGGCACTACTAAACACTAACTATTACTTACGCAGACTTCATTAGTATAACTAATATTAATACCGTATTTGTGACATCATTATAAGTTGAGGTTTAATGTCCTTTAGCTATTATGCCTCCATCTTGTCCATCCGCCCAGCGTGTAATTTTAAACTTTTATGAGGACGTTCATTAGCCTGATTTTGAACCAGTATCACCACCTCCGGACAGAGCTTATCTTTCGGATAGTTTAAAAATTGGAACAAAAGTACGAGTTATCTAACATATTAAGCTTAAGCGGCAATATCCCAGCACGTAACGAACTGCTGAGACGATGGTCTCGGGTTCGATCCCCAGGTACCCCGGGCACACACCTCTGACTTGTCAAAGTTATGTGTGTATTATAAATGTTAATTATCGCTCGCTTAATAATGTGCCCGGTAGATAGCAATAAATATTATAAAAAGGCAAGTGTGGGTGTGTAATACACCTCTGCCTACCAATGCGGGGATAAAGGCGTGAAGTTATGTTGTGTTATCTGATATATTCATTTAATAGGAACTTATAAGCCAACGGTGAAAGCGGTCCTTAACGTACTAAGAAGTAGATTTAAGCGAAAGTTTCATAGTTTAGCTCGTTAACGAACATTATTATAAAAGCCATTCGCAGTCCACTGCTGGACATAATTCTCTTAGGATAGTCATAATATCATTTTTTATTTATAAACTCACGCCTGTATCCCCGAGATCTTTGACAGTCGTTACGGGTAGTCAGTACCCTCAAATATACTGATACTGGTCTAAACCATGGAATATCGCTATCCCTTTGGGTTACGGAGGTCAGACGGCAGTCGCTTTGTGCAAAAGTTGATATTCTGCCATATCTGGTTAGACTGGTAAGCGGACCTCGGGCTCCAAGGTAAGTCTTGGATGCAACCGGGATAATGCCAGGGCGATGATGATGACACAGTTCGACGTCAGTTTTAGTTCATGAGTTACTGTTGTGGGTTACCGTTAATTTCACCGTATCGGATATTCATAGCGTAGCTTGGCTTGTTGTAAAACAACATTTGCATAGATCGCAACTTGAATAGGTTTCCGAGTGTGTCATTTACACCAAAGCGGTTCAATGATTTTGACTGCACGGTTGGCGTAGTAGTTTAAGCGGCCGCCTCGCCGCTTGATACAGCGCTGAGTGTTGTGGGTTCGATCCCCACACGAGACAAAACTTTGTGTGATCCGCAAATTGTTCTTTCGAGTCTGGGTGTTCTTTGGGTCCGTTGGTTGTATGTTTGTAAAGTCCCCCGCGACACAGGATTTATTCCTAGTGCGGGAGTTGTCTTTTAAAAAAAGAAAAAAAATGCTACCGAAGGCAATAGCTGTCGGTCCCGGTATTTGTCTCAGGATAAGAATCGTTAGGCCTGAGGCCTTGGGCGATTTTAACACTCACAAGAAAAAAAACAACCCAAAATAATATATTCTTTGTTCTTATGCTTTTAGTGGCAATTTACTTCTAGTCACATGCACATTAAATAGCTATCTAAGTAGGGAAGTAGTTTTCTTTTAGAGTTGTGTGCCAAGAAGAACGAGAAACATACTTAGTATATAGGAGGAATAGTATTGTGTACCTGCGTACCTTTCCTTACATTCAAAAGTATAGTGACAAGTTTGAAAATAATAACCAGCAATAATTCAAACATCTAAACATTTGGATTTTAAAACAATCCTATTCCGAATCTATCCAATCATATCACACAGTCACGACACACCACATCTTGTTTTATATCTGCAATAAAATATACTATACTACATAGTAAATAAAATATACTCCCACATTTGCACAACCATAACAATCAAAACACCAATCCCATTACTTACATATGACCGCCCTCCCCTTACTTTGAAATACCTTCGTCAAAACTCAAGTAAAAACCTCGAAACCTTATATTATCAGCCACAGGTAACAATAGGCTCACATTCAAATTTAATTAAACGCAATCTTCAGGGGATGCACAGTCTATAAACAGGTAGAAATAAATTCACCCGACTGCCAACAATTCTTCTTTAATAGACCAGAGAGCCGACAACGTTATCGCGCAAATTTAATAACAGTAAAACAAGTACTGTTTTATACACACGAACGTGGAGGTTGTCGAATATGACGTCAAACTTACTTAAATTATGAGTATGAATGTAGTGCCTTATCAATAAGGGATGAATTATGTGAGTTGTATTTAAGTTAAAGTTATGACTCCTTATTTAAAAAAATACAACTGTCGCATTAGATGTAAATCGTGCGTCGTGGGGAACTTTACATTCAATTCGATTCCCGCTCAAGTCAAACATTTGTGTGCATAAACAAGGATGTTTGTCTTGGTCTGGGTGTTTCTATATATAATATGTATGTATTTACAAAAAAATAAAGTATATATGTATGTTTATCCATTACTAGATAATGGATAAACATACATAGTACAAGCTCTGCTGCAGTTAGGGACTAGATGGTGTTGTGTGAATGTGGTAAATTATTATTATTATTTCCTTTATTCAGCATTAACAAATTATAGTAACATTTTAAAATATACAATTTATTTTATTATTATATTAATTAACGAACACAAAAACAGCTAGACTCGAGACATACATTTATGGGTCGTACTAAATATTTTCTCGTGTGAAAATCTAACCTACGGTAGGTACCAGGCACAGTGCCGAACGACAAGACAATCTAATAAACAACAATATCATACGTGCAGTTGAATGAATATGTCTTTCTTACTGTTTTCAGCATAAATACGTAGGCTTGTTAAAGAGAGAATTGTAACAAAAACTATTATCATCGTTATCCCAATTGTATCTTAGACTAAAACCTGTGACCAGAGATCGTTATCATAGTGATATGATATACCTACAAGCTTAATAAAAGCATTTCCTCTCTGTAAATGCTTTTATTAAGCTAACGTCTCTACTTACCTTAATCTTGTATCCATTACTGTTACCTTATCCTTTAACGTCACGGGCGGGATCTAAGCTGTTTTTTAACGGTTATTTTTTAAATTTGCGGATTACGATCGCGCGTTTTCAGCTAATCTTAGTGCGACGCGAGGCCTTTCGGCGAGTGGACGTACGTCGCTCGTCTGCTAAGGTAAGTTACATTTTTGCTTACGTGGGGATACCTGCAGACCCCACCCGTGATTTAACGTAGCTTTTTCACTTTGATTATATTTTTATTTGTTTCTTTTTCAGAATTGATGTTGTATAAATGAAAAAATGAGTCACCGACTAAACGACAATCAAATTGCACAAATTATACACGATTTTAGTGAGTCTGAAAGTGAAGGCATAGGAGACGAACCTCAGGAGAACATTTTGCCTATCTAGTTCAGATGAAGCTGGTTCTAGTGCCCCAAAAATGAAGCGAAGATATGCTATTATTGTCCCAGATCCCAAGAGAAAAAAGTACCATTGTCTGTAATCTTGCAAGAAAACTATTTGCAAGCCTCATTCAGTAGCAATTACTTATTGTTCACCATGCCTACTCAAAGAATAAACTCTAAGGTTATTTTAGGGTAGTACTTTTCAAGAATAGTAATTTTTTTACTATAATGTTTATTGTTAAGTTTTTTTATAATTACTTGCTTATAATTCGTATTTCATTAGAAAAAAATAGTTAGTTAGTCAGAAGTTTAAGTTAAATTTTAGTACATTAAATAAGTGTACAATACATTAAACTTATAAATTCTATGTACGAGATTGTTAATTTGATAAAAAAGTTCCTTACTGTCTAAATACTGATTGTTTTATGATTAATAAATACTTTTTATAAATATTATCATATCTTTTATTATAATATAAAACGGCTTTTAAAAAATATTTAAAAAATCTGAATATATATTATGTAAATTTATATTGGGGATACTTCTGGACCGCACGCGTGACGGAATGTTATCGTAAACAACGCGTGTACTTATATTATAAGTGCCGGCTTGCCTCCGTGGTCCAGTGGATGGCGTATGCGACTGCTGATCGGAGATCCCGGGTTCGATTCCCGGGTCCGCCAAACATGTTACTGGGTTTTTCCGAATACTCAGTAGCAGCCCTTAGTCTGGTGCTGTGCCCGGGAACGGCAATAGGCTCGCTCACCTTATACGTGGGACGTAAAATTCATGGCCAAATGTAGGTGTAATATTTACACCTCTGCCTACCCCTTCGGGGATACAGGCGTCAGACTATACATGGAAAAAAAAATATAATTTTAATGAGATAGGAAACAAACGAGCAATTGGATCGCTGTATGGGTGGATCTCCGCCCATTGATGCCCGTTACATCAGAGGAGACACAATTAATGTGTTGCCGACCAGGATCGAAAAATGAATTTAAAAAAAACAGCCGGATGAGGTGGAAGAAAAAGGGAATAAGACAGCCTGACAGACAGACTCACTCACCGAACGAAACATAACTTTTTTACTTCAAGTCGAAATTCTGTGAGAGAGCTTTGCCTGTCAAGCCGATCCATTCATGCTTAAATCAACATAGCTCTACTGCCTCTCTTAATTCTATTTCATAAGACCATGCACCATCGCTTTTTATCACATAAACAACCACCGTTACTATGTAATATAATTATTCACCTTAATCTAAATTGGGAATTGACTGCACCACGCACAAATTATGATCAAATCTAATTTGAAAGCATTTTACCACCCTCCATCAGTATTCGACGCATTATTTTACATATTCCACCTCCTCATGTAAATATGTATGTAAGTCAGGGGACCTTACAAATATATGCAATAAAAATCAATTAGGTTTTCAGAATTTAATTTCGTGTTGGTTTCACCGATTAGATTTTCGTATGCCCCTCTAAGTGAAAAAAGAGTGTCAAATTTGCATGCGAAAAAGAATTTTCGGGAATAAATTATCATTTGTGCTTCCGATGAAATTGAATAACATGTCTGACGAAAATGTTTTGAAATATATTTACATCTCAATGCAATTGAACGCAGAGATATTATTAGATCTTCGAGATTTTTTTGGGTAATGTGGATAGAACCACATGAAAAAGGCCTTCTTTTAGCTTTGGAAGTGTCCAGTGCGAAGGAGTTTATAATTATATTTGTATATAATTTACAGTAATATTAGCAGCCCCCTAAGCAGGCTAGACTTACCGTTTGTAATAGATCGATAAGGTTAGCAATGCTAGCTCAGGTCACCACTTGGATGGTTGGCCACTAGTATCATTTACATGAGAGCGCTAGTGTGCTTTGGGTGGCACTGAAAGCTGTCGGTCCCGGTTCTTATCCTACGACAAGAACCGTTAGGCTAAAGCGTTTGGGTGGTCTGAAAACTCTGACACCAGAGTTGAAAAATTGGGCAAGTGCGAGTCGGACTCGCGCACGAAGGCTTCCGTACCATCATCTATAAAAAAAACACGTTCGTTGTATGTATACTTAAATACTTTTTAAGTTTCTACCTGTTTATAAAAATCGAGTAACAAATTACTTAAAAAATACGTTTGTTGTAAGGGAGCTCGCCTTTATTATTTATTTCTTTTTATTTAATTATTTATTTTGGAAGGTAATAAAGTAAAGTTCCCCGCAACACAGGATTTAGTCCTAATGCGGGAGTTGTCTTTAAAAAAAAAATATAAACAACTACATATTCTGTGAAAATTTAAAGCGTCTACCTGTTACAGTTAGTACATTTGAGCAAAAAATACGAAAAAAACACGTTATGTGAAAAACACCCTTAATTTTTTTTTAAAAAGTAAGAGCGGACATCTCATGCCGAACCATTCCATAAGCATAAATATTAGTACTAACGTTGGTTGCATGACCAAATATCGTACTATTAGGATCCTATTGATCCTCTGTAGCGGGGTACTATTGTGAATCAAACATAGTATTGCCTCGCGTGGGAATCAAGCGCACAGTACCTTGAAACAGTGTTAAACGGCGAGGCAGCGTCAAAGATTGCTCAATTTGTACATGTATGTTATTCTTTACATACACATACATACATAGTCTCACGCCTATATCCCCGAAGAGGTAGGCAGAGGTATATCGCTACACCCACTTTTCGCCAGATTTATTTTAGTCCCAGGTAATAAAGGGCGAGCCTATTGCCGTACCGGGCACATTACTAGACTCCATGCAAATTTCGTTCCAATTTTGAAATTATCCGAACGATAAAGTCTGTCTGGAGATGGTAAAACTAGTTCAAAATCAGGCTAATCAACGTCCTCATAAAAGTTTAAAATTACACGCAGGGCGGACGGACTACAGAGTTCTTAACCAAGATGGAGGCATAAGAGCTAAAGGACATTATACCACAACTTATAATCATGTCACGAATACGGTATTAATATTAGTTATGTTAATGAAGTCTGCGTAAGTAATAGTTAGTGTTTAGTAATGCCTAGTGCGTTAGGAGTGTCACAAAAGCTGACACTAGACTGAAACGTGAATTGAACACATTTTGTTTGTTTATATCGTCTCTCAATTTTGTAGGTTGTATTCTTTTATAAGATGTTAAAAAGGAGAAAATATGGAGTATTCTACCATGTTTTTTTTATAGACTTGCGCCTGTTTTCCCGAAGGGATAGGTAGAGGTGTAATATGACACCCACATTTCGCCATGAGTTTTAGATCCCACGTAATAGAGGGCGAGCCTATTGCCGTTACTGGGCACATCACCAGACTCCGTGCTGCTATTAAGAATTTCCTAACGGAAAAACCCAATAACACTTTGCCCGACCCGGGAATCGAACCCGAGACCTTCCGATCCCACGCAAACATTTATGCCGCGAGACCAACGAGGCAGTCGGTGTTATTCTTTAAGAATTTCGAAAGTGTCTTTTAAGACAAAGTCACGGTATACAGTAACCACGGTTGGTGTAAACCATGTATAACATCGGGACAGATAGCACGTATTTCACTTTTTTACACATTACATTCATAAACAGCCTTCGGGGTCCAGTGGACAGCGTATGCGTCTCCTAGTCACAGGTTCCGGGTTCGAATCCCGCGTCAGGCGAAAGTGTTACTGAGATTTCTATATTCTCGGTAGCAACACGGAGTCTGGCAAGATAGGTTCACGTAGGACGTGAAATGTGGGTCTAATATTACATCTCTGCCTACCTCTACGGGGATAAATAAGGTGTGAGGCAAAAAAGAATTCAGTGTTTAAATTCTCATTATTGCTCCCAACACGCTAGCTTATTTATTCAGCATTATGTATCACATAAGGGCTATACATATATATCATTAAGTAGTTATTTGAGGATGCTATGCGCCACAACAATGGGCCGTTAGGGCGAAGGCTTACTTAATTAAGCTTAGTACACACGTGCTAACCAAATGGTCATTAACGTCAGTTAAAACTGAATATTTGATGGACCGACCATGGTTATTATTCATGAGCCTTTTAAAGTCTAAGCTTAGTTTGTAACTACCTTGAAATAACATTAAACTATTAAGTATTACTATAAAGCTTTGGATAGACTTTGTGTATTTAAAAGCAGCTAATTGAAGTAAGGTTAAAAATGCAGAGTCAAGGTGATCAATGACTACATATCATATCGTATCAATGAATACAGCATTACATAGAAGCGCGGTTCTTAAGGATTTCGGGTGCCGATTCCAAGTGGAGACTGTCTCCAGTTTAGTTCGTAGTTGGCGCTGTTGGCGGCGCTGGAGTCGTTCTCCGTCTCTCTTGTTCTCGTAGTTAAGATACACAGGAGGAACATTCGTCTCTGTTGCTTTCGTAGAGACAGCTGCCACAGCGCGACTGCCATGCCGCCAAGCGGCAATTGGGGTCACTGAAAGTGTTTAGAGTTTGGGCTAAGATTGGGTAAGTTTTACAGAGATCAGTGGAAGCGATAAATTCATCCAGTCTCAGCCCAAGGCAAAGGTTTAAACATATATTACTGTGATTGCACAGCGATGAATTATAATCCTAATTACAACTAATATTAATAAAATGTCTTACCAAATCTTACTGATGCTCCTGATGATACTCTTGAGTGGACCTATAAGATTAACTCATAATTTTGGCCAAAATAACAAGCAAATCGAATAAATACCACAGGGTCCAATTCAGCGAAGTCCTACTCCTCGGGCACCAAACAGGAATTCACACATGTGTTTTACAATGTTCCTTATAAGGTTACTTATAATTCCTTATCACTTCGCGAGCTACTAGGACGAGCTTTCCAAAAGGCGAACAATTTATTTCAATTACAAAACCACGCGAGAGAAACAAAACCGCGGGTATTCATTTACTTTTGTCAATCGCTCACAACCTCGTCGGACAACTTCATATAGCGACGGTTGCGAGGTCGTTAATTACTATAATTAACTCAAAAACTCAAGATTACAAAAAGCTGCCTGATTACAAGATACGGCGTGGTCAAGACAACTTTTATACCGGGAACCGGACGAAGCACCAAAAAAGAGTGAATAACAGTTCAGTGTGACCATAGTCAAAATTTACAATAGACTAAACTAAACGTTACTAAATCGATATAATCGACTTGACTTATCATAAAAACTATTTCTATTTCAAACATCCACCCGCCCCGGACCGGCCTACCGGTCCGTTAATCAGTTGGTAGACGTGACAACGTTGCAACCGCTCTCCTCAGAATCTAACCGTCCACCAAGACCTCAGCAAATCGGGGAACTCCATCAGCCCCAGTTACCAAACGAAGAATGCGCCCCCTGCGCCATCTAAGTGGCGGAAGGTTAGCATCCTTGATCAACACGAGGTCATCAATCTTGGGTGGATCGGTCTTGTCGGTCCACTTAACGCGTTGCTGGTGTATGTGCAAATATTCCAATTTCCAGCGTTTCCAAAAGCTCTGAGTAATCTGGCGTACCAATTCAAAACGCGAGAGACGACCAGGTCTCGTATCGATATAGGGGTACTCAGGCAAGGCGACAAGTGGGTGACCAATCAAAAAATGGCCCGGCGTAAGGGCCTCCAAATTATTTGGATCTGAGGAGATCGGGCACAATGGCCGAGAGTTTAAAACGGCCTCAATCTTACAAAACACAGTTGCGAGTTCCTCAAAGGTAAGGACAGATTCACCGATTGTTCTGCGCAAGTGTGTTTTGGCCAATTTTACAGCGGCCTCAAAAATACCACCCCAGTGTGGACAATTTGGTGGGGAAAACAACCAATTTATCCCACGTCGGGCAAGCCTATTGCCTATATCAGCCTTGTTGATTTCAAGTAAATTAACAACATCATTCAAATAATTATAAGTGCCCTTGAAATGAATGCCGCAATCAGAACGGATCAAGGAGGGCAGCCCTCTGCGGGATACAAATCTGTCAAATGTGGCTACAAACGCCTCGGTCGTAAGCGAGGAGACCAGTTCCAAGTGTACGGCCTTTGTGGAGAGACAAACAAAAACACACAAGTAGGCCTTATCAGTCTTGCTGTTTCGAAGTGTCGACGTTTTCACCAAAAAGGGACCAGCGAAGTCCGTGCCAACACCGTCAAACGTCCTGCTCTCAGTTACGCGATCTGCCGGTAAGTCTCCCATCAAAGGCTGCATGGTAGAAGCCTTAAGCTTATAGCAAGGCATGCAGCGAAATACTACACTCCGAATAATTCTTCGGGCAGACAAAATCCAAAACTCGCGTTGCAAAATGGCCAAGAGCGCATTACAACCAGCATGCGAATTTTTAAGGTGACGGTCAGTTACCAACAAGCGTACCAAGTGACCGTCTTTGGGCAACAAAAGGGGGTGACGTGCCCCGTAAGGGAGGTTGGCGTTCTTGAGACGCCCTCCAACGTGCAAGAGACCCGTATCGTCCAAAAAAGGGTTCAATTTAGATACAGCTCCCGATAATTTCAATTTTCCTGACTTAAGGATAGCAATCTCCTTTTCAAAATGCGCCAATTGCACAGAACGAATCCAAAAGTTAAGGGGCCTCCTGTCGTTCCTGTGGTGAGAGAAACGATGTCAGTCGTTTCTGTTGTGGGTGCCTAAAGTAAAAAACAAAACGCTATATCCAAGCAGTAACACTTAACAACTTGTCAAGGGAGCTGTAACGATTCAACGAAAATCGGGGTCGAAGGCGCATTCTACCTTCTCAAGAGCGAGTGTTCGTAGACCCGGCAAATTACAAGTATTCTAAACTGGCATTCGAGGCCAATCAATTTCTGGTCGTATCAACCATTCTGGACCCCACCACAGCGAATGACATATCAAACTAGGCGTCAAGCATCCGCGCGAGGCACAATCAGCGGGGTTGAGCTCACCTGGCTCCAAATAAGCTTGACTTCAGATTTTTTGATTTGGGAGACGCGATTAGCGACAAATACCTCCAAAGTGTGGACAGAAGCCTTCAACCAACAGAGAACAATTTGGCTGTCTGTCCAGGCGTAGGTCCCATTAATACAAATGCTTTTACGCAAAGTACTAGACACGTGGTTCAATAAGCGTACATGTAGTGCTGCTCCCGAGAGCTCCAATTTCGGAATGGTCAAAGATGTCCGAAGGGGTGCAACCTTGCTCTTCGCCATGATCAGGGAAACTCTCACCTGACCTGAGACACTGACTGTGCGCAAGTACACCACGGCCGCGTGACCACGTTTCGAGGCGTCACAAAACCCGTGAAGGGAGGCCTTGTACTTCCCGGGAGGAAGGATGGGACGAGGCAAGGAGATCTCGTTGACGGCAGGAAGTGAGGATACAAAAGAGGTCCATTTCTCAACAGGAGTGCCGTGTGGGGGTTCGTCCCAGGTCAATCCTGCTGTCCAAAGCTTCTGCAAGAAGCATTTTGCCCAAAATATGACAGGACAAATCCAACCGTTTGGATTAAAGGTTCTGGCGACAGTAGACAACACGAGACGTTTAGTCCAAGAACAAGACAATTTCAAGTCTACGTTATACGTAAAGATGTCTTGGACTGGTCTGTACTGAACGCCAAGAACAGCCATCATGGCGGGGTTGTCAACAATCTCAAATAGATGTGAATCTTGCTGATGATCCTCTGGCAAGCCTTCCAAAAGCGCTGGTGAGTTGGAAATCCATTTGCGCAACTCACAACCAGCGGAGGCCAAAATACCTATCAATTCGTCACGCAGGAGGATCGCCTCGTGCGCTGTGGAGGCGCCAGAACAAATGTCATCGACGTAAATATCGTCCTGCAAGATGGCGGAGGCTCGTGGGAAACGTAAGCCTTCGGGGTCTGCGAGCTCCCAAAGAGAAAGTATTGCCAAGTAGGGGCTCGACCTTAACCCGTACGTATTAGTATTGAGCTCGTAGACGACCATGGGATCGCGAGGATTCTCTCTCCAAAGGATCAGCTGGAAGCGACGGTCATCAGGGTGGATAATCGTCTGCCTGAACATTATTTTTATGTCGGCCACAAAGACAATCTGATGTCGTCGGAAGCTGGTGATGACGTCACAAAGGTCCTTGACCAATTTGGGACCAGAATGCAAGCACTGGTTCAAGGAAAGTAATGCTCCACCGAACGCCAATCCAAATTTGACACAGACATGTGTCCCAATTGTTCATATTCTCTCATGAACTCAATGTAGGTACTTCTGTCTGAGCTCCGGATCACGACCCATGCGACGCTCCATAGCCAACAATCTCTTTTCGGTTAAAGGTCGTGACTCACCAAGCGGAGGCCGAATAGACGGAAAAGGTAGCTTCGTAATAAGCCTACCAGAATGGAGTCGACCAGTGTTGTTCTGGAAGAACAGTTCGCACTCCTCATGTTCTGGATTCAAACGGGCAGCTTGAGGGGCTCTTCTACTTTCCAAAACCTCTGAACCGCATCAGAGAGAACAGAGCCTACAGCCAACAAATTATCAAGTTCAGGTGGAGGGGGGTCCCTAGGTACAGGTCCCATCAAAGCAAATCCAAATATGGTCGGGATGGCAGTCAAACAATTTGGCACCAAGACCCGTTTCCCACCAATCAAAATTCCACCGAGGACATCAGAGCCAATCAACACATCGATTTGTCCCGGTGTGTCAAATTTGGGGTCTGCCAGATCCAATCCCGATGTCAAATTCACCACAGCAGCAGGTAGCTGTTTCTGTGGATGCATACCCAAAATATTCTTCAGCACAATAGCCGAGGTTTTAATCCTCGGGTGTGAAGATTCAACAGTGCCAAACAAAACCTTAACTTGCCCTTCAACATTAGAGGCTACGTCACCTATGCCCCGTATACAATTGGGAAAAGAGCCCATATTTATTTTAACCTGCTCTACCAAATAAGTGGAAACAATGCAACCTTGTGAACCTGTGTCCAATATAGCACGGACAACAACAGAGGTCCCCGGGGGTCCCCAGACCCTAACAGCAACCGTTGGTAGGATAACGGTGTCAATGGGGGAGGTTGGCGTTATAGGGCAGGGGTCAATGACCTATTGTTGCCTGGGCGGCGACCGTTGGCCAGGACCAGTGAAAGCAAAATGGGGGTACGGCTTGAAGTCCTCAAAAGTGCGATGACTCGATCCGCGCGCCATCTGTGGGGGGTCATAATGACGCACCCGCCCAAAACGAGGTGGGCGCGAGTCAAGGAGGGGACGCTCCGCCAAAGGAGGGGAATACCTGGGACAGCAGTCATGGTGCTGGTGACGTTGAGCAGTCGCACATTCTGGTGCGCGAGAGAGAGGAGGCGTGCGCACGCTACGATTTTCCAAGCGGGGTGAGCGGCGATCAATTGAGCGAGGTCACTCTCGGTTACGCACCGGTGATCCTCGGCTGCCACCTTCAAAACACCCGCTCGTGCGCGGCGTCGGCTGCTTGGACAAGTGGCCTACCTCTCTGGCATTCATGCAGAGAATGTCCAAATGCTATCCTCCACAGTGAGGACAGGGGCGAGAGTTTGGGCAGTCTCGCTGGTAGTGGGACCCCAAGCAAGAGAAGCAAAGTTGGCGGGCATTCGCGATGCGCCTACGAGAGGCGACATGAAGGTCCAAGAATGCCCTACAACTGGCCGTTCTGTGCCCCGTGACCTTGCAGTAAGAGAACTCCGCTGGGCTCTGCGTGACTGCAAAGCGAGGAGGACGCCGTTCAACATTGGCTCGGGTGTGAACGCAAGCCTGCTCCTTGACCTTGGGCGGCTGCGTCTTAGCCGGCGTGTCACCACCGGAGTTATCCAAGACCCGGCACTCATCCTCGAGGAACCTCTCCAGGTCAGCAAGGGGGGCAGATGGGTTGCACTATCCCCACCAAAGCGCTGCTCAAAACGCGACCTCAGGTCGGCAGGCAGCTTCTTAAGTGCAATGTGCACCAATAGATAGGACCATTGGTCCACGGGCAGGTCCAAGCACTTAAGTGCGTTGATTGCCACCAAAAGCGGGTTCAAAAGTTGGGTGCGCAACCCAAAGACCCGGGTGAGTTTGGGCAAACTCAAAATCTGTTCAATATGCGTGTCGGCGAGGCCACGCTTGTTATGGTACTTCCGGGTAATCAAGTCCCGAGCCGTCTGGTACGCCTCGTCAGACACGGGCAGATGCTGGATGAGGTCTTTGGCCTCTCCATCCAGAACCGACATCAAATATGCCAATTTTTGTGCCGGCCGAAGGTCAGCCCTGTCATTGACCAGGCTATCAAACAAATTAACGAAGCCCAGGTAGCTTCCTAGGCAGCCATCAAAATGGGGGAGGTCTAAGGTAGGAAGCCTACTCACCAGCCCCGGTGCTGACCTAGGAAGCTCCTGCTTCCTGCCGGGTTGCCCTTCCCTATCGTCAACTAGTTGTCTCGCACTATTGGAGACAGCATCATACAGGTCTAAGACCTGGGCATAATCTTCGCTGACCTTATTTCGCTGGTCAGCGGTGAAATCATTAACTGACACTTCGAGACAACAAGCATTGAAAATGCGAAATTGCTGTTCCACACTTGCCAGGCGATCATCAATCCGCTCATACCTTTGTAGTAAGGCCTGCTGGCGATCAGGCCGGTTCACCAAGGCACTGGCCGAGGCAAACCAGCGCAAATCTGATGCAATAGCACCAGCAGCCGCACGCAAGTCCTTGATAGCTGACATAATCAAATTTCAAAAGAGCCCGGACAAGTGTTAAATAATATTAACAATCAAAACTTAATATTTGTTAATTCTTTGAAACCAACAAAGTATTAGCCTGTTTACTACTGGTACAAGCAAGTGACAGGTATTTACTGCCCAACAAAATTAATAACAAGCTCAAAATCTGCTTGTTTCTATATATTGACATAGGGACAAAGTTATCAAAAGGTTTATAACTTACACCAATTAAAAGTTGAACTTTAAATCAATTAGTTAACAATTTGCAATAGACAGACTAACTGTGTTATATATTACACTGTAGACACCAGGTTGTGTTACCTAACAATATTAGCAATTTATTATAACAAAGTTTATCAATGTTTATCAAAAGTTTGGTTGTTATAATGTTTCAAACCCAATATATGCAATAAACTAAATTTACTAAAATTATTGATACATACAGCTGTTATGTATCCAAACAAACTGACTTATTAATGCTAACAACAACAAATTATTGCTAGATTTCAACAATACAAGTCAAACAATTACTGATTGAGGTTATGTATGACAATGTGTTTCAAATTATCTAGGTCAACTTATATAAATAAATATTATGTATTTTAGGCAAAAACTGACCTGACAAACACTACAATACTGACTACAAGGTGATAATATACAAGCTTATACCAATCTGAGGTTTGTACTCAGCAATGCAACAGCGGTAACATTTCAACTACAGGTCTGAACCAAAGAGTATTTCTAGAGTTTGGGCTAAGATTGGGTAAGTTTTACAGAGATCAGTGGAAGCGATTAATTCATCCAGTCTCAGCCCAAGGCAAAGGCTTAAGAGCGTATACGCCTCGAGCGGCGGCTCGAGTTTAGGTTTTTATAGTACCGCGGTCGCCCGCACACCGCGCATGCGAGACCCGGCGCACTATGACGGTATCGCGTGGAATAATAATCTTGATCCTTCTTGCCATACATGAACAGTATTCGTTTATGTAATACGTCGATTATGATATGAAAGTATTCAAATTAATTATTTTCAATGCACATGCATTTAAAGGTATCAAATAACGATAGATATTACATATTTGTTTAGTAGGATGATGTTCCTCAGGATAACAACGACTATTTATAATAATTTGGCGCAGTTTTATTATATGATAGAAATAATTTATAATTGTCATCTACATAATTGTTACATTTCAAATATACATCTATTCTGTTATTAATGCATGAAAACCCACGAATGACACTAAATACAAAACCAAAAGAGTCGGGTAAAAGAAAATACTTAATTAATTAAAAGAAAGAAAAAAATATACAATATGTTGATTTGTATTTACAAAATATTGTAATTATACAATACATATTCACCTAAAATTATTTCACACAGTGTGCGATGATATAACTCCCTCTTTTTATAAAATTTTACATAGATAAGGCCAATTCTCGTATTTTATATGACATTGAAATTATATTTTGAACGAAATGAGATTAGATTTTAAATTGACTCAGAATTGGTATTCTTCTAATTTAAATGTCATTATCATCTAGAGTCCGTGTCACGAGAACATAGACATTTTGTAAACAAAGAATTTTTACTAAGTGACTTAGCGATAGTTCTGTCAAAAACAAATAATTTCAAATCAATGAGCGCAACGGTATAGGTCGGGTTCACGAAAGATGACCACTGCGCAGAAATCATTTTTTATGTCTCCGTGGAGGTGCGGGGTGAGGCGCGGGTGGAATGCCAATGGTGTGGCTCCGTTCTTGACGCATTCCCTAAATGCGTCAAGAATGGAGCCACGCCATTGGTGCAAGAATGTACATATGCGCGACGGCCGCCATTTCTGGGGCCCAATTCTGCTAATTATATTTGTTCAAAATGCAGTTTCGATATGATGTCAGTGTCATATTTACGTCATAATGGTATTCTCCTAAATTAAGAGACATTGAAATGATATTGCGAATATATTGAGAGTTGAACAATACATAAACGATATTCTGCTAAATATATTTTTGTACAAAGACAAACGTCAAACTGTAAATACACATATTCAAAACACCCATATTTTAAATGTTCGAATCAAATCGTACGTAACATTATTGATTATGTATCAAAAAATCTCTCACAATCCAACGAATAAATTCATTTACTAAAATGGTACTGGTTAGTATTATAGACTTCCATTGCCATATTGCACTGCTAGGTAGTATCATCTGTATATATAAAATTCATTCACAATTCCCTGACTAACAGCAATGCACAGCCGAATCTACTGGGCACAAGATGCTAAAAATTGGCATGTACGTTCCTCGAGGACCGTATGCTGCACCCTTACGGTCTCTGACCACATGAGTAGATAAACGGAACAGAGACACAGCTTCATACAACAGCGCGAATCGGTTGCACTACTATGAGCACGCGGCGCATGTGTGCGTGACCACTGGCCGCTTGTCGTATACGCGGCGAGAGTGGAAAGAACCGGTTTACGTAGGCAAGTCGTAATAACCCTAAGATTGTAGTTGACAATCTTAGGGTTATTACGACGCACGTTGTTTGTTTTGTACGTTGCAAGTTTTAATATTTTAATGTAAAAAAGTGGTGTTTTATTATTAATAATGGTTGTTTATTGTTCATATTGTTGTTAATAATACTAGATGAAATAATTAAATCATTATAAAGATTTTAACAATGGTAACGTACAATTGGGTTTTTTAATTAGGTATAACTCCTGATAATTTTGTCGCATTTGTTGAATTGCTCGAGCAAAAGTTTCGCGAATATTTCGATCTTGAAATAAATATTGTCAATGTTGGCAACGAAATACTTAACAACTCATTAGTTGTGAAATTGTGTAAAATCAATTAATGTTTACAAAACCAATGACTATCAGAAAGTGATTAGCCATCGATAGGGATTACAAAAAACAGGTGCATGCGATTTTCGACCTTATTGACGTAACTCAGAATTTACAATTTTAATAACGTATCAATGTCAGAAAGCAAGAAAATACCAAATAAAAGTCTGTCATGAATTGTCAATAAGGTCGAAAATCGCATGCACCTGTTTTTTGTAAGCCCTATCGATGGTTGATCATTTTATATCGTCATTTGTTTTGTGCGCGTGTTTGAACGTCTCATTTGTCTTACACAATTTCTTTTTAAACTTATTTTAGATACCTATCCCCGTGGTAAAACTAGTGGCCATAATAGCTAAAGGAGATTCCTATGTTTATTAGCAAAATAGATCATATTACCAGTAAATATTCAACACGATTAGTGGTATCGTTGGGAATGTCAAATAAATCATGTCGTCACGTCGTGTCCTTGGTAACAAATGTATATTTTTATTCCGTGCTTTTCAAAGTTTCAGGTGCATGCCTTTTTTGGTACCACTCGCTATTTAATTTACAACAGCTGTACTTCTGCTGTATAGCGAATCCGTCGAGTCCAAGAATCTGCCCAATCCACCAATCTGTCGAGTTGGGAATCTGCCAAATCACGAATCTGTCCAATCCAGAATCTGTCGTATACCGAACAAGCGATTTGTCTTAACCTATTGTGACAACCCTAGCAAAATAGGTAACTAATTTACAAGCTCTTAAGAAGCTGTCTCTCTGTTCGGTTTATTTACTCATGTGCCCTGACTAAGAAGAGATTTTCCGAAACATCTACCAGATCGTAAGGAACTGTTAAAGTGAAATAAAATGTGAGAGCGTACTTGCGTGCATATTACATAAAAAACAAATCATAGGCAACGCTGTAACATCAAATTACCAGCAATAAAGTTAATTATTTCATTAATGGCAATACCTACTCATGTCAGGACATTTGACATTAAATTGAATATATCGAAATTAGAATAGAATGACATTGTGTAGCAGAATACCGATTTTGAGTCAATTCAAAATATAATCTCATTCCATTCAAAATATGATGTCGATGTCATCTAAAATAGCAGAATTGGGCCCCTGGTCAACTATCGTGAACCGACCTATACATAGATACGTGTCATTGGAAACTAATATGTCAATGGATCGGGTTTTTATCGATATTATGCGCTGTCAAACGGATCTTTTAATGTTTTGAGGTACTGACGCCTAGAGTGTCAATATTTGGCGTTAGTTCATTGAAATGATACATTCTTGGGCTTAACATCTTTTTATCAGAGGATACAATTAATTTTTTAGTTATCAGGAAAGGGTTGGTGTTAAGTTAAATACAAGTTTATAGGATTGCAACGCTCTTCTCGCTGCCGGCATCTCGAAAAAGCGCGTGCAGAATATCAGATGGCAGAAAATTATTTATACCTAAAAAAGAAATTGCGTTTTCAGACTACCGTAACGTTTAATGGTTTTTGTTTAAGTTCATTCTGACGACACATTCTTCATTCACAGACAACGTAAAATCTCTATGCCTAGAAATGTTTATGCAATGTATTAGCTAGTTATCTGTTATATTATTCATTGTTGGTCAATAATTTAATATTTTAGAATAGATATGCTACTTTGAGCAATATTATTTATTGCGTAGTGATTTTTTTAAAATCGTGTCAATAATAAAGTAACATGTATGTACCTACTCTATAATTAATATACATGGTACTCTATTTTTCATTAATTTACAGATTATTACGTGTAAAACAACAAAAAAATCGGCCAAGTTATGAACATTCAACCACTAAAACACAACATCAAATATTTTTATTTCAGTAAAATTTAACAATATAAATTTAAAAACATAGTGGCATAATTAGGCATTGAAAAAAAAGACTGTTCAAAAGCATAAAATCTAAAACGCCACTGTTCGAAAAAAGGTTGTGAAGCTCTGAATGTTTGTTTACAAAAAGTCTATCTTCTCGTGGCACCAACTATAATTTGACTTCTATTGTTCTCACTGACGTTGACACATTGTTTAATTAACAACAGGCAGCGATAGCCTACTGGAGATACCAACGGACTGCTATGCAGAAGGTATCGGGTTCGAATCCACGGTATGCTAGAACGATGATGATGACATTGTTCAATTAACGATCTAGACACGATAACATTCCAATATCAGTTTATTTAGGAGAATACTATTTGTGACATGAGTATGACACTGACATCAGATCGAAACTGCATTTTGAACAAATATAGTTAGAAGAATTGAGTCAAAATAAACTGTTAACTGGTGCAGAATAAGACTGCACAGTAGGTAGGTGGGCTTGTGTGTGTTAGGTACCTGCAATCCGAGCTCGTGGGGATCAGCTGAGCTGCGGCGGTTTGTAAGATAATATTCGATTCAAGTGTGCTTTTAATTGCATTGCATAGTACGTTTTAGGTAAATACCTATTACATTGGTATCATGCTAACGACGGCGCGTCCTAGCTTAAAAATAACCGTAATTTTGCCCCCATTAAGAACCTCATACATGGGATCTGTAAATTCATCGGTCGGTCACCCATCCATACTATGACCGTGATGTCAATTACTTTACCTTAACTTATGTAGTTTGTACGAAAATAAACCTGCGATAAAGGCTTTGCAAGCCAATCCCATGGTCACCCATCAAAGATCAAATGCGTCTAACTACTGTACCTGTTTATACTGTATATTGCCACTTGATTTTTGCAGCAAGGTATTATATCTAACGGTCCGTTTCTGTCAGTCTCGCCCAGCCCCTAGTTGACCGCGCTACTATACTAACCAGTAACCACTAGACTCCAGATGTCTCGACTAACACACTAGTTTAATACGTAATACATAAATAAAGTTAAGTACATCAACTTTTCATATTTATAAAAAAAAAATACGTTGAGAAAAAAATAAGGATCAAGAAGCTTTAGCCGCGCTATAAACGTTTTGGAATGCAATATTTACGTAAAATGGCGGACGCGGACGCGAGCGACAGGTCCGTCCTCTGAGAGCGCTCAGCGCTGAATGGCGGACGTAGCATCGCGCTTCGAGTTTTATAGGTCTTTTTCAAAAAATCATATTAATTACAAACGAAAAGTTTAGATTCCAATTTTTTTATATGACTTAAAATGAATCTTAAGGTTTGTAAATATGTATATATCTTTTTAATAATCACAGTAGTTTTTTAGATATAAATGCAAATTTGCGGGCTTAAATTAAGCAAAATGCACTGTTTTGTTCTCCGATTTTCTTGAAAATTATGAATGAAAGTACAATTTCTTTTTTAGGGACTCGTTTGTATAGCTTTTGCTCGTACAGTTTACATTTACAGAATTATAGAACGATAAGTTTTCATAGCACTAGCGACCATTAATGCTGGCCTAAACTACAGAAATTACGAAAATGACTTTTTTAAATTCATCCGTTTTAAAATATTTACTATAGTAACCCATATATTTTCCCCATATTTTTCTCCAGCACTCTCTTAATAAAGAACTGAACTTTCATATTTTCTATATCTTTTCCATTAATTGTCATTTATCCGTAACGTAATAGAACGCTAAAAACCCGCAAAATCGCCTCCGACGGATTAAACGCTCTTAAACATATACTACTGTGATTGCACAGCGATGAATTGTAATCCTAATTACAACTAATATTAATAAAATGTCTTACCAAATCTTACTGATGCTCCTGATGATGCTCTTGAGTGGACCTATAAGATTAACTCATAATTTTGGCCAAAATAACAAGCAAATCGAATAAATACCACAGTGTCCAGTTCGGCGTCCTTCATCAGCGAAGTCGTGTAGCACCAAGCATGTGCATCGGATTCACACACGTTTTACAATGTTCATAGGTTACTTATAGGTTTATATTTTCTCACTTCGCGAAGCTACTAGGACGAGCTTTCCAAAAGGCGAACAATTTATTTCAATTACAAAACCATGCTCTGCTATCACAATTTATGTTTAGAATTTGATTTAAGATTGGGTAAGTTTTACAGAGATCAGTGGAAGCGATTAATTCATCCAGTCTCAGCCCAAGGCAAAGGTTCAAACATATATTACTGTGATTGCACAGCGATGAATTATAATCCTAATTACAACTAATATTAATAAAATGTCTTACCAAATCTTACTGATGCTCCTGATGATGCTCTTGAGTGGACCTATAAGATTAACTCATAATTTTGGCCAAAATAACAAGCAAATCGAATAAATACCACAAGGTCCAATTCGGCGAAGTCCTACTCCTCGGGCACCAAACAGGAATTCACACATGTGTTTTACAATGTTCCTTATAAGGTTACTTATAATTCCTTATCACTTCGCGAGCTACTAGGACGAGCTTTCCAAAAGGCGAACAATTTATTTCAATTACAAAACCACGCGAGAGAAACAAAACCGCGGGTATTAATTTACTTTTGTCAATCGCTCACAACCTCGTCGGACAACTTCATATAGCGACGGTTGCGAGGTTGTTAATTACTATAATTAACTCAAAAACTCAAGATTACAAAAAACTGCCTGATTACAAGATACGGCGTGGTCAAGACAACTTTTATACCGGGAACCGGACGAAGCACCAAAGAAGAGTGAATGACAGTTCAGTGTGACCATAGTCAAAATTTACAATAGACTAAACTAAACGTTACTAAATCGATATAATCGACTTGACTTATCATAAAAACTATTTCTATTTCAAACAGAAAGTTTGTCTTGAGAGCGCCCATAGAAATTGCGCCTCTATGTAAATATCGGAGCCCTTTGCTTCCGCTAATGCTAACCAGTGGTGAATGTAGTAAGTAACTACATGATACTAGTAGTAACAGTTAATGAATCATTTAACTACTGAATAATCACAAACATGTGTACATCGGTAAACATAATGCCATATGGCATTCTCTACTTGTCAACCTTAAGGTGGTGCAGAGATGAAAGTGGTAGGTGCATTTTACTATTAAATTGTAACTCCTGTAAAATAATATACCTACATAATTATATAATATGGATAAAATATATACAAGATATATAGTTCTACAAAAACATACTTATACATATTTATACATAAATATACTAACATATACATAAAAATACAGTATACTTACATAAATACTTATAATATTGGATGAGAGTGATATGCTGATTCCTTCAATCTCTCAAAGAGAAGCTCTCGAACTTCTCTCGAACCTATTATTGTTATTTAGACACAGTTTTATTGCTCTTTACTCCAGAGGACTGGCAGCCTAAGAAAACTAGACTATTTCTGTCTCACGATCATATAATCTCATCACTAGGTACATCAACTTACTACCGTATAAAAATACCGCACCATAATCAATTCAAGAAAATCGTAACAATATAAACCGATTACAGTTGATTGAATCAGGCGTTACTAGGCGGCACTCTATTGTAACCTAATGGAAGGAAAGAGGAAACTACCACGCACTCTCGGATTGACCACCCCTATTGCAATAGAAAAAGGTTGACAATACTGATCTTCTCTAAAAGGATAAGGGATATAGGAATGGTCTGGGTTCCAGGAAGATACCTGACTTGCAGTATCCCGCTGTATGCGCCGACTATTCTTCAACACGTGTTTCGCCTCTGCACGAGGCATCCTCAAGAGCGATGAGAAACGACTCGTTGCCCATCGCTCCTAGTGATTGGGGTGGTCAATCCGAGGGTGCGTGGTGGGTTCCTCTTTCCTTCCATTAGGTTAGGTATAAACCGATTACATATTTACATTACATTATCACCTCATTTCCTACATAAATATGAATATGAAAACCGGATTACTCAATTGCGAAACCCGAAAAAGACAAATGTCCATTGTTCCCCCATAATGACTATATCAACAGTGTTTACAAAGTAATTTACCAGGCATCAGGTGCATTGTATCGCAATCAATTAATGTTATTACCAGTCGAGACTGGGCAGTAGGTCATTTGCGTTATTTGCTAGCTTATTAAGCCTGGTTTACTGGAGGCAGATGGACTACGGTGTATTCAAAATGCTTTTGATATATAATATTGTAAGATGCTTCTAAATTTGCTGTTGGACTATCCGAATTTAATACACTTAAATTATGGTATGAGGAAGGTCTGTTATTAAATGGTGAAAAAGTTCCAAGTAACGCAGTTGGTATTTATGTAACGAAATAAGAGCCAGGCATGCTCGAAACTAAAGGAAAATTACTAAGTATATGGTACAAAAATAGAATAGAAACACTTTTAAAATATTACATCGTAAAACGAATTTTCTTAAAGTGCTTTTATATCAAACTCTGTTTTATATGGAAGGCATGGCAAGAGGTTCCTGAGTAGGTGTTTAGATAGTAAATGAGGAGCACAATTTAGAAACCCAACTAGCTTTACTTTATCATAATCAGCCCTGTAAATATACTGACCCACTGCTAAACACTGGTCTCTTCTTACTATGAGAAGGGTGTGGCCGTCCTTAACCTTAATCAGAATAATGCCGATAAAAAAGAAAAAATAATCAAAGCCATGCATGGGGTTTTTACATGATTCACATCGTAGTCTACTTCTCTATGCCGATTACTACGTACTTTAAGTAGTTAAAAGCTCTCTCAAAGTTTGAGGTCTCAATTACAGCGGGATGTATAACTAATGCACTTATTAACTGTACCTTTGAAATAAGGTCAGCAGCAGTTTAACTAAAATGGCAGTCAATTGGTATAGTGTCCGGATTAAATTGCTTGAAAGTTTAAGCATAGTGCAATTTCTACTAATGCATAAGGTTTTGCTCGAAAGCTTAACTGGAAATGTATCTATGCTTTTAGCAATAACACATCCGCACCACCTCTTTTAGTACGATTTTAATTGCTAACGGGTTTTACACGTAGCTGTGATCACTAAAGCCCAGCTCCAATAATTGATCTATCCATGTATTTGGCTACTGGAGATACATATTTAACATAATTTGTATGGAGCATATGTTAAATATGTACACAGGTGTTGAAACAAGCCGTAACAGACTGGTCGGTCTTTCGGTGACCACGATAACTCAGTTCCTTCTATCCGTTTTCTTATATTTCATTGCAAGCATTGCAAAATTGCTATATATCGCAAGCAATTTTCTAGATTGAATCCGAAAAAAAGAATCCAGGTATGGAATATATGACTCTGAGAACCATCAGTTTGTCAGTTACTTATAAAAACATACCTGCCACAACCTCCACTCAATCCGTGTACTACACATTTTAGAATAATGTATATATTTTATTCTATAACACCTACTTCCTACATAATGAAGTTTCAACAGTACATACTCATAGGTACATAAATAAAACATCCTCCAATGCCAATTATTCAATTACAACCAGACAACATCGCATACATGAACATACTTCTCTTATTACAAGCCTCTTTACTCACACTCAAAAGAAACATATTACGAGTAAAGCCATGCCAGCCAATATTGTGAAGACCTATTCAACTCGAGGTAGAAATCTTATAAAACTCAATCTAGTTAAAATCGGATCCCTTTTCCATCGCGGGATCTCTTCGGATCCACCGAATGATTTTCAATTCTAGATAAGAAGATTTGACTTGCATATCTATATATTTTTATTATTAATACGTGTTTTTGCTGCGGGTGTTAGAGTGGCGTCTCTGTTTTTGTCATAAGGGATGATAGGGCGGGCGATACGTGCATACGTAATAAGTTTCGGTTTAATAAAATGCTGAAATATTGTAAGACAAAAGGGTGAGGTGAATTTTCTTGTTTATATGTAGCTAACCTAATATTGTTTATTAGTATACGGTAGATGATTGAAATAATTTTAATTTTATGATTGTAATTAAAAAAAAAATATAAATATTACAAACATTTACAACCTCAATTTCAGTAGAATATAAAGTGAATTTTAAACCTGAATGAGAAAATGAGAATCATTAACTGTATATAAAAATAAAACATCTGTCTGTAAAATAATCGCGACATATTTTTTCAAGACTCCTAAACGAACGGATATCCATTAAGTTAGTTTCCGAAATATTTATAGCTTTTTCAAAATATACAAAATTAAAAAGATTCAGGAATTTAAAAATAGGATGCATATTTTATCCCTCTTTAGGAAAGCCATAAATTGTATGAGACGGAATTTTCCGTGGCGTTTACGTTTTATTTTCCCAACAAATTTTTACATACCCAAAATTAGTTGTACCTACCAATCTATGAAACAACTGGAGCCTAAATTAAACGGTTCATCAGAGTAAAATACGCTATCAATCCTACCGCGGTCTTGGGCCGGACTAAAGAGGTTAATGACGGAGGCACGGCCTTACAAAGTGACGTAATTTCTGAGCAAATTAAACGCATTACTTAAAGGTAGTGTTAGTTCACTATCAGAGGTGAATCAGCAACTTATCATCTGTAACACTTGTTTTTAGGTTCAGCCGAATCAAAATAAATGCTAAGCGGTTGGATATTTCTAAAAATATCCAGCCAGGATAGCCTAGTGGCAAGACTGACATACTGCTACGCAGAAGGACTAAGGTTCGAATCCATGACGTGCACCACTGACTTTTCGAAGTGCTTGGCTTTAAGCTTTTCATAATGAGAAGAGGGCCATTTCACTCTGGGACAGCATTTATAGGAACTACGACAAATACATTCTGAGACAGCATAATTGGATAAATAAAGTAAATTCATTAAAAAAACTTAACAAAAATAATGTGTTTACTTCCGTTACTGACGGACTGACATACAACGTACAGACAAAACTTTTGGGCGCAATCAGCTTAAATTTGGCATCTATGTTCCTTGGGCACCGTAGAATGAACTAAGACGGGACGTCCCGCAATTCTCATCGGGGAAAACGTCTACATTAAAACAAAATGTGCACCATATAATAAAATGGGCATCCAATAGTAATCAAACATAAGCAAAGCACTTAGGTACGCAAGGCAAAAAATTTGTGAAAATAAGAATGTTCCATAATAGCTTAACTAACATTTTCATTTGTAATCTGGTCATCTCTTCGAATAAATTAAATCGCTTTCGGCTCTTAAATTGTTACCCATAAATCTCGATTGCAAATCAAATTAGGTTTTTAACAAATCAAATTAGGTTTTTAATGGTAACTGTTATTCTTTTCTGGTATCCACCGGCACGCGAGCATCGTTTGCTTCCCAGACATTTTAATTTTTTGTACATAAAGCTATTGAGTTGTTGTCGATGTCTTTGTAGAATACCAAACTAGATACACGTTGGCTAGACGTTAAAATGTTGAGAGTGTATTTATTTTAGATTAAGAGCCACATTTATCTCTCTCTATCTATTTGTCTCTCTCAGTCACACAGGCATACGCATATGCGTTTACTATTATTTTTGGCGTCATACGCTTTTTCCCGCCAGAGTTGTTTTTGCCCGATATAGACACAGTCTATTACTATTAAGTTTGCGTCTGTTCCTTTTTACCACATCAGATAATTGCTCAAATAGATGAGGGTTTTTATGGACAAACAGTGCTATCTATACATATAAATAAAATTGAAGTGTCTGTCTGTGATTTCACAATAACTATGTTTCTTCAAGTGCATATAGTTAGCTTCACGATTCTACGTCCTAAACAACCCTTCTTAACATTTTTGTCTGTCTGTCTATCTTTCTGTTTGTCCGGGGTAATCTCTGGAACGGCTGAACCGATTCAAATGAGACTTTCATTGCAAGGTAGAGGACTTTATAGCGCTACATATAGGCCACAATTTGACCCGTTAGTTGGCGCTGTTGTCGCGATAACAAGTATTTACTTCTTGTATTATATTTGTAGTATATGTACATAAATGTATATATTTTTTGTCTGTGATTTCAAAATAACTATGTTTCTTCAAGTGCATATAGTTAGTTACACGATTCTAAGTCCAAAACAACCCTTTTTAACATTTTTGTCTGTCTGTCTGTCTTTCTGTTTGTCCGGGGTAATCTCTGGAACCCCTGAACCGATTCAAATGAGACATTCACTGCAAGGTAGAGTACTTAATAGCGCTATATATAGGCCACAAGTTGACCTGTTATTTGGCGCTGTTGTCGCGATAACAAGTATTTACTTCTTCGACTCATCTATACATCTATACATATAAATAAAATTGAAGTGTCTGTCTGTGATTTCAAAATAACTATGTTTCTTCAAGTGCATATAGTTAGTTACACGATTCTAAGTCCAAAACAACCCTTTTTAATAGTTTTGTACGTCTGTCTGTCTGTCTGTCTTTCTGTTTGTCCGGGGTAATCTCTGGAAGGGCTGAACCGATTCAAATGAGACTTTCACTGCAAGGTAGAGGACTTTATAGGGCTACATATAAGCCACAATTTGACCCGTTAGTTGGTGCTGTTGTCGCGATAACAAGTATTTACTTCTTCGACTCATCTATACATCTTCTATACATATAAATAAAATTGAAGTGTCTGTCTGTGATTTCAAAATAACTATGTTTCTTCAAGTGCATATAGTTAGTTGCACGATTCTAAGTCCAAAACAACCCTTTTTAACATTTTTGTCTGTCTGTATGTCTGTCTGTCTTTCTGTTTGTCCGGGGTAATCTCTGGAACGGCTGAACCGATTCAAACGAGACTTTCACTGCAAGGTAGAGGACTTTATAGCGCTACATATAGGCCACAATTTGACCCGTTAGTTGGCGCTGTTGTCGCGATAACAAGTATTTACTTCTTCTACTCATCTATATTTATAAATAAAATTGAAGTGTCTGTCTGTGATTTCAAAATAACTATGTTTCTTCAAGTGCATATAGTTAGTTACACGATTCTAAGTCTAAAACAACCCTTTTTAACAGATTTGTCAGTCAGTCTGTCTATCCGTCTATCTGTCTGTTTGTCCGGGGTAGTCTCTGGAACGGCTGAACCGAATCAAATGAGACTTTCACAGTAAGGTAAAGGACTTCATAACGCTACATATAGGCTACAATTTGACCCGTTAGTTAGCGCTGTTGTTACGATACCGACTCTTTGTAGTATATGTACATAAATGTATATGTTTTCAGTTATTATTAACTTTCGAAAATCGCCAGGCGTATAAAATTTTTTTCTGGCTGAGATGTAGTTTATATATTTTAGGCGTCCACTAAGAACGAATTTTACGAAAGGGCTTGATGAGGAGGTTGTAACTGTTGTAAGGTTCTCAATTTTATTACTTTCCGCGTGCGAAGCCGCGGGTACCAGCTAGTATCTAATATGTATAGTGAAGGAAGTGTTAAAATTTAATGTGATATAAAGAACGGCTTACAAGATTCAGTGGAGTCCAAGCGAAACATGGCTCGTATACATACAACGCTTTTGGGCAATCGTAAACATAAACTTAAAACAATGCTACCAAGTTAACATGAGCAAGTAGGAGGTGTTTTCTATGTGTCCGAACAAGTTATATCAACGTAGGTGTTAATGCTCGGTCGAGCGCGTACAACACTTACATCAGAGCACTAAGTACTGAAAGCCCCGAGGCGCCTTTGCTATTCACAACAAATACTTTGAAAACTGAAAGATTAGTCGTGACGTGATTACCACGCATCTCCCACACGTCAAATTGTCGACGACACGACAAATTGGATTTGTCGACAAAATATTTACTTACGCCGTCATTACGTAGATCAACATTAATATACGGAGTGTATCACGTTTCTTGTTTTAAAATTAATCGGGTTATTAAGGATCCCACCTTTAACGCGGAGACATAACGAGTATTAATAGTTGTTGAATTTAGTTAAAATGTCGTCAGAAAGGGGTTTTTGTAAAGGTAGTCAAGGCAGGTATATCAATAGGATTAATTGTTACGAAAATAATAAATGCTGTATTTATGACCGTGATTTGCTCCGTATTTTATATATTGCAATAACATGAGCGGCGATAGCCTAGTAGAGAGACCGACAGACTGCTACGCAGAGGGTCCGGGTTCAAATCCACGGCACGCACCAATGACTTTTCGGAGTTATGTGCGTATTAAATTGTTAATTATCGCTTGCTAAACGGTGAGGGAAAACATCGTGAGGAAACCTGCATGTCTGAGAATTCTCCATAATGTTCTCGAAAGACATGTGAAGTCTGCCAACCCGCACTAGGCCAGCGTGGTGGACTATAGCATTGCCCTTCTCAAAGTGAGAAGAGGCCCGTGCCCAGCAGTGGAACAGTTTATATACAGGGCTGATGATAATGATGATGAATAACGACGTCAATGATCCTCGCAGTCCAGCTTTAATAAAAGTTCATAGACATAGTTCAGATTGTTCATCGACATACAGACCTACCGTAGTCCACTGCTGGACGTCACAATACTTAGCATTGTGAGTCGGTAGAAAGTTAACCTACTATATACCATGCTAACAAGTTGCGTTGGTGTAAGGTTTGACGTAGGGTTTTCCATCTCTTCCCAAAGGAACGTGCTTCTTACGACACCCACGGAATTAAAAAAAGGTGGTGATTCTTAGGATTCCTAATCCATCACCACACGGAGAGTTAAACTAATTAAAACCCGTTAAATTAGCCTGTGTATTACATACATACATAGTCTCACGCCTATATCTCCGAAGAGGTAGGCAGAGGTACATTGCAATACCCACTTTTCGCCAGATTTATTTTAGTTCCACGTTATAGGGGGCGAGCCTATTGCCGTACCGGGCACATTACCAGACTCCAAGCTGCTACTGAGAACTTCCTAACGGAAAAACCCAATAACACTTTGCCAGACCCGGGGATCGAACCCGAGACCTCTCAATTCCACGCGCACATTTATGTCGCGAGACCAACGAGGCAGCCAACGAGTGTATTGTGCATATCAAAATAGTTCAATGGTTATAATATGAACCATTTTTCTTCACAATAATCATCTTCATCCTCTATGACTTGTGTGTATCCTGCAATATACAAACCAGATATAAGGCACAAAATCCCTCCTTTGTCATATTATTATTAGGTGCATGTGAAATAATAGATATATAAGATATATCATAATAGATACATAAAAAGATTTCCCGGCGGCGAAGATAAATGTGATACTGAAATAGCTTCAGCATCCAGGGTGCATAGCAAAGTACCTTTTAAATATAATCCTTGTTCGGTAAATCTCCCACTTTAACTGTTCCCGTAATTTCCATTCTTGGTAATAAAAAAACGTAAAGTTGAAGCTGGATTTTCCCTTCCTCTTTTTCAGGAAGGTGTCTCAACGATTGATAGATTTTAATAAAAAGGTTCGAGAAGTCTTGTTGCCTATAGGGTGGCAGTGTGATATATTGAGGGCTAGTCAAGTGAATGAATAAAGTAAGGAAGGAAAGTTTTATTGCAGCACCTTTCTAATTGATCGGTTATTCAAATTGTGGTACATTATTTATGCTTAGATGGTTTTTACTTTATAACTGCAACAAAATATTTACGTTTTTTTTAATTATATAATTTTACAAACACTTTCAAACTCCCGCAATTTTTAACTAATGCATTTGTAATGCGTAAAGACTTACAGCCTCTATGTCTCTCGAATTACTGCTAATAATTCTCAGGCATTTAGACATTATGTTACCACTGTACCATAAGTAAGAGCAATTTAATCAGGTTATTTCTAATAGAGTTTCACTGCTCTGAATTACTCTTTTGTGACTTATTAAAATTGATTTTAAACTGACAGTTAAATACTAGCCCAGTGCTCGTAATGTTTTGTATCGAACTAATTCACATGCAAACGCTAATATCAATTCCAAACACGCAACACAATCCAGCCAGTTGGCCCGACTGGTCCGGCCGTTACAATACACCACAAAAACTAAGAGTGATACATTCTCACGATTTATGTCATTCACATTTCTTTGGCGCAATTTTTTGTTTGTTTATGTCCCTCAAGGCTCTCATGAGAGACACTCCTTTGTGTTTCGAGTAATAAAATCTCGTGTGACGCACCGTCCAGCCCATCCCTTTGCTCCTTCAGGGGTTGTAACTTTTCTTCCCTGTCTCCAGTATTTTATTTGATAATAATTCACCGGACGAAAGAAAATCCTTTGTTTCATTAAATTTCTTATGTTGAGAAAGTTGGGATGTTAGTTTTGCGCGGAACTAAATTCGTTATTTTGCTTCAGGTATGCCTTTTTGGTAGTAGTTTTTTTCCTTTGTATTACTGTTATTTCTCTTTTTGGCTACGCGGGTGATAAAATAATTTATGAATACATCTAGCCTTTATATGAACTTAGATCTAGGCTTTGGGCTCATCTATGTGCTTTTCATAATTCCATCTCTTCAAAAAGTTCAGTGGCATAAATCTGACAAAAGATAATTTTCTTAAGGAACTATTTAATTGTGTTAATTTTTTTAAAGATGATGGTCAATTAGACTTTATCGTGCGGCTGTTTATTTTGTGATCGAAAATAGTGTGATCTATAAACCCTTGCGTAGATGACGAACTTAAACTTTCATAGTAACTTACAGGCACGGATACGATGTAGTTTTGATGCATTTGATTGCCCTGATCACGTGCAACAGGGTCCACTTAATTAAAAAAATCAACAATGTTTACCACTTAATTTCTTTGAAAATGTATGCCGTTTACATATTTATAAATCTACATCTACTACATATATACATCATAAAACCAGCTATGTTACTATATTTGTCCATAGTTTCATCCGGATAATAACAGACCCACTTACCTATTCACCATAACCTTATGAGTGTACGGCCACTCCCTTGAGAGGAGCCCTTATCATGCAAAGGAGGGTGACTGATATTTATGAATACGATTCGGGAAATATTCATAATATGATAAGGTTCTTAAACACATATGGAAACGCAAGAGTTTGTGTACTTTGTGTATCGAAGGTGCATTAATTAACAATTCAATAACTCGGTATTCGCTTGTCGTACAAATATTTATGTGAAGGCTCTCATTCATGTAATCATTTGAAAACAAAGGAGAAAGTTTTCTGTATTCTTGAGCTGTTACAGGTAAGATTCATCATCATTAGCCTTTAACCGTCCGCTGCTGGACTAGGCCTCTCCTTTGAATGGAGGAATTGGCCTACTATACCACGCTGGCCAAATGGGTTGGCATAGGGTTTGTATCAAGTTTTCCTTCTCTTACAGTGCTGTTCTCTAAATAATATGCTCCCTCTGTCGGTTCTTACGACACCCATGGGATGATATGGGGTGGTGACATCCCGTATTTTTCATCCGTCACCACATGGAAAAGGTAAGGTAAGATTGGTCTAGCTATTTCCTGATCATGGTTGGTGTAACCTAATCTGAAACGTCGTGGCGAATAGACTACATTTTCCAGCTCTGTTTTTAATTTTCCATTAATTACGCGATTGGCTGATAAATACTAGTGTGTGTACCTATATATAGTATGCAGCAATACTAACTACAATTCGCAAACCTATTAAAATACTTCACCAATCATGTTTAAGTTTGTACTTCTTCTATTCTCGCGTCAAGTCGCGAAAGTTTAAAATAATTTAAAAGCATTGTGTTCTTTAATTCAATAATAATACCTTCTCATGTTTAACTATACAACTCACATAAAAAAGTTATCTACCACAAAGACTAAAATGCATCCCAAAGGCACTCCATAAACACAATATCGATTAATGAAATAAGTTATGAACTTGAGCGGTGTCGTATTACGTTCTAAGCCACTCTGCCGGATCCCTTGGGATCCAAGTATCCCCCGCATTACTGTGAGAGCACAAGATTATCACATCATACTAATTACTTATAATTTTTGTGTCAAATTGCGTTGGACTTAGAAGATGGGTAAGTAGCTATATGATTATACGTTTAAGACTTTAGGTAGCACGAGTAAATAATACAAATTTGTATTCTGTTGCCCACGGGTTCATCCGGGTTATTATCGATATCTGGACAACAGCACTTGATCAGATACAGCCAAATATAAAGCTCTACAAATTCCCCTTTTCTTTAATAAATATCGGTTCAACCATTTCAACAGGGTCAATGCCCTGGAAAAACAGAGAGAACAAAAAAACAGATATATAAAATTTAAAAATAGTTTTATGACTTGGTATGGTGTTGACTGTTTTCACTTGAAAACATGGTTTGTTTAAAGTCACAGACAGGCCCGCTCAGTTTCATATATATATATACAGATTCTATACTTTCATACCTGTGTAACTCCTTGTTTATAATCTGTCCTACTGTTGGGCAAAAGCCCTTTTCACGCTATGAGGGAAGTCATACTCCACCACGCTGGCTAAGTGCGGCAGAACAGACTTTTAGACGTTGACATATGTATTCCTAGTGTATCATGGAAAACTCTCAGACACGCAGATTTCCTTATAATATATTCCATTCACCGTTTAGAAAGCGATCAATAAATAATTGACAAATGAAGCAAATTAAGTAAAGGATGCACAAACCTAACCCTAACTACGAAACATCATTGGTGCACGCCACGGATTCGAACCCGACACCCCTTGCATAGCAGTATATTGGTCCGTCTGCTAGGCTAAAGCTGGAGTATGAATAACTAAAACTATAAATAATAAAAGATGGCTTCAGCCTGAAAAAATCCCACAAGGCGATTACTGTACCGTTAAGTAGAAAATTTAATTAACTTGGTCGGCACTCTCGATTTATTATCCGGCATAAAATGCCGATAAACTTCAACTTGCGGTTACGACGTGTAAAGAAAATATAAAGTCTTTGCGGCAACATACGACCGGCGGTTATTTTGTTTGCTGTCACTTTCTAATGTCTTAGATTTTATCGCTTTTTCGCTTGCTTAATATGCTTTAAGTAGAGATATGTACGTCTCCCATATTGTTAATTATCGCTTGTCCCGTGCCTCGGAGAGCACGTTAAGCCGTCGGTCCCGGTTGTCATGAAGATCTTTGACAATCGTTACAGGGCGTCAGTACCGTCTAATAAACTAACACTAGTCTAAACCAAGGAATATCGCTATCCCTTCGGGTTGCGGAGGGCAGATAGGCAGTCGCTCCGTGGAAAAGCTAATATTCAGCCAAATCCGGTTTAGACTAGTAAGCTGACCCCAGATTGAAACTGGGATAACGCTAAGAGGATGATGATGTACGTCTCCCATATTATGATCAGCTTTTCATGTTGAAAATCACAACAACATTTTTTAATTATTATTATTAAGCATCTATGAAACACCCACGAGATCCATTGACCATTGTCATGCTAAGTATAATATCATGATAAATATATATGAACAAATATATACATAATTAATGTCTAGCTATTTAATGGGTCTCAATCACTTTAATTAACATATTGAATGTTTATTGATATAAAAATACCTCTGTTTTCTGAAATGTTTTGACCGGCTTACAATGGTCGTGGTCGCGGATCTACTGTACAAAATTTCTGCGCCTTGCGTCCAGTACTTTATTGTTTCTCCGTTAGTCAGTCACTCAGTTGCAAAATTGTTCTGTATGTATATTGAGGATGAATGGAGACTTAAATAAAAGAAAAATTGTACAAAACGTCCTGCGATGACATTTTTTTTAATAAGAACTTAACATCGTGTTCATTAGGGCTTTCATATAAAAAAAATCATTAATCTTTCGTCTCATGTCTCAGCCTCAATTGGTTTCGGTCCGGTTTCTGCCTACCTCAAAAGACATAGGTCTTTTGAGGTGAGTTGAATCGCCTACTTGTCCTATAATTGAGAATAAAAAAAACACATTTTGAAATAGCGCCAGTGATGGTAGAACACTTCGTATTTTCTCCTTTTTATTATCTTTGAAAAGAGTACAACCTACTACATTGAGAAACATTGTAACAAACAAACATAACATAACTTCACGCCTTTTTATCCCCGAAGGGATAGGCAGAGGTGTATTACACACCCACGTGAATTTTACAACAAACAAAATGTTTGTGAAATTCACGACTTAGTCTAGTTTCGTCTGTTTTTGCCACACTGCTTACGCACTTGGCACTACACTACATAAACTAATTAATACTTACGCAGACTTCATTAGTATAACTTATATTAATACCGTATTCGTGTCATCATTATAAGTTGTGGTTTAACGTCCTTTAGCTCTTATGCCTCCATCTTAGCTAAGAACTCTGTGTTCCGTCCGCCCTGCGCGTAATTATAAACTTTTATGAGGACTTTCATTAGCCTGATTTAACTTACTAAGAAATAGGTGTACCAAAAGATACAACTCCTTTGGTAACCTTAAATCACCCTGTGGAAAAGCTAATATTCAGCTAAGTCCGGTTAGACTAGTAAGCAGATCCCGAGTAGAAACTGGCATAACGCTAGGAGGAGGATGTTGACCTAAAGTCATCAAGGATATCTATACCCAAATAATAAAGATTTAAGTGTTTGTTTATTTCTTAGTTTGATTGGACGCGGTTATCTTAGGAACTTCTGGTCTGATTCTTACACATATATTTTTTGTGTTGGATAGTTCATTTATCGACGAAGGCTATGAGCTATATAACATCACGCTATGAGCCACGGGAGCGGAGCAGTAGCTTTAAATACCGCGGGTGTAACCACGGGTCCATCTAGTTTTTGTAGATGCTAGTGCTGTTTTACAGCACCGTGATGATGATGGAGTGCTTAGCCGCTTTTTCTCTGTAGAGTTTCAAATACAGGCTATGCTGACCCTACAAGGAAATCTGTAGCAATCTACAATTAGGATTGATTCCCAGAACACCTAATTAATATTTTGATTACAGATAAGTTAGGACACACAGTTCAACGTCAGTTTTAGTTCATGAGGTACTGTTGTGCGTTAATTTTACCGTAACATAACATAACATAACTTCACGCCTTTTATCCCCGAAGGGGTAAGCAGAGGTGTATTACACACAAACCTTTCGTCGGTTATGTTTAGGTCCCAATGTAATAGGGGGCGAGCCTATTGCCGTACCGGGTACATTACCAAACTCCGTGCTGCTACTGAGAATTTCTTTACGGAAAAACCCAATAACACTTTTCCCGACCCGGGAAACGAACCGGAGACCTCCGGATCCCACGCGCACATTTATGCCGCAAGACCAACGAGGCAGTCATGTCGGATATTTGTAGCGTAGCTTGGCTTGTTGTAAGCAACATTTGCATAGGAGGCCTCTTGGACAGGTTTCCGAGTGTGTCATTTAGTGTGTCATAGGCCTGAGGCCTTGGGCGGTTTTAACACCCACAAGAACAAAAAGAAAACAACCCAGAATAATATATTCTTCGTTTTTATGCTTTTAGTGACAATTTACTTATATTAAATAGCTATCTAAGTAGGAAAGTAATTTTCTTTTAGAATTGAGTGCCAAGAAGAAGGAAAAAACATTCTTAGTATATAGAAGGAATAGTATTGTGTACCTGCGTACCTTTCCTTACATTCAAAAGTATAGTGACATGTTTAAATATAATAACTAGCCTAAAATTCAAACATCTAACCATTTTGGATTAAAAAAAAAAACTATTCAGAATTTATCCAATCATATCACATACTACATCTTATTTTATATCTCCAATAAAGTATACTATACTACATAGTAAATAAAATATATAATAAAATATATACTCCCACATTTGCACGACTATAACAATCAAAATACCAATCCCATTACTTAAGTATGACTGCCCTCCACTTACTTTGAAATACCTTCGTCAAAACTCAAGTAAAAACCTCGAAAGCTTATATTATAAGCCACACGTAACAATAGGCTCACATTCAAAATTAATTGAACGCAATCTTCAGGGGATCCACAGTCTATAAACAGGTAGAAAAAAACCTAATGGAAGGAAAGAGGAACCCACCACGCACCCTCGGATTGACCACCCCAAGTATTGCAATAGAAAAAGGTTGACAATACCGAACTTCTCTAAAAGGATAAGGGATATAGGAATGGTATGGGTTCCAAGAAGATACCTGACTTGCAGTATCCCGCTGTATGCGCCGACTATTCTTCGACACGTGTTTCGCCTCTGCACGAGGCATCCTCAGGTTCGATGGGCAACAACTGAGCGCTTTCCTACCGTGTGTATGTCTTATAAACGATTGTACTTTCTAATTCCCTCCGTTACTCGACTGATGTGAGTCATTATGACGGTATGCGAATATATTCAGTAATGGGGACCCGTTAAAGTTGGTTTGATCGTTCAGTAATGTATGCTTGTCCTGCTTTAAAATCTCTAATTGTTCCAATACGCACATTCTAAAACCCTTTTGACAAATGTGTATGACGTCAAATGAATGTCCGCTATTCAAAGTATGACGCGTTATAAGTAGATGTTCGGCAAAATGAGACTTTTCCGGCTGGTTGTTTCTAAACGCCGCTAAATGTTCTTTATTCTCAGCTCAAAACTTCGACCCGTCTGTCCTATGTACTTATTTTGGCATTGGTCGCATGTTAAGCAGTAAATACCGGACTTTTGGGGTGGTCAATCCGAGGGTGCGTGGTGGGTTCCTCTTTCCTTCCATTAGGTTGCAATGGAGTTCCGCCAAGTAACGCCTGATTCAATCAATTATTATAGGTAGAAATAAATTCACCCGATTGCAAACAATTCTTCTTTAATAGACCAGAGAGCCGACAACGTTATCGCGAAAATTTAATTTACCGAACGGCGGCGAGACAATCTAATAAACAACAATGTCATTCATGCAGTCGAATGAATCATCATCAGCCCTGCATATAAACTGTCCCACTGCTGGGCACGGGCCTCTTCTCACTGTGAGAAAGTTAAAGCTATAGTCCACCACGCTGGCCGAGTGCGGGTTGGTAGACTTCACATGTCTTTCGAAAACATCATGGAGAACTCTCAGACATGCAGGTTTCCTCACGATGTTTTCCTTCACCGTTTAGCAAGCGATAATTAATAATTTAATACGCACATAACTCCTAAAAGTCATCAGTGCGCGCCGTGGATTCAAAGCCGACCCTCTGCGTAGCAGTCTGTCGGTCTCTCCACTAGGCTATCGCTGCTATCGTCGAATGAATATGTTTTTCTTATTGTTTTCAGCATAAATACGTTGGCTTGATGAAGAGAGTATTCTAATAAAAACTATCACCATCGTTATCCCAATTGTATCTTAGACTTTTACCTGTGAACAGAGGACGATATCTGGACTATCATAGTGATATGACATGTTTTTTTATATAGACTCACGCCTGTATCCCCGAAGGGGCAAGCAGAGGTGGAATATTACACCCACATTTCGCCACGAATTTCTAGGTCCCACGTAATAGGGGGCGAGCCTATTGCCGTTACCGGGCACATCACCAGACTCCGTGCTGCTACTAAGAATTCGGAAAAACCCAGTAACACTTTTGCCCAACCCGGGAATCGAACCCGAGACCACCGATCAGCAGTCACATACGCTATCCACTAGACCACGGAGGCAGTATATGATATATAAGTTAATAAAAGCACTTCCTCTCTGTAAATACTTTTACTAAGCTAACGTCTCCACTTAACTTACTCTTATATCCATTATTGTTATCTTAATATATAAAATCCTTGCGTTACTGACTGACTGACAGACACGCTACAGCCGAAACTATTGGGCGTAGGAAGCTGAAATTTGGCATGTATGTTCCTTGGGGACCGTAGGGGTGCACTAAGAAGGGATTTCCCGAAATTCCCACGGGATCGGCCAAAACGGGTAAATTTAATAAAAATGCAGGCGTAGCTGCTGGCGTCCTCTAGTCTTATTATAATTTTTATGAGATATGAAGCATACAAGCAATTGGATCGCTATATGTCTGGATCTCCGCCCACTGATGCCCGCGACATCAGAGGAGATACAATTACTGTGTGACCAACCAGGATCGGAAAATGAATAGAGGAAGCAGCGGGATGAGGGGGAAGAAAATGGGAATAAGACCGCCGGCACACTCACCCACCGAACGAAACATAACTTTTTTACTTCAAGTCGAAATTCTGTGAGAGAGCTTTGCCTGTCAAGCCGATCCATTCATGCTTAAATCAGCATAGCTCTACTACCTCTCTTAATTCTATTTCATAAGACCATGCACCATCGCTTTTTATCACATAAACAACCACCGTTACTATGTAATATAATTATTCACCTTAATCTAAATTGGGAATTGACTGCACCACGCACAAATTATGATCAAATCTAATTTGAAAGCATTTTACCACCCTCCATCAGTATTCGACGCATTATTTTACATATTCCACCTCCTCATGTAAATATGTATGTAAGTCAGGGGACCTTACAAATATATGCAATAAAAATCAATTAGGTTTTCAGAATTTAATTTCGTGTTGGTTTCACCGATTAGATTTTCGTATGCCCCTCTAAGTGAAAAAAGAGTGTCAAATTTGCATGCGAAAAAGAATTTTCGGGAATAAATTATCATTTGTGCTTCCGATGAAATTGAATAACATGTCTGACGAAAATGTTTTGAAATATATTTACATCTCAATGCAATTGAACGCAGAGATATTATTAGATCTTCGAGATTTTTTTGGGTAATGTGGATAGAACCACATGAAAAAGGCCTTCTTTTAGCTTTGGAAGTGTCCAGTGCGAAGGAGTTTATAATTATATTTGTATATAATTTACAGTAATATTAGCAGCCCCCTAAGCAGGCTAGACTTACCGTTTGTAATAGATCGATAAGGTTAGCAATGCTAGCTCAGGTCACCACTTGGATGGTTGGCCACTAGTATCATTTACATGAGAGCGCTAGTGTGCTTTGGGTGGCACTGAAAGCTGTCGGTCCCGGTTCTTATCCTACGACAAGAACCGTTAGGCTAAAGCGTTTGGGTGGTCTGAAAACTCTGACACCTGAGTTGAAAAATTGGGCAAGTGCGAGTCGGACTCGCGCACGAAGGCTTCCGTACCATCATCTATAAAAAAAACACGTTCGTTGTATGTATACTTAAATACTTTTTAAGTTTCTACCTGTTTATAAAAATCGAGTAACAAATTACTTAAAAATTACGTTTGTTGTAAGGGAGCTCGCCTTTATTATTTACTTCTTTTTATTTAATTATTTATTTTGGAAGGTAATAAAGTAAAGTTCCCCGCAACACAGGATTTAGTCCTAATGCGGGAGTTGTCTTTAAAAAAAAAATATAAACAACTACATATTCTGTGAAAATTTAAAGCGTCTACCTGTTACAGTTAGTACATTTGAGCAAAAAATACGAAAAAAACACGTTATGTGAAAAACACCCTTAATTTTTTTTTAAAAAGTAAGAGCGGACATCTCATGCCGAACCATTCCATAAGCATAAATATTAGTACTAACGTTGGTTGCATTATCAAATATCGTACAATTAGGATCCTATTGATCCTCTGTAGCGGGGTACTATTGTGAATCAAACATAGTATTGCCTCGCGTGGGAATCAAGCGCACAGTACCTTGAAACAGTGTTAAACGGCGAGGCAGCGTCAAAGATTGCTCAATTTGTACATGTATGTTATTCTTTACATACACATACATACATAGTCTCACGCCTATATCCCCGAAGAGGTAGGCAGAGGTATATCGCTACACCCACTTTTCGCCAGATTTATTTTAGTCCCAGGTAATAAAGGGCGAGCCTATTGCCGTACCGGGCACATTACTAGACTCCATGCAAATTTCGTTCCAATTTTGAAATTATCCGAACGATAAAGTCTGTCTGGAGATGGTAAAACTAGTTCAAAATCAGGCTAATCAACGTCCTCATAAAAGTTTAAAATTACACGCAGGGCGGACGGACTACAGAGTTCTTAACCAAGATGGAGGCATAAGAGCTAAAGGACATTATACCACAACTTATAATCATGTCACGAATACGGTATTAATATTAGTTATATTAATGAAGTCTGCGTAAGTAATAGTTAGTGTTTAGTAATGCCTAGTGCGTTAGGAGTGTCACAAAAGCTGACACTAGACTGAAACGTGAATTGAACACATTTTGTTTGTTTATATCGTCTCTCAATTTTGTAGGTTGTATTCTTTTATAAGATGTAAAAAAGTAGAAAATATGGAGTATTCTACCATGTTTTTTTTTTATAGACTTGCGCCTGTTTTCCCGAAGGGATAGGTAGAGGTGTAATATTACACCCACATTTCGCCATGAGTTTTAGATCCCACGTAATAGAGGGCGAGCCTATTGCCGTTACTGGGCACATCACCAGACTCCGTGCTGCTATTAAGAATTTCCTAACGGAAAAACCCAATAACACTTTGCCCGACCCGGGAATCGAACCCGAGACCTTCCGATCCCACGCAAACATTTATGCCGCGAGACCAACGAGGCAGTCGGTGTTATTCTTTAAGAATTTCGAAAGTGTCTTTTAAGACAAAGTCACGGTATACAGTAACCACGGTTGGTGTAAACCATGTATAACATCGGGACAGATAGCACGTATTTCACTTTGTTACACATTACATTCATAAACAGCCTTCGGGGTCCAGTGGACAGCGTATGCGTCTCCTAGTCACAGGTTCCGGGTTCGAATCCCGCGTCAGGCGAAAGTGTTACTGATATTTCTATATTCTCGGTAGCAACACGGAGTCTGGCAAATTGATAGGTTCACGTAGGACGTGAAATGTGGGTCTAATATTACATCTCTGCCTACCTCTACGGGGATAAATAAGGTGTGAGGCAAAAAAGAATTCAGTGTTTAAATTCTCATTATTGCTCCCAACACGCTAGCTTATTTATTCAGCATTATGTATCACATAAGGGCTATACATATATATCATTAAGTAGTTATTTGAGGATGCTATGCGCCACAACAATGGGCCGTTAGGGCGAAGGCTTACTTAATTAAGCTTAGTACACACGTGCTAACCAAATGGTCATTAACGTCAGTTAAAACTGAATATTTGATGGACCGACCATGGTTATTATTCATGAGCCTTTTAAAGTCTAAGCTTAGTTTGTAACTACCTTGAAATAACATTAAACTATTAAGTATTACTATAAAGCTTTGGATAGACTTTGTGTATTTAAAAGCAGCTAATTGAAGTAAGGTTAAAAATGCAGAGTCAAGGTGATCAATGACTACATATCATATCGTATCAATGAATACAGCATTACATAGAAGCGCGGTTCTTAAGGATTTCGGGTGCCGATTCCAAGTGGAGACTGTCTCCAGTTTAGTTCGTAGTTGGCGCTGTTGGCGGCGCTGGAGTCGTTCTCCGTCTCTCTTGTTCTCGTAGTTAAGATACACAGGAGGAACATTCGTCTCTGTTGCTTTCGTAGAGACAGCTGCCACAGCGCGACTGCCATGCCGCCAAGCGGCAATTGGGGTCACTGAAAGTGTTTAGAGTTTGGGCTAAGATTGGGTAAGTTTTACAGAGATCAGTGGAAGCGATAAATTCATCCAGTCTCAGCCCAAGGCAAAGGTTTAAACATATATTACTGTGATTGCACAGCGATGAATTATAATCCTAATTACAACTAATATTAATAAAATGTCTTACCAAATCTTACTGATGCTCCTGATGATACTCTTGAGTGGACCTATAAGATTAACTCATAATTTTGGCCAAAATAACAAGCAAATCGAATAAATACCACAGGGTCCAATTCAGCGAAGTCCTACTCCTCGGGCACCAAACAGGAATTCACACATGTGTTTTACAATGTTCCTTATAAGGTTACTTATAATTCCTTATCACTTCGCGAGCTACTAGGACGAGCTTTCCAAAAGGCGAACAATTTATTTCAATTACAAAACCACGCGAGAGAAACAAAACCGCGGGTATTCATTTACTTTTGTCAATCGCTCACAACCTCGTCGGACAACTTCATATAGCGACGGTTGCGAGGTCGTTAATTACTATAATTAACTCAAAAACTCAAGATTACAAAAAGCTGCCTGATTACAAGATACGGCGTGGTCAAGACAACTTTTATACCGGGAACCGGACGAAGCACCAAAAAAGAGTGAATAACAGTTCAGTGTGACCATAGTCAAAATTTACAATAGACTAAACTAAACGTTACTAAATCGATATAATCGACTTGACTTATCATAAAAACTATTTCTATTTCAAACATCCACCCGCCCCGGACCGGCCTACCGGTCCGTTAATCAGTTGGTAGACGTGACAACGTTGCAACCGCTCTCCTCAGAATCTAACCGTCCACCAAGACCTCAGCAAATCGGGGAACTCCATCAGCCCCAGTTACCAAACGAAGAATGCGCCCCCTGCGCCATCTAAGTGGCGGAAGGTTAGCATCCTTGATCAACACGAGGTCATCAATCTTGGGTGGATCGGTCTTGTCGGTCCACTTAACGCGTTGCTGGTGTATGTGCAAATATTCCAATTTCCAGCGTTTCCAAAAGCTCTGAGTAATCTGGCGTACCAATTCAAAACGCGAGAGACGACCAGGTCTCGTATCGATATAGGGGTACTCAGGCAAGGCGACAAGTGGGTGACCAATCAAAAAATGGCCCGGCGTAAGGGCCTCCAAATTATTTGGATCTGAGGAGATCGGGCACAATGGCCGAGAGTTTAAAACGGCCTCAATCTTACAAAACACAGTTGCGAGTTCCTCAAAGGTAAGGACAGATTCACCGATTGTTCTGCGCAAGTGTGTTTTGGCCAATTTTACAGCGGCCTCAAAAATACCACCCCATTGTGGACAATTTGGTGGGGAAAACAACCAATTTATCCCACGTCGGGCAAGCCTATTGCCTATATCAGCCTTGTTGATTTCAAGTAAATTAACAACATCATTCAAATAATTATAAGTGCCCTTGAAATGAATGCCGCAATCAGAACGGATCAAGGAGGGCAGCCCTCTGCGGGATACAAATCTGTCAAATGTGGCTACAAACGCCTCGGTCGTAAGCGAGGAGACCAGTTCCAAGTGTACGGCCTTTGTGGAGAGACAAACAAAAACACACAAGTAGGCCTTATCAGTCTTGCTGTTTCGAAGTGTCGACGTTTTCACCAAAAAGGGACCTGCGAAGTCCGTGCCAACACCGTCAAACGTCCTGCTCTCAGTTACGCGATCTGCCGGTAAGTCTTCCATCAAAGGCTGCATGGTAGAAGCCTTAAGCTTATAGCAAGGCATGCAGCGAAATACTACACTCCGAATAATTCTTCGGGCAGACAAAATCCAAAACTCGCGTTGCAAAATGGCCAAGAGCGCATTACAAGCAGCATGCGAATTTTTAAGGTGACGGTCAGTTACCAACAAGCGTACCAAGTGACCGTCTTTGGGCAACAAAAGGGGGTGACGTGCCCCGTAAGGGAGGTTGGCGTTCTTGAGACGCCCTCCAACGTGCAAGAGACCCGTATCGTCCAAAAAAGGGTTCAATTTAGATACAGCTCCCGATAATTTCAATTTTCCTGACTTAAGGATAGCAATCTCCTTTTCAAAATGCGCCAATTGCACAGAACGAATCCAAAAGTTAAGGGGCCTCCTGTCGTTCCTGTGGTGAGAGAAACGATGTCAGTCGTTTCTGTTGTGGGTGCCTAAAGTAAAAAATAAAACGCTATATCCAAGCAGTAACACTTAACAACTTGTCAAGGGAGCTGTAACGATTCAACGAAAATCGGGGTCGAAGGCGCATTCTACCTTCTCAAGAGCGAGTGTTCGTAGACCCGGCAAATTACAAGTATTCTAAACTGGCATTCGAGGCCAATCAATTTCTGGTCGTATCAACCATTCTGGACCCCACCACAGCGAATGACATATCAAACTAGGCGTCAAGCATCCGCGCGAGGCACAATCAGCGGGGTTGAGCTCACCTGGCTCCAAATAAGCTTGACTTCAGATTTTTTGATTTGGGAGACGCGATTAGCGACAAATACCTCCAAAGTGTGGACAGAAGCCTTCAACCAACAGAGAACAATTTGGCTGTCTGTCCAGGCGTAGGTCCCATTAATACAAATGCTTTTACGCAAAGTACTAGACACGTGGTTCAATAAGCGTACATGTAGTGCTGCTCCCGAGAGCTCCAATTTCGGAATGGTCAAAGATGTCCGAAGGGGTGCAACCTTGCTCTTCGCCATGATCAGGGAAACTCTCACCTGACCTGAGACACTGACTGTGCGCAAGTACACCACGGCCGCGTGACCACGTTTCGAGGCGTCACAAAACCCGTGAAGGGAGGCCTTGTACTTCCCGGGAGGAAGGATGGGACGAGGCAAGGAGATCTCGTTGACGGCAGGAAGTGAGGATACAAAAGAGGTCCATTTCTCAACAGGAGTGCCGTGTGGAGGTTCGTCCCAGGTCAATCCTGCTGTCCAAAGCTTCTGCAAGAAGCATTTTGCCCAAAATATGACAGGACAAATCCAACCGTTTGGATTAAAGGTTCTGGCGACAGTAGACAACACGAGACGTTTAGTCCAAGAACAAGGCAATTTCAAGTCTACGTTTTACGTAAAGATGTCTTGGACTGGTCTGTACTGAACGCCAAGAACAGCCATCATGGCGGGGTTGTCAACAATCTCAAATAGATGTGAATCTTGCTGATGATCCTCTGGCAAGCCTTCCAAAAGCGCTGGTGAGTTGGAAATCCATTTGCGCAACTCACAACCAGCGGAGGCCAAAATACCTATCAATTCGTCACGCAGGAGGATCGCCTCGTGCGCTGTGGAGGCGCCAGAACAAATGTCATCGACGTAAATATCGTCCTGCAAGATGGCGGAGGCTCGTGGGAAACGTAAGCCTTCGGGGTCTGCGAGCTCCCAAAGAGAAAGTATTGCCAAGTAGGGGCTCGACCTTAACCCGTACGTATTAGTATTGAGCTCGTAGACGACCATGGGATCGCGAGGATTCTCTCTCCAAAGGATCAGCTGGAAGCGACGGTCATCAGGGTGGATAATCGTCTGCCTGAACATTATTTTTATGTCGGCCACAAAGACAATCTGATGTCGTCTGAAGCTGGTGATGACGTCACAAAGGTCCTTGACCAATTTGGGACCAGAATGCAAGCACTGGTTCAAGGAAAGTAATGCTCCACCGAACGCCAATCCAAATTTGACACAGACATGTGTCCCAATTGTTCATATTCTCTCATGAACTCAATGTAGGTACTTCTGTCTGAGCTCCGGATCACGACCCATGCGACGCTCCATAGCCAACAATCTCTTTTCGGTTAAAGGTCGTGACTCACCAAGCGGAGGCCGAATAGACGGAAAAGGTAGCTTCGTAATAAGCCTACCAGAATGGAGTCGACCAGTGTTGTTCTGGAAGAACAGTTCGCACTCCTCATGTTCTGGATTCAAACGGGCAGCTTGAGGGGCTCTTCTACTTTCCAAAACCTCTGAACCGCATCAGAGAGAACAGAGCCTACAGCCAACAAATTATCAAGTTCAGGTGGAGGGGGGTCCCTAGGTACAGGTCCCATCAAAGCAAATCCAAATATGGTCGGGATGGCAGTCAAACAATTTGGCACCAAGACCCGTTTCCCACCAATCAAAATTCCACCGAGGACATCAGAGCCAATCAACACATCGATTTGTCCCGGTGTGTCAAATTTGGGGTCTGCCAGATCCAATCCCGATGTCAAATTCACCACAGCAGCAGGTAGCTGTTTCTGTGGATGCATACCCAAAATATTCTTCAGCACAATAGCCGAGGTTTTAATCCTCGGGTGTGAAGATTCAACAGTGCCAAACAAAACCTTAACTTGCCCTTCAACATTAGAGGCTACGTCACCTATGCCCCGTATACAATTGGGAAAAGAGCCCATATTTATTTTAACCTGCTCTACCAAATAAGTGGAAACAATGCAACCTTGTGAACCTGTGTCCAATATAGCACGGACAACAACAGAGGTCCCCGGGGGTCCCCAGACCCTAACAGCAACCGTTGGTAGGATAACGGTGTCAATGGGGGAGGTTGGCGTTATAGGGCAGGGGTCAATGACCTATTGTTGCCTGGGCGGCGACCGTTGGCCAGGACCAGTGAAATCAAAATGGGGGTACGGCTTGAAGTCCTCAAAAGCGCGATGACTCGATCCGCGCGCCATCTGTGGGGGGTCATAATGACGCACCCGCCCAAAACGAGGTGGGCGCGAGTCAAGGAGGGGACGCTCCGCCAAAGGAGGGGAATACCTGGGACAGCAGTCATGGTGCTGGTGACGTTGAGCAGTCGCACATTCTGGTGCGCGAGAGAGAGGAGGCGTGCGCACGCTACGATTTTCCAAGCGGGGTGAGCGGCGATCAATTGAGCGAGGTCACTCTCGGCTACGCACCGGTGATCCTCGGCTGCCACCTTCAAAACACCCGCTCGTGCGCGGCGTCGGCTGCTTGGACAAGTGGCCTACCTCTCTGGCATTCATGCAGAGAATGTCCAAATGCTATCCTCCACAGTGAGGACAGGGGCGAGAGTTTGGGCAGTCTCGCTGGTAGTGGGACCCCAAGCAAGAGAAGCAAAGTTGGCGGGCATTCGCGATGCGCCTACGAGAGGCGACATGAAGGTCCAAGAATGCCCTACAACTGGCCGTTCTGTGCCCCGTGACCTTGCAGTAAGAGAACTCCGCTGGGCTCTGCGTGACTGCAAAGCGAGGAGGACGCCGTTCAACATTGGCTAGGGTGTGAACGCAAGCCTGCTCCTTGACCTTGGGCGGCTGCGTCTTAGCCGGCGTGTCACCACCGGAGTTATCCAAGACCCGGCACTCATCCTCGAGGAACCTCTCCAGGTCAGCAAGGGGGGCAGATGGGTTGCACTATCCCCACCAAAGCGCTGCTCAAAACGCGACCTCAGGTCGGCAGGCAGCTTCTTAAGTGCAATGTGCACCAATAGATAGGACCATTGGTCCACGGGCAGGTCCAAGCACTTAAGTGCGTTGATTGCCACCAAAAGCGGGTTCAAAAGTTGGGTGCGCAACCCAAAGACCCGGGTGAGTTTGGGCAAACTCAAAATCTGTTCAATATGCGTGTCGGCGAGGCCACGCTTGTTATGGTACTTCCGGGTAATCAAGTCCCGAGCCGTCTGGTACGCCTCGTCAGACACGGGCAGATGCTGGATGAGGTCTTTGGCCTCTCCATCCAGAACCGACATCAAATATGCCAATTTTTGTGCCGGCCGAAGGTCAGCCCTGTCATTGACCAGGCTATCAAACAAATTAACGAAGCCCAGGTAGCTTCCTAGGCAGCCATCAAAATGGGGGAGGTCTAAGGTAGGAAGCCTACTCACCAGCCCCGGTGCTGACCTAGGAAGCTCCTGCTTCCTGCCGGGTTGCCCTTCCCTATCGTCAACTAGTTGTCTCGCACTATTGGAGACAGCATCATACAGGTCTAAGACCTGGGCATAATCTTCGCTGACCTTATTTCGCTGGTCAGCGGTGAAATCATTAACTGACACTTCGAGACAACAAGCATTGAAAATGCGAAATTGCTGTTCCACACTTGCCAGGCGATCATCAATCCGCTCATACCTTTGTAGTAAGGCCTGCTGGCGATCAGGCCGGTTCACCAAGGCACTGGCCGAGGCAAACCAGCGCAAATCTGATGCAATAGCACCAGCAGCCGCACGCAAGTCCTTGATAGCTGACATAATCAAATTTCAAAAGAGCCCGGACAAGCGTTAAATAATATTAACAATCAAAACTTAATATTTGTTAATTCTTTGAAACCAACAAAGTATTAGCCTGTTTACTACTGGTACAAGCAAGTGACAGGTATTTACTGCCCAACAAAATTAATAACAAGCTCAAAATCTGCTTGTTTCTATATATTGACATAGGGACAAAGTTATCAAAAGGTTTATAACTTACACCAATTAAAAGTTGAACTTTAAATCAATTAGTTAACAATTTGCAATAGACAGACTAACTGTGTTATATATTACACTGTAGACACCAGGTTGTGTTACCTAACAATATTAGCAATTTATTATAACAAAGTTTATCAATGTTTATCAAAAGTTTGGTTGTTATAATGTTTCAAACCCAATATATGCAATAAACTAAATTTACTAAAATTATTGATACATACAGCTGTTATGTATCCAAACAAACTGACTTATTAATGCTAACAACAACAAATTATTGCTAGATTTCAACAATACAAGTCAAACAATTACTGATTGAGGTTATGTATGACAATGTGTTTCAAATTATCTAGGTCAACTTATATAAATAAATATTATGTATTTTAGGCAAAAACTGACCTGACAAACACTACAATACTGACTACAAGGTGAAAATATACAAGCTTATACCAATCTGAGGTTTGTACTCAGCAATGCAACAGCGGTAACATTTCAACTACAGGTCTGAACCAAAGAGTATTTCTAGAGTTTGGGCTAAGATTGGGTAAGTTTTACAGAGATCAGTGGAAGCGATTAATTCATCCAGTCTCAGCCCAAGGCAAAGGCTTAAGAGCGTATACGCCTCGAGAGGCGGCTCGAGTTTAGGTTTTTATAGTACCGCGGGCGCCCGCACACCGCGCATGCGAGACCCGGCGCACTATGACGGTATCGCGTGGAATAATAATCTTGATCCTTCTTGCCATACATGAACAGTATTCGTTTATGTAATACGTCGATTATGATATGAAAGTATTCAAATTAATTATTTTCAATGCACATGCATTTAAAGGTATCAAATAACGATAGATATTACATATTTGTTTAGTAGGATGATGTTCCTCAGGATAACAACGACTATTTATAATAATTTGGCGCAGTTTTATTATATGATAGAAATAATTTATAATTGTCATCTACATAATTGTTACATTTCAAATATACATCTATTTTGTTATTAATGCATGAAAACCCACGAATGACACTAAATACAAAACCAAAAGAGTCGGGTAAAAGAAAATACTTAATTAATTAAAAGAAAGAAAAAAATATACAATATGTTGATTTGTATTTACAAAATATTGTAATTATACAATACATATTCACCTAAAATTATTTCACACAGTGTGCGATGATATAAATCCCTCTTTTTATAAAATTTTACATAGATAAGGCCAATTCTCGTATTTTATATGACATTGAAATTATATTTTGAACGAAATGAGATTAGATTTTAAATTGACTCAGAATTGGTATTCTTCTAATTTAAATGTCATTATCATCTAGAGTCCGTGTCACGAGAACATAGATATTTTGTAAACAAAGAATTTTTACTAAGTGACTTAGCGATAGTTCTGTCAAAAACAAATAATTTCAAATCAATGAGCGCAACGGTATAGGTCGGGTTCACGAAAGATGACCACTGCGCAGAAATCATTTTTTATGTCTCCGTGGAGGTGCGGGGTGAGGCGCGGGTGGAATGCCAATGGTGTGGCTCCGTTCTTGACGCATTCCCTAAATGCGTCAAGAATGGAGCCACGCCATTGGTGCAAGAATGTACATATGCGCGACGGCCGCCATTTCTGGGGCCCAATTCTGCTAATTATATTTGTTCAAAATGCAGTTTCGATATGATGTCAGTGTCATATTTACGTCATAATGGTATTCTCCTAAATTAAGAGACATTGAAATGATATTGCGAATATATTGAGAGTTGAACAATACATAAACGATATTCTGCTAAATATATTTTTGTACAAAGACAAACGTCAAACTGTAAATACACATATTCAAAACACCCATATTTTAAATGTTCGAATCAAATCGTACGTAACATTATTGATTATGTATCAAAAAATCTCTCACAATCCAACGAATAAATTCATTTACTAAAATGGTACTGGTTAGTATTATAGACTGCCATTGCCATATTGCACTGCTAGGTAGTATCATCTGTATATATAAAATTCATTCACAATTCCCTGACTAACAGCAATGCACAGCCGAATCTACTGGGCACAAGATGCTAAAAATTGGCATGTACGTTCCTCGAGGACCGTATGCTGCACCCTTACGGTCTCTGACCACATGAGTAGATAAACGGAACAGAGACACAGCTTCATACAACAGCGCGAATCGGTTGCACTACTATGAGCACGCGGCGCATGTGTGCGTGACCACTGGCCGCTTGTCGTATACGCGGCGAGAGTGGAAAGAACCGGTTTACGTAGGCAAGTCGTAATAACCCTAAGATTGTAGTTGACAATCTTAGGGTTATTACGACGCACGTTGTTTGTTTTGTACGTTGCAAGTTTTAATATTTTAATGTAAAAAAGTGGTGTTTTATTATTAATAATGGTTGTTTATTGTTCATATTGTTGTTAATAATACTAGATGAAATAATTAAATCATTATAAAGATTTTAACAATGGTAACGTACAATTGGGTTTTTTAATTAGGTATAACTCCTGATAATTTTGTCGCATTTGTTGAATTGCTCGAGCAAAAGTTTCGCGAATATTTCGATCTTGAAATAAATATTGTCAATGTTGGCAACGAAATACTTAACAACTCATTAGTTGTGAAATTGTGTAAAATCAATTAATGTTTACAAAACCAATGACTATCAGAAAGTGATTAGCCATCGATAGGGATTACAAAAAACAGGTGCATGCGATTTTCGACTTGCGTGCATATTACATAAAAAAAACAAATCATAGGCAACGCTGTAACATCAAATTACCAGCAATAAAGTTAATTATTTCATTAATGGCAATACCTACTCATGTCAGGACATTTGACATTAAATTGAATATATCGAAATTAGAATAGAATGACATTGTGTAGCAGAATACCGATTTTGAGTCAATTCAAAATATAATCTCATTCCATTCAAAATATGATGTCGATGTCATCTAAAATAGCAGAATTGGGCCCCTGGTCAACTATCGTGAACCGACCTATACATAGATACGTGTCATTGGAAACTAATATGTCAATGGATCGGGTTTTTATCGATATTATGCGCTGTCAAACGGATCTTTTAATGTTTTGAGGTACTGACGCCTAGAGTGTCAATATTTGGCGTTAGTTCATTGAAATGATACATTCTTGGGCTTAACATCTTTTTATCAGAGGATACAATTAATTTTTTAGTTATCAGGAAAGGGTTGGTGTTAAGTTAAATACAAGTTTATAGGATTGCAACGCTCTTCTCGCTGCCGGCATCTCGAAAAAGCGCGTGCAGAATATCAGATGGCAGAAAATTATTTATACCTAAAAAAGAAATTGCGTTTTCAGACTACCGTAACGTTTAATGGTTTTTGTTTAAGTTCATTCTGACGACACATTCTTCATTCACAGACAACGTAAAATCTCTATGCCTAGAAATGTTTATGCAATGTATTAGCTAGTTATCTGTTATATTATTCATTGTTGGTCAATAATTTAATATTTTAGAATAGATATGCTACTTTGAGCAATATTATTTATTGCGTAGTGATTTTTTTAAAATCGTGTCAATAATAAAGTAACATGTATGTACCTACTCTATAATTAATATACATGGTACTCTATTTTTCATTAATTTACAGATTATTACGTGTAAAACAACAAAAAAATCGGCCAATTTATGAACATTCAACCACTAAAACACAACATCAAATATTTTTATTTCAGTAAAATTTAACAATATAAATTTAAAAACATAGTGGCATAATTAGGCATTGGAAAAAAAGACTGTTCAAAAGCATAAAATCTAAAACGCCACTGTTCGAAAAAAGGTTGTGAAGCTCTGAATGTTTGTTTACAAAAAGTCTATCTTCTCGTGGCACCAACTATAATTTGACTTCTATTGTTCTCACTGACGTTGACACATTGTTTAATTAACAAAAGGCAGCGATAGCCTACTGGAGATACCAACGGACTGCTATGCAGAAGGTATCGGGTTCGAATCCACGGTATGCTAGAACGATGATGATGACATTGTTCAATTAACGATCTAGACACGATAACATTCCAATATCAGTTTATTTAGGAGAATACTATTTGTGACATGAGTATGACACTGACATTAGATCGAAACTGCATTTTGAACAAATATAGTTAGAAGAATTGAGTCAAAATAAACTGTTAACTGGTGCAGAATAAGACTGCACAGTAGGTAGGTGGGCTTGTGTGTGTTAGGTACCTGCAATCCGAGCTCGTGGGGATCAGCTGAGCTGCGGCGGTTTGTAAGATAATATTCGATTCAAGTGTGCTTTTAATTGCATTGCATAGTACGTTTTAGGTAAATACCTATTACATTGGTATCATGCTAACGACGGCGCGTCCTAGCTTAAAAATAACCATAATTTTGCCCCCATTAAGAACCTCATACATGGGATCTGTAAATTCATCGGTCGGTCACCCATCCATACTATGACCGTGATGTCAATTACTTTACCTTAACTTATGTAGTTTGTACGAAAATAAACCTGCGATAAAGGCTTTGCAAGCCAATCCCATGGTCACCCATCAAAGATCAAATGCGTCTAACTACTGTACCTGTTTATACTGTATATTGCCACTTGATTTTTGCAGCAAGGTATTATATCTAACGGTCCGTTTCTGTCAGTCTCGCCCAGCCCCTAGTTGACCGCGCTACTATACTAACCAGTAACCACTAGACTCCAGATGTCTCGACTAACACACTAGTTTAATACGTAATACATAAATAAAGTTAAGTACATCAACTTTTCATATTTATAAAAAAAAAATACGTTGAGAAAAAAATAAGGATCAAGAAGCTTTAGCCGCGCTATAAACGTTTTGGAATGCAATATTTACGTAAAATGGCGGACGCGGACGCGAGCGACAGGTCCGTCCTCTGAGAGCGCTCAGCGCTGAATGGCGGACGTAGCATCGCGCTTCGAGTTTTATAGGTCTTTTTTAAAAAATCATATTAATTACAAACGAAAAGTTTAGATTCCAATTTTTTTATATGACTTAAAATGAATCTTAAGGTTTGTAAATATGTATATATCTTTTTAATAATCACAGTAGTTTTTTAGATATAAATGCAAATTTGCGGGCTTAAATTAAGCAAAATGCACTGTTTTGTTCGCCGATTTTCTTGAAAATTATGAATGAAAGTACAATTTTTTTTTAGGGACTCGTTTGTATAGCTTTTGCTCGTACAGTTTACATTTACAGAATTATAGAACGATAAGTTTTCATAGCACTAGCGACCATTAATGCTGGCCTAAACTACAGAAATTACGAAAATGACTTTTTTAAATTCATCCGTTTTAAAATATTTACTATAGTAACCCATATATTTTTCTCCAGCACTCTCTTAATAAAAAACTGAACTTTCATATTTTCTATATCTTTTCCATTAATTGTCATTTATCCGTAACGTAATAGAACGCTAAAAACCCGCAAAATCGCCTCCGACGGATTAAACGCTCTTAAACATATACTACTGTGATTGCACAGCGATGAATTGTAATCCTAATTACAACTAATATTAATAAAATGTCTTACCAAATCTTACTGATGCTCCTGATGATGCTCTTGAGTGGACCTATAAGATTAACTCATAATTTTGGCCAAAATAACAAGCAAATCGAATAAATACCACAGTGTCCAGTTCGGCGTCCTTCATCAGCGAAGTCGTGTAGCACCAAGCATGTGCATCGGATTCACACACGTTTTACAATGTTCATAGGTTACTTATAGGTTTATATTTTCTCACTTCGCGAAGCTACTAGGACGAGCTTTCCAAAAGGCGAACAATTTATTTCAATTACAAAACCATGCTCTGCTATCACAATTTATGTTTAGAATTTGATTTAAGATTGGGTAAGTTTTACAGAGATCAGTGGAAGCGATTAATTCATCCAGTCTCAGCCCAAGGCAAAGGTTCAAACATATATTACTGTGATTGCACAGCGATGAATTATAATCCTAATTACAACTAATATTAATAAAATGTCTTACCAAATCTTACTGATGCTCCTGATGATGCTCTTGAGTGGACCTATAAGATTAACTCATAATTTTGGCCAAAATAACAAGCAAATCGAATAAATACCACAAGGTCCAATTCGGCGAAGTCCTACTCCTCGGGCACCAAACAGGAATTCACACATGTGTTTTACAATGTTCTTTATAAGGTTACTTATAATTCCTTATCACTTCGCGAGCTACTAGGACGAGCTTTCCAAAAGGCGAACAATTTATTTCAATTACAAAACCACGCGAGAGAAACAAAACCGCGGGTATTCATTTACTTTTGTCAATCGCTCACAACCTCGTCGGACAACTTCATATAGCGACGGTTGCGAGGTTGTTAATTACTATAATTAACTCAAAAACTCAAGATTACAAAAAACTGCCTGATTACAAGATACGGCGTGGTCAAGACAACTTTTATACCGGGAACCGGACGAAGCACCAAAGAAGAGTGAATGACAGTTCAGTGTGACCATAGTCAAAATTTACAATAGACTAAACTAAACGTTACTAAATCGATATAATCGACTTGACTTATCATAAAAACTATTTCTATTTCAAACAGAAAGTTTGTCTTGAGAGCGCCCATAGAAATTGCGCCTCTATGTAAATATCGGAGCCCTTTGCTTCCGCTAATGCTAACCAGTGGTGAATGTAGTAAGTAACTACATGATACTAGTAGTAACAGTTAATGAATCATTTAACTACTGAATAATCACAAACATGTGTACATCGGTAAACATAATGCCATATGGCATTCTCTACTTGTCAACCTTAAGGTGGTGCAGAGATGAAAGTGGTAGGTGCATTTTACTATTAAATTGTAACTCCTGTAAAATAATATACCTACATAATTATATAATATGGATAAAATATATACAAGATATATAGTTCTACAAAAACATACTTATACATATTTATACATAAATATACTAACATATACATAAAAATACAGTATACTTACATAAATACTTATAATATTGGATGAGAGTGATATGCTGATTCCTTCAATCTCTCAAAGAGAAGCTCTCGAACTTCTCTCGAACCTATTATTGTTATTTAGACACAGTTTTATTGCTCTTTACTCCAGAGGACAGGCAGCCTAAGAAAACTAGACTATTTCTGTCTCACGATCATATAATCTCATCACTAGGTACATCAACTTACTACCGTATAAAAATACCGCACCATAATCAATTCAAGAAAATCGTAACAATATAAACCGATTACAGTTGATTGAATCAGGCGTTACTAGGCGGCACTCTATTGTAACCTAATGGAAGGAAAGAGGAAACTACCACGCACTCTCGGATTGACCACCCCTATTGCAATAGAAAAAGGTTGACAATACTGATCTTCTCTAAAAGGATAAGGGATATAGGAATGGTCTGGGTTCCAGGAAGATACCTGACTTGCAGTATCCCGCTGTATGCGCCGACTATTCTTCAACACGTGTTTCGCCTCTGCACGAGGCATCCTCAAGAGCGATGAGAAACGACTCGTTGCCCATCGCTCCTAGTGATTGGGGTGGTCAATCCGAGGGTGCGTGGTGGGTTCCTCTTTCCTTCCATTAGGTTAGGTATAAACCGATTACATATTTACATTACATTATCACCTCATTTCCTACATAAATATGAATATGAAAACCGGATTACTCAATTGCGAAACCCGAAAAAGACAAATGTCCATTGTTCCCCCATAATGACTATATCAACAGTGTTTACAAAGTAATTTACCAGGCATCAGGTGCATTGTATCGCAATCAATTAATGTTATTACCAGTCGAGACTGGGCAGTAGGTCATTTGCGTTATTTGCTAGCTTATTAAGCCTGGTTTACTGGAGGCAGATGGACTACGGTGTATTCAAAATGCTTTTGATATATAATATTGTAAGATGCTTCTAAATTTGCTGTTGGACTATCCGAATTTAATACACTTAAATTATGGTATGAGGAAGGTCTGTTATTAAATGGTGAAAAAGTTCCAAGTAACGCAGTTGGTATTTATGTAACGAAATAAGAGCCAGGCATGCTCGAAACTAAAGGAAAATTACTAAGTATATGGTACAAAAATAGAATAGAAACACTTTTAAAATATTACATCGTAAAACGAATTTTCTTAAAGTGCTTTTATATCAAACTCTGTTTTATATGGAAGGCATGGCAAGAGGTTCCTGAGTAGGTGTTTAGATAGTAAATGAGGAGCACAATTTAGAAACCCAACTAGCTTTACTTTATCATAATCAGCCCTGTAAATATACTGACCCACTGCTAAACACTGGTCTCTTCTTACTATGAGAAGGGTGTGGCCGTCCTTAACCTTAATCAGAATAATGCCGATAAAAAAGAAAAAATAATCAAAGCCATGCATGGGGTTTTTACATGATTCACATCGTAGTCTACTTCTCTATGCCGATTACTACGTACTTTAAGTAGTTAAAAGCTCTCTCAAAGTTTGAGGTCTCAATTACAGCGGGATGTATAACTAATGCACTTATTAACTGTACCTTTGAAATAAGGTCAGCAGCAGTTTAACTAAAATGGCAGTCAATTGGTATAGTGTCCGGATTAAATTGCTTGAAAGTTTAAGCATAGTGCAATTTCTACTAATGCATAAGGTTTTGCTCGAAAGCTTAACTGGAAATGTATCTATGCTTTTAGCAATAACACATCCGCACCACCTCTTTTAGTACGATTTTAATTGCTAACGGGTTTTACACGTAGCTGTGATCACTAAAGCCCAGCTCCAATAATTGATCTATCCATGTATTTGGCTACTGGAGATACATATTTAACATAATTTGTATGGAGCATATGTTAAATATGTACACAGGTGTTGAAACAAGCCGTAACAGACTGGTCGGTCTTTCGGTGACCACGATAACTCAGTTCCTTCTATCCGTTTTCTTATATTTCATTGCAAGCATTGCAAAATTGCTATATATCGCAAGCAATTTTCTAGATTGAATCCGAAAAAAAGAATCCAGGTATGGAATATATGACTCTGAGAACCATCAGTTTGTCAGTTACTTATAAAAACATACCTGCCACAACCTCCACTCAATCCGTGTACTACACATTTTAGAATAATGTATATATTTTATTCTATAACACCTACTTCCTACATAATGAAGTTTCAACAGTACATACTCATAGGTACATAAATAAAACATCCTCCAATGCCAATTATTCAATTACAACCAGACAACATCGCATACATGAACATACTTCTCTTATTACAAGCCTCTTTACTCACACTCAAAAGAAACATATTACGAGTAAAGCCATGCCAGCCAATATTGTGAAGACCTATTCAACTCGAGGTAGAAATCTTATAAAACTCAATCTAGTTAAAATCGGATCCCTTTTCCATCGCGGGATCTCTTCGGATCCACCGAATGATTTTCAATTCTAGATAAGAAGATTTGACTTGCATATCTATATATTTTTATTATTAATACGTGTTTTTGCTGCGGGTGTTAGAGTGGCGTCTCTGTTTTTGTCATAAGGGATGATAGGGCGGGCGGTACGTGCATACGTAATAAGTTTCGGTTTAATAAAATGCTGAAATATTGTAAGACAAAAGGGTGAGGTGAATTTTCTTGTTTATATGTAGCTAACCTAATATTGTTTATTAGTATACGGTAGATGATTGAAATAATTTTAATTTTATGATTGTAATTAAAAAAAAATATAAATATTACAAACATTTACAACCTCAATTTCAGTAGAATATAAAGTGAATTTTAAACCTGAATGAGAAAATGAGAATCATTAACTGTATATAAAAATAAAACATCTGTCTGTAAAATAATCGCGACATATTTTTTCAAGACTCCTAAACGAACGGATATCCATTAAGTTAGTTTCCGAAATATTTATAGCTTTTTCAAAATATACAAAATTAAAAAGATTCAGGAATTTAGAAATAGGATGCATATTTTATCCCTCTTTAGGAAAGCCATAAATTGTATGAGACGGAATTTTCCGTGGCGTTTACGTTTTATTTTCCCAACAAATTTTTACATACCCAAAATTAGTTGTACCTACCAATCTATGAAACAACTGGAGCCTAAATTAAACGGCTCATCAGAGTAAAATACGCTATCAATCCTACCGCGGTCTTGGGCCGGACTAAAGAGGTTAATGACGGAGGCACGGCCTTACAAAGTGACGTAATTTCTGAGCAAATTAAACGCATTACTTAAAGGTAGTGTTAGTTCACTATCAGAGGTGAATCAGCAACTTATCATCTGTAACACTTGTTTTTAGGTTCAGCCGAATCAAAATAAATGCTAAGCGGTTGGATATTTCTAAAAATATCCAGCCAGGATAGCCTAGTGGCAAGACTGACATACTGCTACCCAGAAGGACTAAGGTTCGAATCCATGACGTGCACCACTGACTTTTCGAAGTGCTTGGCTTTAAGCTTTTCATAATGAGAAGAGGGCCATTTCACTCTGGGACAGCATTTATAGGAACTACGACAAATACATTCTGGGACAGCATAATTGGATAAATAAAGTAAATTCATTAAAAAAACTTAACAAAAATAATGTGTTTACTTCCGTTACTGACGGACTGACATACAACGTACAGACAAAACTTTAGGGCGCAATCAGCTTAAATTTGGCATCTATGTTCCTTGGGCACCGTAGAATGAACTAAGACGGGACGTCCCGCAATTCTCATCGGGGAAAACGTCTACATTAAAACAAAATGTGCACCATATAATAAAATGGGCATCCAATAGTAATCAAACATAAGCAAAGCACTTAGGTACGCAAGGCAAAAAATTTGTGAAAATAAGAATGTTCCATAATAGCTTAACTAACATTTTCATTTGTAATCTGGTCATCTCTTCGAATAAATTAAATCGCTTTCGGCTCTTAAATTGTTACCCATAAATCTCGATTGCAAATCAAATTAGGTTTTTAACAAATCAAATTAGGTTTTTAATGGTAACTGTTATTCTTTTCTGGTATCCACCGGCACGCGAGCATCGTTTGCTTCCCAGACATTTTAATTTTTTGTACATAAAGCTATTGAGTTGTTGTCGATGTCTTTGTAGAATACCAAACTAGATACACGTTGGCTAGACGTTAAAATGTTGAGAGTGTATTTATTTTAGATTAAGAGCCACATTTATCTCTCTCTATCTATTTGTCTCTCTCAGTCACACAGGCATACGCATATGCGTTTACTATTATTTTTGGCGTCATACGCTTTTTCCCGCCAGAGTTGTTTTTGCCCGATATAGACACAGTCTATTACTATTAAGTTTGCGTCTGTTCCTTTTTACCACATCAGATAATTGCTCAAATAGATGAGGGTTTTTATGGACAAACAGTGCTATCTATACATATAAATAAAATTGAAGTGTCTGTCTGTGATTTCACAATAACTATGTTTCTTCAAGTGCATATAGTTAGCTTCACGATTCTACGTCCTAAACAACCCTTCTTAACATTTTTGTCTGTCTGTCTATCTTTCTGTTTGTCCGGGGTAATCTCTGGAACGGCTGAACCGATTCAAATGAGACTTTCATTGCAAGGTAGAGGACTTTATAGCGCTACATATAGGCCACAATTTGACCCGTTAGTTGGCGCTGTTGTCGCGATAACAAGTATTTACTTCTTGTATTATATTTGTAGTATATGTACATAAATGTATATATTTTTTGTCTGTGATTTCAAAATAACTATGTTTCTTCAAGTGCATATAGTTAGTTACACGATTCTAAGTCCAAAACAACCCTTTTTAACATTTTTGTCTGTCTGTCTGTCTTTCTGTTTGTCCGGGGTAATCTCTGGAACCCCTGAACCGATTCAAATGAGACATTCACTGCAAGGTAGAGTACTTAATAGCGCTATATATAGGCCACAAGTTGACCTGTTATTTGGCGCTGTTGTCGCGATAACAAGTATTTACTTCTTCGACTCATCTATACATCTATACATATAAATAAAATTGAAGTGTCTGTCTGTGATTTCAAAATAACTATGTTTCTTCAAGTGCATATAGTTAGTTACACGATTCTAAGTCCAAAACAACCCTTTTTAATAGTTTTGTACGTCTGTCTGTCTGTCTGTCTTTCTGTTTGTCCGGGGTAATCTCTGGAAGGGCTGAACCGATTCAAATGAGACTTTCACTGCAAGGTAGAGGACTTTATAGGGCTACATATAAGCCACAATTTGACCCGTTAGTTGGCGCTGTTGTCGCGATAACAAGTATTTACTTCTTCGACTCATCTATACATCTTCTATACATATAAATAAAATTGAAGTGTCTGTCTGTGATTTCAAAATAACTATGTTTCTTCAAGTGCATATAGTTAGTTGCACGATTCTAAGTCCAAAACAACCCTTTTTAACATTTTTGTCTGTCTGTATGTCTGTCTGTCTTTCTGTTTGTCCGGGGTAATCTCTGGAACGGCTGAACCGATTCAAACGAGACTTTCACTGCAAGGTAGAGGACTTTATAGCGCTACATATAGGCCACAATTTGACCCGTTAGTTGGCGCTGTTGTCGCGATAACAAGTATTTACTTCTTCTACTCATCTATATTTATAAATAAAATTGAAGTGTCTGTCTGTGATTTCAAAATAACTATGTTTCTTCAAGTGCATATAGTTAGTTGCACGATTCTAAGTCCAAAACAACCCTTTTTAACATTTTTGTCTGTCTGTATGTCTGTCTGTCTTTCTGTTTGTCCGGGGTAATCTCTGGAACGGCTGAACCGATTCAAACGAGACTTTCACTGCAAGGTAGAGGACTTTATAGCGCTACATATAGGCCACAATTTGACCCGTTAGTTGGCGCTGTTGTCGCGATAACAAGTATTTACTTCTTCTACTCATCTATATTTATAAATAAAATTGAAGTGTCTGTCTGTGATTTCAAAATAACTATGTTTCTTCAAGTGCATATAGTTAGTTACACGATTCTAAGTCCAAAACAACCCTTTTTAACATTTTTGTCTGTCTGTCTGTCTTTCTGTTTGTCCGGGGTAATCTCTGGAACCCCTGAACCGATTCAAATGAGACATTCACTGCAAGGTAGAGTACTTAATAGCGCTATATATAGGCCACAAGTTGACCTGTTATTTGGCGCTGTTGTCGCGATAACAAGTATTTACTTCTTCGACTCATCTATACATCTATACATATAAATAAAATTGAAGTGTCTGTCTGTGATTTCAAAATAACTATGTTTCTTCAAGTGCATATAGTTAGTTACACGATTCTAAGTCCAAAACAACCCTTTTTAATAGTTTTGTACGTCTGTCTGTCTGTCTGTCTTTCTGTTTGTCCGGGGTAATCTCTGGAAGGGCTGAACCGATTCAAATGAGACTTTCACTGCAAGGTAGAGGACTTTATAGGGCTACATATAAGCCACAATTTGACCCGTTAGTTGGCGCTGTTGTCGCGATAACAAGTATTTACTTCTTCGACTCATCTATACATCTTCTATACATATAAATAAAATTGAAGTGTCTGTCTGTGATTTCAAAATAACTATGTTTCTTCAAGTGCATATAGTTAGTTGCACGATTCTAAGTCCAAAACAACCCTTTTTAACATTTTTGTCTGTCTGTATGTCTGTCTGTCTTTCTGTTTGTCCGGGGTAATCTCTGGAACGGCTGAACCGATTCAAACGAGACTTTCACTGCAAGGTAGAGGACTTTATAGCGCTACATATAGGCCACAATTTGACCCGTTAGTTGGCGCTGTTGTCGCGATAACAAGTATTTACTTCTTCTACTCATCTATATTTATAAATAAAATTGAAGTGTCTGTCTGTGATTTCAAAATAACTATGTTTCTTCAAGTGCATATAGTTAGTTACACGATTCTAAGTCTAAAACAACCCTTTTTAACAGATTTGTCAGTCAGTCTGTCTATCCGTCTATCTGTCTGTTTGTCCGGGGTAGTCTCTGGAACGGCTGAACCGAATCAAATGAGACTTTCACAGTAAGGTAAAGGACTTCATAACGCTACATATAGGCTACAATTTGACCCGTTAGTTAGCGCTGTTGTTACGATACCGACTCTTTGTAGTATATGTACATAAATGTATATATTTTCAGTTATTATTAACTTTCGAAAATCGCCAGGCGTATAAATTTTTTTTCTGGCTGAGATGTAGTTTATATATTTTAGGCGTCCACTAAGAACGAATTTTACGAAAGGGCTTGATGAGGAGGTTGTATCTGTTGTAAGGTTCTCAATTTTATTACTTTCCGCGTGCGAAGCCGCGGGTACCAGCTAGTCTCTAATATGTATAGTGAAGGAAGTGTTAAAATTTAATGTGATATAAAGAACGGCTTACAAGATTCAGTGGAGTCCAAGCGAAACATGGCTCGTATACATACAACGCTTTTGGGCAATCGTAAACATAAACTTAAAACAATGCTACCAAGTTAACATGAGCAAGTAGGAGGTGTTTTCTATGTGTCCGAACAAGTTATATCAACGTAGGTGTTAATGCTCGGTCGAGCGCGTACAACACTTACATCAGAGCACTAAGTACTGAAAGCCCCGAGGCGCCTTTGCTATTCACAACAAATACTTTGAAAACTGAAAGATTAGTCGTGACGTGATTACCACGCATCTCCCACACGTCAAATTGTCGACGACACGACAAATTGGATTTGTCGACAAAATATTTACTTACGCCGTCATTACGTAGATCAACATTAATATACGGAGTGTATCACGTTTCTTGTTTTAAAATTAATCGGGTTATTAAGGATCCCACCTTTAACGCGGAGACATAACGAGTATTAATAGTTGTTGAATTTAGTTAAAATGTCGTCAGAAAGGGGTTTTTGTAAAGGTAGTCAAGGCAGGTATATCAATAGGATGAATTGTTACGAAAATAATAAATGCTGTATTTATGACCGTGATTTGCTCCGTATTTTATATATTGCAATAACATGAGCGGCGATAGCCTAGTAGAGAGACCGACAGACTGCTACGCAGAGGGTCCGGGTTCAAATCCACGGCACGCACCAATGACTTTTCGGAGTTATGTGCGTATTAAATTGTTAATTATCGCTTGCTAAACGGTGAGGGAAAACATCGTGAGGAAACCTGCATGTCTGAGAATTCTCCATAATGTTCTCGAAAGACATGTGAAGTCTGCCAACCCGCACTAGGCCAGCGTGGTGGACTATAGCATTGCCCTTCTCAAAGTGAGAAGAGGCCCGTGCCCAGCAGTGGAACAGTTTATATACAGGGCTGATGATAATGATGATGAATAACGACGTCAATGATCCTCGCAGTCCAGCTTTAATAAAAGTTCATAGACATAGTTCAGATTGTTCATCGACATACAGACCTACCGTAGTCCACTGCTGGACGTCACAATACTTAGCATTGTGAGTCGGTAGAAAGTTAACCTACTATATACCATGCTAACAAGTTGCGTTGGTGTAAGGTTTGACGTAGGGTTTTCCATCTCTTCCCAAAGGAATGTGCTTCTTACGACACCCACGGAATTAAAAAAAGGTGGTGATTCTTAGGATTCCTAATCCATCACCACACGGAGAGTTAAACTAATTAAAACCCGTTAAATTAGCCTGTGTATTACATACATACATAGTCTCACGCCTATATCTCCGAAGAGGTAGGCAGAGGTACATTGCAATACCCACTTTTCGCCAGATTTATTTTAGTTCCACGTTATAGGGGGCGAGCCTATTGCCGTACCGGGCACATTACCAGACTCCAAGCTGCTACTGAGAACTTCCTAACGGAAAAACCCAATAACACTTTGCCAGACCCGGGGATCGAACCCGAGACCTCTCAATTCCACGCGCACATTTATGTCGCGAGACCAACGAGGCAGCCAACGAGTGTATTGTGCATATCAAAATAGTTCAATGGTTATAATATGAACCATTTTTCTTCACAATAATCATCTTCATCCTCTATGACTAGTGTGTATCCTGCAATATACAAACCAGATATAAGGCACAAAATCCCTCCTTTGTCATATTATTATTAGGTGCATGTGAAATAATAGATATATAAGATATATCATAATAGATACATAAAAAGATTTCCCGGCGGCGAAGATAAATGTGATACTGAAATAGCTTCAGCATCCAGGGTGCATAGCAAAGTACCTTTTAAATATAATCCTTGTTCGGTAAATCTCCCACTTTAACTGTGCCCGTAATTTCCATTCTTGGATAATAAAAAAATGCTAAGTTGAAGCTGGATTTTTACCTCCTCCTTTATGGGAAGGTGTCTCAACGATTGATAGATTTTAATAAAAAGGTTCGAGAAGTCTTGTTGCCAATAGCAGTGTGATATATTAAGAGGTAGTCGAGTGAATTAATAAAGTAAGAAAGATAGTTTTATTGCACCTTCCTAATTGATCCGTTACTCAAATTGTGGTACATTCTTATTGCTTTGATGGTTTTTACTTTATAACTGCGACAAATTATTAATGTCTTCTTTCAATTATATATTTTTTTATATACTTTCGCAAATTTTAACTAATGCATTTGTAATGCGTGAAGACTTACAGCATCTATGTCTCTCGAAATACTGCTAGTAATTCTCAGGCATTTAGAGATTATGGTGCCACTGTACCATAAGTAAGAGCAATTTAATGAGGTTATTTGTAATTAAGTTTCACCGCTCATAATTGATCTCAGGTGACTTATTAGAATTGAACTGACACTTAGATACTAGACCAGTGCACGTAATGTTTTGTATCTAACTAATTCACATGCAAACGCTAATATCAATTCCAAACACGCAACACGATCCAGCCAGTTGGCCCGACCGGTAGCGCCGTTACAATACACCACAAAAACTAAGAGTGATCCATTCTCACGATTTATGTCATTCACATTTCTTTGGTGTGCAATTTTTTGTTTGTGTATGTCCCGCAAGGCTCTCGTGAGAGACTCTCCTTTGTGTTTCGAGTAATAAAATCTCGTGTGACGCACCGTCCAGCCCATCCCTTTGCTCCTTCAGGGGTTGTAACTTTTCTTCCCCGTCGCCAGTATTTTATTTGATAATAATTCACCAGACGAAAGGAAATCCTTTGTTTCATTAAATTTCTTATGTTGAGAACGTTGGGATGTTAGTTTTGCGCGGAGCTAAATTCGTTATTTCGCTTCAGGTATGCCTTTTTGGTAGTAGTTTTTTTTTTTCTTTTTTATTACTGTTATTTCTCTTTTTAGCTACGCGGGTGATAAAATAATTTATGAATACAGCCAGCCTTTATATTATCTTAGAGCTAGGCTTTGGGCTTATCTATGTCCTTTACATAATTCCATCTCTACAAAAAATTCAGTGGCATAAATCAGACAAAAGATAATTTTCTTAAGAAACTTGTGTTAATTTTTTTAAAGATGATGGTCAATTAGACTTTGTCGTGCGGCTATTTGCTTTTGTAGCAAATTCCGTAGCTTCAGACGAAAATAGTGTGATCTACAAACCCTTGCGTAGATGATGTACTTAAACTTGCATAGGAACTTACAGGCACGCATATATGGGCGCAAATTAATAAAAAATGTTATTAATATTTACGATTGATATTTAAATAACTATTTGTGAACACAGAACTGAGAACTTCACAACTTTACAATATTAGACACTGTATTGGCTGCTTAACTGTTTTATAAAGATTGAGTATTTAATTTATCGCTTAGTTATTAAGATAACTCCAGAAACTTTCAAAGTAAAATCAATTAGTATTAAATAACATTATTCTGACACTTATTTTTACGGTAATAAATAACATGCGTTTATATTTGCATCCTGTTGATAGCGCCATCTGTTGACAATGTTGTAAAGCAGCGTTTGGTTAATAAAATAAATTTGTTATTCGTGTAAAATAAATCATTTGGTGTTGTGTAAAATTCATTACAATATTAATGTCGATTTTTGATTAGTTTATAATTAATTGTACAGTAATTTCAATTATATGTTGAAAAGGAAGTGGCAGTTGTTAAACATTTAAGTGTAATGACGGTTAGTGTATAAAAAGGACTGTAGGTCACATTTTAATTCAATTCTGTGCTAGAAATCGTCTGAAAATAAACCAAGTAATATTACGTGAGTGTTTTTATTATAATGGAGTCTGGACACCATAACCCTGGCGTATCGCTGACACATACGATGTAGTTTTGATGCATTTGATTGACCTGATGACTTGCAGCAGAGTCAAAATAGCGATATTTCGACTCTTCAAATATATCTCAGTAAACATTTCAGTTATAGTTTAGATATTTTTGTATAAATTGTTTGAAAAACGAAAAATATTTACCACTTAATTTCTTTGAAAATGTATGCCGTTTACATATTAATAAACCTCATACTACATACATACATTATAAAACCAGCTATGTAACTACATTTGTCCATAGTTTCATCCGGATAATAACAGACCCACTTACCTATTCACCATAACCTTATGAGTGTACGGCCACTCCCTTGAGAGAAGCCCTTATCATGCAAAGGAGGGTGACTGATATTTATGAATACGATTTGGGAAATATCCATAATATGATAAGGTTCTTAAACACATATGGAAACGCAAGAATACGTGTACTTTGTGTATCGATGGTGCATTATTAAACAATTCAATAACTCGGTATTCGCTTGTCGTACAAATATTTATGTTCAGGCTCTCAGTCATGTAATCATTTGGAAATAAAAGATAAATTATTTCTGTTTTTTAGCTGTCACAGGTAAGATTGACGTCTAGTTATTTCCTGATCATGGGTGGTGTAACCTAATCTGAAACGTCGTGGCAAATAGACTACATTTTCCAGCTCTGTTTTGTATTTTCCATTCATTACGCGATTGGCTGATAAATACTAGTGTGTGTGTACCTATATATAGTATGCAACAATACTAACTACAATTCGCAAACCTATTAAAATACTTCTCCAATAATGTTTTAGATTGTACTTCTTCTATTCTCGCGTCAAGTCGCGAAAGTTTAAAATAATTTAAAAGCATTATAGTTCTTTAATTCAATAATAATATCTTTTCATGTTTAACTATACAACTCACATAAAAAATTAATGTACCACAGAGACTGGAATGCATCCCAAAGGCACTCCATAAACACAATATCGATTAATGAAATAAGTTATGAACTTGAGCGGTGTCGTATTACGTTCTAAGCCGCTCTGCCGGATCCCTTTTGATCTAAGTAAGTACCCCTCGAATTACTGTGAGAGCACAAGATTATCACATCATACTAATTACTTATAATTATTGTGGCAAATTGCGTTAGTCTTAGAAGGCGGATAGGTAGCTATATGATTATACGTTTAAGACTTTAGATAGCACGAGTAAGTAATACAATTTTGTATTCTGTTGCCCGCGGATTCACACCGGTTATTATCAATATCTTGACAACAGCATTTGGTCAAATACAGCCTAATATAAAACTCTACATGTTACCCTTCTCTTAAATAAAAATCGGTTCAACCATTTCATTGACCCTGGCAAAACAGAAAAAACTAAAAATCAGATATATATTATGTAACTATATCATTCATAGGTATATTTATTTATTTTATTTTATTTATGCAACTAAGTATATGTGTATATTTTTACTAATTAGATAATCTATATATATATATATATAAATCACTACACATTACACAATACACATTCACTGTAACACCTCACACGGATTGCATGTTCTGATCGGCACGGCGATGGTTGCGCATCCGGGATGTCCGGAAGGGGCTGGAAGAATACCAGCGTCCGGTATGCACTAGCATCACTGGACATAGTGCTGATCCAGCCACCTTTTTTGGCCAGCGATGGGACACATGTCTCACTATATTCTTTTGTAATTGTTTTTTGTTTCTTTTTTTTTTTTTTGTTTTTATTTATTTATTTTCTTTTATATAAATGTTCTAAGTTTACTAATTTTTTGTTGTATATGTACCTACCTACTTGCTTTCTATTATGTGTCCTATGTGCTGTTTCAAAATATTTTTTTATTTTCTTTTTTTCTTTTCTATATACAACATTTAAAAAATAAATTATGACTTAGTATGGTGTTGATTGTTTTCACTTGAAAACATAGTTTGTTTTAAGTCACAGACAGGCCCGCTCAGTTTCATATATAATATATGTAGAGATTCTATACTTTCTTACCTGTGTATCTCTAATGGTTATTTTATCATCCGCTGCGTTGTTTATAACCAGACCTACTATTGGGCAAAAGCCCTTTTCACGCTATGAGGGAAATCATACTCCACCACGCCGGCTAAGTGCGGCAGAACAGACATTTAGATGTTGACAGAGGTCTTCCTAGTTTATCATGGAAAACTTTCAGACACGCAGGTTTCCTCATAATATATTCCATTCATCGCTTAGAAAGCGATCAATAATTAATAAACAATTGAAGCAAATGAAGTAACGGATGCACATACCTAACCCTTACTACGAAACATCATTGGTGCACGCCACGGATTCGAACCCGACACCCCTTGCGTAGCAGTATATTGGACCGTCTGCTAGGCTAAAGCTGGAGTGTGAATAACTAATAACTAATTATTAAAGATGGCTTCAGTTCGAAAAGATCCCGCAAGGCGATTGCTGTACCGTTAAGTAGAAAATTTAATTAACTTGGTTGGCACTCTCGATTTATTATCCGGCATAAAATGTCGATAAACTTCAACTTGCGGTTACGACGTGTAAAGAAAATATAAACTCTTTGCGGCAACATACGACCAGCGGTTATTTTGTTTGCCGTCCCTTTCTAATGTCTTAGATTTTATAGCTTTCTCGCTTGCTTAATAGGTTTTAAGTGGAGATATGTACGTCTCCCATATTATGACCAGCTTTTCATGTTGAAGATCACAACACCATTTTTTAATTATTATTATTAAGCATCTACAAAACACCCACAAGGGCAACATGCTAAGTATATAATTTTTTTATCTTTTTTTTAACAACTCCCGCACTAGGAATAAATCCTGCGTCGCGGGGGGCTTTACAAACATACAACCAACGGACACAATGACCACCCAGCCTCGGAACAATAATTAATGGATCACACAAAGTGTTGTCTCGGGTGGGAATCGAGCCCACTACACTCGACGCAGTGTCAAGCGGCGAGGCGACCGCTTAAACTATTACGCCAACCGTGCAGTCATATATCATGATAAATATATATTAACTAATTTGAAAGTTGATATACATAATTAATGTCTAGCTATTAAATGGGTCTTAGTCATTTTAATTAAGATATTGAATGTATAAAAACTATAAAAATACCTCTTTTTTCTAAAATGTTTTGACCGGCTTACAATGGTCGTGGTCGCGGATGAAACCTAGTCTGGAAGAAAGGCTCATTGAGTAAACTTTTTTAAAGTATTTATTGTCAAGCACGAATGCTATCACACTCAATAGATTTAATGAAAAATCTCTATTATATGGAAAATCGCACATGTAACTTGGTTTTATATATTTTTTACTTAGAAAGTTGCTGTCTACAGTAAAATGTATCCTGATTTTTATAAACTAGCGAAGCTTTCTAATATAATAATTTTAACACGTGTTAAGCTGTTACACGTGTGAAATTAATTAATAATTGAAAATAACCGCCAATATGATGTAATAATTTAATAAATTTGTAATACTCTATTAGAATTATTTTTTAAAATTAATAAAATATTATGATTTGATGTTAATATATTAGTGTAATTTAAATTGATTTATGTATGGCGCAATGGCTAAACATGACTGCTTATCAATATATTGTGAGCACCTTGCATGCTCGTGTATGTATACTCATGTTGAACAAATAAATATCTTACCTTAATAGCTGACAGTGCACCCGGTGCACCCGCTAGAGAAGCCCTTCGGAAGCTATTTAATTCCGTCATTCTCGAGGGTAAAACGCCACAGGCGTGGCACAGAGGTGTGGTGGTGCTTTTCTTTAAGAAAGGGGATAATACCCTCGTTAAGAACTACAGACCCATCTCACTTCTGAGCCACGTCTACAAGCTGTTTTCGAGGGTCATCACGAATCGTCTCGAGAGCAAGCTAGACGACTTCCAGCCTCCCGAACAAGCCGGTTTCCGTAAAGGCCATAGTACCATAGACCACATACATACGCTGCGGCAGGTTATACAGAAGTCCGAGGAGTATAACCAGGCCCTATGCTTGGCGTTTATGGACTATGAGAAAGCCTTCGATTCGATCGAAACCTGGGCGGTGCTACAGTCTCTCCAACGGTGCCGGATTGACTACCGATATATCGAAGTGCTGAAGTGTTTGTATGAAAACGCCACTATGTCAGTCCGCCTCCAGGACCAGAGTTCGAAACCTATTCAACTCCAGCGAGGAGTGAGACAGAAACTGTTTACCACTGCGCTGGAGGATGTTTTCAAGCTTCTGGACTGGAATGGACTCGGCATCAACATCAACGGCGAGTACATCACTCACCTTCGATTCGCAGACGATATCGTAGTCATGGCTGAGACCATGGAAGACCTAGGCACAATGCTCGATGGCCTCTGTAGAGTCTCCCAACAAGTAGGTCTTAAGATGAACATGGACGAGACGAAAATCATGTCGAACGTCCATGTTGTACCTGCTCCGATTCAGGTTGGGAACTCTACGCTCGAAGTTGTCGACAAGTATATCTACCTGGGACAAGTAGTCCAATTAGGTAGGTCCAACTTCGAGAAGGAGGTCAATCGTCGAATCCAACTCGGTTGGGCAGCGTTCGGGAAGCTACGACATATCTTCTCGTCCGATATCCCGCAATGTCTCAAGACGAAAGTCTTTGACCAGTGTGTGTTGCCAGTGATGACTTACGGATCAGAGACGTGGTCGCTCACTATGGGCCTTATCAGAAGGCTCAAGGTCACGCAGAGGGCGATGGAGAGAGCTATGCTTGGAGTTTCCCTGCGAGATCGAATCAGAAATGAGGAGATCCGCAGTAGAACCAAAGTCGCTGACATAGCTCTCCGGATAGCCAAGCTGAAGTGGCAGTGGGCAGGGCACATAGCTCGAAGAACCGATGGCCGTTGGGGCAGAAAGGTTCTGGAGTGGCGGCCACGTACCGGACGACGCAGCAGAGGTAGGCCCCCCGCAAGGTGGACCGACGATCTCGTCAAGATCGCAGGAGGCGGTTGGATGCGGGCGGCTCAAGAACGGTCTGTGTGGAGAACCTTGGGGGAGGCCTATGTCCAGCAGTGGACGTCGTTTGGCTGATATGATGAATAGCTGACAGAAATTAAAAAGTTTATTTTTTCTTAATATTTAGTTATAGCCAATAAGCTACTCTATATCTTTACAAAAGTGTACAATTTAGTTTGTATCTAACATATTCAAAAGCCATTGATCCCAGATCAAAGTTCAGATATTATGTCCACTTTTGGTATAAATAGTTCAGATATGTCCACTTTTGGTATAAATAGTTCAGATATGTCCACTTTTCGTATAATTCGTCCCAATTTTCGCAACACAAGGATCAACGTGCTTCAACGAAACACTTACAAGTGTTCTCCAAATAACAAGCCATATAATATGTTAAGAGTAGAACTCCAAAATATTCATATGTGCCTGCTAGGATTTTTATACAGATATTCAACGAATACAATTAATACGAGGTCACGAGTTGTAGAGTCATCATCTTTCTTACAACATTATATAGCAGCTCTTACTCTTGATAATTAACTTATTTAAAGGTATAAATAAATACCTCTGTTATTCCCGAGTACAGCAAGATCCCCTAAACCACCAACCAGGTTTGATTTGAGGTGTAGCCTCAAATCAACAATAAGCCTGAGTGGTGACCTCGTCTTCAGAACATGCATACTGTTTAGGAATTTAAACTTTCGTGGTCATTTAAACTTATTTTAAATTGTCTTTCGGGATTTATACCACGTACCTTTGTTTGGAGTAACCGATATTTCGGCACTGTTGCAAGCGCCATGTTCACGGATGTACTCTGATGAGGTTACTCCAAAGAAAGGTATGTACTCTGGTGAGGTTACTCCAAACAAAGGTACGTGGTATAAATCCCGAAAGACAATAAAAAAAAATGCAATCTGTTACTTTTCAATGTGTTTACAAAACAATATGTCACCTGTGCCATATTATAAGGTAAAATGTATGTATTATGTTCATGTGTGTTGTGGAAATAAATGCTTTTCTTTCTTCTTTTAAATAATATTGTATAGTGTATACAAATCGCGAAAGTTTAAAATCGATCGCCATCTTTCTGCTTCTTGTTGTACGTCATTAGAAAGGTATTAACAAAAGATCAGCGCCGTTGTTATGCGGCTTGTGTGTGAATTATATACGCAAACATACAGAAGATGATTTAAGTAAAATAGTCTTTTGTATATTTGTCAACTGAACTAGCGCAAATAGTTGAAATCATTTATGGATCGCCAAAGACGTATGACATAAATCATATTTGACAGCACGGTTGGCGAATTGGCTTAGGCAGGTTGGCGTAGTGGCCGTCTCGCCGCTTGACACTGCGGCGAGTGTTGTGGGTTCGATTCCCACACGAGACAACACTTTGTGTTATTCATGAATTGTTGTTTCGAGTCTGGGTGTTCATTGTGTCCGTTGATTGTATGTTTTTAAAGTCTCCAACACAGGGTTTATTCCTAGTGCGTGAGTTGTAAAGAAAAGAAAAGAAAAGTAATTAAGAAGAAGCTTATTATCTGAGAACAGGTTTGTAGACTATGTATCTCTTTTCCACTAAACTGATGTACTATTTTCTGTGACCTAAAACCAAACTATTTGACCACAAAGACGTCCCAACAGATTAAACCAACGTATTCACCCGCCTATTATAACATGTTAACATCCCAAACTGCATTGTAACACTATCAAGATTAACATAACATTGGACCCTCGTAGATACTATAATATAACTATAATAATAAAACTACGACACGTAATGATAAGTCGCTCGTAATATATCCAAACATACGCCATGTTTTCATAGGACCCCTTCTTGCGGGTAACACTCGGTTTATAGGGCAATCAAATCCATGGGTTTTATACCAATATATAAAGAGTGCCGAAACTTTTTTGCTCGATGATGTAACTGCTCGTTGAAGTTTAGAAGTGGAGGTTATGTGGTGAGCTATTGCTAGTCGATGTGGATGGTTACTTGTGGCCTTTTGTTTATTGTTAGGATTGGAGATTGGGAAGCGGGTAAATAAAGCTATGCATTTTAAAAGATAGGTATAGAATCTCGGTTTTAAAGAGATGAAAAGTGTTTTGGGCTTCATGTCCTCACGCTGTAACGAGTTTTTTTTTATGGAATAGGGGGCAAACGAGCAGATGGATCGCCTGATGTTAAGCGATTACCGCCGCCCATGGACACTCGCAACACCAGAGGACTCACAAGTGCGTTGCCAGCCTTTTAAAAAGGAATACGCTCTTTTTTTGAAGGTTTGAAGGTCGTATTGGTTCGGAAATCCGCAGGTGACAGATCATTCCACAGTTTAGAGGTGCGACACAGAAAGTTTCTAGAGAAGCGCACCGTTGTGGATTGCCAACCATCTAAATTATGGGGATGGAAATGCTGTCGCCTAGAACGATGGCGGAAAGAGTCGGCAGGGATTAATCCGAACAATTCCTCGGAGCACTCCCCATAGTAGAAGTGATAAAAGATGCATAGCGAGGCTACATCTCTACGCAGCGCCAAGGGGTCTAACCGATTGCAAATATCTTGGCAGACGACAATTCGAGCGGCTCTCCGTTGGATGCGGTCTAGAGGGAGAAGCTGGTACTGGGGTGCCCCTGCCCAAAGATGAGAACAGTATTCCATATGCGGCCGGACCTGCGCCTTATAAAGGAGCAAGCGGTGGGCCGGAGTGAAATACCGTCTCGATCTATTTAGCACGCCAAGCTTCTTCGAGGCTAACTTAGCCTTACCCTCTAAGTGACCGCGGAACTGGACTTCGCTCGATATGTCGACACCAGGTATTCCAATACTGGAGGAGGCAGTCAAGGGGGTGCTCTCAAAACGAGGACATACGACCCTCGGCAGTTTTTTTGCGGTGAAAACGCAGACTTGTGTTTTTGTGGGGTTAAATTGGACCAAATTAAGTCTTCCCCAATCTGAGACCATCTCCAAGAAGGTCTCAATTTCAGACACAAGTTTATGTCGGCTCTCGATGACTTTTTCCCGAGAAATGTTGGCGTGGCCGGTATATAAAGCATCACCTGTGCTGTCATCTGCATAACAATGAATGCCGCTATCTAGCAACATATCATTGATATGCAGGAGGAACAGAGTAGGCGATAGCACGCAGCCTTGAGGAACACCAGCATTTACAGACATGGCGTCAGAGCATTCACCGTCAACTACGACCTTTATGCTTCTGTCTGTAAGAAAGCTGGTGACCCATTCGCATAATTTCTCAGGCAGCCCATAGGAAGGGAGCTTCGAAAGAAGCGCTTTGTGCCAGACCCGATCGAAGGCCTTCGCTATGTCCAAACTGACCGCCAAAGCCTCCCCCTTTGTCTCGATCGCCTGTGCCCAACGATGTGTCAGGTATACTAGAAGATTACCAGCCGACCGACCCTTACGAAAGCCGTATTGCTGGTCACTAAGCAGCTGATTATCCTCTAGAAACCGAAGGAGCTGGCAGTTAATAATGAACTCCATTTTCTTCGAGAAGAGGGAGGTTATGGCTATGGGTCTGTAGTTGGACGGGTTAGAGCGATCGCCTTTTTTAGGGAGCGGGTGGACCAATGCTGTCTTCCACGATGTTGGACTACGCCAAATGAGTAGGAGAGACGAAAAAGGCGTGTCAAAACTGGTGCCAACTCTGGAGCGCAGATCTTCAACACAATAGGGGGAATTCCATCAGGCCCACTCGACTTATGAATATCGAGGGACAGAAGTGCCATACGGACTGCGCGTTGGTGGAACCGAATATCCGGCATACAGCCCTTCAACAGCGGTATAGTAGGCGGTTCCTGTCCCCCGTCATCCAAGGTCGACGCAAAGAGTTTGCCCAGAAGATCGGCTTTCTGCTTTGCGTCGTGGGCCAAGGAGTCATTTCCTATGTGTAGCGGTGGAAAGGATGGCTTACAGAAGTTCCCTTCGATAGCTTTAGCAAGAGACCAGAATGCACGAGTTCCCGAAGGAAGGCGCTCAAGCCTCTTGCCAATTCTACCGATGTGCTTCGTCTTCGCACTAGCAATGTCTCTTTTGAAGGACCTGGAGGCAAAGTTATACTCCTTTTTTAATGCGCTGGTATTTTCATCCCTGCCGCCACCGCATCAGCCCAGGCTTGGTAAGCTTCCTGCTTCCGGTATCCTCACTTACTCGGCAAAACACAACGCAAGCGTTGTTTCTCGCCGGTATTCTGTGAGGCCGTGGTATCACTCCGGTCGAGCCTAACCCATTCGTGCCGAAGCATGGCTCTCCCACGGTTAAAGAGATAAAACTTTGTGGGGAAACTCGAGTTATTATCTGTAAATTTCGTGTGAATGTGTGGTCAATGTTTTTGAGTTTAAGTGAACTCTGAGGTACGGAAGCGCTTTGATTTCAATGCCACACTCGGTGCAAGCGTCGTTTAACTTTGCCGATCTTTTACAAACTGCAATCAAGTCATGCTATGAGTACAAGCGCTGTGTCCGTTGGTTGAACAGTAATACAAGATCTGTTCCTAGTGTTCGCAGCGACTTTATTTTATTTATTATTTATTTAATACTTTACTGTACACTTTTAAGAACATATGTATATGAATTTTATATTAAATATAGTACAAAGGGCGGCCTTATCGCTAACAGCGATTTCTACCTGGCAACCTTTGGGTGGAGATATTATTGGTAGGAAAGTAATGGTAGTTGTAAGTGTACCAGTAATAAGATGATAATACTTTAAATATAAACATTTATTTAATATTATAATAATATACTACACATATATAAATACTTATACATACAAACATAAATACATAAATACATATATGCATACATACATAAATACAACATATATACACACACATACATAAGTAATAAATAATACTTAAAATAATATTAGAACGGGAAATATCATAGTGATAGATCCTTGACTAAGGATTTGAACTTTGTTACCGTCTGAGCCTATTACATTGTAATGGGAGTGCATTCCATGGGCGAACAGCAGTGACACAAAACGATTTATCAATAAAATCCGTGCAATGAGCCGGCATCTTCAGCTTCAAATTTTCTGATGACCTTAAATAACGGTTATGCGTATCATGTAGAAACTCGAATCTTCCTTTAAGATAGGAGGGAGTTGAAGGGTTAAAGAATATGTTGTATAGTAGAGAAAGTATGTGAGTATTCCGGCGAAATCGTATGGGTAACCACTTGAGTTGTGTTCGAAATTGTGAGACATGATCGTATTTGCGTAATCCAAATATGAATCGTATACAGAGATTTTGAAGGCACTCAAGTTTGTCTAGTTTAAACTTTAAACAAAAACTAGAGGCTGCCCACAGCAACGTCTGCACATAATTTTAACTAAACTGTTTTTGCTCGATCCCGTGGGAATTTCCGGAAATCCCTTCATAGTGCACCCCTCCAAAGAACATACATGCCAAACTTCCACTTCTTGCGTCCAATAGTTTTGGCTGTAGCTTGTCTGTCAGTCAGTCGCAAGAATTTTATATAAAACTAGAGGACGCCCGCAGCTACACCCGCATTTTTTCTTTAATTTAACTGTTTCTGCCTGATCCCGTAGGAATTCCAAGAAATCCCTACTTAGTGCACCTCTACGGTACCATAAGAACATACACGCCAAATTTTAGTTTCCTGCACCTGACATTTTTGGCTGCAGCTTGTCTGTCAGTCACACAGTAACGCAAGGATTTTATATATACAGAAGATTGGACTATTTAATGATCAAGTTGCAAGTGCCTATATTATAATTGACATCGACTTTTCGATAATGTGACAAAAAATTAAAGCTTGTGGTAAAGAGGGATAAATATATCAAAAACATGCCTATCATCATCTCAACCGAAAAATATCCACTGGTGGACATCGGCCTCCCCAAAGATTTTCATATACACATATTGATAACATTGTATCTTCTTTCTAACGTCTTTCTCACACGCGACGTACAAGATAATTTTAACGATGCGGTGCGAGATTGGATTACTTTAAGATGTAGCGTTCCATCCATTATTTATAAATCCTCTTTTATTGTCACTTCTGAGAGATAGTTATCTCAACCAAAAAGTAGGAAAATTTTTATAAAGTGCTAATTTAAGCTGTGACCTTCTTAAATTGGGAGGTTATATTTCCCCTTTTGTTGCCGAAAGCCTAGTGAAGTAACAGACTGCTGCGTAAAGGATTGCGGGTTCCAACCCACGGCAAGCATCACCGACTTTTCAAAATTAAGTGCGGATTGTACTTGCTAAATAGTAAAGGAAAACATTTTAAAGCAACCTGCATGTCTGAGAGATCCCCATAATGTTCTCGAAAGACATGTAAACGTCTATTAACCTGCACTTGGTCAGCGTGCTTATAGCATGACTTAACCTATGATAAAATAGTGAGAAAAGGTCTGTGCCCAGCAATAGAACAGATTAAGGAATAGCTGATGATGCTGGTTGATTTCTGGACAGGTAGATGCGGAAGACATAAAAACTGGCCTCATCTAAATCTCAATTTGTAAGACGTAGTGCGTGGTATGGATTACCCAAACACAGTCAATTCTGCTTATACGCAAACGTACGAGATTGATGATAGCATTACTCAACTTTATTTGCACGCGGCTCGTTGTTCGTTGTTTGCAATTGGTATTTGAATCATTGGATTGTTCAACGCTCCCTCATATGCGCTTATCTTGAATAGAAAGGATTTTGATTCGACACTGTCGTGCCAACTGAAGGCTTTTATTCCTTACAACTAGCTTCATCTTCGGTCTTTGAATTTGAATAGTTTTTGGATTTCGGTCTGAAAGATGGCTTGAGATTCTTGTGAAGTTTGATTAATGAGGTAACTATGTCCAGGTTGTTTTGTAAGCGACATGACGTGATATTTAGATATCACCGGTGTCTAAAATACACATATAGACTCACGCCTGTATCCCCGAATGGGTAGGCAGAGGCATATTAAACGCCCACTTTTCGCCAGTGTTTTGATCCCGCGTAATAGGTGGCGAGCCTATTGCCGCTTATCGGGATATTTTGTTTGCCAGAGCCTCGTCCGTTGATCGGCAGGTGCACCACTTGCAGGGGAGGTTGGCTTGGGACCCAAAGTTCTTGTGGGAACCCTATGCACCCTCTAAAATATTATAAAATCATATTGATATTTTAAAAATATCATAGAATCTAGGTACAGATGCAGATAATATGGAAATATACATTTTGAAAATGTTAATTATCGCTCGCTTAATAATGTGCCCGGTAGATGCCAATAGGCTCGCCCCCTATTACATTGGGACCTAAACATAACTGGCGAAATGTGGGTGTGTATACACCTCTGCCTACCCCTTCGGGGATAAAAGGCGTAAAGTTATGTTATGTTATGTACATTTTGGTGATTTTAAAATGAGGGCGCTGTCGCCATTAATAATTAATATCCTGTGTGTATGCTTATGAACCCGCGTACGGGACAAAACTTCGTGAAGAAAATATTACCAGTCAAGGCTGTTACGATGATGATTCAAGGTGTTGGCTTTAGGACGATTCTTTGAATATTTGTAAAGTCCACTGCAATACAACATGTATTGTTCCTGCAAGGGCTACTTTGGCCAAAAGAATACTCACTACCGTCATATAATGAATACCGAAACTTCCACACTTTTTAGTCAACAGTTTAGATATATTTCCTCTGATATCATATTTATTAGACTGGTAGATCCATTTTTCAATACAACATTATTTTAATTTATTATTCAACAACAGCGTTTTGCTTAAGGCTATAAATAACAGATTTGTTATATTGATTGTATGTTATTTGTGCCATGTTAGTGAAAATATTTGCATAAACGAGAGCGGCTGACATGCCGATTAGTGCAATAGAATACTGTGATCCATTGCTCTTTTAACAAACAACGTTTACAAAATATTTTCGAACGTTCAATTTCTATGCGTTTTTCGATCAATTTAGCTTTACGCTTGAAAGCTAAATTGTAGCCCTCTCGAATCACCACTTATACCGATTGGAGTATACAAACAGCGGTACAGTCACTTCCAATTCACTCGCTAATTGAATATATCCTAAGGGTGATATAACTCGCGACTGTACACAAATCTGTGACGACAATATCCGAACAGGGAGTCAGTTGTTTTGATTAAACGACGATGTACGTACGTTGAGGAATAAAAAATGGAGAAAAAATGGTGAAAAATTTTTGCGTTAGTATCGCTTCAAACCGCGGTTGCTTCGCTCTTGTTACCAAAGTACGAATTCCCGGTATATATTCACTCATTGGTAATAGGAGCTTTAGGATAATTGGAAACGGGGTTACATTTTCCATGGCGGTTTTGCGGAAATAATTTAGGGACTTTACTTTGTTTTTGGATTTTGATTGGTAAACAATGTGAGCCGATTTGAGATTAATTTTGCAAAGATACTTAATTGTTATCTGCGCTGTTTTAAATAAGCTTATCTGTACTTCGTAACACATTACAAAAAGTGTTTTATATTTGACCCATGCCGGAGAAATATAAAACCAAATACGCCAATCATGCTTCGATTGAACAGTTTAATATTTTGCTTTACTTCCTGTTTTTTTCTGTATGAATGGGCTAAAACACGTATATTGTCAGTAGATATTCATATTATTTTACGAGCCTAGGCAAGCTTGTAAAATAATATGACTATCTTCTTCTAATCAACAAGAGCAACAAGCAGCACCGAGGAGATTACATCTTTTCGGTGTTGCTTTCATACGTTGTACTGGGACACATGATAATAAAATTATTTCAAAGTACATTATATGAAAATAATATATTGTATGAAACTATGGTTTAGGAAAGTGCAAGTTTTTGCCTCGTTAAATGGAACGCATAGTATGGATAAAGCATTTTCCAGTCAGTGCTTTAAGAAAGAGTAGAAGAAAAAGTATTCGCTAAGTCTTCTATCCAAGGAATCCAGGAAGCCTGCACTACAATACCCTAAGAATAAAAACATATTTTAGTCATAGGCACCTCTATCAATGTCAAAAAATCTGTCTCCTTATTTTTGTGATTTAGTATAAATCTCTGGATTGCCACCTGATAAAAAATCTCACATCAGTGCACTTACAAGGACTCCGTAAAATATTTGTATATAATATATACACATCTAATATAAAACGAAAACGCCCCGAATGATCCATTATTGTCGAGGCGAGGCCATAAAAATGTAATTTAAGCATACTGAGATGGGATTTTGAAAATCAGACGTATAATGACTACGACGCCGTGGAGCTCACTGGTTTAAGAGGTCATTCTGCCGCTGGCAGCGTTTTGAGTGGTGTAGATAGAAATATCAACGGATGAAACAAGGAGAAGATTTTTTAGTTGTGGTTTCTTACCTTGTTACGTGAGTTTTTCCAAATTGTTATCTGTGATTGATAAACCAGCAGTTGCTTGTTGGCCAAGCCACGGGCGTTTGAGAATATTTTTTTGAAGGAAAAGGTAAGGTTATGCTCGCCACGCTAGCCAAGTACAATTTGGCAGACTTTATATGTCTTTCGAGAACATTATTGAAAATTCTCAAACATGCAAGCTTCCTCACTGTTGATGCTTTGTATCACCGTTAAGTATGCGATATTAAACAAATTAATAACGCATTTAACTTCGAAAATTAATTGGTGTGCGTCATAAATTCAAGCCCATGACCTTCTGCGTAACATTATGTCGGTCTCCCCACCAGTAGATACCAGTCATTCATATTTAACAGAAAAATACTTTAAATACAAAAACATAGCTTGGCATTGAAAAAGTGGCTTACCCCGTATCGCAATCAGAATGTTAAGGCGGTGGTCTGTAACAAACGCCGTAGGTCGCGTCCGACGTGACGCTGGACGCGGCCTACGAATGCTTACTATGAAAATGCACTATAGTGGTCTCTCTCACACGCCCGCTGCGGCGCACGAACGCCGTGCGCCGCATCCATAGGTCGTACGCCGCCTACGCAGTCAATTCGGGGCATTCTGGCGTTACAGACGTCGCGTCTATGACATAAAAATGGTGAAATTCACAAAGGAGCATGACGAATTACTGATAAAAGTAGTTAAATTAAAAGAGAATTTTATTTGATGCCAGCGATGAAGACCAAAATATTATATTAATGTTTTTTTTATCAACGTATTAAAACAACCCTCGACCTCTCTCTTCACGAAAAGGTCGTGACGCCTTTTCTTCTCTCCTGCTTTGATAATCATTGTAAAACAAGATCATCATCCTCCTCCTCTTCGAGAAGAACTCTCAAAATGATCTGTTCATCCCGTCTATTCACATTGAGCGCATGCGAGAAACTAAAATCCTGAGTGACCATCGCAAACAACGCTGGAAGCCTGGACGCGGCCAACGGCGTTTGTTACAGACCACCGCCTAAGTCGTTTTATGGTGAGTCAGTCCTAGCCTTCGAAACCTACTAAACCTGCGCGGATCTTAGCTACGAAAGTCGCTACTTCTTAGAGCGGTGCTCACTCGGCACTGTTATAAAATAAATAAATAAATAATAAAATTTGTTTATTTTCATTTTCTTACAAGCTAGTTAAGTAGACAGGTAAGTTTATCTATGAAACAAAGAAGAAAAATAAAATTACAAAATTAAAAGATAAAAAATAATGTCGTGCGCGTGCGCGTGCGTGCGTGCGTGCGTGCGTGCGTGCGTGCGTGCGTGCGTGCGTGCGTGCGTGCGTGTGTGTGTGTGTGTGTGTGTGTGTGTGTGTGTGTGTGTGTGTGTGTGTGTGTGTGTGTGTGTGTGTGTGTGTGTGTGTGTGTGTGTGTATGTGTGTGGGTGAGTGTGTGTGTGGGTGTGTGTGTCAGTGTATGTCATAATAATATATACATATCATGATACTATATGAAACAGGTCTTCTGTGCTACAATAATTGAGGGTCTTCAGCCAAAACAGTAAAGCTTTTTTACAGTCATCAATAGTCATTGGGTAAATGTTGATAATTTTATTTATTTTGTTATATAAATATGAGGACTGTCTATCAAATTGTCTTCTTGCGAAGGATGTACTGACGGGGGGAGCAACATTACAATAATTTCGTTTTTTTCTTATTTTTGGGTCAAATTTTAGTTTTGAGTGTACCTTAAGGGTAATATGGAAAATGTATAATTGTCTTACAGATAAGATGCTAGCTTGTTTGTACAGTTCGTCGGTAGAAAATCGATACGGCTTATGGTACATTACTTTTATAATGGACCTCTGAGCCCTCTCTAGCTCAATGAATTTACTTTTTATTGAACACCCCCACACAGGTATACAATACGATAATACAGATTGAACCAATGCAACATATATTTTGTTCAATAGTTCGGGTGGTGCGACGTCACGTAATGTTTTGAAAACCTATATAAACTTCCTAATCCTACTTTTGAGAATTTCCATAATACCAAGGTGTTTGGTATTACATACCTTATTGATGATGGGGCAATTACAATTTGTTGAGTAAATATTGGTGCAGTTATGAATCCGGACTCCAAAGGTTACTGGCGGCTGAGACGAATTATATATTGAAAAGCATATAAAGTAAGTTTTAGTAATATTTAAAGTGACTAGATTACTATTAAGCCATTTAGCTACCTTAGTCAGTCCAGCTTCAGCTAATTCTTGAACTTCCATCCAAGAACTTCCAGTAAAAACAATGGCTGTATCGTCGGCATATGAGAATATGTTACCGGACGGGATATCTAGCCTACACAGATCGGTAATATAGATAAGAAACGGGGTAGGTCCTAGAACACTACCCTGTGGGACGCCGTAAAGGACGCGATCTGGCTCACTAATGTACTGATCAATTTTGACCTGTTGCTGACGTTCCGTAAGGTAGCTTTTAAATAACAGGAGAGCATTTCCAGGTATTCCTATGTTTTCAAGCTTGTTTATAAGAATAGGAACAGAGACAGTGTCAAATGCACTTTTTAGGTTAATAAAAACTGATAAACATTTCTTACTTTTGTCCAAATTATCGGTAATTAAGGAACTTATATTGGACACAGCATCTTCAGTGGATACACCTGCACGAAAACCATATTGAGAAGGTGCAATGATATTGTATTTATTAAGGAAGTTTAGCAATCTCCTGTTTAATAACTTCTCGATTATTTTAGAAATTACTGGGAGCACAGAGATGGGTCGGTAGTTATGGACATCATCCCTGTTTCCACTCTTATAAATCAGCTTTATTATTGTTTTTTTAGGGCTCTAGGATATATGCCAGTTCTAAAACAAAGATTACCAAGGTGACTAAGTATGGGAGCTATTAAAGATTTTATAAGTTTTAGAAATTTTGTGGGGTATTCCGTGTGGTGACGGATTAAGAATACGGAATGTCACCACCCCATATCATCCCATGGGTGTCGTAAGAGCCGACAGAGGGAGCATATTATGCAGAGAACAGCACTGTAAGAGAAGGAAAACTTGATACAAACCCTATACCAACCCGTTTGGCCAGCGTGGTATAGTAGGCCAATTCCTCCTTTCAAAGGAGAGGCATAGTCCAGCAGTAAACTATTAAAGGCTGATGATGATGATTGTCCCATCCAGGGGAACTATTGGAGTCAAGGCTCAGCAGTATACTTTCCACCTCCATAGGATCTGTCTCTAGTAAGACAAATGAGGATAGCGTCCACGCAAATAACTCCAGTTATTTGCTGCTGATGATAACCCAGAACAGTGGCCACCGTGGCTATTAAGTATGGATTCTGCCAGATTTTTACCAACATTGACAAAAAACCTATTAGCATAGTTAACAGAATCGATAGGGTCGGCATGCTTGTATAATAAATTTGTGTTCGATATTTTTGTGGGCTTATAATGTGTGATGTCATTTATAGTTTTCCATAGAGTTTTGTGATTGCTAATTGATGCAGACAATTTATTTTTATCATATTTACGTTTTAATTTTCTTATGAGGTTATTACAATAATTCCTGTAGCGCCGGAAGGTAATGTTATTCAGTCAAACCTAGTCAGACTAGAAAGCGGACGCCAAGTTTCTAGGTAAAAGACTTGAATGTAACTTAGTTGATGCTAAGGCGATAGTGATGATGATGAGCGGACACCTCCAAAATCCGACCCGAAAGCAACAATTTGTGAAGATATATACTAACAGAAGTGTTGCCATATCGGTTCAAAGTCTTGGGTTTTTGTTTAAAGAATTGACCTCTTCTTTGCCAAGCTTCACACTTTAACTTCATACCATACTATCGCAATACTAAACGAAAATACCTAAACGCACAAATCAGTTGGAATAAACCCTTTAGCGTGCGTTACTCCCGATTTTATTGCATTTGTATGACGCGGTGGGAAATACCGACGTTCGGTTAGAACATATACGCTTTAGTTTTATGGTCGCGTTTAAGGGTTAAGTGCGAAATGGAATGAAGATAGGATGTGGAAATACTTGCGCGACGTTTCGAGGGCTATTCAGTGGATTTATGAGTGTTGGTATTTAAGGGTTGATGTGACAAGTTGTTCATTGAAAAGTGTCAATAGCTTTTTGTTCTTCAACAGCCTGGTTTTTATTATATTTATTGGCACAGGCTGCTTTCCCTCTCGTTATGAGAAGGGTTCGGCTATTAAGCATGCTGACAAAGTGTGGGCTAGCAGAGTTGACAAGCGTTTCCAGAACATTATGGAGAACTCTAGGACGTGCAGCTTTCCTCAGGATGTTTTCCATTACAGTTTAGGGAACCCAAAACCCTCTGCTTGCTGGGTGCACTTTGTGTCTGTCGTTGAATGGTTGTGAAGTCGCCAGCGACACAGAATTTGTTCTTAATGCGATAGGTGACCTTTACAAAAAGAAAAAATAAATAAGAAAAAAGAAAAAATAAAATGTATGATTGTACATTTTGCTAAAAGACAATTTTACTGACGGTACGTAGTACTACATTCAATTTATTAATGAATATAGTATCTATTCACAGGTCACAAGATTTCGAATGTAATAAGAACATAGCACAGTACAAACACAATAATGTTATTCAGATTCGAGATACGTACTACATTATTTTTATTAGTTATTAGTACATTATTGTACTAATAACAATTCCGTAGAGGTGTCGTAGAACCGCGTAGCCAATTCGTAGCACGCTCGTGTTTCGTAGACAATAAAGATCAAATGGGGTTTTGAGGTGAAAACATAACGGCTGAGTCATGTGCTTTATATACGTTCTATAAATACTTGTTATTGCGTATATTAGGAACGGAGTATTGAGAAAAGTGGATGCAGTATTAGGCGATTCAGTGAAAGATATCAGTTTCTGAAGCCGTTTAAATTGCACGCTCCTTTTTATTTAGTATTGGCATTCTATCTTACAGTCTGGTTTGTTGGTCTTCAGAAGGCGAATACGCCTATTATATCTGACATCTACACTGTATTTTGAACGGAATGCAGTTAGATTTTGAATTGACTCGCATTTGGTATTCTGCTAAGTTAATGTCATTATTCTCTAATTTGACATACATCGAAACTGCATTTCAAACAAATATAATTACAAGAATTGGTCCTTTGGTTAGTGACGTTAACTAGGATGCCGATGCCGTAAGCCATCCTGCGCATAACCATTTCTGTCTTTTCATTGGTACTACTATATCTGTATAGTAGGTATATACAATCAAAAGACAGACACGCAACAGCCAAAACTACTGGGCGCAAGTAGTTGAAATTTGGCATATATGTTCCTTGAGGAATAGTCTCTTAGTGCTACTCTACATTCCTTAAGGAGTGTAGAGTAGCACTAAGAGAGGATTTTTGGAAATTCCTCCCCTAAGGGGGTAAAACAGGGGTACAGTGTTTGTATGAAACTTTTCATTTCTTCAATGGATTAACTTTAAACTTTGTATATTGGTTTCTCAAATGAAATTAGTTTAAACTAAGAAAATCTTTTTGGAAATTATGACGCTAAGGAAATAAACAGGGGAGTCAGAATTTGTATGAAGCCTTTGTAGTCGTACAAGGGATTAATTTCAAACTTTGCATATTTGCGAACACAAAGACATTTATTTTGGAAATTCTTCCCCTGAGAGAGTAGAAAATTGAGTTATAGTTTATGTAAAAAACATTTTATCTTTTCAACTTCAATCAGTATATATAAAAACCTTGGGTTACTGACTGACTGGCAGACACTAAAAAATTCTTACTCTAAGAGGGTAAAAAGGGTAGTCCAAATTTGTATGATACCTTTTTATTCCTGTAATGGATTAATGTCAAACTTTGTATATCGGTTCGTCGAGTGACGTTAATGAAATCTCACTAAAGGCGTGGAGCTCAAAAAGGGGTGCTAATTTATACGACTCTTTTATATAATAAAGGTCGTTGTAAGTTTGTATGACAATAAAAACAACATTCATCAAATTGGTTTGAGAATTGGCATTGCAACCAAAAGGCGTAAAACTCTGTACAAACTGTTGTGCTTATATAAAAAATATTGTATTCTACTCTACAAAACATTTTATCTAAGTGAAATTTTCGCGAGCGAAGCAGCGTGCAAAAATTTGTCATATTATTTTATAAGAATACTTCATTTAGTGATCCCAGGAAAGTTTACTAACATTATAACTATTTTAGTACCGAAACCTTTACGGTTTTACTATAAAGTTTATATTTCCTTTTTATTTTTAGCTGGCTTGTAAATAATACAATATTTGACAGTTCTAAAGTTTTCAGAAAATAATGTACATACACCTCAAAATATAAAAACTTAACTGCTCAGTATCCGAAAGATGAGCACAAAATTGTATTCAAACAAAACGCCAAGAGTGGATATCTTTCGATAATGACTTCTATTCAAGTTAACAATACAAGCGACCGGATCTATGAAATCTCCCCATTCTCCCCATTCAAGACGTAGGTGCCTTATTCCAAGAGGATTTCTTAGAAACGTGCCTCTATAACCATTCATTATATCTCTATTATTTGTCAAAGAGCTATGGAGCGAAGTATCCTGGGATATAAGAGGGTTGATCGAGTGCAAAATGCCGTTCTGCGATCACTGACGGGTGTTGCTGATGTGGGACGGAAGACTGCCAACCTAAAGTGGGATTGGGCGGGCCACGTGATCCGGATGCATCCTAGCCGATGGGCGAAAATCGTCACGCAATGGGTGCCGCAAGACGGGCGGCGGAAAAGAGGCAGACCTCGAAAACGATGGCGTGACGATCTAGACAATTTTGACAGAGACTGGCCCAATTTGGCAGAAGATAGGGACGCTTGGAGGAGTGTAAGGGAGACCTTTGCCCAGCAGTGGGACAATATAGGTTAAATAAAAAAAAAAAAAAAATATCTCTATTGAAATATTTCCATTGTTAAGCTACCCCAGTATACTCTCATTTAGCTTAGAGTATTATGGAGTTAACAATGCCACTTAGACGCGTTTCAATCAAAGATGATTATGTGTTCAAGATCGCGATTCTAAAGGCACTTGATTTGAGTTCGACTACTATTGAAATATTAATAGTTGTATGGCTAAGTGGTTTTAGAGGACGTTAGGCTATTATCAGTAAGGGAAAAATATGCCATATTTTAGCTTTGTTTGTATTCGTGGAGGGAAATTCATGTTGGTATCGTGGGAAGCGGTTGGATACGCGATGTTCAAAATTTGCCTACCACGGGGGTTTTCACGCCGCGTGGGAAGCCGGCGGCCTATGTTTAGAAGTGGAAGCCTTTAAGCTGAGATGATAAAAAGAAATTAACGACACACTGCTTATATTGCTTTATGTTTTTTGGAGGAAATAGTAATTTAAAAGTTATTTGCATGTCTTAGGAGAAGCCATAACTGAGTTGCTTGGCCAATACACAGACCGCTACGCAGAGTTTCGTGTTCGTCATAGACTTTCTAAAGTCATTAGAGTTTTAAATAGTTGATTGTCGCTTGCCCTGTGTGCCACTGTTATATAGATATTTGATAGTCGGTACGATAAGCGAGAACCCTCAAATTTAATGACACTGGTTTAAATATGTAGAAAATTTGGCTTACTATCCAACGCTTGCCAGACGGGTAAGTAAATGGTCTGATGGCAAATTTTCCTCCATCTCTTCTCAAACAAAATAGTGATTTCGTGTACCTTCCATAGTCGCCCTTTTACGACACCCACAGAATGCGATAGGGTAGTGGCACTTAGTGTTCCTAAACCGTCAGCACACGGAGTTCCTTGCTTATAATATCATCATCATCATCGCCCTAGCGTTGTCCCGGTTGCATCCAAGACTGGCACGCCTTGGAGCCCGAGGTCCGCTTACTTGTCTAACCAGATATGACAGAATATCAATTTTTTCACAGAGCGACTGCCGTATGACCTGTGCAACCCAAAGCATAGCGATATTCCATGGTTTAGATTAGTATCAGTTTATTTGAGGGTACTTACTCCCCGTAACGACTATCAAGGATCTTCATGACAGCCGAGACCGACGATTAAACGTGCTCTCCGAGGCACGGGGCAAGCGATAATTAACAATTAAATACACACTTAACTTCTAAAAGTGTTTGGTGTGCGCCGTGGATTCGAACCCGATGCCCTCTGCATGGCAGTCCGTTGGTATCTCCACTGGAGCTATCGCTGCCTTGCTTACAATATATCATAACTTAACCTCTTAACCGCCGCGATACCAGGCCAATAGAAAATCTATTATGTCTCGCATCGGCAGTGAAGGAGTTAATCCCGTGTCAGAATAATCAACAATTTTTATTTTATATTGCAACTATACAAAAGTTACTTATGTAATATAATTATGTATTTACTTTATTTATACAATTGTTTCGCTCTCTCTTAATCACTGCATTAGTTTTTACGTACTTAGGTACTCTTATATTTTTGTTTAATATCCTTTTACTTCAAACATTTTCTACATTATGTTAAATGCACCTACTACACTTAGTTCTCCACCACCCAGGTCGACTGGTAGATAATGCCATAAGGCATTAAGTCCGCCTATGTACTCTTCTTTTGTGCATAAAGAAATAAAATAGAAACAGAAAAGTTTTCAATCCGGTCATGCGATTCTCTATTTTTAACACGCTTTTATTAGGTCGTTGTGTATGTAACTATGTAATGGAATCTAAGGTTACTAATTTAACCATCTTCGAAGGGTCGTAGCGCAATGAAAATTGGCAGCTGTATGTAGTTCTGATGACAATACAATTATACAGTACTTTCAAACTGATCTGACGATGGAGCCGGAAAATATGAACTGGAACTCTACATGTATGTAACCAACTATGTAATGGAATTTTAGCTAACTAATTTAACCATCTTTCAAGGGTAGTAGCGTAATGAAAATTGGCAGCTGTATGTAGTTCTGATGACGATACCATAATATGGTACTGTCAAACTGATCTGATGATGGAGCTGGAAGAAATGAATTGGAACTTCATGATGGAAAATCGTATCACAGCTGTCAAGTAACAGTCTGAGACAACTTGTCAGTAACAAGACTTTTCCTGGAAATCCAAAATTTCCAGGAAAAGTCTTGTAATGAATTTTGGCCACGATTAGGTACGAGTGTATATGTGTGGCTTGAAATAGCGTGTGTAGCTAAAGTTTATACAAAGAAAATAATGAAAGAACGAAAAATCTCTTATTCAGTTTCCAGCAGAAGAACAAGAGAGAAAAACAAATGCAAAATACAGATAGCTAGAAACTTAATAGCTATCTAACTCAGCATTAACAACTCCAGCATCACAGAGTTGCAAAACACAGTAATATTAGTATTCCATAACAGGACTAGTGCTAGCTTTATATACATTACAAAGCAAGGCCTAATGCCAGACTTACTGTGGCTATCATAGTAACGAAGCACTGACTATCTATAACACAACTTCGAACAATCAAGCTACCACGTAATAATACTGTATCAGCGACTGACGCAAGCCTTTGGAATTACTCAAAATTTCATACCCGATTCTCGTATATTCGCTAAATAAGTTTATAATTTAGAGCGATTGTCAATTATTATCTGTCATGAAAATTTGTTGGTCTATTCTTCTTTAAACAAATTCACCGTAAGCTTTTGATTTAATTGACAACATATAAGAGTAATTATTTAATTATGCTTTGAATTTAAGTTGACCTTAGCTGCTCAATTGAATATTTTTTTTATAGTTTATTTGCCAGAACATGATCATTTTATTAGAACATTCTAAAAAGAACTTTATGAATATAGATATAGAGCAGGTGGATAAATCAGGCAAACCAGCCTATAAAATTCGTAGTGTGTAGCAAGGTAGCTAACTTAACCTCTGTGCCGTCTGTCTATTAAACATTCAAAATTATTATAAAATTAAGTCCCCCTTCGTTCATACCTGTCTCTTTGAACAAGATAATCTTAAGGACTATCGAACGGATTTTTGTATAGTTTTCAACAATGAGTAGTGTGATTCTTGGGGAGTGTTTAAGTGTATAATTTACGCGGGCAGAGTCGTGGGCGAAGTGTAGTAATACAGAAAAACCACAAAAAATACGGTACCTACTCGAAAAACCACCTAATTTTCGTTAAAACTTAACACCAGAATAGACACCTTCATCCATGTCTATTAGATTGCCACGAAAGCCAAAATTATCCGCCACAAAGCTGATCTGGCCGAAATAAATCAAAAGCAAAACAGCAACGTAGAACTGCCAACTGGTAACAAGTGGACGTGTTTATTCATGCCATACTGCGAAACGTGGCATGCCAGAGTTTCGAGTACGGCAACTTCATACCGCGTACTTTAAGTTGGCAAGTTACTAGAACAAATAAGGTATTTGAATTTCCCCGGCCACTTTCTATTGAATACTCCCGCTTGCAGTACCGAACTCACCGACGCGCAACTCTTTAAAAGTCATGTTTTAAAAAGGCTGTTAAAGTAAACTGGAACTTTGTTGCAGTCTATATAATAGACGCTTTTTGTGATGTTTTTGAATCTTGATAAGTACGGATTCTTTGATTGTGATGTGCTTATATAATGGTCATACGTTTTGCTAGAATCCAATAAAGTAAGTGGATTAAAAAAAGATTTTGCTACATGTAACATCAGTAAAAATATTTTCATCCACCTTTGTGAAATTTTAGGGTGGTTTCAGATCAGCGTCTTATACGCGTATATTATAATAATGATTTAATAGGTTTTTCATGTATCTAGAAGAAGTATCAATTCAGTATCCTGAATCTAGATTTGCTTTTTGAACCACAAAAAATCTTGTTCAGAAGATTTAAAGAGATAAAGACTTTTTGTTCTATTAGCGGTACAAAACCTAAAACGGTCGTGAGCAAAATTTAAATCGTGATTACAATTCGCTTAGTTGGTTTGTGTGTTGACGGCAGTTGCAGCGACATGAATGAAGAAATAAAGTGTCCGGTTTGATGTTCTGGAATAGATTTAATGGTCGAATTTACAGGAACTGTAAAGGGAGACTGTCGGTATCTATATCAGACGCAATTTATTTTGTCTTCTTGTTGTATGTTGGAAGCAACAGATAAGTATACCCAATTTATAAGTTTTATTAATGGCGATTATTTTGAATATTATGATTTCTTTAACGACAGTTTGTGGAATTCAATGAAAAAAATGTTGGCTGATTTTGCGATTCATATTAAAACTTTTTACACCGTTACGAATTTACGCGTTGTTGACAAACCAAATGTAAACTTTTATTTATTATATTACATTGATTTATTCAAATAGGTCACAACTGAATACGGATCATCACCAAGCAAAAAAGCATCTGTTTTTTTTACAGTCTCACGCCTGTATCCCCCCCTGAAGGGGTAGGCAGAGGTGTAATATTACACCCACATTTCGCCATGATTTTTTTAGGTCCCACATAATAGAGGGTTAGCCTATTGCCGTACTGGGCACATTACCAGACTCCGTGCTGCTACTGAGAATTTCCTAACGGAAAAACCCAATAACACTTTGCCCGACCCGGAAATCGAACCCGAGACCAATCCGCACATTTATGCCGCGAGACCAACGAGGCAGTCTGAAAACAAAATATAAACATAACTTTTTTTCTGCAATTTGAATTTACAGCCTCCGTCGGTCATAAACAATCATAAAATTTTTGTAGCGCATTTGAAGGTAAGTGAAGAGTTACAATGAAATAAAAATATAAACTCTTTTATGTGGGCGTCAAGAATACTCTAAAATGATTTATTCAGTGGACTTCAGCCGGCGATAAATCTCCATTTGCCCTGGTCTACAATCTAATATAAGTACTAAAATAAACATGCTCTACCTAAATGAAACTTTTCTTCATTTAATACTTCATTTGTTTATTTAAAAATTTAGATTTAGAAACTTATTTCGTAGCAACTTGATTGTTTGGGTTTGAAAGTTATACGTTTAATTAAAGTTGCAAAATATTTTTAAATATAGTTTTAGCTGTTTTTATTACAAAATTAAAGATGGAATTTATTAGCATATAGTTTAAAGTAATTCAAAAAGTTCTGAAAACTTGAAATATTGTTTAAAAGATGAGACAAGTGCTTAATAAATAGTTTATTTTAGTAAACCACTTACTGTATTGTTATTTTAACTTAGCGAAAATATCACATTATGACATTCTCGTGTATGACAAAGTATCACAACTTTATTTCATCAGAGTGGTGTCGGAAGAAGCAACTAAGGAAAACTTCTTTTTATGGACTCTCGCCTGTATCCCTGAAGGGGTAGGCAGAGGTGTAATATTACACCCACATTTCACTATGATTTTTTAGGTCCTACATAAAAGGAGGCGAGCCTCTTGCCGTTACCGGGCACATCACCAGACTCCGTGCTGCTACTGAGAGTTCGGAAAAACCTAGTAACACTTTTGCCCGACCCGTGAGTCGAACCCGGGACCTCCGATCAGCAGTCGCATACTCTATCAACTGGACCACGGAGGCAGTCCTCCTAAGGAAAACTTATGAAGGAAATAGTATCTTTGAGAAGAGGCGAAAAAGTCTACATTAAGTCTTATACCAACCGATCAGTATGCTTTAGTCGGTCAAATTCTTCCATTAACTCCAATTGCAATAAAATGGTGATACACGTTTGGAGAGACTGATATTAGTCCAGCAGAGAACTGCGAAATTTTGTATGTGAGGAAGAGATATTCCTTCGTGATCATCTGGTCACTGCTAGGGCACATGCAAGGGTATAAATGCAATACACTCAAATGTTTACGAAGCCTTAAATTGCCATAAGTGGAGGATGACAAGAATGCCATCTGTCGGCTAAGCTGCTACAGATAATTTCCTTCTTACTACCAAGCAACATAAAGGATACAAAGATTATATTACCGTCATTATCAAAATATTGCTGATTGTGTACTTATCTGATTGATTTAGTAGCAAATTATTTTGATACAAAAAATGGATGTGTATTATTTTAATCACAAATATTTTAGTTTATTATTTTCTTCAAAAATATTACTTATTAGTATAATATTTTCTTCAAAGATATTTCGACTACTCGCCTGTAATTATAACAAGATATCATCATAGCGTTTGTTATTCAAAGAGCGTCGCTCGCATATCGCGAAGCCCTTAATTGCGAGCGTAATTTAATATTTTTGCAGAGGTATTAAGCGACCCTCCACTAACGCCATCTGGTGGCGCCACTGATGACTTAATAATTGTTTTGCATACAAGCACCACTCGAATAATTAATGTAAGGAAAATTTAATTTATTATTTTTGTAATTATATTTTTACTGGTGATACTTTATGCAAAACTCTGACTACGTGCAGACTTTGGATTAGGTTATGAAATCTTAGTATAAATCGATAGTTATGGACAATTTTGTATTAATATAACCGGTTAACAAATATACAATATAATCAAACGTGAGCCAAAATGACACTACGCGTTCACAAACTATTATTTATGCACAATGAATTGAACATGATGACTATAATTATTATATAATAGTTTTGGCAGCAGTATGGGTAATATCCAAAAGCTCATATGTAGCCATTGCATCTTATATCATCAAAAGTAGGGCTCAGGCCAGCACACAGCAATATACGCAATGGTATTTTGCCTCAATATTTCTCATAGAAATCTATCTATATTGGACTGTTACATAGAGTACAGTTTATTTATCTGCACTTCAAGCAACAACCTCCTACAACCACAGGTACTATACCTATCTTGAAATCCAAAGATAAATTTAGAATCAATTGTCATAGTTCCGAAACTCCACAAAACGACGGCTAGACACGATATAAAAAGCATTACGCAAACTATTTCCACGCCTTACACCTTGATCGCTCCATAACTCTTCTGCCAGCTTAGCCAAATAGCATTCGATTAACGATATAGCTAATCGCTAAGTGCAAAAATGTATGGAACTGACATAAGCCTTCGTTATATCATGTGGTCAACGAATAAAGAATTCTTTATGGTGCCATGCCAACCAAGCGTTAGCGAAAGTAGAAATCAGAAGCGAATGCCATTTGGCTAGGCCCTCTGTGCATAGATTGTGAACGTGTAAAATATTAGAAAAATCTGAACACTGGACAAGGTATCTCGATTGTGCTACGTATGGGATTAAATTATGTTTTTAGTTATCAATCATCAATAGACTTCGGCAACGGCTGCACTCGTGTGGATTATAGATCTAAACCTTTCATAGGAATCACACTATTTATATGAGAAAAGCGTGCAAAAATCCATTGAGCAGTTTTTGAGCTTATCGCGTTCATATAGAAAGACAGCTCAGGGACTTCATTTTATAAAATGTATAGAAATATGGAGCAAATCAATACCTACGCATAGTAATAAGTGTGTTAACTTTACGTATTTATTGATTATATGGCAACATTTATTGTGAGCCAACCCACTGTGTTATTGTATAAAATAAAATGTAGCCGCGTCGCTTGTGCTTGTGACGTGGTTGCTTAGCGTACAGACAAGGCGAGGTGAGCGCAAAGTCGTCGTGTCTACGCAAAGTCGTGTTTGCGATGTAGCCCACCGCTATTTCACAGCTTTGTTGCGTCTTGGCTGCGACGATGGGGTCGGTATTATACAAGCTGTCAATAAAGTCGTCAAAATATTGCCCATGTGAAGATTAGTATTAATTCGCTTTCGTGTTGTAGTTATGGTACGTGTGAATTAATTTTTAAATAAACGCCAAGAAACATGATAATAAAGCATTTCCCGTCAATAATTCTGTCCCGTCAACTGCACTGTTTGGTTATTACTATAAACGCTTTCATTAAATAATTTTACAGTTTAAGCAACGATAAATGTATTAATTTATTCATTGGATGCACCGCAACGATGGCCTGGTGACAGTCATTTATTTCTGTTAAAGGCTTTTATTTCATTTGTAAGTATTTGTTCATTAATATAAAACTGTTTATTTATGAATGTGACCACCACTTCTGAGAGATATATTGTGATGTTTTCGATGTCTTTTTTGCGATCCTTTTGTGGTGGCCACTGATAATATTTTTATTGTGTATTTTCCCAAAGTAAACTAATAGGTATGTATATATCTATCTCGTGGGAATTTCCGAAAACCACTTCTTCGTGCTCTCCTACGGCCCCAAGAAACATACATGCCAAATTTCTATTAACCTAAGAGTTTTGGCTGTAGCTTGTCTGTCAGTCAGTCACTAACGCATGGATTTTCTATGTATAGATAGTTCTATGCTCTAAACCTTGGTGCGTTATCGTATATGGTCTAACAGTTCCCTGTACTCTGATTTTGGGTGAGAGTACAGGAACTGTCCGGCTAGACCGTTTTATGAAATTTCTGCATCTAAATTTTAAACTTTAAGCGTTCAACTTGCACAAGATACCGGCGGATACGGCAAAATAATAAAAGTAATTAAGTTTAATGAAACTTTCTTAACGCTGGGAATCCTTAACCGAATCTATAATTCATCCAACAATATTCGCATAAAAAAAGATTGGTGGCAAAATGGCCGAAGATATATATTTTCCTATCACAAAAAATATCATTATCATACTCTTAGCGTGATCCCAGTTTCAATCTGGGGTCCGCTTTCTCGTCTAACCGGATTTGGCTGAATATTAGCTTTTCCACAGAGCGACTGCCTGTCTGACCTCCGCAACCCGAAGGGATATTCAATGGTTTAGACTAGTGTCAGTTTATTTAGAAGCTACTGACACCCTGTAACGACTGTCAAAAATCTTCATGACAACCGGGACCGACGGTTTAACGTGCTGTCCGAGGCACGGGACAAGCGATAATTAATAATTCAATACGCACATAACTCCGAAAAGTCAAAGGTGCGAGCCGTGGTATCGAACCCGATACCCTCTGCATGGCAGTCTGTTGGTATCTCCACTCGGCTATCGCTGCCTTTATCACAAAAAAAAATATCGTGGGTATATAAATAATATATCGATAGTAAATCTAAAAGGGAATGCTACCTCCAGGCTTAAGGTCTGGATGTTAAACAGAATACAGCTGATCCCTTGTTTCCGGATCAGCGGGCAAAAGAATCGATTCCACATACATCGTTATTGTGTGGCTAAGAAAACATCGAGTAATATAAAGAAGCTAAAAAGCAATGTTGTTTAGTTAGGATTGCGTCCACTGCTAAACATAGGCAATTCCCAAAATGTAGCACTGATATCGATTTTGGGCTGCTCATTTCCGAACTACTTATATTTAAAGCGGGTAATAAATACCCGAAGTCAGTACCGACGCTTTCCCTTGGAGATACAGCTTTAAGTAGAGCCACCAAATATAAATACGTGGGGCACTGGCTTGCTGAGGACCTGACAGATGATTTATAGAGAGGGAGCGTAGGGCATTGGCAATGCGATGTAACATGCTAGCACGTAGGTTTGCGAAATGTACAAGCGAAATAAAGATAGCATTGTTTAAGGCGTATTGCCAAAAATTTTATACGTGCAACCTCTCAATGTAGCATGCAGCAGGTCAATTGTACTCGCAAATTGCTTGATGTCCTGCGTGTCCAATACAATAATGGTCTAAGGATGCTGTTGGTGTTGCCCCGCCTCTGTAGCGCATCGGGTATGTTCGCTAATACCTGTGTATATAGTTTTCAGGCTATCATTAGAAAACGTGTAGCTTCATTGATGCTCCAGCGCCCTCCTAAACACGATATTAGACAGGGTAGACTGCCCTGTGGTGCAACGCTGGAATATCATCCATATGGGTTCCAGAGCTTCACTTTTTATTTTTCATAGAGGACTTCGAGGAGCGAGCCCTGCAGACTGCCACCATCACACTGAGGTTCTACAAGCGGTATGTAGATGACACTTTCACAATTTTACCAACAGATAGTGTTAACGCTTTCCTAAACCATCTTAATTCTATTAATAACCAAATACAATTCACAATAATGGTGGTTAATATAGCATATAGCACAGCACGCTAATTTTATTTCGCATCTAATAGCAAGTTCATTCGGCCCTCGTTCGTGCTATAAAATAGCATATAGCATATCAATCAAACATCGCGCCGACGCGACGGCACATCGCACTTCGCACGTTCGCAGCGCTGCGAATTGCGATATTTGCGATCAGTCTTCGCGTGCTAACGCGAGCAGCCAGACGTGAACTTGTGTAGCGTGCGAATTTTAGCTGTTCGACGGCTCGCGCGATTTAAGTAGGCATATAAGTACACGAGTTATTTTACGTTCCCAAAAGTTAAGTGTTTTGTGTTTGATTAAAAGACTGTGATAGGACACATAATACTGTGTATCTATGAATGATCTGTGTAACATGTGTGTTAAAATGATTTAAATAATAAAATATAATTTATTATATACAGTCCTAAGCCTGAAAAGTATGAAGGCAAATTAATTGACTTATTTATTATTAATTAGTTGGTTAATATTAGTTTGTTGTGCATAATGATTACATTTTATACTTAGAAGAAATGTACAAATATGTATATGTATTGTTTATTCATGTGTAACATTACAGTTCACCATGTTATCTGCCCACGCGTAGTCTTCAGACTCGTTAGGCAAATAGCATGTTTGTCGACGCTATATTAACCTACGTTCAAATATGGATAGCGCGACAGCGCGCTATATCGTACATGTGCTAAAACTAGCGGTCACATGAAGGGTGTTGACGCTTCGCACGATAACATGCTATATTATAGCATTTTCAATTGCATGCTAAAAAAAATTAGCATATAGTTCATAGCATGCGATTAATAAATAGCAGATTCGAACATCATTAATTCACAATGAAATTAGAGGTAAACAATTCTTTAGCTTTCTTAGATGTACTTGTCATCAGGAATAAAAACAACTCATTAAGCCATACTGTGTATAGGAAAAAGACCCATACAAATAGATATATACAAATTTAAACGGTGAATCTCACTACCATCCTAAACAGTTAGCTACTGCAGGAATGTCTCTGTTTCAGAGAGCCCGCGGGATCTGTGACAAGAAACACCTGGACGCTGAGCTTCAACATGTCAGGCAAGTTCTGCAACACAACAAGCTCCGACCGCCGCGCTACTGTCACAGATCCCAGAAGAAAGAAAAACCAGCCACAGTAGAAAGACAACCTGCTGTCCTCCCATATATCAAGGGCGTGACCGACAAAATTGGCTACATCTTGAAGCGAGCTTCAATCAAAACTTACTACAAGCCGCCAACGAAGATCAGTCAATTATTACCAACTGTCAAGTGTCAGTTACCCTTGCAAGAGGCCGGTGTCTACAAAATTGACTGTGAATGTGGGCTCTCATACATTGGACAAACCAAGAGAAGCATAGGCATTCGACTCAACGAACATATAGCTGACATAAAACATAAACGCGCAACAAAGTCTGCTGTGTGTGAACATGTGGAACAAGGTCCCAATCACTACCTGCGATTTGATGAACCACAGATACTCGCAAAAGAACACCGTTTTCTTCGAAGGATGATACGAGAAGCTATTGAAATTAAAAAACACCCTAATTTCAATAGGGAAGATGGTTGGAATGTTCCTCCAGCTTGGGACCTTGTCATAAGGCTAATGAAACCCAAGAAGGACAAAGTCACCAGAAGACCTAAGGACACTGTGAGCTCATTGATGCTCCAGCGCCCTCCTAAACACGATATTAGACAGGGTAGACTGAATTTTTATCTTACTGCATACTATAGTAGAAATAGTTCTAAGAGAGGGGGATCATGTATCTTTATAAAAAAGGGCCATCGCTGGCAACCTATTCCTCATATAGCTTCATTTGCTGTATCCTCTAGCTTTGAGTGTTGTGGTGTAGAATTAATTGACTATAACATTGTTATTGTATGCATATACAGAACACCTCAAACCAGCAACCTAAATATATTTTTTGATATGCTCATTACATAAAAAGATCTTACAAAAGGCATAACATCGTGCTGGCAGGAGATTTTAATATTAACATCTTAAAACATAATAATATTACTTTAGAATTTGAATGTTTGCTCTTAAACTATAACTTGAAATTAGCAATTAGAGAACCTACCAGAAAAGTTAATCAAACATGTATTGACAATTTCATTCATTGTTGTGCACAAAATGTAAAACTGATATAATAGAGTTAGCATTATCTGACCACACCGCCCAGTTCTTACGATACCCTGTTAAGAAAGTCTGTTTGATTAAACGCTGGAAAATCAAACGTAGGGACTATAACATCAAAAATTTGGAAATGTTTAATAACTATATAGGTGATCTGACTTTTTCAGAAATATATGCTACTTAAGATCCAAATGAAGCTTATAATACTTTTTATGACACGTTTAAGCTGCTTTATGATCTTTGTTTTCCATGCCAGTTTATTGCTATAAATGTACATAGAAAACAAAAATGGGTCTCGCGTGGCATAAAGGCGTGCAGTATAAAAAAACGATCACTTCTTTGGCAATATAGAAAAAAGCCAAGTGACATAAATAAAATAAAATTGAAGCAATATTGTAGACTGTATAAAAAAATATTAAGATTAACACAACGAGCTCAAAATGTTCATTCCATAGACACGTCACAGAATAAAGCAAAGTCAATTTGGAAAATTGTAAACAGAGTGAAACATAATATCCCAAATGCAACTGTAACTAGTATAAAAATACATGACGAAATTGTAACTGATCCAAATGTAATCTGTAATTTATTCAATAATTAATTTATTGACAAAATAGTTCCAAATTGTGTGACAAATAAATTGAAATATTCAGCTTATATGTCCTCTAGGCAAAAGTCTATGTATATGAATCCATGCTCTCCTTTCAATGTATTCAATATTATAAAAACCTTAAAGAACACCAATAGTGTTGGATATGATGAGATATGTACTTAAGTTATTAAATATGTAGCTCCTAATATTTGTGACCACATTAGTCATATTATAAATTTATGCATAGAGACGGGGGTATTCCCTGAAAAACTTAAGACAGTAATAATAAAACCTGTTTTTAAAAAAGAAAGTAGAGATCACATGGACAACTATAGACCTATAGCACTTGTTCCTATTTTGTCCAAAATATTTGAGAAACATATACATAATGAACTCAATAACTATCTAGAGCATAATTGTATTCTAGTTAAAGAGCAGAAGGGTTTTCGACGTAACATGTCAATAAATATGGCCATATATAATTTTCTAGAAGTTGTAGTAAAAAGTATTGACAGCAAAATACCTGTCTGTTCCATATATATGGATATGAGCCAAGCTTTCGATCATGTAGATCATGAAATCCTGCTAGGTAAGCTCAATGCTTATGGCATAAGAGGAAATGTCCTAAAACTAATTGAAACATATCTTAAAAATAGAATACAGTACACGGAAGTTGTTAAATTAAATACTATAACAAAAATTTAAGAAACTTACAGATCTGAATCACGTATAATTAAATATGGCGTGCCCCAAGGCAGTATATTAGGTCCATTACTATTTATATTGTATATAAATGACTTACCAAACGCAACCAATAATCCTATAGCCCTCTTTGCGGACGACAGTACCATAACTATCAAATGTACAGATAAGGCTTGTTATGAATCTGCTATTAATACCGCTCTGATGTCTGTCATTGACTGGTTGAACACAAATAATTTAAAAGCCAATATAAGAAAGAAGAAACTAATGCACTTTAGTCAGCGTATACCTACCATGAATAACATTAATGTATGCGCTAATGGACAATCGCTAAAAGAAGTAGAGGCTACAAAGTTTTTAGGCATAATAATCGACAAGACAATCACATGGAAACCATACATTGAACAATTATGTAAGAGAATCAATAAGTCAGTGTATGCACTTCATGAATTATCACAAATAATTGATGTCAATGGTCTTCTTACTGCATACCATGGCTTAGTGGCATCGGTTCTTAGGTATGGAGTTATATTTTGGGGGAACTCAGTTGACAAAGACATAATCTTTAAAGCCCAAAAACGCTGTATTAGGGCTATGTTCTCTCTCAAAACAATTGAAAGCTGTCTGCCCTACTTTAAAAAATACAATATTCTGACTTTACCTTCAATTTATATACTCGAAGTAGCTATTTTTGTTAAAAGAAACTTAGGTTTATTTGTACTTGCCTCAGATACACCTAAACGCGTACAAAGAGATAAACATCGGCTTTGCCTATGCAAAACAAATACAACATTTATGCATAAAAGTATTTTCGCTATGGCTCCCAAAATTAATAATAAATTGCCAAGAAGTATCAGGGAATCAAATGTGACCATATTTAAACAAAAACTAGTAAAGATTCTAAATGAAAAATGCTATTATAATGTCTCTGATTTTTTGACCGACAATTTATAATTTTATTATGACATTATTATTATTCAATGTGGACATTTTATATTCATTATTTTTTATTAATTATTTAATCCTTGACATATTTTTCATATTATTTGGTATATTTTTATATTTTTTTACTTGACATTGTTATTCATTAATCTTAATTATGACATTTTTCTTTTGTTTTTGGCAATAATTGTAATTAATTTTATCTGTTCTAAATTGTATTTTTTTGTAATTGTAATATTTGAACACTTCTTTGAGGTTATAATTCAGCGAACTTCATATATTTTGTAAGACCTTAATGTACCTACCTGTTTTATGCAAATAAAAGAATTTGAATTTGAATCATTCTGCGTAAATAGTAACACCAGTAGATGAAAAATGTTCGAGTACTTTGAGATAACTTATACATTCAAGAAAAAGACTAATATCAGCTCAGTCTGCCGTGAACATGAATCCTGTAAAGAATTTGAAACGTCGGCTAGTAATAAATTAAAAAAGTAGTTTCTAGATCATTAGTTTCAAATGCAATAACTCAGTGAAACCAATACATCGCGATAAAATCCGTAAACTGTAGTTTAATTTTTTTTAATATAAAATAGTGTTGATAATGTGTTTTACTAACGTAGTTCTAAGTCAGTACTAATATTAATTTAATGGATATCTATCTGAAAAATAAACGAATAATAATAATAATAATTTCCTAGCGTGAATTGTGTTCTAAACCTAATCATCGGCGCACCTTGGGCCTTCCAACGGCATAGTAGAATATCTACCTGTACTGCAGGCCTGCCACTGCAAACATAGGGCTCAGCCAAGGTTTTCCACATATACTGATTTTGTGCCACTTACATCCAACGTGTCCCGTGATCCTGACCAGATCGTCAGTCTACCTTTCTGGAATAAATAAATACATTTTAGTAAATTCTAGTCAAGCCTGTATCCATGAAAAGATAAGTAGAGGTGTAATATTAGACCCACATTTCGCCAAGTTATGAATTTTAGTCCCACGTAATAGGGTTCGAGCCTATAGGCGTTACCGAGCGCAATGCCAGACTCCGTGCTACAACTGAGAATTCGAATAAACTTAATAACTCTTTTGCTCCACCCGAGAAACGAAACCGCGACCAGCAGACGCATTCGCTATTCACGGGATCACGGAGGCAGTCAAAAATTCATCTAATAGAAAAATTTTTGAATGTTTAAGAGCCAAGATTACATAGAACTTGATTTATCTAAAGCTACCATCGCTGAAACAATTTACAACATCCGTTTTGGATCACCGCGATTATTTATCAATGTTCCCTCGTTAGCGGCACCCGCGAATTTATTTATTTCTATTTACTCGCTACACTAAGTAGTGGAGAAAATGCTGCTATTGATCACCGAACGAAGAATTGTGTTGATTGCACGGATGGCGGTATAAGCAGTCGTCCGTCACTCGACACTGCGCCGAGAGTTGTCGGTTCAATTTCCATACGAGACAAAATTTTGTGTGATCAATAAATTATTGTTTCGAGTATGTGTGAACATGGTGTCAATTTTTAAAATTCCCTGTAACACAGTATTTATACCCACTATAGGCGTTGTTTTAAAAAAAAAACTATTTGTAAGGATACGCTTAATTTTTAAACAATAGTAGTAACCATCATTATCATTATTGTCCTAGCGCTATCCCGGTTACATCCGAGACTTTTGCTGTTGGAACACAGGATCCTCTTTCTAGGCCAATAAGATAAGATGGACTTTTCTAAAAATAATGAACTATAGTAATATCGTCCCTAGAGTCTAGGGACAATATTACCATAGTTCATACCAAGCCACACTCGGTCACCTGATCTTAAACTAGGTAGAACATATTAACATTTCTAAAATACATTTACACATTATAACTGTCACAATATTATTTTGTATTATTTTAGTTGCATACGAGTCTTATTTTGGTCGAAAAAAGGTTAATAAGTAATTCTATAAGCAAATTCTCAAAAGCAACATTGAGTTTCAAAGTATTTTCGGAACATGAACACAGTCTTTCTAGTACAAGTAGCTTCATAAATTAATGAGAATAATGTATGAAGGTGGATAAGAATTGTAAAAATCGGTCTATGCGTGGTCTGGAAACTCCGACACTAGAGTTGGCCACATACCCAAATGAGTAGGAAAATAGAAGCAATTTATATACCAGGACTAGTATCACTACAGACATCTAGTGTGAGGTAGCATCCTTGTTTCTTAGAAATATTTAACAATAACTATAAAGATAGATAATGCAGAAAACCAGCAAACGATCCATCTTCTTCCTTATAGTTCACATATCAAATATTTGATCTGCCCATAAACAATACCACACACCCTTCTTTCCTCTCACATCCTAGATCCATTAATAAAAATAACATCTCAATTTCCTCGCCCATTCATCCATACATCACACAATAAGGCAAACATCTAACGGCTCGGTTGGCATCACTTATTGGCGTTACCCAGTTTAATCCGGTAAAATATGCAAGGGGGGGGGGGGGGGGTAAGGGGTGATGTTAGTATGAGATTTGCATAATGGCCAATCAGTCGTCAGGCGACGATTTGCGTCCCCGTTGATGGTATTCACATAAAGTCACGCCATGTTTTGACGTATGCCGTAGACGTGGCGATGCATTAATGTGTGGAAGAAAGGTTTTGACTTCGTGAAATGACTAAGCAATTTTATTATTGCTTGATGATGGGAAGAGTAGGTAATTAGGATAGGTACAACATTATTGTGAGGTTTATTTCAAACTAAGACGACCATTGTTCTCCAATTTACTCTATCAGTTTTCTAAATTCTTGTAAGACAGAAACTTCATTATTTAATTGACATAAATATGTCCAAAATATTTACTTACATGGCTTAATACATATTTTTACTTAAACACCTTGAAGACACTAAACTAAAATAAGTAATCCTTAAACTGTTAGCAAATGTACCTTGAACGAAATATTCAAAGCTATATATTAAACTTATTTCACAAAACGCTAACCTATCAAGCTATGAATGCCAGACAGAAAATACATTTCAATTTGCCACGTTCACAGCTTTTAACTCAATGTAGGATGTGGCCAAACATTTTCCTAGAACTGCCATCTATAAATCTGGCCACTTTTGCCTAACTTTGTACAAAGGTGAGACAATTTGTCGTAACTTCGTAAAAGGTAACCGTCATTTTTTATTCTTTCTTATAACACGTTTTTCTTGCGCACTTACTTTTTTGTTTCATCCAATTTTATTGTAGCGATAACTCGCTTTTTGTAAATTTATTTTATATTTTCTTTGTTTGTTTTTTATTGCTGGGTAGGACTGTTGTGATTTTTAAGAAGTTATTAAATGTAAGGAATGATGGATGCTGTCAAATCTTTATAGTGGATATAAACGTTGAATGATGTAAATGTTTTGACGAAAAAGTTAAAGCAACTGTCTCGCCACTTTACTGCACTGAGTGTCGAGTGTTTGATCCACGTAAGAGGCAACTTTTTTTTAAACACATATCTTACTAACGGCTTATTACCAAAAAAAATTATGTTAATATTCTGGTAAATAGTAGTACTTCAACAGCTGAGTAGGGCCCATATATGCTGAAATGATCTACTAACTTATTACATCTACTTAAATATCAGATGATCTTTTAGCCTTTGTAAATCTCGTGCAGACAAAATCGTACCGACGTAAAGGTATTCGGTCATTATTTCTTGGAGTGCGAGTATAAATACGTGATACAGACGTAACTACGAGTTCTAAGGTACAAACGTAATTTGTAGCGTAATAAAAACAGACATAGTACTGAGGTCGGTTGTACCATGGATACCTGTGAAGAAAACACTTATTAATCTTTCGTCAGCACCGTCATAGCGTTATTCCAGTGGGATCCCAGACTTTCACCTTGAACCCCGAAGTCCGCCTATTAGTCCGACCTGATTTAACAGAAAGTTAATATTCTGTTAAATCAGGTCAGACTATACAACGATCTCCTAGCCGAGGGTACTTTCAACTTTTCAAAGTGATATTAAATTATTAATTATCACTTGCTAAACAGAGAAGGAAAACATCGTGACAAAACCTGTATGTCAGAAACTTGTCCATAATTTTCTAGATTTTTTTTACGAAAATATCTCCCGCGCAACGGACATAATGAACGCCCAAACTAGATACAATAATTTATGGATCACACAATATGTTGTCTGATTGTCTCGCGTGGGAATCGAACCCAAAACACTCAGCGTAGTGTCACGCGGCGTGGCTGCCGCTCAACTACGCCAACTGTGCAGTTGAAATACATGTACAGTATGGCTTAACCACGCTGGTAATAAGAAGAAGTCTATGCCCAATAGTGGGATGGTCTATTGGTAAATAAAACTAATAATGATGATGTAATAAAAGTCACTAATAGCAATAAGCACAGCAAGTTTAAACTTTAAGCCTAGCTAGCTAGCCTCTAGTAACTTATCTCAACATCCGATGGATGTAAAAAATAACTTATACACTAACTATAGTTAACTGTAAGTGCAACTATCCTCTAAGACTTAAGGTAACACAATGTTACAGACACATCGCACTATAAAAGAGAATAATTGGCGCGCGCAGGTAATTATGCTTGTTTAATTAACTATAATAATAACTAGAGGACGCCAGCAGCTACGCCTGCAATGTTTTTAAACTCACCAGTTTTGGCCGATCCCGTGGGAATTTTGGGAAATCCCTTCTTAGTGCACCCTTACAGTCCCCAAGGAACATACAAATTTCAGCTTCCTGCGCCCAATAGTTTCGGCTGTAGCGTGTCTGTCAGTCAGTCAGTAACGCACGGATTTTATATATTAAGATTACTTCGCCGCTTTTACACTACAAGTTTGCAATGGACTTCGTTACTTATGTTGTGGTTGTAAGTCTGGTAATATCTTTACCTAAAAATAAATAGTCTTGCTTACTAACATAATAATATGTTTTAAATAATATGTTTGTCCGTTTTACATTATATTTAGGCAAAGCTGACTAAAAATGTGATAACATTTTGTGGGTCATTTTGTAATCATCATCGGCCCTGTATATAAACTCTCCCACTGCTAGGCATGGGCCTCTTTTCACTATGATAAGAGTAAGGCGATAGTCTACCTTTTCTTTCACCGTTAAGCAAGCAAAAATTAACATTTCAATACGCACATAACTCCGAAATGTCATTGGCGCGCCGTGGATTCGAACCCGAGTCCCTCTGCGTAGCAGTCCGTCGGTCTCTCCACTAGGCTATCGCTGCTTACACAGATAGCCAACGCCATAACAAATAAATATTGTAAACATACATAGTATAGTATTTAGGCCAACAACTTGACAAATGCGTGGTGTAAGTAGCATATACATAAATCGCAAATGCAAGTATTAAAATCAAATGACTTTGCAATTTTATTCCTAACTGCCTCTTATATATTTTTAATTTGTGTTCTAGACCAATTATCTGTAACTTAGATATATGTAGGTTACAAATGGAAAGACCTAGGCGGACGTTCTCTGAGCAGATTGGAGTCATCCTATTAAAAAGAATGTTTAGTAGTACCCTAAATTGAAGAGCGCCAATGAGAAATTTGATAAGAGTGAATGAAGCAAGAGACGTATATCTGATTAGTAGCAAATTACGTTCTGTAGTCTCTGCCTACCCCCTCGGTCAACAAGCATGAGTCTATGTATGTAGGTACCTATTCGAAATATATTGTTTGTGACCTCTTATATTCAAATTTGATTTTTCAGTATTTGAACTTCAATAAAACTCAAAGAGTTTGATTTGTCTGGTATGAAGCCAGACAAATTAAACCTCAGTCTTCCCACAATTGTTTCAAGTGGTTTTAACAAAATAATTATATTTGATTTGATAACAGTATACACTCAAGAACTTGTTGTATTGCGATTGTAATCTTAACCAATAATTCAAACGCGTGGCTACAAAACGAACGATTATTAAAATATTTTTTATTTGGAATAATTACATCACATAGTTTTTCTATAAGCCATATTATTTTGAATATTATATTAGCTCGTATAAATAAGTAAAGTTAAAAATATTTTCCCATACATAAAATTTTCGCTGCGTTATTATTTTTGAATAAAATAAATATTATATTGATTAACAATTTTAGACTTCATAATGCAATCCTAAATACCATTAGTATTGTATACCTTAACATTTCCAATTCCTCCTTTCAAAGGAGAGGCCTAGTCCAGCAGTGGACTGGTAAAGGCTGATGATGATGATGATACATATTATATATAGAAACACCCAGACCAAGAAAAAAATGCATATTCTTGCACGTGAGAGATATGTTATAATATCTAGGCTTTGGGCTGAAATTACTGATATCCAAGTATTTATACATAATATGTAAGAGGATAGTGGCAACTAAATGACACTGACATGACAGTTTGACAGTTAAACTGTCAAACGTGTAAATAAGGTGTACCTATATAAGTCGACAGGCTCGGCTAGCTCGTCCTATTCTCCTTCGACGACGGCTCAGGTACGAAATGGTTCTGACTATTTAATTGCCACTGTGTTCCAATATTCTGTGTTGCTTGTTCTTTTGTTTCATCATCTAGGAAACAATGTAAGATAGTGTAATCATTATCTTATTGATATTGTGTTGTGGGTAGTTTGATCTTTTGTGAGATACTATAGATTGTAATATAGGATAGAATAATATACTGTGGATCAAGCCGTATCAATGAGATTCATTAGGTATATACCTGTGGTAAACATTTAGTATATTGTATTGATGCTAAATAATGCTTATTATGTTCTGTTGTAAGACAGACCTTTCTAGTAATATAAAACTACCCACAACATTGATATTTGATATAAATTGGCTGTACCACTGTTTGTTAATTATCGTTATATATAGTTATTGAAAAGAATCATCAAGAGTTTTATTGCCCGTTCTTTCTCTTGGTTCTATGTCTTTGCTTTGCGAACTGGGCTGTAAATGTAAATGTAGAATCACGACGTAATCTAAAGATATATCCTTGTGCCAAACTGAATAAATGAAAGTATGATTTGATAGTTGTCTCTTTTATTTATCAAAACTGTCTCTACACTATAGGAAGCTTCTCTGATTCTGACATCAGAAGTGGGATGAATTTGCGCCCACAATACTAATACATCCAATTGCAAGTTCCAGAGTCTCCTCATCGGGATGCCATGATTCTGCCTAAGCCCGTCACTGCACCGTTCAGCTGACGACGGAGAACGATTGCCCTACGATCCAGTAGCAACGTTGCCGAGAGCAAGCCGGTGGATGAGTACCGACTACATATCTTAACGATCTGCAACAGTATGCTGAAGCCAACAGCAACAACCAACTGCAAACGCTGGTAATGTGAAGTACATTACCAGCGTTTGCAGTTGGTTGTTGCTGAGAGACCAAGATTATAGCCTAGATGGTCGAAAAATATGACTGTTGTACCAGGTTATTTTAACATGTTCATCAAAAATGTATCTGAGTATAAAACTATGTAGGTAATAGCGAAAACGTTACAGAAAATGTATAATAGATTTTTAAAGTAGCCGATATTGTTCTAATCTGTTGGAATATATATAGGCAACATTTGTAGTGATTGATAGAGACTCTGTATGAGCATTGACTGTGTTGTGCTTTGTTGATAACTCTTTCTAGTGTTAGTACTGATTAGCGTAATCGTCCTGCATATTTTAATTCCAAGAATTAAGTGCTCTGAAGAATCTTTTCATTACAAGTCGAATATGAAATGATGGTAGGTAGAATACATTTCAGAGATTTCTTCATTAATTTTGTTGGCTGTGTATTCATTACATACAGACCAATATTGCGGTGTAGGAATGTGCCTTAGCTCTGTTCCATAAGCTGTTGTTAAATTTTCGCCACAATTACCAATTTAATCAGTTCATGCTATATAGTTTTATTAAATCGGATCCAAACTATAACGAAAGAAAAAAAAAAATTGGAATATTTAATGTTAAGCTCTTGAATGTGTTGCCCTGGAGATAAGAATACGAAACTGTATATTTATCTTCAACATATCTTTGAAATATATTTACTCGTATTTATAACTGGTTAATAATTGTTTATGACATAAAAATTGGTGTTTAGAATTACAATTAATAATGCACTTTCTATAATTGTGTAGTAGGTAATTGTCATGTACCCTGATAATTTCCACCAGTTTACTTGCTATAGACATACTTATGATTTTGTCACTTTGATTTGTATTGGAAGAACAAAACCAAATAGCTTCCATTTGTCTCAGAGGCACCACATTTGGATGACATGTTGTAAAGATAACCTATGAGTTTTGTATAACTATTACTACAAGCGAACTTTTGTGTGTAGGTACAGAAATATTCTATATTATATCAAGCGGGTCTGTGTCTAGCTAGATCATATCGATAAAATGATAGTTTCGTTTAGTAACTATTTCCTTTTATTTTTTAAACATACCTCATCCTCCTGAGGCCTGAGGGGTCATATATGCTACGTCTACATATATAGCTCAAGGTATTTTTATTAAAAAGTAGTTATTGAAGAATGTTTTTATATTACATAGGATTAAATTGAGTTGTTAAAGAAAGTGACATCATTTTGCTTATGTCTGGCACTATTAGATGGCAGTGTATCCAATATTTTCAAGTAGTGTTATTTTGGTTGATAATTTCCTGTTATTTATAACGATAATAGCAGATAAAATAGTTAAAATGAAATGTGTAATAAATGCAGACATCTGTCTAATTAAATGGATCTGAAATAAGCTATTCAACTAAATTGATTCAATTTGAAAATAGTTCACATCACTGATTTTTTTTCGAAAACATTCTCATAGTTTATTTATCCATTCTCGGAAATAATACAAATAAATTCAATAAATTAATAAAATACAAGACGGTATTTATTTTTATCTGCTTTTATTCATTGAAATTATGTATTTTTATTATGAAGTGCCATGTGTTAAACTGTAAACCTATTAAGACCATAATTATAGTAATAATCAATCTTAGGATTAGCTCTCCGTAATGAACTATCTTATCAATTTAGTATCTCTGGTATAAACACTGCGATAGATAAGCTATTTAGAGATATTTTTTATGCAAAGATATATGTGTACATGTACTTTGTGTGGTTCAATTGTAGGAGACCATGGCATTAATGATTAAAATGGTATTTAATCATTCTAGGTGCTTGAAGAGTTTTGTTTTTTTATTTTAAACAAAACCTACTTACATGTAAGCTTACTATTTTTATACCAAACCTCTTCCGAATCGTCAAATCTTAATTATACTGAAACTGAATGAACCAGATACCTAACGTAAAATACGTAAAAAAAAAAACGAATTGAAAACGATGTCAGTGTTCTGATTGTGTAAATGGAATGAAAATAGCCACAATCACATGATACAATTGATAAATTAAACTGAAATTGATTAAATTAAATAAGATATTCTGCTTAATATAATAAGTATTTGTATAAGTACATTGATGTTTTTAAGTGTTGCGAACTTAATTAATAAATCTAGGTATGTATATTTGACTTATAGATATTGAAATATTAACCGACTGGTCCGAATTTTAACTTATTTTAACTAGTGTCTGGTTTGACTTTCTACACGACTATTTATTATACCGTTTCTTACCAAGAGTACTTTTACTGGCATTGGCGTCTAGTTTAACTTTAGGCAGTTCACTGACTATTGGTAACATAAATAAACTATTAACTAAATTGGTTCATTCTTGATTACTAGTTATTTATTTATACTTTTGTACTGTTTGTACCTGCAATACATTCAGGTCAATTCAGTTTATAGCATTCCATACTGTACATTTACGGGTGGTAGACTTACAATATTAGGAAACAATTATTATGGAACACTTATAGGAGAGAGGAGCAGTTTAGTAATATACTATAATAGTCTATATATTATACCTAGGTGCATTTGATATATTATAGTTAAAAGATGTATTATAGTAACATGCTTTAATAGGGTCTGCTGCATTTTTTATTCTAAATTGATAACATTTTAGTGTATTATTAATATAGATAGCAATTTTGATTATGATAAGTTACATTTATAGATTTTCCTATAGTTAATTTTTGTGGAATATAATAATGAATTTTGTACTTTTAGATAGCTACGATTTATAGATTAATAACGTTTAGATATTCTTTGATGACATAGTAGCTTTTACAGATAATATTTTTTTTTGTTTTCTTACTAAAGTATTTAAGTTAAATTTTAAAATACATATACAAAGAAAATAAAAGGGCGGTCTTACTATAGGTCAGAGGTTCTGATAACCATACACAGCATTACATATAAACTTCTTCTAAACAAGGATCGAAAATGTAGGTAGCAGTGATGGTATAAAGGTATCTGTAAATATCTATAATAATGTGATAACATCGATTTATTCATTGATGATTTTAAATAGTTGACGATGATTGAATTATTATTGATGATTAACTTACCGATGGTTAAGAAGTTGATGATAATGCTGGCAATGATGACCATGTTGATGTGATTTTGATAGTGATTTTGATAATGATTTTGATAATGATTTTGATAATGGTTTTGATCATGATTTTGATAATGATTTTGATAATGATTTTGATAATGATTTTGATAATGATTTTGATAATGATTTTGATAATGATTTTGATAATGATTTTGATAATGATTTTGATAATGATTTTGATAATGATTTTGATAATGATTTTGATAATGATTTTGATAATGATTTTGATAATGATTTTGATAATGATTTTGGTAATGATTTTGATAATGATTTTGATAATGATGATATTGATAATGATTTTGATGTTGATGATATTGATAATCATTTTGATGTTGATGATATTGATCATATTGCCTACGAACTGCTGAAGTCTTTCGCCTTGTTCTAGCCTGGACTCATGTGCAGCAGGTGTGGGGCTAGATAGTATCAAGGAGATTGACCGTTGTTACTTGTCTATTTAATGTGAAAGGAAAGGTAATGGCAATGAGTGTATTAGAATGAAAGTATTGTCCTAGTATTACACTACTGTTATCATACAAGTTGGTACCTGTATACTTGTAAATTAGTGAAATCGAATTTAATTATTTAACTCGGTTGTGAACTTAAATTATTTATTTTATTTCATTTATTTATCAGCCATAAGCAGAATTACCTATTTTAATTTTTTATTCTTAAAACCTTTACTTAAATTTTTATGGTTCGTAGTGGCTCCTTTTGTACTATATTATTTTTGTCAATTTGTGGATGGATAATGCAGTGGTGTAATAATATAAAATTAAACTGTACTTCTATGTAACATGTGTATTGTGAATGTTAATGATCCCTTCATAGAATAGTAAATACAATTTGTAACAATGGTATCAAAGCTGCTGACACAGAACTTATTTCTGGACTCGCAAAATGAAACCGTAATTACTGTAAATATAAGCCCAGTTTATTTTTGTGTAATTGTTTCGTACAAATGAATTGTTGCTGTGATACTATTCCTATAATTGAACTTACTTAGATGACGACGTAAGTCAGTATAGCCGTAGCGGACGTAACGATACTATAGTTTTTAGATGGCTTTAATCGATATGGTAAGAATTCATTGTTACATAATACAGGGCGCCCGTCGGGCGATTGTTTAGTAAAATGTTATTTAATTTATTGTACTTCGAGGACGAAGTAATTGTCAGTCTGGCCGTGAGAGATATGTTATAATATCTAGGCTTTGGGCTGAAATTACTGATATCCAAGTATTTATACATAATATGTAAGAGGATAGTGGCAACTAAATGACACTGACATGACAGTTTGACAGTTAAACTGTCAAACGTGTAAATAAGGTGTACCTATATAAGTCGACAGGCTCGGCTAGCTCGTCCTATTCTCCTTCGACGACGGCTCAGGTACGAAATGGTTCTGACTATTTAATTGCCACTGTGTTCCAATATTCTGTGTTGCTTGTTCTTTTGTTTCATCATCTAGGAAACAATGTAAGATAGTGTAATCATTATCTTATTGATATTGTGTTGTGGGTAGTTTGATCTTTTGTGAGATACTATAGATTGTAATATAGGATAGAATAATATACTGTGGATCAAGCCGTATCAATGAGATTCATTAGGTATATACCTGTGGTAAACATTTAGTATATTGTATTGATGCTAAATAATGCTTATTATGTTCTGTTGTAAGACAGACCTTTCTAGTAATATAAAACTACCCACAACATTGATATTTGATATAAATTGGCTGTACCACTGTTTGTTAATTATCGTTATATATAGTTATTGAAAAGAATCATCAAGAGTTTTATTGCCCGTTCTTTCTCTTGGTTCTATGTCTTTGCTTTGCGAACTGGGCTGTAAATGTAAATGTAGAATCACGACGTAATCTAAAGATATATCCTTGTGCCAAACTGAATAAATGAAAGTATGATTTGATAGTTGTCTCTTTTATTTATCAAAACTGTCTCTACACTATAGGAAGCTTCTCTGATTCTGACACACGCAAATGTTTGACTTGAACGGGAATCGAACCCGCGACCTTCGGCGTAACAGTCGCTTACACTACCGCTTCGCCAACCGGCCGTCTGGCGATGTATGTATTATGGACATAACTACGAATTTTTAGCGGTTTGTACCGTAGCCGCGTGAATTTAAAGCCGTAGAATCCAATCCCCTCGGCGTGGCAATAATCTCTTCACTAGGTTATCGCTGCCTCCAAGGTTTATTACACTACGCAAAATCTAGATTGCCTCCGTTCAGTTGATAGTGTATGCGCATGCTGATTGAAAGATCTTGGGTTCGAATCCCGGGTCGGTCAAAAGTGTTACTATGTTTTTCCGAATTCTCAGTAGCAGCACGGAGTCTGGCAAAGTGTCAGGCAACGGCAATAGGCACGACCCCTATTACATGGGACTTCAAAAGATCATAACATGGCAAAATGTGGATGTAATATTACTACCTACCCCTTAAAGAATGCAGGCTTGAGCGTGGAAAAAAAGGAAAATCTTATATTACTTAGGTTTTTGTCATCCATTGATTCCCACATATCTCGTGGCCCAACCCAAGCATCACTCACAGAAGTTTACTCAGCTCCTGAGAGAACGACAAACAAATTCATGTTACGGTATATAATAACAGTAATGTTTAGTGTAATATCGCTAAAATGTTTATTTAATTCTGATTTCTCTAGTGCCTCGTGCCAGTTAATGCGTTTATTGATTGTTTATTGAATAAATCTTAGAAATAATATTTGGTAGTTTTACTTGAAGTAGAGAATAACTATATATATTTGACAATGACGGTTCTATACGACTTAGTAAACTGCCTCCATGGTACAGTGGATAGAATATGCATCTGCTGATCGGGATTCGGGGTCCCGGCTTTGGTTCCCGAGTCTGGTAAAAGTATTACTGAGTTTATCCGAATTCTGAGTAGCAGCATAGAGTCTAGCAATGTGACAACGGCAATAGGCTCGCCCCCTATTTCGTGGGACCTAAAATTTATAGCTTCTGCCTACCGTTTGGTAATCGGGTGTTCTTACTGTAGAAACCTCTATTTGCCGGTTTCGCTTCACCACTCGCCTGATAGTTGGATCCTGGTAAAGGGAGTATGTACGATTCCCGCAATAATACGCACCTAAAACTACCGCAGTGTCTTAATTACCCTTAGTGGCAATCTCAGCTCGACATCTTTCTATATCGACGGTCCCTACGTATATAAAGCCATGTCTAAAATACCATTTTTTATTTCAATAGTTTTTCGTTTAATTGATACACGATTTCCCTTTTTTTTAATTTTTGGTAGCTTGTTTTAACCATATACGTACGTAACCGTATATGAAGACAAACATCAACGTCGTAATGATTTTGTTACTACATTTGTGGATGTCTATTACCTAACGTCATATTATACAACTTAATGTCATTTACATCACTAAGTTAAACATAGTAATATAACCTGAAAGTAAGGATAAATTTAGGAATATAAAAGTATATAATTTAGGAATATTACTCAATGTTTTCTTAAACGTTTATTTTGTTAACTTCATAAAATTATGTTTAAATTTTTGGACGTACAAAGGGACATACATACATATAAGACTTAAAAGCTTAGGACCTTTTCCACAGTGGACGTAAAAACGGTCAACTTGCAAGTTTTACAGAAAAAATAATAGTCTCCTTCGTTCTTCGGAAATGTTAAATTTTTTTGAGCTTAGCCCTCACAAATTAGGATCAAGCTTTACACTAGCCCTCCCTACACATCTGTAGAATAAAATAACGTCCTCTGACAAATGCAACCCCAAATGTATCTTTTCAATGGACTACGAGGATATTCAAATAATGGTTACACTTTTTAATCCGGCCTACATTGATAATTTTATTACAGATCAATAATAAACTGGGTCCGTGGTCCAGTGGCGTATGCGACTACTGATAGGAGGTTCCGGGTTCGACTCCCGGATCGGGCAAAAGTGTTACTGGGTTTTTCCGAATTCTCAGTAGCAGCACGGAGTCTGGTGATGTGCCCGGTAACGGCAATAGGCTCGCCCCCTATTACGTGGGACCTAAAAATTCATGGCGAAATGTGGGTGTTATATTGTAATATACCTCTGCCTACCCCTTCGGGGATATGGGCGTGAGCCTATAAAAAAAGCGAAATAAAAAAAGTCAATAATAAAATACATAAGTAATTACTTTTCATAAAGTTCAGATTATTTTGAAGCTTAAAAACGCTCTCCTGTAAACCACGACTTTTTACATGTCTTTTTATACGTAGGGACCGTTGATATACAATGTATAAACAAATATTGCGTAACTGACTGACTGATAGAGAACGCACGGGTAAAGCTACAGGGCGCAAGAAGCTGACATAAATATTTCTTAGGGTTTGTAAGGGATAACAGATTACCGCTAAGAAGGGATTGCCCCAAGTTCCGATAGGTACCAGCAAAAAAGGTTAAATAAAAAATATAAACCGGTTAAGTGCGAGTCGGACTTGCGCACCGAGGGTTTCGAACAAACCTGTAGTAATATATAATTATTTAAAGAAATATGTGATGTAACTAAAAATGTTTGTTTTTAAAATGTTTCGTGCGTGCTAATAAATAATTTTTCGTTCGTAATGTGCTATAAAACGTTGTTCTATGCCAAATTTCAAGATTCTAGATGGCCCCCTCCGTGGGCCACCCCACCTTGTCATGGGGGCATAGTAACCGTGGTTAGGACACGCACGGTGAAGCTAAAAGAGATCCTGGGAGTGGACGCTCCGCGTGGGCTTGGAGGGGGCCTGCGCAGGATGCGTCCAAAGGTGCTGGTGCGGGGAACAGTTCTGTCTGTCCCTCGCAGTCGGGCGCTGGCGCGGGAGGAGAGACGTGTCAGTGTTGCGTTGCCACGTGCCATATCTCCCGCAACCAAATGGGGGCGCACCATTGCTGCCTCGCGGTGGGGTCGTAGAGGAAGAGGAGATGCGGTGTTGTCAAGTTGCCGTCCTCCCTATCCTCTGCGGCCGCTGGGTGTTTTGGCGGCGTAGCCCAACACCTTCATCCGCCGCCAAGGAGGTGTGGCTTTCGGGCTATCCGCCAGGGTGTCAGGGTAGAATGCTAACGTGACCCCCTGGCGCCCCCAAAATGGCGTTGAAGTATGCGCTGTGGTTTTAGTGAGTATTACGGCCTTGCACTCCAGTCGAGTCCCACATACGTGCGTAAATGCATTTCCACAGGGAAGAAAAAAAACATTCTAGATCGACTGGAAGTACCCTTTAGTTTAGACTTGAGCATTTGATATGAATTTCAATTTTATACCTCTACGGGTTCATGAGGAAAGGGGTAGTAGCCTTAAAATTATTAAAAATATTTTAATTATCTGATGTTATTAAAAATTACGGTGTGCGCAATTTTTCCTTTATCTGTGCTATAAGACGTTGCTTCGTGCCAAATTTCAAGATTCTGAGTACACGGGAAATCCCCTTTAGGTTTTGATTCCCTTTCGAATAGTTGCGAGTTTGAAAATACGCTTAAATTGTTATTTCTGTTGATTGCGTCAACATAGAAGTTTGATTGTATTACAGCTTAACGGTGCTATACACTTTAGTATTGCATATGAATTTCAATTTAATAACTCTACTCGCTCATGAGGAAAGAGGTAGTAATTAAAAAAAAAATGTTTTTATTACATGATGTATCTAAAAATTTACATTTTTGGAAAATTTTCTTAATCTGTGCTATAAGAAGTTCATCATCATCATCATCAGCCCATATCAGTCCACTGCTGGACGTAGGCCTCTCCCATGGCGCGCCAATGAGCTCGGTCTTCAGCTTTCCTCTTCCAATCCCTGCCCGCTGCCTTTCGAATATCATCGCCCCATCTAGCTACAGGACGCCCTACACTACGTTTGCCGAGACGCGGTCGCCACTCAAGAACCTGACCGCTCCAGCGTTCATCGGTTCTGCGGCATATATGACCTGCCCACTGCCACTTCAGCTTACTTATTCGCTGAGCTATGTCGGTTACTTTAGTTCTCTGCCGAATGATTTCGTTCCGGATTCGATCCCTAAGAGAAACTCCGAGCATAGCTCTTTCCATAGCTCGCTGAGCAACCTTGAATTGGTGGACAAGCCGTACCGTGAGTGGCCACGTCTCAGCCCCGTAGGTCATTACGGGTAGAACGCACTGATTGAAGACTTTTGTTTTCAACTTTGTGGTATGGGCGACGAGAAGACCCGACGAAGTTTCCCAAATGCTGCCCAGCCCAGCTGTATCCGCCTCTTGACTTCCTTATCGAAGTTGTTTCTACCTAATTGAAGATAAGAAGTTGCCTCGTACCAAATTTCAAGATTCGAAGCACACTGTGTAGGTTTGATTCCCTTGGGAGTTTCGAAAATTTGCGGCATAAATAGCTGTATCTTTTGATTGCGTTGGCTTAGAAGTTTAATTTTGTTACAGCTTAAAGGTATTATAGACCTGAGTATTTGATATTAATTTCGATTTAATAATTTTACACGTTCATGAGGAAAGGGGTAGTAACTTTAAAATTAATACAAATATATTATTATAATTATGATGTAATAGACAAGGCTTCGTACCAACTTTTAAGATTCTGAGTTTACGGGAAGTACCCTGTATGTTTTGATTCCCTTGCGAGTAGTTGTGAGAAAATATGCGGCTTAAATTGCAGTTTCTTTGTATTGCGCTGACATGGAAGTTTAATTTTTTTACAGCTTAAAGGTATTATAACCTTGAGAATTTGATTTGAATTTAAATTTAATACCTCTACGTGTCCATGAAAAAATGGTAATAACTTTAAAATTATTAAAAATATTTTTATGATATGATGTAACAAAAAATTTACGGTTTTCGCAATTTTTCCTTTATCTGTGCTATAAGACATTGCTTAGTACCAACTTTCGAGATTCTGAGTTCACGGGAAGTACCCTGGTTTTGATTCCCTTGCGAGTTTCGAAAATTCCGGAAATTTGCAGCATAAACGTCTTTATATTTTGATTGCGTTGGCTTAGAAGTTTGATTTTTTCACAGCTTCAAGGGACCATAGATTTGACTATTTGATATAAATTTCATTTTGATACTTTCACGCGTTTCTGAGAAAAAGGGTCTTGACAAACGGGGTATAAGGGTTCCGTTTTATCTTTTCGAGGTACGGAACCCTAATAAAATGAGCAGATTTAACTGCTAGTATCCTCCAGTCTCAGTATAAACCAATCAATTATAGTGTTTTAGCAAATAAATGTATTTTATCTTAAAATATCTTATCTTATCCAAATATGCATATATATGTAGACAACTCATACGCATGATATTTGTAGACAACTCAAATGCTTATGACAAAATGCAGTTGGACGAAAGTCAGCAAAACTTCAGTGAAAGCAAACTGAGAGAGATTGTATCGCGATAGCATCGTTGCTCAAAGTCAGCGCATATAAATGTTGTAAGGATTAGTGCAGACGAGCGACACTTTGCTGACGTCAGGGGTATTGATTCTGACGGCTCTGAAGTGACACTAGTGGGTAAAGCTCTATGGTTTGCTAGTTTAAGCATGACTATACTGGAATTGAGATTGGAGATTATCTCTTCCTTAATATTTAACCTAATGCCAGATAAATTAGATGGTTTAAATTTTTCGGAGCTAAATGATTATGGAGTGTAATTATATCAATCAAGCTAATTGGGAATATGTGTTGGTAAACATTGAGTTTTTGTAATACTTTTATAGCAGTAATTGTTATGTAAGCACCTACTTCTGTGACAAATAAAATTCTTGCCTATTATATCATTACACAACGAATTGTAAAAAATATGGAATTGTTTGCCTAAAGCCTACTATGATAAATTATAGAATTTGAAAGTCTTGAAAACTAAAAATAAACCCTGTGCATAAGAAAATAAAAATCATACGTGAACTGTTTTTGTTACAATGTTGGCGGTGGTATAATAACCATGCTAGCCAAGGTTTCAACGATTGTATCAACAAGTTACAACTACCAAAATCACCGATGGTTCACAAAGTGCTGCTCGTCTGTCCAAACCCTAATTTACAAACTGCACAATGTCTCGAAAGCGCGAAATTAAATGCCATAACGAGCTTAAACCGAGGCAAAGAATTTACCAAGAGAACTTAATCCCGCTCCGTTTGAGTGCTTGACAAAGCACATATCATATTTAGATGCACAATAGTATAGAAAATACTCTGTTTGTTCCCGGGAACATTTAAATAAGAGACGTAATTTCCTCAATATGGGGCATGGTTGAACGAATTTGTGGGTTTAACTTTATATGGTTGTGATTCGCACGAGAATGTTGTGGTGTATCGAATTGTGATAGTTGACTTATTGTGTTGACTTGAGATAGTGGCCAGCTACGCATAGTACATGATACAAAGGGCAAAGGCAAATGATTTACTAGTGCAATTACCTTCAAAATACTACTTATAGTTAAAGTGTAATACACTACCATTCGTTACCAATCATCATCATCATCAGCCCTTTATACTGTCGCACTGCTGGGCACGGGCCTCTTCTCACTATGAGAAGGGTAAGGCCATAGTCCATCACGGTGGCCTAGTGCGGGTTGGCAGACTTCACATGTCTTTCGAGAACAGTATGGAGAACTCTTAGATATGCAGGTTTCCTCACGATATTTCTCCTTCACCGATTAGCAAGCGAGAATTAACAATTCAATACACACTTAACTCCGAAAAGTCATTGGTGCGTGCCGTGGATTTGAAGAGGGTCTCGCCTCTGAGTAGCAGTCTGTTGGTCTCTCCACTCCGCTATCGCTGTTATATGTCGGTGGCGATTTACCACGATTATTATGAAGATTACCTCAGAAAAATCAGAAACTAGTCGCAAGTTGAGAGAAATTGATTAAAACTAGCGGAGGAAGGATGCGTAATCTACCTGATAAGGCTATCGCGCCTCTGGTTCATAGACCAATTTTTTGTCTTTACAACTATGGACAGATTAGGGTACGTATATCAAGCCACCATTATAAAATATAGACACTTTTAATGTTGTCAGATGAAAAATATTTATGTAAAAATAAAACACTCCTACAAAAAGGTGTAGATAATACAGCCAAAATACTCGAGCTATTACAAAACCATCGCAGTGCAACGGTAAAGATATTAAATTCAACTTAAGTTGAGATCAAGGCGTACATTTGTAAAGGTTTTCACCTTTTCAACGGTGTCCAAGTTTCTGTTATTTGAATTGTAAAACACAGTCCATTTAAATTTAAAACGAGAATTGATGTGACGTTGAGGCTTCTTGGTTAAGCGATGGATTTAAAATGAAGAGTTGTTTTGTTTGACATTAAGTAATTTGTGTGTCGTGTTATTATTCTTATTTCTAGGTTGTCTGTTGACTTATTTATAAAATAGGGACTGAATTTGGTTCTAAAGTTCTGTTAAGTTCTGGTTACACCCACGTATCTTAAGGCTATTGCTCCACTCCCGTCGCTCATAGCGCGCGCGATGTTATATAACCTATGGCCTACCTCGATAAATGGGCTATCTAACACTGAAAAAAAAATTAAAATCGGCCCAGTAGTTCCTGAGATTAGCGCGTTCAACCAACCAAAAAACAAACAAACTCTTCAGCTTTATATATTTTTTATAACCTCGCGCCTGTATCCCCGAAGGGGTAGGCAGAGGTGTAATATTACACCTACAACTTTGTATATGTTAGTATGAGATTTTCTTTTAAGGCAACATCCACACTAGATAATAATTCTGTATTGCTGGGCACTTTACAAACATTCGATGGACGGACACAATGGACACCCAGACTGAAAACTTTTCGAACGTATGTTTTCTATGACTTTTGGTGATAGGTATGATAGATATTCTAAAATCATTAGATGTTTGCTTGAATCGTTTTCGTACTCATGTATCTGTTTGTGAAATATTTGCAAAAACCATAAAATTTGCAGATTGTACCTTCCTCTATCTTCTAAGCTGTATTATTTGGGTGTGTGTAATCTGTTTTACAGTGCCATACATGGTGAACTTTTAATGAAAATTGTAAGGACGACTCATTAGTGGCTCCTTTTGTATCATATTATTTTCGCCAATTCGTAGATAATATAGTGGACCGCAAGATTGTAAAATTGAGCTAAGCTGATCTTATAATATAATTATGTAACATATATATTGTAGCTGTTAATTATCTCTTAATAAAATAAAATTAGGCTTTAGTAACAGCCGATAAAACTTGCATTGCAAGCGGTAAAATAAATGTTGTGATCAATTCCTTTTATCCTTATTTCACTGGGGAAGGACTTCGACGGAACCCTCCGTAGTGCGTGGTGATTTCAGTAATTGGTACTCGTATTTCATAGTTTTAGTAGTTGCTTATCACAAAAGGAATTAATTATTTGTCAAGACGTCCTACTTTCTTTGTATTGACCAATGGTTGTAATAGTTAAGGAGTAGAATAATGGTTTAGTAATGTGATTGTTAATGGCTTAAAACAAAAACCATGGCGAAGCTATTAAATAATATACTGTACTAACAAAGTACTAAATAACAATAACTAGGTATTTATTTATAGGAGAAAGATTCATGTCAAAGGGAAAAGATTTAAAGAATAATAAAAGGAAGTTTAAATTGAAGAATTTCCTCAAGGGATACAATAAGTGCAGTCGGTAATCGAACCTTTAACAAAGAGCTGTGATGAGATAGCCACTTACAACATTTGTAAAGATTATAATATTTTTTTGCGCATCGTTCGTGACAAACATTTTAAACTTGAGAAACAAATTCAAACTCTAAAAAATTAACTTTGTAAAACACTAATATCAAAATCCGACACAACAAATATTTAAAAAAAGCGAAGCTTGTTTACCGTCAGTGTTGCGAGAGCAAAAAATAAAATTATTGAATCTGGAAGGGGTCTCTCCCGCGCCGGCGTCGCGCGTTGATTGGCCGATATTCAAATTGGCAACTAACGAGATATCGTACGGCGTATGAGCTGATGACGTTTCACGGTGCGGCTAATATATTTCCTATAGCCTAAGGGCCCTGTTAAAGGTCATGGGGCGAGGAATCGAAGGAGTGACTGAAAATCCCCGACTTTTGGTTGGCACAGCCTTTAGGTATACACAGTTTTTTTTTTTTTTTTTTTCATTCGAGTTATTCGGGATGGGAATATGTTTTCGTGATTTTCATATCGAAATATTTTTGTGGGTATACGAAATTTGTTTGTATGATACGTTTTACGTTTCATTCGATATTAGCGTATCATTCAATATGACTTGTTAAACTAATTGTTAATTCGTTATTGGTATCCAAGGTTTTTGTTACTTGTGTGGGGCTTTTAAAACAAAGTAAAGATATATTAAAGTACCCAATTCAAAAAAATATAATATCTCCCCAATAAGATCGTCGGCAGATGTTGCAGAGGTTTCGAGTATTGAGGTAGGCCTCCCGTAAGGTGTGGAATCGTAGGAAACAGATGAATGCGAGCGACTCTAAGCCTTGGGAGAGACCTATGTTCAGCAGTGTACGTCTTTCACTTGTAATTATGATGAAGATTTTAAACTTTCGCGATTTGTATACATCATACAAAAAAAATTAGCGGGTCTTAATCGCGTACAACTAACTTATATAAGGTATAAATACCTATTTGGTTCCGACGTTTCGCTCGTCTTGCACCGAGCGTGGTCGCGCGACCACGCTCGGTGCTAATTTATTTTGTATGATGAAGATTGTCAGCCCACCATACTTATCGTATCTTACCTTGGCTGTCATGTCCGGTGCGTGACCATCAAAAACTTTCTGCCCATCGTCTATCGATACTTCTGACTGTGTGCACTGCCTAGTTCAAGATATTGATTTATTAAGATTTTGACGAATTATTTTGCTTTTATAATAATTTTGTCTGTTTAATTTACATCATTATCTCTCTCTCTCTCTCTCTCTATATATATATATACAGGGTGGCGCTACCATAGGGGCACTTTTTGAACAGAGGCATAGCGTACAACATTCTGAAGCCTTGTACCAAAAATCAATTAAATCGGTGCAGTAGTTTAGCCATAATATCGATTTTAAGTTCCGCAATTTTTGCACATGCTTTGAATTCCACACAGCTGATACAAAACGGTCCACGACCCTACATTGCGCAGTCTTATGAGATCATTTTGAAGGATTTTCGGAAATACAGGTTTCCCCATGATATTTTGAACCGTTAAGCAAGTGATAATTAACAATTCTCATTCAAATTCGAAAAGCCATGCGTGCCGAGGAATCTGTCTCCACTCTCAATGGGCTATCGCTACATTAATACTCTCATCTACATAGATTTTTTAAGTTCATAAACCGCACTTGGAATATATCTTGTGCTGCGGAAAATTTCACAAACATTCCATCAACGGAGATAAAGAACACGCAGACTCAAAACAATTATTTGTGGATCACACAATGTTGTCTATGGGTATAGAACCCACAACACACTAAGCGCAGTTGTAAAGCAGGCCCTGAAATCATCATCGGCTCTGTATATAAGTTGTCCCACTGCTGGGCACGAGCCTCTTCTCACTATGAGAAGGGTAAGGCCATAGTCCACCACGCTGGCCAAGTGCGGGTTGGCAGACTTCACATGTCTTTAGAGAGCATTATGGAAAACTCTCAGACATGCAGGTTTCCTCACGATGTCTTCTTCACCGTTTAGCATGCGATAATTAACAATTTAATACGCACATAACTTCGAAAATTCATTGGTGCGCGCCGTGGATTCGAACCCGAGACCCTAGTGTGGGTGTGTAATACACCTCTGCCTACGCCTTCGTGGATAAAAGGGGTAAAGTTATAAAAACAAAAGAACAATTAAGCATGATCTAACTATCAGCAAATCAGCGTTTTTCCTTTAGCTTTATCAGTAACATTGTCGGCAGAATGACGGTGTCAGTTACTTTTCTGGTTAATTTAAAGTAAGTCTCTGGTTTTAATGGCGGAATTTATGTAGCGGTTTTTATGTCCCATTAAAGTTTCTTTAGAACGAAGCAACGTCGTTAATCTAGAGATCGAACGAAATGAAAAATGTTACAGATGTTGGTGTATGCTGTTTCTGTACCAAGTTTAGAAACAATTTAGGTCAAATGTTTATAGTTAACTAGAGGACGCCAGCAGCTACGGCTGAATTTTTTTTTAATTTACCCGTTTTGGCCGATCCCGTGGGAATTCCGGAAAATCGCTTCTTAGTGCACCCCTACGGACCCCAAGGAACATACATGCCAAATTTCAGCTTCCTGCGCCCAATAGTTTCGGCTGTAGCGTGTCTGTTAGTCAGTCAGTAACGCAAGGACTTTATATATTAAGATAAGGAATTGCTATAGTGTATAGAATTGCTTTCCTATGATCTTGCTATATAATCTTTATTAAGAAATAAAGCTTTGGCATCATTAAAAATTAGCTGCCTCCGTGGTACATTGTATAGCGTATGCGTCTGGTGATCGGAGGTCCCGGGTCCATTCCCGAATTCTCAGTAGCAGCACGGAGTCTGCTGATGTGTCCGGTAACGGCGATTGGCTCGCTCTTATTACGTGGCGCCTAGAAATGTATGGAGAAATTATGGGTGTAATATTACACCTCTGCCTAACCCTTCGGTAAGCTCGCCCCCTATTACATAGGACCTACAAAATCATGGCGAAATGTGGGTGTTATATTACTTGATACTTGATGGCACGGGCTGTTTCCGCAACTCCACGTCTTGGCGTGTATTTTGCGTGCGGGTGGGAATGGTGTCGTCATTCCAGCCACCCCAGCTCTTCGAGGAAGAGCTGGGGTGGCTGGAATGACGGGGTGTTATATTACACCTTTGCCTCTTCGGGGCTACAAGCGTAAGTATAAAACAAAAATTCGAGCAAGTGCGAGTCTGACCCGCGCACCGAGGGTTCCGTACGCATTTTACCTTATTTGAGGTTGGTGCTAATTACGCTATTCCTCTAAATCTGAATGAGCGCCCATACAACTTCGAGGACTATCTTTAATGGAGTCTACTATGTATGTATAGGGACACCCTTAAATTTTCCACTTTTATTATTTTTTATAATTTTTCCTTTATTTGTGTTGTAAGACCCTGCTTTTGGCCAAATTTCGTGATTCTAGTTCAAGGGGAACTACCATATAGGTTTTAGACCCAAAACGGTTGACCTAGAATTGTAAATTTTGGTTAAAACCAAGGTCTTACACAAGTAAAGGAAAAATTCCGAAAATAAAAAAAAAGTTGAAAATTAAGGTTAATTTTGGTACTTACAAGTTTTGGCAAAAATCAAATTTTGACCATATCCAGACTAGACCACGGATATAGATTCAATCAACTATGAATAATAGTGCCGAGTGAGCAAAGCTCTAAGAAGTAGCGGCTTCCGTAGACACGATCAGTGCATTTTCGAAGGTCCTGGGCTGACTCACAATAAAACGACTTAACATTCTGATCGCGGTACGAGGTAAGCAACTTTTTCAATGCTAAGCTATGTTTTTATATATTCAAAGTATTTCTCTATTAAATATGAATGACTGGTATCTACTGGTAGGGAGACCGACATAATACTACGCAGAAGGTCTCGGGCTCGAATCTATGAGGCACACTAATTAATTTTTGAAGTTAATGCGTTATTAATTTGTTAATTATCGCATACTTAACGGTGCATAGGGTTCCCACCAAGAACTTAGGGTCCCAAGCCAACCTCACCTGCAATTGGTGCACCTGCCGATCAACGGACGAAGCTCTGGTAAACAAAATATCTCTATAAGCGGCAATAGGCTCGCCACCTATTACGTGGGATTACGCTTGCACAGGTCTCTACTTGGACGGGTGGCCGAGTGTGGCATTGAAATCATAGCGCTTCCGTGTCACAGAGTTCAGTTAAACCCACGTTACGTTGTCGGCCCCACATGAAATAAATATGGAAAAATAATACTTAGATTACAGATACTGACTCGAGTTTCCCACGAAGTTTTACCTTGTTACAGCGTGAGGACATGAAATCCAAAGCACTTTTCATCTCTTTGAAATCGAAATTCTGCACCTATATTTTAAAATCATCGCCATCATCAGCTGAAAGACGTCCACTGCTGGACATAGGCTTTCTCCAAAGCTCTCCACATGGATGTAGCCTGAGCCACCCGCATCCATCCACTACCCGCGATCCCAACAAGATCGTCAGTCCACTTTGCAGGAGTCCCACAAGCTACCTCTTCCACGAAGTCCGGTGTGTGGCCGTCACTCCTATTTTAAAATGTATTACTCTATTTACCTAAGCGAATTCCAATCTCAACAACAAACAATAATCCCAAAGCAACCATACACGATCGACTAGCAATAACATACCACATACCCCCATTTCTAAACTTCAACGAGCAGTTACATCATCGAGCAAAAAACTATCGTCACACTTTATATATTGGTATAAAACCATGAATTTGATTGCCCTATAAACCGGGTGTTACCTGCAAGAAGGGGTCCTATGAAAACATGGCGTATGTTTGGATATGTTACGAGCGGCTTATCATTACGTGTCGTAGTTTTATTATTATAGTTATATTATAGTATCTACGAGGGTCCAATGTTATGTTAATCTTGATAGTGTTACAATGCAGTTTGGGATGTTAACATGTTATAATAGGCGGGTGGATAGGTACGTGGCTTTAATCTGTTGGGACGTCGTTGTGGTCAAATAGTTTGGTTTTAGGTCACAGAAAATAGTACATCAGTTCAGTGGAAAAGAGATATATAGTCCACAAAAACTGTTCTCAGATATAATGCTTCTTCATAATTACTTTTCTTTTCTTATCTTTACAACTCACGCACTAGGAAAAACCTTGTGTTGGTGACTTTAAAAACATACAATTAACGGACACAATGAACACCCACACTCGAAACAACTATTCATGGTATTTCATCTTTCTTTTCGTTTATTAACACGATCCAGACCCGTTACATAATTTTTAACTATTCATGGATTACGCAAAGTGTTGTCTCGTGTGGGAATCGAACCCACAACACTCGTTGCAGTGTCAAGCGGCGAGGCGGCCGCCTAAGCCACTACGCCAACCATGTAGTCAAATATGATTTATGTCATCAGTCTTTGGCGATCCATAAATGATTTCAACTATTTGCGCTAGTTCAGTTGTCAACCATACAAAAGACGATTTTACTAAAATCATCTTCTGTGCGTTTGCGTATTAAATTGTTAATTATCGCTTACTAATCGGTGAAGGAAAATATTGTGAGGAAACCTGCATTTCTAAGAGTTCTCCATAATGTTCTCGAAAGACATGTGAAGTTTGCCAACCCGCACTTGGCCAGCGTGGTGGACTATGGCCTTACTCTTCTCAAAGTGAGAAGAGGCCCGTGCCCAGCAGTGGGACATAAATGGCTGATGATGATGATGTTTGCTTCGTGTAGATGATCAATATCATATCAACCAAACTACCTGTATACTCGCAATTTACTGCCATGTTTTGAATTTTGAAGGACGTTTAAAATACATTTCTTTAAGAACTTAATTTCATTTTCTACTGTCTCAGTTTTTACAAGCACTTACCGTGAAATTCTGGCATCAGCGATTGCTAATGCAATTTTTACTATAATCTACTATAGCACTGTTCTCACTCAACAACTTCAAGCTCGTCTTTGTCTCTATATATTTAACTTGATAGCACTATTATCCTCATCAAGCTAATATTCTGTCAAACCTGCTTAGACTAGAAAGCTGACTTCGAGCGTGAATGCAAGGTCTTGATGATGCTACGAGGATGATAATGACTACTTATCATCATCAAAGTTATTTCCATATTTACAGCTAATTTTAGGGTTCCGTACCTCAGAAGTTAAAAAAAAGGAACCCTAATAAGATCACTTTCTTGTCTGTCTGTCTATCCGTGTGTCACCACCGATTTTCTCAGGAACGGGTAGACCTAGCAAATTGAAATTTATACCAGATACTGAGGTCTATGGTTCCTATTAGGTGCATAAAAATCAATGTCCTGGGCCAACCTGATAAAAAGATATGGTCAAAATTTGATTTTTGCCAAAACTTGTAAGTACCAAAATTAACCTTAATTTTCAACTTTTTTTTTATTTTCGGAATTTTTCCTTTTAAGGAAAAATTTTTCCTTTTAAGGAAAAATTCCGAAAATAAAAAAAAAGTTGAAAATTAAGGTTAATTTTGGTACTTACAAGTTTTGGCAAAAATCAAATTTTGACCATATCTTTTTATCAGGTTGGCCCAGGACATTGATTTTTATGCACCTAATAGGAACCATAGACCTCAGTATCTGGTATAAATTTCAATTTGCTAGGTCTACCCGTTCCTGAGAAAATCGGTGGTGACACACGGATAGACAGACAGACAAGAAAGTGATCTTATTAGGGTTCCTTTTTTTTAACTTCTGAGGTACGGAACCCTAAAATTAGCTGTAAATATGGAAATAACTTTGATGATGATAAGTAGTCATTATCATCCTCGTAGCATCATCAAGACCTTGCATTGACGCTCGAAGTCAGCTTTCTAGTCTAAGCAGGTTTGACAGAATATTAGCTTGATGAGGATAATAGTGCTATCAAGTTAAATATATAGAGACAAAGACGAGCTTGAAGTTGTTGAGTGAGAACAGTGCTATAGTAGATTATAGTAAAAATTGCATTAGCAATCGCTGATGCCAGAATTTCACGGTAAGTGCTTGTAAAAACTGAGACAGTAGAAAATGAAATTAAGTTCTTAAAGAAATGTATTTTAAACGTCCTTCAAAATTCAAAACATGGCAGTAAATTGCGAGTATACAGGTAGTTTGGTTGATATGATATTGATCATCTACACGAAGCAAACATCATCATCATCAGCCATTTATGTCCCACTGCTGGGCACGGGCCTCTTCTCACTTTGAGAAGAGTAAGGCCATAGTCCACCACGCTGGCCAAGTGCGGGTTGGCAAACTTCACATGTCTTTCGAGAACATTATGGAGAACTCTTAGAAATGCAGGTTTCCTCACAATATTTTCCTTCACCGATTAGTAAGCGATAATTAACAATTTAATACGCAAACGCACAGAAGATGATTTTAGTAAAATCGTCTTTTGTATGGTTGACAACTGAACTAGCGCAAATAGTTGAAATCATTTATGGATCGCCAAAGACTGATGACATAAATCATATTTGACTACATGGTTGGCGTAGTGGCTTAGGCGGCCGCCTCGCCGCTTGACACTGCAACGAGTGTTGTGGGTTCGATTCCCACACGAGACAACACTTTGCGTAATCCATGAATAGTTAAAAATTATGTAACGGGTCTGGATCGTGTTAATAAACGAAAAGAAAGATGAAATACCATGAATAGTTGTTTCGAGTGTGGGTGTTCATTGTGTCCGTTAATTGTATGTTTTTAAAGTCACCAACACAAGGTTTTTCCTAGTGCGTGAGTTGTAAAGATAAGAAAAGAAAAGTAATTATGAAGAAGCATTATATCTGAGAACAGTTTTTGTGGACTATATATCTCTTTTCCACTGAACTGATGTACTATTTTCTGTGACCTACAACCAAACTATTTGACCACAACGACGTCCCAACAGATTAAAGCCACGTACCTATCCACCCGCCTATTATAACATGTTAACATCCCAAACTGCATTGTAACACTATCAAGATTAACATAACATTGGACCCTCGTAGATACTATAATATAACTATAATAATAAAACTACGACACGTAATGATAAGCCGCTCGTAACATATCCAAACATACGCCATGTTTTCATAGGACCCCTTCTTGCAGGTAACACCCGGTTTATAGGGCAATCAAATTCATGGTTTTATACCAATATATAAAGTGTGACGATAGTTTTTTGCTCGATGATGTAACTGCTCGTTGAAGTTTAGAAATGGGGGTATGTGGTATGTTATTGCTAGTCGATCGTGTATGGTTGCTTTGGGATTATTGTTTGTTGTTGAGATTGGAATTCGCTTAGGTAAATAGAGTAATACATTTTAAAATAGGAGTGACGGCCACACACCGGACTTCGTGGAAGAGGTAGCTTGTGGGACTCCTGCAAAGTGGACTGACGATCTTGTTGGGATCGCGGGTAGTGGATGGATGCGGGTGGCTCAGGCTACATCCATGTGGAGAGCTTTGGAGAAAGCCTATGTCCAGCAGTGGACGTCTTTCAGCTGATGATGGCGATGATTTTAAAATATAGGTGCAGAATTTCGATTTCAAAGAGATGAAAAGTGCTTTGGATTTCATGTCCTCACGCTGTAACAAGGTAAAACTTCGTGGGAAACTCGAGTCAGTATCTGTAATCTAAGTATTATTTTTCCATATTTATTTCATGTGGGGCCGACAACGTAACGTGGGTTTAACTGAACTCTGTGACACGGAAGCGCTATGATTTCAATGCCACACTCGGCCACCCGTCCAAGTAGTGACCTGTGCAAGCGTAATCCCACGTAATAGGTGGCGAGCCTATTGCCGCTTATAGAGATATTTTGTTTACCAGAGCTTCGTCCGTTGATCGGCAGGTGCACCAATTGCAGGTGAGGTTGGCTTGGGACCCTAAGTTCTTGGTGGGAACCCTATGCACCGTTAAGTATGCGATAATTAACAAATTAATAACGCATTAACTTCGAAAATTAATTAGTGTGCCTCATAGATTCGAGCCCGAGACCTTCTGCGTAGTATTATGTCGGTCTCCCTACCAGTAGATACCAGTCATTCATATTTAATAGAGAAATACTTTGAATATATAAAAACATAGCTTAGCATTGAAAAAGTTGCTTACCTCGTACCGCGATCAGAATGTTAAGTCGTTTTATTGTGAGTCAGCCCAGGACCTTCGAAAATGCACTGATCGTGTCTACGGAAGCCGCTACTTCTTAGAGCTTTGCTCACTCGGCACTATTATTCATAGTTGATTGAATCAGGCGTTACTTGGCGGAACTCCATTGTACTCTCCATTGTTGTAGGCTCAGTCGTTGCGCATCGGTCCTGAGGATGCCTCGTGGAGAGGCGAAACACGTGTCGAAGCATAGTCGGCGCATAGAACGGGATACTGCACGTCAGTTATTTTCCTGGAACCCATTGCCGCATTATTCCATGTATCCCTTATACTTTGTCTTTAGAGGAGTTTGGTATTGTCAACCTTTTTCTATTGCAATAGTTGGGGTGGGCAATCTGAGGGTGCGCGGTGGATTCCTCTTTCCTTCCATTAGGTACTATTATTCAGTCAAACCTTGTCAGACTAGAAAGCGGACACCAAGTTTCTAGGTAAAGGACTTGGATGTAACTTAGTTAATGCTAAGGCGATGGTGATGATGATAAGCGGACACCTCCATAATCCAACCCAAAGCAACAATTTATGAAGCTATATACAGAACAAACAGAAGTGTTGCCATTTCGTTTCAAAGTCTTGGGTTCTTGTGTAAAGGCTTTGACGTCTTCTTTGCCAATCTTTACACTATAACTTCATATCAAACTACTATAATACTTAATGAAAATATCTAAACGCACAAATCAGACGTGGGAATAAACCCTTTAGCGTGCGTTACTCCCGATTTTATTGCACTCGTATGACGCGGTGCGAAATACCGACGTTCGATTAGAACATATATGCTTTAGTTTTATGGTCGCGTTTAAGGGTTAAGTGCGAAATGGAATGAAGATAGGACGTGGAAATACTTGCGCGACGTTTTGAGAGCTATTCAGTGGATTTATGAGTATTGGTATTTGAGGTTTGGTGTGACAGTTTGTTCATTGAAAAGTGTTAATTACTTTATGTTCTTCATCAGCCTGGTTTTTATTCTATTTATTGGCACAGGCTGCTTTCCCTCTCGTTATGAGAAGGGTTCGGCTATTAAGCATGCAGACAAAGTGTGGGCTGGCAGAGTTGTCAAGCGTTTCCAGAACATTATGGAGAACTCTAGGACGTACAGCTTTCCTCAGGATATTTTCCATTACAGTTTAGGGAACGACATTTAAAATATTTTGCACTTAACTTCGCAAAGTTAGCAATTCGAGCCCCATGGGCTAGAACCCAAAACCCTCTACTTGCTGGGTGCACTTTGTGTCTGTCGGTTGAATGGTTGTGAAGTCGCCAGCGACACAGAATTTATTCTTAATGCGATAGGTGATCTTTACAAAAAGAAAACCAAAAAATGTATGATTGTACATTTTGCTAAAAGACAATTTTACTGACAGTACTTAGTACTACATTCAATTTATTAATTAATATAGTATCGTTATTATATATAATACAGTTATTTCGTATTCGAATGTAATAAGAACATAGCACAGTACAAACACAATAATGTTATTCAGATTCGAGATACGTACTACATTATTGTACTAATAACAATTCCGTAGATGTGTCGTAGAACCGCGTAGCCAATTCGTAGCACGCTCGTGTTTCGTAGACAATAAAGATCAGATGGGGTTTTGAGGTGAAAACATAACGGCTGAGTCATGTGCCTCATATATGTTCTATAAATACTTGTTATTGCACAAATTAGAAACGGAGTATTGAGAAAAGTGGATGCAGTATTAGGTGATTCAGTGTAAGATATCAGTTTTTGAAGCCGTATAAATTGCACGCTCTTTTTTGTTTAGTATTGGGATCCTATCTTACTGTCTGGTTGGTTGATCTTCAGAAGGCTAACACGCCTATTTTATCTGACATCGACACTGTATTTTGAACGGAATGCGGTTAGATTTTGAATTGACTAACATTTGTTATTCTGCTAACTTAATGTCATTATTCTCTAATTTGACATAGATCGAAACTGCATTTCAAACAAATATAATTACAAGAATTGGTCCTCTGGTTAGTGACGTTAACTAGGATACCGATGCCGTAAGTCTTCCAGCGTATTATCATTTCTGTCTTTTCATTGGTACTAATATATCTGTAAAGTATTTTTAGTTAGGTATATAAAATCCTTGCGGTACTGACTGACTGACAGACACGCTACAGCCAAAACTATTGGGCGCAAGTAGTTGAAATTTGGCATATGTATTCCTTGGGGAGTGTACAGTAGCACTAAGAGAGGACTTTTGGAAATTCCTCCCCTAAGGGGGTAAAACAGAGGTTCAGAGTTTGTATAAAACTTTTTATTCCTTCAATGGATTAACTTTAAACTTTGTATATTGGTTTCTCAAATGAAATTAGTTTAAACTAAGAAAATCTTTTTGGAAATTACGACACTAAGGAGGTAAAAAGGGGAGTCAGAATTTGTATGAAACCTTTGTATTCGTACAAGGGATTAACTTCAAACTTTGCATATTTGCGAACACAAAGACATTTATTTTGGAAATTCTTCCCCTAACAGAGTAGAAAATTGAGTTATAGTTTATGTAAAAAACCTTTTATCTTTTTAACTTCAATCTGTATATATAAAAACCTTGGGTTACTGACTGACTAACAGACACAAAGAAATTCTTACTCTAAGAGGGTAAAAAGGGTAGTCCAAATTTGTATGATACCTTTTTATTCCTTTAATGGATTAATGTCAAACTTTGTATTTCGGTTCATCAAGTGACGTTAATGAAATCACACTTAGGGCGTGGAGCTCAAAAAGGGGTGATAATTTATACGATTTTTTCATATAATTAAAGTTAGTTGTAAGTTTGTATGACAATATAAACAACATTCATCAAATTGGTTCGAGAATTGGCATTGCAGCCAAAAAGCGTTAAACTTTGTACAAACTGTTGTGTTTATTTAAAAAATATTACATATTGTATTCTACGATACAAAACATTTTATCTAAGTGAAATTTACGCGAGCAAAGCAGCAGGCAAAAGCTAGTCATATTCCTAGGAATACTTCATTAAGTGATTCCAGGAAAGTTTACTAACATTACAACTATCTTAGTACCGAAACCTTTACGGTTTTATTATAAAGATTATATTATTATTTCCTTTTTATTTTTAGCTGGCTTGTAAATAATGCAATATTTGACAGTTCAGAAGTTTCCAGAAAATAATTTACATACACCTCAAAATATAAAAACTTTACTGCATAATATTTATCTGAAAGATGACCACAAAATTCAAACAAAACGCCAAGAGTGGATATCTTTTGATAATGACTTCTATTCAAGTTAACAATACAAGCGATTGGATCTATGAAATCTCCCCATTCTCCCCATTCAAGGCGTAGGTGCCTTATTCCAAGAGGATTTCTTACAAACGTGCCTCTATAACCATTCATTATATCTCTATTGAAATACTTCCATTGTTAAGTTACCCCATTATACTGTCATTTAGCTTAGAGTATTATGGGGTTAACAATGCCACTTAGACGCGTTTCAATTAAAGATGATTATGTGTTCAAGATCGCGATTCTAAAGGCACTTGATTTGAGTTCGATTAATATTGAAATATTAATAGTTGTATGGATGGCTAAGTGGGTTTAGAGGACGTTTGGCTATTATCAGTAAAAGAAAAATATGACATATTTTTGAATTATGAAATAATATTCACTAGTTTTATATCGTAATGGAGCTAATACATTTGAGCATTCACTTGTAATGAGCATTCTTGCGAATGTTACAAAACCGAAAAACAAACAAGCGTGTTTTAGCGAGCATTCTTACGAACCTGCTGGCGAGCATTCTGGCGAATTCACAGTAAATTTGCTTCGACGTTTTTCCTGATTAGAGTTATCGCTAGAAAGATCTTGAAAATGTTCGTAGCAATGTTTGGCCAATGAATACAGATTTACATAGAAGTACACTTCTTAAGGATTTCGTGTGCCGATTCCAAGTGGAGACTGTCTCCAGTTTAGTTCGTAGTTGGCACCGTTGGCGGCGCTGGCGTCATTCTCCGTCTCTCTTGCTCTCGTAGTTAACATACACAGGAGGAACGTTCGTCTCTCTTGCTCTCGTAGAGACAGCTGTCACAGCGCGACTGCCACGCCGCCAAGCGGCAATTTGGGTCACGAAGAGTTTGTCTTCAGAGCGCCCATAGGAAATGCGTCTCTATGTAAATATCTAAGCTCTTTGGGTCGGCTCTGTTCGTTATTCGGTTCAACAAAACAAAACACGGAAAATGCTCGCTGTTCAGTTACAAGTGAATACTCAGGTGTACCAGCACCATTAAACAAATCTGAAAGGCTTATAGCGATATATAATGAGGCTTTATATGATATTTTATTTTATTTTGTTTTGTGATTTTCAAAGTAATGCGATATCACAAATATTTTATTATTATTATTACAAGCCTGAATTGGTGTCCCACTGCTGGGCAAAGGCCTCCCCTTCCGACTTCCATTTCTCACGATCCGCTGCCATTATTTGCCAATCTTTTGTATAAGCGTCTAACTCATCGCGCCATCTTCTCCTGGGCCGTCCCCGTTGTCGCTTCCTATTATTTGGCATCCACTGAGTGGTTATTTTCGCCCACAATTCTTCAGGCATGCGACAAACGTGGCCCGCCCAGTTCCACTTTAATTTGGCAGCTGAGTGGCCTACATCGGCAATCTGTGTAATACAAATAATATACTGATAAATGTGCCTGTGATATACGATGTTCAGACCTCCTTTGTTATCCTAAACCTCTAGATGCGGAGCCAAAGTTATGTATATTAGAAATGGTTTTGTATAGGAGGCATTTCATACATTAGGAGATAAGATCTTGATTCGTCAAAGTGTTTTGCTTAGATTTGGTGCGTAAGTTGGGAGCAAAAATCGACAACACCAAAGTACTCGAATATCCTAGTATTGTTCTTTACCATGATACATGCTTATTTTTTTGAGGTATTGAGGTCGGATGGCAGTTGCAATGTGGAAAACCAAAATTTCTGCCAAATGTATTTGGTGTAGAAATTAAATTACAAGGCTTGATGAGCAAATGGCATAATGTTAGATTTGTTTGTCCTCCTTTTCGTTGATATATCTCTTGCTTATCATCAGCTCTAGTTTTATCCTGCTCCAAATCTACCTTTCTTTCTCTTTCAGACCTGTTCCTTCTAGGTTGCTTGATCTAGCAACTAACACAGAGCTAAAATAAGACAACATGAATTAAAGCTATTAGACAAATACCGACATCCTGATTTCAGCATGAATGGGCCAACCGATCATGAAAATACTACCTTTTCAAAGAATATCGACGTAAAGTAAGGCCAGAGGCCTCATCTCCTTTACTGAACGCCTCTTCTTAATCCTTGTTCCATTCTCGCGGTAAGCAACAGCTGGGGCTAAAATTTACTTTGGTTCAAAAGCTCGTCTGACTATCATAAACAATATAAATAATAAGAAGACTCGCATTACATGATCAAAAAATCATTACAAATGCATTTGGTAAACATTCAAGTTATATGTCATACAAAGAAGAGAAAGAAGAAACAAAAATATTTTATTCAATTTCCAGCAAAAGAACAAGAGAGAAAAACACATGCAAAACTCAGCATTTAAAACCCGAACATCAAAGGGTTGCAAAACAAATTAATATGGAGTATTCCATAACAGGACTAGTGCTCGCTTTATACACATTACAAAGCAAGGCATAATGCCAGACTTACTGTGGCTATCATAGTAACAAAGCACTGACTATCCAAAACACAACGTTGAACAATGAAACTATCATGTAATAATCCTGTATCAGCGACTGACGCAAGCCTTTGGAATTAGTCAAACTTTCATACCCGATTCTCGTATATTCGCTAAATAAGTTTTTAATTTAGAGCAGTTGTCAATTATAGGCTGTAAAGAAAATGTGTTAGTATTATATTCTTCTTTAAACATATTCGCCGTAAGCTTTTGATTTAATTGACAAGATAGTAATTATTTTATTATGCTTTGAATTAAAGTTGAATTTAGCTGCTCATATGCACTAAAAAGAGCTTTATAAATATAGATATAGAGCAGGTGGATAAATCAGGCAAACCAGCCTATAAAATTCGTAAAGTGTAGTAAGGTAGCTAACTTAACCTCTGTGTCGTCTATTAAACATCTAAAATTATTATAAAGTTATGTTATAATAATTTTAGTTATTATCGCATAAGTTTATGTTATAATAATTATGTTTTAATAGTTCATACCTGTCTCTTTGAACAAGATAATCTTAAGAAATATCGAACGGATTTTTTTTTAGTTTTCAACAATGACTGCCTCCGTGGTCCAGTGGATAGCGTATACGACTGCTGATCGGAGGTCCCAGGTTCGATTCCCGGGTCGAGCAAAAGTGTTACTGGGTTTTTCCGAATTCTCAGTAGCAGCACGGAGTCTGGTGATGTGCCCGGTAACGGCAATAGGCTCGCCCCCTATTACGTGGGACCTAAAAATTCATGGCGAAATGTGGGTGTAATATTCTATTATTATTATCTACCTTCCCCTTCAGGGATTATAGATGCAAGTCTTTAAAAAACGATGAATGTTTAAGTGTATAATTCACGCAGGCAAACCTGTGGGCGAGGTGTAGGAATCCATAAAGACTAAAATTACAAAAAAATACGGTACCTATAAACTCGAAACATAAACCACTTAATTTAAGTTAAAACTAAACACCTGAATAGACACCTTCATCCATGTCTATTAGATTGCTATGAGAGCCAAAATTACTCGCCACAAAGCAGAGGCCCTAGCCAAACGGCATTTGCTCTGATATCTACTTTCGATAACGCTTGGTTGCCATGGCAACATAAGGAATTCCTTCTTAGTTGACCACGTGATATATCGAAGGCTTATGTCAGTTACATTTTTGCACCTAGCGATTGGCGATATCGTTAATCGAATGCCATTTGGCTAAGGGGGCTGATCTGGCCGAAATAATTCTAAAGCAATACAGCAACGTAGAACTGCCAACTGGTAACAAGTGGACGTGTTTATTCATGCCAAACTGCGAAACGTGGCATGCCAGAGTTTCGAGTACGACAACTTCATACCGCGTACTGTAAGTTGGCAAGTTGCTAGAACAAATAAGGTATTTGAATTTCCTCGGCCACTTTTTATTGAATACTCCCGCTTGCAGTTCTGAACTCACCAACACTTTAAAAGTCATGTTTTAAAAAGGCTCTTAAAGTAAACTGGAACTTTGTTGCAGTCTATATATATATATATATATATATATATATATATATATATATATATATATATATATATATATATATATATATATATATATATATATATATATTTAAATCGCGGAAGACTTCTTGCGTCATTTCAAAGTCGAACCTTGTGGCGTCCACCACTGTCAATGAGATTTCAATTGTCATTTGTGCGAATATAGGTACACTTTAGTCATGTGAATTCAATGATCAACAAGAAATTTTGATTAAAGACGAAATGAAGATATTCAATTTCAAATAATTCTCGCTGGTTTCTGGCGTCCGTTCATGATGGAAATAATGTGACGCACTGTATATTTCTGAATAGGTTCTATGTGTATAACAGATTATCCTACATCCATCAAAATTTAAGTTTTTATTGGATCCGTATATTTTCCTGTATTTAATATAAGCATTCCATTAATTAAATGACTTCCTACTACATTAGAGGTTATATTGATACCGAATATTTTTTCTGTATATAGCACATATATCGTGTTGAGAATGCTGCTTCCTCCTAAACTGAGATATTTATCGATACCGTACACTCTCGTGTTCCAGCCTTCATGTCCGTTTCGAATGGTACCTACCATTAGTTGCCTTATTTGATTTCACAACTATATACTGAAGAACTGTTGCTCAAGTTGTTGTTCTTTTTATATGTAATGTTTTTGTTGAAATCTCACTTCTTTTTGCTAGTGATGGTCTTTATCAAACATCTCTCCTCATGGGGTGTTATTCTACCCTGCACCCCACCGTGACCCCCATCCGTGAACCCCCAACCGTGACCCTCCATCCGTACCCCATCCGTGCCACCAACAGTGCCCACACCCGTGAACCTCCACCCGTGCCCTCATCCGTAAACCCCCCCCCGTGCCCTCACTAGTGAACCACCACCCATGGCCTCACCCGTGTACCCCCACCCTTGGCCTCATCCGTGAACCCCTACCCTTGCCCTCATCCGTGAACCCCTACCCATGCCTACACCCGTGAACAAATGAGTTCGCACCTGCATCCCCACTTATGTACTCCACCCGTAAACCCCCCGGTGCCCTCACCAGTGAAACCCCACCCTTGTCCTCACCCGTGAACCCCCACCCGTGTCCTCACCTGTGAACCCTAACCTATGCCCTCCACCCGTGAAACACCACCCCCTGGGCCCCGACTTATGCACCTCCACCTACGAGTACTTCTAGTACCCTACGAGTACTTCTAGATAGCCAAAAATATTTGAATCTAGTAGGGACATAAACTGAATTCCGAATTCTAAACCGCAAAGTTATCTTGGTGGAGTAATTAATACCTAATCCACGTACTACAAAGGTTCACAAACTCATTTGTGTAGATTCTAAAATATCAAAACTAGACCAAAATTAAAAAGGTACATTTGTTTGAATTTTTCCTAAAGGTTTAAGGATATTTTTTTATTTTTTTAGGCTTAATGATAATGATCATCAAAATAACAAGCTTGTACCTATGTCTGCTAGAAATACCTTAGAATTTTATGAACACCGTTGAGTGAGTGTGACAATCAATAATTTTAAAGTACTAGTTCGATTTGGATGAAACTCTGTAATATATTTTTCATCCCTTCTATTCGAAAAGTGTCGCTTTGTTCCTCTTTTAGTTGGAGCAAAATAGTTCTTTTCTGTTAAGCACTTCTTAGCGGGCGGAAAAGTGATTTGAATTGGGAACGTATATCATTCATAGAAATCGAACGTAAATTGTATAAATAACTGGCTGGTACGTGTTGGCTGCACGGGCGTGACCCGCGCTAACAAAAAACAGCGCGCGAATTACGACTCTGTACTCGTAATCAGTAGGTACATACTTTATTGAATTTTGCAAAAATAATAAGTTCTACGTCGAGTTGTGAAAGAGGAAAATATAAATTTGTAATTGTTTTAACTTATATTTACACGTCTAATTTTATTAAATATATTCATTAATTACATAACACCGTCTCTTATTTATTTTCTTATAGAAAGCGGATGGAAATGTAGAGTATATGACTGGAGAGCAAATTATTTTTCCCTCGGGCAATGTATTTTGAAACCCTCGCTGCGTTCAGGATTCTACGCTAGAATCCCTCGCTACGCTCGGGATTCTATTCTAGAATCCTTCGCTTTGCTAGTGGTTCAAAGTAGCGCCCTCGCCGTAAAAATACCATTTTGCTCCCTTGTCATACAATCTACTATTATTATAAAGATTTTCTCTTGATAACTGACTGCCTCGTTGGTCTCGCGGCATAAATGTGCGCGTGGGATCGGGAGGTCCCGGGTTCAATTCCTGGGTCGGGCAGTGTTATTGGGTTTTTCTGTCACGAAATTCTCAGTAGCAGCACGGAGTCTGGAAATGTGCCCGGTACGGCAATAGGCTCGCCCCTTATTACGCCAGACTAAAGTATATCTGGCGAAAAGTGGGTGTAGAAATACACCTCTGCCTACCCCTTCGGGGATAAAAGGCGTGACGATATGTATGTATGTATGTTCTCTTGATAATGAAATGTTCATATGTCTAGCTTTATCCAGAACGAAGTTACAGAGAGTTGAAAATGGCCTGAATGGCTTCGGTAAAAGTAAAACGAACGACTCACTTTTTTTGCTCGACTTTTTTTGGTACAATGCCGTGCACCCTGATTAAATACGAGCGTTATCCAGGATAAAAAAAAAAGCTTATTACAGTCATAATTGACTTCCCCCCCGTGGGATCTCCACCTTGTCGTGGTGAGGGGGCTCAGTAACCGTGGATTGGTCACCCACGGTGAAGCTAAGAGGGATCCAGGAGGGGACGCTCCGCGTGGGCTTGACGGAGGCCTGCGCAGGATGCGTCCAATGGTGCGGGTGCGGGCGATAGTTCTTCTATCCCTCGCAGTCGGGCGCGGTCGCGAGAGGGGAGGCGTGTCGGTGTTGCGTTGCCGCGCGCCCTATCTTCCGCGACCAAATGGGGGCGCACCATCGTTGCGTCGCGGTGGGGCCGCAGAGGAAGAGGAGATGCGGTGTTGCGTTGCCGTCCTCCCTATCCTCTGTTGCCGCTGGGTGTTTTGGCAGCGAAGCCCAACAGCTTATTCCGCCGCCAAGGGGGTTTTGTTCGGGGCCCGCCTGACCATCTGGCGGGCCAATACCCGTCGGGGGGTAGCGACGAATGCTTATGCGAATCCCTACCCTCCGACACACGGGTACGTGAGAAAGTCGAGGTGGTTTTTAGTGGTTACACCACATACTCCGGCTCTCATTTCCCCAAGAGTCGGAGATCCGAAGGGATTTTCCACCTCGTAAAAAAAAAAATAGTCATAATTGAGTTGGCATTTTTGTTCTAACCATATCGATTGTACTACGTACTGCCTGATGTTAAGCAAATATGTTGTCGAGGTTGTAGCACACTAACGCAGAAGATACCTGCCTACCTATTTACTCGAGATTGGATAACCTTTTTGCGTCGGTTTCCTTAATGCTGAGGGTCGTGACCACCTCGTGGAAACAGTCTATTGCGGACCACTTCCTGCCATCTATTCCTATCTGCTGCTGAGTGGAGAGCGACCCGCACGACTCTTAACACCACGGTACACGATACCGTGGTGTTAAGAGTCGTGCGGATCTGGTCGATCCAACGTATCGGGCTTCTGCCTCTCGATCTTTTTACTTCCACTTTGCCAGTGATTATTAACTTTTCCAAGTTATCACTGACTTACCTCACAATGTGCCTTAAGTACTTTAGAACTCTGCGCAGGTAGATGGTGGAAAGCCTCGTCTGGATCTTGAGCTCCTGTATGATCGATACGTTGGTGCGGTGTGCTGTATAGGGGATGTCCAGCATCTTCCTCCAGCACCACATCTCGAAAGCATCAGTGCGATCACGGTCATCTTGCTTCAAGGTCCATGTCTCTGCGCCATACAAGAATATGGAGAACACCAGAGTGCATACAAGATTGATCTTGGTTTTCAGAGAGATATTCTTGGCATATCTTTGACAGCAGTGCCATGGCTCTTTATGCCATCCCAATCCTTCTTCGCACCTCAGATTCACAAGAATCATTATTACTAATGCTTGAACCCAGGTATATAAAGCTGTTAACCGTCTCTAAATTGAGTGACCCAGTGGGCTCAAGCTTGCCTGTGCGATCTATGACCATGATCTTCGTTTTGGACCTATTTATAGAGAGACCTAGTTCACTGCTGATGCGCTCCATCCTATCCAGTAAGGTGATCATCTCGGCGTCATCTGACGTAAGCAAGGCGGTGTCGTCTGCATAACGCAAATTACAGATTTTGCGTCCACCAACGGTGATGCCTCTCTCCCAGCTATCGCAAGTACGCCTCACTGTATATTCACCGTTTATATTGAATAGGATGGGTGAAAGGACGCAGCCATATCAAACTCCTTTTTCAAAACTGAATGGTTTAGATTTTGTACCATCAATCCTCACCACACTTTGGTTCTTGTGATATAAAGATTGCAGAAGTGCAATCAAGTGACGAGGTACACCCAGTTCTGATAAGACCCTCCATAGAAAAATTATGTATGTACGGATTTGGTGGACCAATCTACAAGTGGATAAAATCATACTTAAGCTATCGTGACTCCAAGGTTGTATTGAATGGCTTCAAATCATCCACACGCTCCATAACTTCAGGAATGCCTCAAGGGTCACACTTAGGGCCATTATTATTTAATATGTTTATCAATGACCTGCCGTACTGCTTTCACCCCTGCCCTGCTATTCGCATATGACCTTAAAATCTTTAAGCTTGTAGAGTCACTTAATGAGGCCCTACTTCTTCAGAAAGATCTGGATTCGTTGTCTATATGGTGTCATTACAATGGTATGCAATTGAATCCAAATAAATGTAAGTTTATTAAGTTTACTCGTGAGATTGACCAAATAACATCAAAATACTCGATCAACGGCGTAGAATTAAATGAATGTGATTGTGTTAGAGATTTAGGCGTTTTGTTAGACAAAAAGTTAACCTTTGTACCTCATTTGGAAATGATCATTAGGAAAGCATCTAGATCTCTGGGCTTTATTGTAAGAAATGGAAAGGATTTTCGCAAGCCTCATACAACATTTTTGTTATACAATAGTTTTGTGAGAAGTCATTTAGAATACTGTAGTGTAGTTTGGCGACCGCATTATGCCGTTCATATTTTCAGGCTAGAAAGAATTCAAAAAAGATATCTGTGGCACTTGTCGCCCCCGTGTTTCCCAAGAATGGTTTCTTATCAGGATAAACTTAAAAAATACAGGATGGAAACACTTGAAAAGAGAAGAAAATATTTAGACCTGGTTTTCTTATATAAACTTGTCCGCAACAAAATTGACTGTACACAATTCCTTCATAGAATAAATTTTAGAGTGCCATACAAATATCCTAGAGTATACATCAGTCTCCTTTATCCGCCACCCAGAAAAACTGTTTCAGGCTCTACCTCTCTTGTCCCTCGCATGTGCAAGCTACTTAATCTCTGCAATCACGATGTTGATATATTTGCTGATTCTCTTACTAAATATCGCAAAATAAATGTATTTCTGTATGCTTGGCGAATTTTTGTATCAGGAAAAGGTATGCTATGTAAAAAAAAAAAACTGAACTGTATTCCGTACTTTTTTAACTTGTTATTAGTAATACTTACTTATGTTTGTTATTGTAAGTGAAAATGGTGTTTGCTTATAATTGAATGTAACTGTTACTCTAGATCATAAGATGTTTATAATATTTGCTTGTATCACTGTTACAATTGTTAGAAAACCTAAATAAATAAAAATAGACAGTCCCAGTTGACACAGTCAAATGCCTTACTATAGTCGACGAAGCACATTATGACAGGTGTGTCGAACTCGTAGAATTTTTCCACAATTTGCCTGACGTTTAATATTCGTACACGCGTGCCTTTTCCCTTGACAAAACCGGTCTGTTCTTGCGGGATCTGCCAGTCAAGATAATACCGGACCCGGGGGGCGATTCAGAATCGTTCGATATCTCATTTGACATTCGATTCCGTTAATTGTCAAATGGGCTAGCTCATTTTTTGTAAAAACTATCGCATTTCCTATCAATTTTATGCATTCAGTATGTAGTAAATTAATAAATAAACCTAATTCAATGAATATTTGTTCAAAATATCTCTGATAGGCGGCTAAAAGTTGAGGACAATAATTTGACATATCGTACGATAACTTATCGTGACATTCTGAATCGGCCTGCAGGTTGTTTATGACGTCTAACAGGACTTTGCTTGCGTGACAAATTAAAGCGAGTGTGCGATAATTATCACATTTTTTGGTCGAACCTTTTTTATGGGCCTTGGGCCAGTTGCCGTTCCACTATACGTGGCTGCAGATGTTGTGCAGTGTGTCAACACCTTTTTCACCCAGAGCCTTCAACACTTTAGCTGTAATTTGACCCAGACCTGGCGCTTTGTTAGTTTTTAACGATCCAATGACCGTTACTATCTCCGATATAAGGATGTCGGGTTCCAGGTGCAATTTAGCCCATATGGATAACCTAGACGTCTGAATGTTTAATACCTAACTAAGAGAATATCGCATGACAAGGCACATTTCCAAATTTCATTTAAATCGTACTAGTAGTTTAAGAATTATATTGCAAGTCAAAGTTATTTGATTTATAATCCACTTGAAGAAGGAGGTTATCAATACGACTGTATGTTTTTTTGTATATTTATTTCGCGGATTACTCCGCCAATAAGGAACCATTTTCAATGGTTCTTTTTTTCATAGGTCATACTTCAATGTTGGTCCCTTTCAAATTTTATCGAAATCAGCTGAGATTTTTTGCTGTACCATGAAAACAATAAAGACAATAGGCTAGTTGACAAAAATTTTTTTATAAGTCCGTCCTTTAGATTATTCAAAAATAAGCCATACGTATTTTTTATATGTAAATTAAACCAAAAATGACCAAGATACAGCTCATTAAAGTTACGTATAACGTCACACCGTGCTACATTTTTTCGCACTAGATGACGTCACTCGTAACTTTAATGGGCTATATCTTTGTTATTTTTTATATAATCGAAAAAAGAAAAAATATGTATCCAATATTTTTTTATAATCTAAAATACGGACTAAATAAAATGTAATTATTTTGACCCTGGAAACTGCCCTATTGTTTAACTTATGTAACTACAAAATAATGTTATTGGTTATTATATAGGCTAACAATTGTTTAAAATAATGATCAGGAATAGTTTTTTAAGTCCATAATGAAATTGGCCATATTGAATGAAAAACATGAACAAAAGAAATCACCGAAAAAATACAAAATACTGTTCTTGTCACTTTTGTTTCTTCTTTTTAGTAACGAGTATGTCCTCCTCTCTTAGCAATACACTCCAGAAGCCTTGTGTGCATACTCTGGATCAAATTCCTCACTTTCTCATCTGGAATCTCTTCCCAGGCACGTTTTAAAGCGTCAATCAGCTGCTCTTGATTGTAGGCCCCTTGCTCATTCACTCTAACCCTTCGTTTCAATTGGTCCCACAATTGCTCGATTGGAATTAAATCCGGACTGTTAGCTGGCCATGGTAATACCTCAATATGAGACCCTTCCAGGACAGTTTGGGTCGATCGAGCTGTGTGTGCACGGGTATTGTCTTGCTTCAGGATGAATCCAGGCTCCACTCGCTGTGCAAATGGGATCACTTAAGGCCTGATGACATCCTCGATGTAACGTTCCGCAGTTACGGTACCCGCATTTAAAATGGTAAAATGGAGCTCGGTTTTACCGTGTAAACGAATCCTACCCCAAACCATTACGTTAGAACCACCAAAATGGTCAACTTCGTGGATATAGGATTCCGTAAACCACTCGCCGCGTGGTCTTCACACCCTAACACGCCGATCATCATTGAAAAATTTTACTTTGCATTCGTCTGAAAAAAGGACCTTGCCCCACTGATTAATCTCCCAGTTCAAATACTGACGGGAGAATCTTAAACGGTTTGCACGTTGAACCCTGGTTAGAGGAATTAGAACAACTCGTCGTCTTGACATTTGCTGGTCTTCGTGCAATCGATTACGTATAGTTTGATCACTGACACGGGTACCCGTTGTCAGCCGTAGGCGGTGTTGTAACTTACGGCCCGTAACTGTACGATCACGACAAGCACTTAGTTGGATGTACCGATCCTCGTGCGCCGTTGTTACACGAACTCTACCTGAACCGGGTCGCGTATTTACAAAGCCTATACTATTTGAGTCACGAGTCAGACTCTAATAGAATAGCTTTTGTTTATGCATATTACACGAAAATACCTAATCTATCTCAGTAAAAAAAAATACTCAAATGGATTAGATTTTTGCCTATTTTCAAAGAAAATACACGTACAAAACCTAGTACAGTATGATTCATATTCACTCAAATAGATAAGCCTTTGTCAAGATATTTTCAAACGTGGTTTTGGTTTTTTAGGTGCGACTGTATGTAATTCAAGTAACTAGGTTATGTTAGGTTCTCTTTTGACCCTTAACCCAAAAATTGTTTATTAAAAACTATTTAATTTAATTGGACATAAAGTCTACTTACTGATATAATATAATATAAACTAAGTTGACGGAGCCCTGACCTTCGCAGGGCTCCTATTTTTGGGTTAAGGGTCAAAAGAGAACCTAACATAACCTATTTAGTTACTTGAATTACCTACATACAGTTGCACCTAACCAACCAAAATTAGGCACTAGGCACACTGTATTCCTAAACCTAGACCCAAATTGAATAGCATTTGTTGCTGCAATGTTAGAATGAATTTATCCTACAAAGTCTACGCGATTTCGGTTAATTTCTGTACTAGAATAGACTAGGGTTTCGTCAAGTTTTTGTCAAACAAAAGCTAAGCCAGTTCAGTTTGCACTTTCACTCTAATGGTATATCTATGGCTCTATGGATTTGTAAATACGCAACTGGGTCTCCTGGCAGCACTGCCGGTCTCTAGGAAGCGATTCCATACATTTTGGACAGCTCTTCAAGAAAATCCCAACTGCAAACCCACGTAACGATGAGAACGGCCTTCTTGAATCATATTAATGGCTCTGGTTGCCGTAATTGTATCCATGTGCCTTCGTAATGGTGGCATGATTAACGCGAGATGATAAATGAATCAATTAAAATTGAAAAGTAAAACTTTTTCCCGAAAATAATCGAGACAAGTTAGGAAGACAATCGAAGAAAAACATAAGAATAATATATTTTTTTTCTTGGAATGATGACCAATACTTTTCAAATTAGGAACACGAACACCAGCATAAAAGAGATCAAACACCAAAGAGTTAACACCGTAATATCAATATAATGCTACTTATCAGTCACTTTCAATTTACTAAAGTGCACTTTAATGTAAATAAACTAGTGGCCCTTATTTTGTTTTGAGTAGTATATATCAACTCGAGTGAACTATTCGAATTTTGTACACGATTTAAATCGGTTGTGTGCCATCTTTGGTGAAAAATAATTAGTCACCGACAACTGACCCACTCACTCCACGATCATCATAACAGGTTAGACGAGTAAAAAAATGTATAAAGACAACCAGTGGATATCGGGCGAGGCATCAAGGGAAGCAACCAGAAAATAATAAGGGACGTATAGGCCGCGCTACACAAGTTGGTGAATGTGAAGTTAGCTACAAGCTGGGCAATATCCAATCCTGACTGAACCTCACATAAAGCTCCGCGTTGATTGGATATTGCGCAGCTGGTAGCTTATTTAACATCCGCTAACTTGTGTGGCGCGACCTATAACCAAGGTGGCATCAAGGGAAGTAACCAAGCGCCATCAAGGGGCCCAACTAAGGAAGCATCAAGAAGAAAGGAATTGTATCGGTAATACCATCAAGCTTTATTTTTGCCGAGTTATTAAGTACAATATTAAGACCATAATCATAAAATTACAAATTTTGTCGCGATTCAATCAAGTCAATCAACAACACTAGACATATTTTTGTTGTAAATTTGACCCAAACAAACAAATAAACTGGTCAAGCTAAATAAAACCGTAAAATATGCGTAAAAAATTTGAGGTAAAAAGTAAGTTTTCTTACAAATGCACCCTTTCACTTAAAGAAGGAATGTTGTTACATCGTTTGATAGTTATGTTTATTATTGTCAATTATATGTAGGTAAAGTATATCTCCCCTACACTATACAATACACCTACTTCTTCCTCTCTGCACCACTCTAAGGTAGACTGGTAGATAATGCCCATGGCATTAAGTCCGCCTATATACTCTGTGTATATGAAGTTTTAAATAAATTAATAAATAAAGCTTTTGTTGATTGCTTTACCTAATTTAGCAAAAAATTGTTTTATTGAAGGAAGTACGAGTTACGTAGAAAAAACATACTCTACACTTCTTGGTACATTTTCAAGAAATATAATATTTATTTTTTGCCAAGTGATCTTCTCGTGGGTGTCGTAAGAGGCGACTAAGGGATAACACGATGCAAATACCATCTTTGCGTAGAGACGGAAAACTTGACATCAAACCCTATACGACTGCCTCGTTAGTCTCGCGGCATAAATGTGCGCGTGGGATCGGGAGGTCGCGGGTTCGATTCCTGGGTCGGGCAGTGTTATTGGGTTTTTCTGTCACGAAATTTTCAGTAGCAGCACGGAGTCTGGAAATGTGCCCGGTACGGCAATAGGCTCGCCCCTTATTACGTGGGACTAAAGTATATCTGGCGAAAAGTGGGTGTAGAAATACACCTCTACCTACCCCTTCGGGGATAAAAGGCGTGACGTTATGTATGTATTTATGTATATATGTGTAATATTTACTCTCAGCTTACAATTTGATTACAAGTTATTTACTTAATAAGTTATTTACTTAAACATACTCATTTACCTATTACCTATTAATCATTTTAATTGAACTTTATGATACTAGTTAGTTGCAAATGAAAGTAACCTGGCACTTCTTTTCATGTTGCTGGTTATTTTACTTCCACTTCACACCACAAGGGTTTTTGCATCCGCCCCGGCTGGCTAGTCAAAACGGTGTAAACAAAATTACGCTGCGGGCCTCTAACAGGCTGCAACCCGCGTGCTAACTCCGCCCCCTCACACTAGCCATCTCCGTATTTGCGCCGTTTTGTTGGACGCAATTAAATCGCTAATTAGAATCGATAAAAACTTTTTATTATACTGAATAAGAATTATGGAAGCAATATTATCGGCATGATGTATGTAGCCTAAATAATGAATATACGCCAATAATATACATCTCTCAGTAGCGGTCTCTAAAATTCGCGCGGCGCACTGCGGAACTAAAAAATACGCCTCGTGACAAAACTACGTTCATGCCAATATTTCACCCATGCATTGTACTGAACTTTTAATGGCTCCTGGCTGAATTTGAGAGATGGTCAATCTTGCGTCCGTATACAGGACGCAACAAGTCAGTCGGACGCAACATCATCGATATATATCAGATAATAGACGCTTTTTGTGATCGTTTTAAATCTTGATAAGTACGGTTTTTATGAGATATAGATATGGGTAATGATCATACAACTCACTAAAATTCGATAGGATTTCACATAGATTATGTAACATCAGTTATGTCATGTCATGTTATATTTTAATTCGGTAATGACAGTTGGTGTAATAATATTTCGTGAAAATTATCGCTGAATCTAGATTTGCTGCTTAGAACCAAAAATCTAATACAGAAGACTTAAGGAGATCGGTACTAGATACATTTTATAAAGGCGTTTTGTTCCATTAGCGGTACAAAACCTAAAACGGTCGTAAGCAGAATTTAAATCGTGATAACAAGTCGCGTAGTTGGTTTGTGTGTTGACGGCAGTTGCAACGACATGAATCAAGAAATAAAGTGTGCGGTTTGATGTTCTGGAATAGATTTATTGGTCGAATTTTCAGGAACTGCAAAGGGAGACTGTCGGTGAGTCAACACGTTTAACAGGTGCTGTAACTTATTGTATATGAGTGGGGCCATGCAGAACACACTCTTGCGCATAAGTGCTGTTTTTGCAGTGTGCAGACATAATTTGCTACTATCGCACCTATTTCGAGGGACTATGTTAACGAGACGAGTAAAACGATTAGGATTAGTTTTTACAAATACAGCTACTTCAAGAATATAAAGGCAAGGTAAGGTTAATATTTTAAACTGTTTGAAATAAGGCACACAACTATCGGTAGACTTTAATGTATACATAGACCGTATGCATCTTTTTTGGGATTTAATAACTATTTCTTTCTCCGTTGAATTACCCAAAAATATTAGACCATATCGTAAATGGGACTCTACTATAGCATAATAGGCAGTAAGGAGAGCGTCTGTAGATAATATCGAGGAAAGAGAACGTAGAGCATATGCGGATTTGTTAATTTTCTTATTTGAAATGAAATACTTCTTTATTTCGTGTAAACTTTGCCAGTACTTACGAAACGTCATTAAAAAAATCATTTTATACAATTATTTTTGTGTGTCAAATAAGAACAGCTCAGGCCCAAGCGTTTTGGTCGTCTTTATATTCAGATATTTTATAATATGCTTTTGAACACAATTTCGCTTTTACAATAATTTTGAACTTATTTATAGATAGGTCTCTTATATTATAAGGGAGCTTGTTATAAAAGCGTATACATTGCCTCATAAAACAGCTACTTATTTCGTGGAGACGAGTGCTATGAACTACGAGATTATTCCTGTGTCTTGTATTTACAGAATGTATATCACATTTTTTACAAAATTTGTCAATATTTTTATGTACATATAGCAGATTTTCATAAATATATTGTGATACAACAGTTAGAATGTTTATTTCTTTGAACTTTTCTCTTAGAGAAACTATTGGACCGAGGTTATAGATTCCCCTTACAGCTCTTTTCTGCAGAACGAATATTGTATTTAGGTCTGCAGCATTCCCCCATAGAAGAATCCCATACGACATTAAGCTATGAAAGTAACGGAAACAAACCATTCTAGCTGTTTCTAAATCTGTGAGGCGTCTAATTGTCTTAACTGCATAAGCTGCAGAACTGAGTTTGCTCGATAGCCTTTCTATATGTGGACCCCATTGTAGTTTGGTGTCCAGCAAAATACCTAAAAACATGGTTGTCTCGATTTAAAATATCTAGGTGCATTTTCCAGTTTAATTTACTGTCTATTTGGAGACCTAAAAATTGTGTGTCTTCAACTTCTTGTATAGTATTGTTATCATTTTGTATATTAAATTGACGTTGCAAGGGCTTTCGTTGAATAAAATAAACTACTTTAGTTTTATTTAAGTTTATATTTAAATTGTTACTATCTATCCACTTTACTACTGAAGTTAAAGTTCTATTGATGTCGTTTTCATATCTTTCTAAGTTTCTACATGGTATAGTCACGGTGCTATCGACAGCAAAGAGTGTTAGTGGGTATTCTATAAATTTGGGAAGATCGTTTATATACAGAATAAATAATAGTGGGCCTAGAACGCTTCCCTGCGGTACACCTAATTTGACTTCACGTTCTGATGATCGATAAATTTCTTCGTGTTTACTTTTCAAATTTATTTGCCTAATTTCTTTTATCTGTTTTCTTTTCGTTAAATAAGATTGCATTCAAATTCAAATTCAAAATCCTTTATTCATTTGGGTCACAATGTGACGCTTATGAACGTCAAAATAATAAATTTATAAAATAATTACTTATACTCAAATTTAAAACATTATTACTGTATGCTTCTACATTTACATTTACTGCTACGTTCGCAAAGCAATAGGTAGAACCATGAGAAAGAACGGGCAATAAAACTCACGGTCACTGTTTTTCATCGCCAGGTTTTGCATAATACACAATTTACATTTTGTAAGGTGCTGCAACTGTTACACCTTCTATATCACTTGCATATATTTACTGTACATCATAATACTCAAGCATAATACTTTTGGTTAGCCTCCTCAGAATAGACATGCTGAAACAGGAGCATCCACTTACATTATATATACCTAATAATGCAGGCAAACCGCGAAAGTGATCAGAACCATGATGGAAATGATGCAGTTAAATATTAAAATCTAATACCAGCCCGCAAGACCGTCATCGACCAGTCATCGCAAGTAGCACCCGTTCACGAGTATGACGCATGTGCCAGGCATCATCCCTCTCGCCATATTAGAGGGACAGGGATGACCCGACACACGACGCCACCACAAGAAATGACATTTTAGTGAGCATGACGACAACGGTATACGAACCAGCAGTAAGAAACAATCTATTGGTATACTGACCATGACCGCCAATTACCTCCATTTTCCAGATCGTTATTATTAACATAAGTTAGTGGAACGCGTGAAGGAATGCAAATGTAGAAAGAATTTTGTGAAGGTGACAAGTGAACAATGATATGATCAGAGATAAATAATGTTAAACTACATTCAACAAATCATAAAAATATCCAAATCCTGCAAAAATCATGTGTTCACGAGGCACCTCCACTTAACATGTAAATAAAATAATCGTGAGTTAAACAAGCCTAAGCCTATCCCCACGGTGTCTTATCATTTAAAAATTCCTTGATAGTGTAATAACCCCTTTGTAAAAGAAAGTTCCTAATTGTCCGTTTGTATTTGTGCATGGGTAAATTCATTATTTCAAGAGGCAATTTGTTGAAAAATCGTATACCAATCCCCGCAAATGAGTTCTGAACTTTATGTAGACGGTAGTTAGTTCCCACCAGTTTATGCTTATTCCTTGTGTTCACGTTGTGCAAATCACTATTTTTGCGGTATAGAATTAAGTTTTTCTTAATGTACATTAAGTAAGCATATATATATATATTGCGATGCAACTGTCAATATGTCTACTTCTTTAAATTTATCACGTAAAGAATCTCTAGCACCTAACTTATAAATTGCACGTATGGCCCTTTTTTGAATGACAAAAATAGTCTGTATATCAGCAGCTGTACCCCTTAACATTATTCCGTAAGATATTACGCTGTGAAAATAACTAAAGTAAACTAGTCTAGCAGTATCTATATCTGTGAATTCCCTAACTTTTCTAACTGCAAACGCTGCAGAACTAAGTTTAACTGCGAGACAGGATATTTGGGCGCCCCACTGAAGCTTACAATCTAAAGTTACACCTAAGAATACGGTTGATTCGACTAGTTGAATTGTTTCCTTATTTAAAATTATATTAGTAGGAACACTTTTGACATTAGGCAAAGAGAATTTAACACATTTGGTTTTGCTTGAGTTGAGTACCAAATTATTTGTCAAAAACCAATCTAATACTTGTGCAAGAGTGTTATTGACGGTATCAAAGTTACTTAAATTACGATCAACTTTAAAAATTAGTGACGTATCGTCGGCAAACAAAACAATATCACATAAATTTTGTACAAAGAACGGCAAATCATTAATATATATTAAAAAAAGAAATGGGCCGAGAATAGAGCCCTGTGGAACGCCCATTCCTACTGGCAAACCTAGAGACCTACTCCCATTAACATCTACATACTGAATTCTATCACTAAGGTAGCTGGCAACAAGATTGAGTGCGCTATCTCTAATACCATAAAGTTTCAATTTAAGTAAAAGCGTATTATGTTCCACACAGTCAAAGGCCTTTGATAGATCACAAAAAACACCAATGGCATCCTTCGAGTTTTCCCAAGCATGAAAAATATGCTTTAACAAAGTTACACCGGCATCAACGGTGGAGCGACCCTTAGTAAAGCCATACTGTTCACTGTGAAATAAATTATTTGTGTGAAAGTGGCTCTCTAGTTGATGCAAAATAATCTTTTCAAAAATTTTACTAATAGCAAGCAAGATAGAAATTGGCTGAAAATTACTAGGGTCGCTCTTTGATCCCTTTTTGAATAATGGTATTACTTTACTGTGTTTCATTAGATCAGGAAATACTCCTGTATCTACGCATCTGTTGAATATTGCAGCTAAATATGGAGCTAAGCTAGAAATAATTTGTCGCACAAGTTTAACAGAAATGCCCCATAAGTCAACAGATTTTTTATTATTGAGCGTCTTGAATACCTTCAGTATGTCATTGGTGTCAATATATTTAAAATTAAAAAGCACATCACACTCATTCACATTGCCCCTAACCAACATTTCTGCTTTGTTTGGACATGAATCTAGACAGCTGGTTGTGTTCACTGGTATGATATGGTAGATGTAATATATTGCCTCTAATGCCATAAGCTTCGAGTTTGTTCAAGAGGGTAGGAAAATGCACACAATCAAAGGCCTGCGTCATATCGCAAAATATGCCACAGACTGGCATCCTTTTATCTACGTTTCTAGTGATACATACATACATAGACTCACGCCTGTTGCCCCGAAGGGGTAGGCAGATGCATATTAAACGCCTACTTTTCGGCAGTGTTTTGATCCCACGTAATAGGTGGCGAGCCTATTGCCGCTTATCGGGATATTTTGTTTGCCAGAGCCTCGTTCGTTGATCGGCAGGTGCACCACTTGCAGGTGAGGTTGGCTTGGGACCCTAAGTTCTTGGTGGGAACCCTATGCACATATACCTATACATACATAGGCCATATTAATTGTCTTGTGCCATTTGAAACCCTTCTGTTCCTTGCATAATATGTGATTATTTTCAACGTAAGTATACATTGAATGGTATATGTATGAATTTTTCGAATATTTAGGAAATTATTGGAATTTATGCGATGAGACGATACGATTGCATTAGGTTTCTATCGTCTTTCTTAAACAGCGGCTTTATAATAGAGGTTTTCAGAGCATCTGGATAGATACCTGCGCTGATACGAAGATTAATAAATAATGTAACTGAGGTGCCCACTTATCTCTAATTAAACGTGTTTAAGTACTTTTTATTGATACCGTCATAGACCACGCTATTTGTGTTTTTTAGAGATTGGATATATTTATGTATATCATATGGGAGACAAGGAGTCATGAACATTGATTTACTAATGCTATTTGTTACATAATATGAAGGTTTACTTTTTACCGCAAGTTTGAACTGAATTTTATAAATGAAGTAATTATTAAAGGCCTCAGCAATATTTAGGGGGTTCGCTTCAATTTTATTTTCTATATTAATTGTATTTATACTGCACTTAGGTTTGTTGTACTTTAAACGGTTTATGATTTGCCACGTGGTTCTGGTCTCATTATTTGATGCTTTAATGTTAAAATTATTTTGTGCTCTTTGTGTTCAATTAATTTTTTTTTATATAACTTAGAATAATTTAAGAAAATTGTTTTATTTGTGTTATTAGTCTTTAATCTAAGCTGCCATAATAGTTGTCGTCTTTTCCGGTTGCATAATTTAAGACCCTTAGATAACCACTGAATTTTTCTAGTACAGTATATTTTGACTAGTTTAGTAGGGAAACACAAATCTTATATCAATTTAAAATTAAGAAAAAATTCATTATACGCTTTATTGGGGTCATTCGTGTTATATATTTCTGAGAAAGAAAGTTCGTTCAGGTACTTTATGAATTTTAGAATATTTTCCATATTATAATCCCTTGTAACTGTATACTAATAGTCAATACTACATATATTTTTGACTGGACAGCAAAGTAATTGTGCCGTGTGGTCAGACAATGCAAACTCTAGCACGTCAGTCTTAGTTTTTTCATTGAGGGTAGCTACCTCAGCGTGAGCTATCTCAAGCTGACCTTTCAATTCTTCGATTTGCAATTGTAGATCCAAGAATACGGATTTATTACATAGATCAGTATTCGGCAAGCTGGATCCAGAAAGATCATTGAAACTGGTGGAATTAAATAAGTTTTCCTCGGTTGCAGGTAAGTCACATATTTGTTCGTCCGATTTGCTTCGCTGGTCCGAATCCTTTCTTGGTTTTCTTTGTGTAACATTACCAAATAAAGAAAGCATTGTTGTGAATTTAACAGTAGAAATACTTCTATCAGCTTCAGTGTATGGTCAATAACGAACACTTTTTTTCACTGTTTCTAGTTCAATGCAGAATTTTATAGTTTTTAGTTGTTTTATAGCACAAACTACTGCTGCTACACTATAACAAAAAAAAAACAAACAAAAACAAAAAATATTTTATTTGCTTCTCCAAAACTTAAAATACATTTTCTTATTTAAATTTACAGAAGGCGGTATGTGGAGAACAAATTAGGCAACTGCGTCAGCTATTGTTGCAGTTATAAAACTACAACGCTGGTATTCTCGCATGCCTATATGCAATTATAATTATATAAGATTAAATTTACCTATAAATAAATAAAATATAATAACGATAAATTAATATATACATACACAAAATTATATACAAATATATACGTATATAGTGTACTTATTATTAATAAGTTTTATAATATATATATATTATTATATACAATACACAATACATGCCTCCGTTATATCAAAATAAAAATAAAAATTATAAATAGCAAAGAGTAATTTGTTTCCGAACGCTACTTGTACTTGACAGACTGACGTTTCAATATAGGTCAAAGATTGAAAGATTCCATCTGTCATGAATGTCAATTGTCTTGTCAAGCAAGCGTCGTCTACCAGAGTCCGGAGCACAGTTACTTTTACCATTGTAATAAAATCGCTGCGCATACGCAATTATATAATAACAAATTATATACATTGTAAAAATATCTCGGGCTGCAATTGATGCCTTACAGCCCTTGGCTACTAATCTACTATTACTAACTTATTTAATTACTTATTGAATATTTAATACTTCATAAATACGGAGCTGATGTTGACAGTCCAGTGACATTTGACGTTTTTTTCATTTGTTTTTATAGACTCACGCCTGTATCCCCAAAGAGGTAGTAAAATAATTAAGGCTTAAAATTAAAATAAGCTTATATGTATTTACATATATTAAATACTATATATACGTTTGTACAATTTGCGGGTATTTATTACAGTTTATTTAGGATTTTGCAATGTTTTTTGGCAGACCTTAGTATTCAGTTTAAAATTTTTTTCACTGTTACGAATTTAGGCATCGTTGACAAATTAAACAATATTTTTTTAGTATACATAATTTGACTACATACTCGTAGGTCACAACTGAATATGTATTCATCGCCAAGCAAAACAACATTGTATTAATATAATTTATTACCCTCATTTTTTCTGAAATTTGAATTTACAGCCTATGTCGGTCATAAACAATAATAAAACTTTTGTAGAGCATTTGTAGGTAAGTGAAGAGTTACAATGAAATAAAAATATAAACTCTTTTTTGTGGGCGTCAAGATTACTCTAAAATGATTTATTCAGTGGACTTCAGCCGGCTATAAATCTTCATTTGCCCTGGTCTACAATCTAATATAAGTACTAAAATAAACATGCTTTACCTAAATTAAACTTTTCTTCATTTAATATTTCATTTGTTTATTGAAAAATTTAGAATTAGAAACTTATTTCGTAGTAACTTGATTGTTTGGGTTTAAAAGTTATAAGTTTAATTAAATTTTAAAAATATTTTTGAATATACTTGTAGCTGTTTTATTATAAAATTAAATATAGCATATATTTGCATAGAATTTAAAGTAATTCTTAAGGTTTTGAAAACCTCAAACATTGTTTAAAAGTTGAGGCAAGTGCTTAATAAATAGTTAATTTAGTGAACCACTTACTTTATTATTATTTTAGCGAAAATATCACATTAAGATATTCTCGTGTGTCACAACACTATTTTATCAGGTGTTGGAAGAGGCAACTAAGAAAACAACGTATCTTTGGGAAAAGACGGAAAAGTCTACATTAATTGTAATTTAATTTAAAGTTGAAATTTTAGTGTCTTATAATGAATGTGTTTCTATGAGTTTATGCTTGAAATAAATGAATTATTATTATATAGTATTATTATTAAGTCATAAAGCAACCGGTCAGTGTAGTAGGCCTTACAATGCAATAAACTTGTGACGCAAATTAGCAAAGGTTTGTATCCAGTAGTGGACTGCGAATGATTGTATGTGATGAATCGTTATCACATACAATGACTATATACTGTTTGGGCAGGTTCAAGGGTAGATATATATACACTCAAATGTTCACTAAGTTTTAAATCGCTATAAGTAGAGGACGACACTAGTGCCATCTATCGGCTACGCTCTGACATGAAAATTTCCTTCTCATTCCAAGGTCCATACACATTATCAAAATATTGCTGACTGTGTACTTGTCTGATTGATTTAGTAGCAAATAATTTTGTTCAAAAATATGATTGTGTATTATTTTATTCACAAATATTTTTGTTTATTATTTTCTTCAAAAATATTACTTATTAGATTATTATATTTTCTTCAAAAATATTACTTATTAGATTATTATATTTTCTTCAAAGACATTTCGACTATACTCGCAATTAATTATAACAAGTTATCATCAAAGAGATTGGTATTCAAAGAGCCAAAATGACACTACGCGTGCACAAATAAATTATTTATGCACAATGAATTGAACATGATGACTATAATTATTGTATAATAGTTTTGGAAGCAGTATGGGTAATATCCAAAAGCTCATATGTATCCATTGCATCTTCTATATCATCAAAAGTATGGCTTAGGCCAGCACACAGCAATATACGCAATGGTATTTTGCCTCAATATTTTTCATAGAAATTAATCTGTATTGGACTGTTACATAGGGTTCAGTTTATTTATCTGCACTTCAAGCAACAACTTCCAACAACCACAGGTACCATACCTATCTTGAAATCCAAACATAAATTTAGAATCAATTGCCATAGCTCCAAAACTCCACAAAACACTCAGCGCCATCAACGACGGCTAGACACGATATCAAAAGCATTACGCAAACTATTTCCACGCCTTACACCTTGATCGCTCCATAACTCTTCTGCCAGCTTAGCCAAATAGCATTCGATTAACGATATACTACGGAATTCAATATTCGAAATATAGATCGATCTGTAGATTTTAGATTCGTTTTTGACAGCTTTTGACATAAGCTCCATACAAAATATGTCAAACACGACTCTAAAATCTACAGATGTATCTATAGTTCGAATATTGAAAATGGCCGATAGCTAATCGCTAAGTGCAAAAATGTATGGAACTGACATAAGCCTTCGTTATATCACGTAGTCAACGAATAAGAATTCTTTATGGTGCCATTCACAAAAATAAATAGTAATAGAATGGTGACACGGGCGTGGCGCGCGTGCCAAACTATTGCAGTATAGCGCATGTGTTTTCGAACGCATTCGCATTACGCATCGCGTCTCCCGTTCGCGCGCTCAGGAGGTAAAAAAACATTAACGGTTGGATGCGGGCGGCTCAAGACCGGTCTGTGTGGAGAACCTTGGGGGAGGCCTATGTCCAGCAGTGGACGTCGTTTGGCTGATATGATGATGGGTATTGTCTCCGATATTTTAAGGAATGGGAAATTCAAAAACACCATCTATTTCGTGATCAAAGTTGGTGGAAGGGATTTTTAAACAAAATCAATATCGGTATCGTCTCCGATGATTTAAGGGATGGAGAATCCTGCAACATCTATTTCGTGATCAAAGATGACGGATAGGAAATTAAAGATGGCGGACGGGATTTTTTTTAAAGTCGATATGGGTATCGTCTCTGATGTTTAAAAGGATGGAGAATCCAACAACACCATCTATTTAGTGATCAAAGATGTCCCGTCCGCCATCTTGGATTCCCAAATAAATGTCATTTTCGTGACCAGAATCCATAAAAACCCCGAAAATGATACCCATATTAATTTTATTAAAAAGGTCCCGTCCGCCATCTTGGATTCCTAAATAGATGTCATGTTCGTAACCAGAATCCATAAAAACCCCCAAAATGATACCCATATTAATTTTATTAAAAATGTTTCGTCTGCCATCTTGGATTCCCAAATAGATGTCATTTTCGTGACGAGAGAGATAGAGAGAGAGAGAGAGAGAGAGAGAGAGAGAGAGAGAGAGAGAGAGAGAGAGAGAGGGAGAGAGAGACAGACAGACAGAGAAACATGCGCATATATCAAAAAGTGTTGTTACAACTTTTCGTCTTATTTTTTTCCGTCTAGCCCCTTTTCGCAACGTGCGATAAGGAACTTCATTTCAATATTAACAAACGTATTGATATCGACATAATAATTAATTCGAATTAATATTCATTTTATTTATCGATAAATTTAAAAAGTAACCATAAACCGAACGTCAATCCCGTGGCCTCTGATTTGTTATTGTTTTTGGCATCTTGTGAATATCGCGTATCTCGCCGTGCATTGCATGTTTATTTCATAAATAATTATGTCACCAAGTATCGTATAATTCAAGCAATGGAAATTTAACATAACGAAGAAATGAACGATGATGTTCTTATTAGACAAGCATGGTAAAAGTAGCCCACTTGGTTTGAATCTTAATAATCTTAACTTAATCTATATGGGTATCGTTTTCGAGATTTTTGGGACGCTGATTAAATAATATGAAATTTATTTAGTGATCCAAGATGGCGGACGGGATATCAAAGATGGCGGATGAGAAAATTTTAAAAAGCAATATGGGTATCGCCTTCGATATTTTAAGGGGTGGAGAATCGAAATACAACATCTCTTTCGTGATCAAAGATTCTGATGACGGATGGGAAATCAAAGATGATGGGAAAATTAAAAAATTCAATATTGGTATCGTCTGCGATGTTAAAAGGGATGGAGAATTCAAATACAACATCTGTTTCGTGATTCAAGGAGGTGGATAGGAAATTAAAGATGTTGGATGGGATTTTTTTAAAGTCGATATGGGTATCAGAAGCGAATGCCATTTGGCTAGGCCCTCTGTGCATAGATTGTGAACGTGTAAAATATTAGAAAAATCTGAACACTGGACAAGGTATCTCGATTGTGCTACGTATAGGATTCAATACTGTTTTTAGTTATCAATCATCAATAGACATCGGCAACGGCTGCACTCGTGTGGATTATAGATCTAAGCCTTTCATAGGAATCACATTATTTGTATGAAAAAAAGCGTGCAAAAATCCATTGAGCAGTTTTTGAGCTTATCGCGTTCATATAGAAAGACAGCTCAGGGACTTCATTTTATAAAATGTATAGAAATATGGAGCAAATCAATACCTACGCACAGTAATAAGTATGTTAATTTTACGCATGTATTGATACCAATATTTATTGTGAACCAACCCCCGAATAAAAAAGAACTCACCATGTGTCCACAAAAAGTGGTTATGTTATGTTTATCTATGATTGTTGTCGCTGCGTCTTCTTGTGGTTGCTTGTTATTGTACCAATAGAATGGTTGCTTAGCGTACAGACAAGGCGAGGTGAGCGCAAAATCGTCGTGTCTCCGCAAAGTCGTGTTTGCGATGTAGCCCACCGCTATTTCACAAAGTTGTTACGTCTTGGCTGCGAGGATGTGGTCGGTATTATACACGCTGTCAACTAAGTCGTCAAAATATTACCCAAGTGAATTTTATCATTAATTTTCATGTAAACAATAATTCGCTTTCGTGTCGTGGTTATGGTACGTGTGAATTAATTTTTCCATACTCCGTGCTGCTACTGAGAATTCTAAAAAACCCATAAACACTTTGGCCCAACCCGGGACCACCAATTAGCAGTCGCATACGCTATCCACTGGACCACGGAGGCAGTCCTTTTAATTTTAAGCTTTAAGCGTAGTCATCCGTGTGGTGACGGGTTAAGAATACGGATTGTCTCCACCCCATATCATCCCATGGGTGTCGTAAGAGCCGACAGAGGGAGCATATTATGCAGAAAACAGCACTGTAAGAGAAGGAAAACTTGATACAAACCCTATACCAACCCGTTTGGCCAGCGTGGTAGGCCAATTCCTCCTTTCAAAGGAGAGGCCTGGTCCAGCAGTGGACTGATAAAGGCTGATGATGATGATGAAGCGTAGTCAAATTGCACAAGAGACGAGCGGATACGGCGAAATAATAAAGGTAATTAAGTTTAATAATTGTGGCGAATATTTGCCTTGTATAAAAAGGGACACATATGTCCCTTGGTCGTCAAAGGGATAACGCTGGGAATCCTTAACCGAATCTATAATTCATCCAACGATATTAGCATAAAAAAGATTGGTGCCAAAATTACCGAAGATATATATTTTCCTATCATAAAAAAATATTGTGGGTATATAAATATATCGATAGTATAACTAAAAGGGAATGCTACCTCCAGGCTTAAGGTCGGGATGTTAAACAGAATACAGCTGATCCCTTGCTTCCGGATCAGCGGGCAAAAGAATCGATTCTACATACATCCTTATTGTGTGGCTAAGAAAACAGCGAGTAATATAAAGAAGCTAAAAAGCAATGTTGTTTAGTTAGGATTGCGTCCACTGCTAAACATAGGCAATTCCCAAAATGTAGCACTGATATCGATTTTGGCCTGCTCATTTCCGAAATACTTATATTTAAGGCGGGTAATAAATACCCGAAGTCAGTACCGACGCTTACCCTTGGAGATACAGGTTTAAGCAGAGGCACTAAATTTAAATACCTTGGGCACTGGCTTGCTGAGGACCTGACAGATGATTTAGATGTAGAGAGGGAGCGTAGGGCATTGGCAATGCGATTTAACATGCTAGCACGTAGGTTTGCGAAATGTACGAGCGAAGTAAAGATAGCATTGTTTAAGGCGTATTTGCATCCTCTGGGTCAATTGTACTCACAAATCGCTTGATGTCCTGCGTGTCCAATACAATAATGGTCTAAGGATGCTGTTGGTGTTGCCCCGCCTCTGTAGCGCATCGGGTATGTTCGCTAATACCTATGTAGATAGTTTTCACGCTATCATTAGAAAACGTGTAGCTACTTTGATGCGTCGGGTGCGGGGCAGCTCCAGCGCCCTCCCTAACACCATATTAGACAGGGCAGACTGCCCTGTGGTGCAACGCTGGAATATCATCCACATGGGTTCCAGAGCCCCACTTTTTAATATAAAATAGTGTAGATAATGTGTTTTACTAACGTAGTTCTAAGTCAATACTAATATTTAATGGATAACTATCTGAACAACAAACGAAAATTAATAATAATTTCCTAGCGTGAATTGTGATCTAAACCTAATCATCGGTGCACCTTGCGCCTACCAACGGCATAGTAGAATATCTACCTGTACTGCAGGCCTGCCACTGCAAACATCGAGCTCTGCTAAGGTTTTCCACATATACTGATTTTGAGCCACCTACATCCAACGTGTCCCATGATCCTGACCAGATCGTCAGTCTATCTTTCTGGACTAAATAAAACATTTTAGTAAATTCTAGTCAAGCCTGTATCCATGAAAAGATAAGTTGAGGTGTAATATTAGACCCACTGTTCGCCATGTTATGAATTTTAGTCCCACGCAATCGGGTTGGAGCCTATAAGCGTTACCGAGCACATTGCCAGACTCCGTGCTACTACTGAGAATTCGAATAAACTTAATAACTCTTTTGCTCCATCCGGGAAACGAAACCGCGACCAGCAGACGCATTCGCTATTCACGGGATCACGGAGACAGTCGAAAATTCATCTAATAGAAAAATAATCTCAAACCGCTGTTTTCGAGCCCACAAGACCAAGGTAACATGGAGCTTGATTTATCTAAAGCTACCATCGCTGGAACAATTTACAACATCCGTTTTGGATTACCGCGATTACTTATCAATGTTCCCTCGTTTGCGGCACCCGCGAATTTATTTATTTCTATTTACTCGCAACACTAAATAGTGGAGAAAATAATGCTATTGATCACCGAACGAAGAATTGTGTTGATTGCACGAATGGTGGTATAAGCAGTCGTCCGTCACTCGACACTGCGCCGAGAGTTGTCGGTTCAATTTCCATACGATACAAAACTTTGTGTGATCTATAAATTGTTAATTCGAGTATGTGTGGACACTGTGTCCAGTTTTACAATTCCCTGTAACACAGTATTTATACCCACCATAGATGTTGTCTTTAAAAAAAATATTTGTAAAGATACGCTTAATTTTTAAACAATAGTAGTAACCATCATTATCATTATTGTCCTAGCGCTATCCCGGTTACATCCGAGACTTTTGCCGTTGGAACACAGGGTTCTCTTTCTAGGCCAATAAGATAAGATGGACTTTTCTAAAAATAATGAACTATAGTAATATCGTCCCTAGAGTCTAGGGACAATATTACCATAGTTCATACCAAGCCACACTCGGTCACCTGATCTTAAACTAGGTAGAACATATAAACATTTCTAAAATACATTTACACATTATAACTGTCACAATATTATTTTGTATTATTTTAGTTGCATATGAGTCTTATTTTGATCGAAAAAATGTTAATAAGTAATTCTATAAGCAAATTCTCAAAAGCAACATTGAGTTTCAAAATATTTTTGGAACATGAACAGTCTTTCTAGTACAAGTAGCTTCATTTATTAATGAGAATAATGTAAGAAGGTGGATAAGAATCGTAAAAATCGGTCTATGCGTGGTCTGGAAACTCCGACACTAGAGTTGTCCACATACCCAAATGAGAAGGAAGAAAGAAGCAATTTATATACCAGGACTAGTATCACTACAGACATCTAGTGTGAGGTAGCTAGCATCCTTGTTTCTTAGAAATATTTAACAACAACTATAAACATAGATAATGCAGAAAACCAGCAAACGATCCATCTTCTTCCTTATAGTTCACATATCAAATAATTGATCTGCCCATAAACAATACCACACACTCTTCTTCCCTCTCACATCCTAGATCCATTAATAAAAATAACATCTCAATTTCCTCGCCCATTCATCCATACATCACACAATAAGGCAAACATCTAACGGCTCGGTTGGCATCACTTGTTGGCGTTACCCAGTTTAATCTGGTAAAATATGCAAGGGGGGGGGGAAGGGGTGATGTTAGTATGAGATTTGCATAATGGCCAATCAGTCGTCAGGCGACGATTTGCGTCCCCGTTGATGGTATTCACATAAAGTCGCGCCATGTTTTGACGTATGCCGGTGACGTGGCGGTGCATTAATGTGTGGAAGAAAGGTTTTGACTTCGTGAAATGACTAAGCAATTTTATTATTGCTTGATGATGGGAAGAGTAGGTAATTAGGAGTGGTACAAATCTATGGCTAGTTTTATTCCAAAATAAGACAACCATTGTTCTCTAATTACTCTATCAGTTTTCCAGGTTCTTCTAGGCAGAAAATTCCATTATATTTCATTTAGATAAATTTGTCCAATATAATAATAACATAATATCTAGGTAATCAACCACTTTAAGCACACGAAACTAAAGTAAGTAATCCTTAAACCGTTAGCAAATGTACCTTGAACGAAATATTCAAAGCTATATATTAAACTTAATTCACAAAACGCCGACTTTTCAAGCTATGAATGCCAGACAGAAAACTGATTTCAATTTGCCGCGTTCACAGCTTTTAACTCAATGTAGGACGTGACCAAACATTTTCCTAGAACTGCCATCTTTAAATCTGGCCACTTTTACCTAACTTTGTACAAAGGTGAGACAATTTGTCGTAACTTCGTAAAAGGTAACCGTCATTTTTTATACTTGCTAATAACACGTTTTTCTTGCGCACTTACTTTTTTGTTTCATCCAATTTTATTGTAGCGATAACTCGCTTTTTGTAAATTTATTTTTTATTTTCTTTGTTTGGTTTTTATTGCTGGGTAGGACTGTTGTGATTTTTTAAGAAGTTATTATTTATAAGGAGTGATGGATGCTGTCAAATCTTTATAGTGGATATAAACGTTGAATGATGTAAATGTTTTGACTTGGAAGTTCAAGTAACTGCCTCGCTACGACGCTGTACTAAAGGTCCGGTGTTTGATCCTCGTAAGGGGCGACAATTTTTGTGCGCTAATTATACCTATTCGAAGTCTCGTTCGTTAGCCAAGGTTTTTTACGTTGTTATTTTGTGTGATGCTAACGTAATTTGTGGCGTAATAAAAACAGACATAGTGCTGAGGTCGGTTGTACCATGGATAACTGTGAAGAAAACACTTCAATTAATCTTTCGTCAGCACCGTTATAGCATTATACCAGTTGAATCCCAGACTTTCACCTTGCAGCCCGAGATCCGCCTATTAGTCCGACCTGATTTAACAGAATATTAGCTTATACAACGATCTCCTAGCCGAGAATTCCAAGTTCAGTTTAAAACCACGGTGCGTACTTCCAACTTTTCAAAGTGATATTAAATTATATATTATCGCTTGCTAAACAGAAATGGAAACATCGTGAGAAAACCTGTATGTAACTTCTCCATAATTTTCTAGATTTCTTTTACGAAAATAATTCCCGTGCAACGGACGCCCAGACTAGATACAATAATTTATGGATCACACAATATAGACAACACTTAGTGTAATTTACAAATTGTTGTTTCAAATCTGGGTGTTCATTGTGTCCGTTAGTTGTATGTTTGTAAAGTCCCCCGCTACACAGGATTTAGTCCTAATGCGGGAGTTGTTTAAAAAAAAGGAAAAAAAAAATGTTGTCTGATTGTCTCGTGTGGGAATGCTAATACGCCAAATTGTGCAGTTGAAATACATGAACAGTATGGCTTAACCGCGCTGGTAATAAGAAGAAGCCTATGTACAACAGTGGGATGGTCTATTGGTAAATAAAACTAATAATGATGATGTAATAAAAGTCACTAATAACAATAAGCCCAGCAAATTTAAGCTTTAAGCCTAGCTAGCTAGACTCTAGTAACTTATCTCAAGAACCGATGAATGCGAAAAAATAACTTATACACTAACTATAGTTAACTGTAAGTGCAACTATCCTCTAAGACTTAAGGTAACACAATGTTACAGACACATCGCATTATAAAAGAGAATAATTGGCGCGCACAGGTAATTATGCTTGTTTAATTAACTACAATAATAATTACTTCGCCGCTTTTACACTACTAGTTTGCAATGGACTTCGTTACTTATGTTGTATAAAATGTAAGTCGGGTAATATCTTTACCTAAAATAATCTTGGTTACTACTAACATAATAATATGTTTTAAATAATATGTTTGTCCGTTTTACATTATATTTAGGCAAAGCTGACTAAAAATGTGATAACATTTTGTGTGTCGTTTTGTAATCATCATCGGCCCTGTATACAAACTGTCCCACTGCTGGGCATGGGCCTCTTCTCACAATGAGAAGAGTAAGGCGATATTCCACCTTTTCCTTCACCGATAAGCAAGAGACAATTAACATTTCAATACGCACATAACTCCGAAATGTCATTGGCGCGCCGTGGATTCGAACCCGAGTCCCTCAGCGTAGCAGTCCGTCGGTCTTTCCACTAGGCTATCGCTGCTACACAGATAGCCATCGCATATTCAGGAATTCTGCCAACAACTTGACAAATACGTGGTGTAAGTAGCATATACATAAATCGCAAATGCAAGTATCTTTTAAAAATATGTCACTGTGCGCAAGTGCTGCACTTTGGTGCAATGACTTTGCAGTTTTATTTCTAACTGCCTCTCATATACTTTTAATTTGTGTTCTAGACCAATTATCTGTAACTTAGGTATATGTAGGTTACAAAGAGAAAGACCTAGGCGGACGTTCTCTGAGCAGATTGGAGTCATCCTAAAAAAAAGAACGTTTAGGAGTACCCTAAACTGAAGAGCGCCCATGAGAAATTTGATAAGAGTGAAGGTAGCAAGAGACGTATGTCTGATAAAATGACGTTCTGTAGTCTCTGCCTACCCCCTCGGTCTACAAGCATGAGTCTATGTATGTATGTATAATATATAGGTACCTATTCGAAATATATTGTTTGTGACCTCTAATATTCAAATATTATTTTTCAGTATTTGACCTTCAATAAAACTCAAAGAGTTTGATTTGTCTGGTATGGAGCCAGACAAATTAAACCTCAGTCTTCCCACAATTGTTTCAAGTGGTTTTAACAAAATAATTATCTTTGAATTGATAACAGTATACACTCAAGAACTTGTTGTATTGCGATTGTAATCTTAACCAATAATTCAAACGCGTGGCTACAAAACGAGCGATTATTAAAATATTTTTTATTTGGAATAATTACATCACATAGTTTTTCTATAAGCCATATTATTTTGAATATTATATTAGCTCGTATAAATAAGTAAAGATAAAAATATTTTCCCATAAATAAAGTACCCGCTGCGTAATTATTTTTGAATAAAATAAATATTATATTGATTAACAATTTTAGACTTCATAATGCAATCCTAAATACCATTAGTATTGTATACCTTTACATTTTCACTTGTATACTCGTCACAGTAATAAAAATATCATCATCAGCACTGTATAACAGTCCCAGTGCTTACATGGGCCTCTTGTTACTGTAAGGTAAGGTAAGTCGGGAGCGGGTTGGAAGTCGTTCGAGAAGAGAGAGGACAATCAGACATGTAGTTTTCTTGAGATGTTTTCCTTCACCGTTTAGCAAACGATAATTAACGATGACAGCAGCGATAGCCAAGTGGAGAGACCGACAAACTGCTACGTCGAAGGATCTAGGGTAGAGGGTCTCGGGTTCGAATCCTCGCCACGCACCAATGGCTTTTCAAAGTTAAGTGCGTATTAAATTGTTAATTATCGCTTGCTTAACGGTGAAGGAACACATCGTGAGGAAACCTGCATGTCTCAGAGTTCTCTTAAATGTTCTCGAAAGACATGTGAAGTCTGCCAACCCGCACTTGGCCAGCGTGGTGGACTATGGCCTTACCCTTCTCATAGCAAGAAGAGGCCCGTGCCCAGCAGTGGGACAGTAAAAAAGGGCTGATAATGAATTAACGATGTATGTTTTTGGCACATAACTACGAATTTTTTGCGGTTTGTACCGTGGCTGCGTGAATTTAAAGCCGTTGAATCCAAGCCCCTCGGCGTGGCAGTAATCTCTTCACTAGATTATCGCTGCCTCCAAAATTTATTACACTACGCAAAATCTGGATTGCCCCCGTTCAGTTGATAGTGTATGCACATGCTGATTGGGACATCTTGGGCTCGAATCCAGGTTCGGTCAAAAGTGTTAGTATTTTTTTTCGAATTCTCAGTAGCAGCACGGAGTCTGGCAAAGTGTCAGGTAACGGCAATAGGCACGACCCCTATTACGTGGGACTTAAAAAGATCATAATATGGTGAAATGTCTACCTACCCCTTAAAGAATGCAGGCTTGAGCGTGAAAAAAGCAGAAAAATCTTATATTACTTCAATCTTAGGTTTTTGTCATCCATTGATTCCCTCATATCTCGTGGCCCAATCCAAGCATCACTTACAGAAGTTTACTCAGCTCCTGAGAGAACGACAAACAAATTCATGTTTCGGTGTATAATAACAGTAATGTTTAGTGTAATATCGCTAAAATGTTTATTTAATTCTGATTTCTCTAGTGCCTCGTACCAGTTAATGCTTTTATTGATTGTTTATTGAATAAATCTTAGATATAATATTTGCTAGTTTTACTTGAAGTAGAGAATAACTATATATATTTGATAATGAGGGTTCTATTTGACTTAGTAGACTGCCTCCATGGTCCAGTGGATAGAATATGCGTCTGCTGGTCGGGAGGTCCCGGATTTGTTTCCCGGGTCCGGTAAAAGTATTACTGAGTTTATCTGAATTCTGAGTAGGAACATAGAGTCTAGCAATGTGACAACGGCAATATTCTCGCCCACTATTTCGTGGGACCGAAAATTTATAGCTTCTGCCTACCTTCTAAACTGTTCAAAAAACAAAACAAACAAGATCAAACTTTATAAGTGCCTACCTGTTACAAAGTGACGGTAAAAATGTTTATCTGGACTCAAAACTGTGAGTAAAATCTGTGTACTGGACTTTCACACATATGCTGGGTGATCTGACGTGAAAACAACAATTTACACATTTTAGTCAGAAATCTTTATAATAAAACCGTTATGAAAATTCTATCCGTATTTCTAAGCAAGATGACTAATTTGACATTCGTGTGAAAATAGCTAGTGATGCACCTAGACGGAAGCACTGTGTTGCTAAAGGGATAACCTTTAAGAATATATAAAGCTGACCATTCATAACATTTTAGTTTGATCGGGTTGCCATTAATCAGAAACCTTCTAAAATTTGTCCTTTTTGGTAGACTTATTGGAAACGAGCAGTTTTTTTATTCTCTACATTTTATAAAGTAACAGTGTAAAAGGAGCTAAGTAACATAACAGTAAGAAGAGGAAACAGAAGATACAGTATGGAGCCAATCGATGAATCATTTACGTCTCTACAATCAGACACAAAAGCCAAAATTTACCGAACTTATCAACCGATAGTAATAAAACTTATGTACTTTATGAAGAAATCAGGGTCCTCAAAATGAACTTAGAAAGTGCACACAGAGAGATAGAAGAATTATGCTTAAAATAAAGAACTACAAACGCATCTGACGGAGACAGAAAATACTGTGACACAGCTGAAGAAAATCTGCAAGGGGAGTATTAATAGCGGTAGAAAAATGTCTTAAAAGAAAAAGAACACAAAATATCAGGGACCAGAAATATTAAATACAAGTGTCGCAGATCTAGGGTTATCGGAAGATAAGCAACCATTACAGTCTAACCGAGCTGCGAATATTCTAAAAATGGGGACCAATTCTACAAAAAATAGTGGTAACGAAAAGAAACCTGGTTCGAAAAATAGTAAGAATACATTAAAGCCAAGAAATGGAAATTGTAAACAAACTTCAAGTGGCCAGGCCACGTATACAAATTCTTGCCAGTCAACAACTTACTGGACTTGCGAGCAAATTAACAGAAATGCGTCAGGCTAATAAGGGTTTTGAAAAATATGAGGTTTCCGCTTTGATTAAATCATATGCTTTGACAAAAGAGATACTTCACTCCATCAATCAACAATTTCACAGTAATGATTATGTCGTATTATGTGTAAAAAATGACTCGAATCCAACACGACTGCTTTACGAACTTTCAGGGCCATTAAAATGTTTGGAAAAATGTAATATAATTATAGTAAATGTTAAACAAAATATTTTTTGAAACGACTATATGCTAAATAATTGCTTTAAAACATTATGTGTTCAATTAAATAATTGTACATTTTTAAACATATCTCAATTACTCGTACACAATACCTAAATTATTTATATGAAAGAATAAACCGCATAATAGACTCACAATACTGCAATAAAATATTTATCAATTTAAATCGTAATAATGTATCCAATAATTATAGTGTGCACAACAGCGTACGAAATTATTATAACGCAATATGTAATATAGTATCCATATTATATTATTTCAAAAAAATGGAAAAGAATCAGTCTATTCCAAAGTCAGACTTTAGAGAAATGCCACAGGCAGAAAGGGGAACATTACCCTACTACTTTTCAACGATCAAAAATAGACATCAGATTTTTGTTCAAGAAAACAGTTCGTTTTTTCGTTAACGATAATAACGACATATCTTTTTTTTTTATTGGGTTGGAAATTCCGCATGGAGTCCCTCCGCCATGGAGGAAAGGCGAAGGGGACTGTCATACTCTTACTGACTAAAAACCAACCCGTGTTCCTCATGTACCCATTCCTCGCTACCCCTCGACGGATATTGGCTGATAGGAGGTCCTGGGTTCGATTTCCGGGTCGGGCAAAAGTGTTACTGAGTTTTTCCGAATTCTCAGTAGCAGCACGGAGTCTGGTGATGTGCCCGGTAACAGCAGCAGGCTTGCCTCCTATTACGTGGGGCCTAAAAATTCATGGCGAAATGTGGGTGTTATATTACACCTCTGCCTAACCCTGCGGGGATATTGGCGTGAGCCTATAAAAAAAAAGTTACTAAAAAAGTCAATAATAAAATATATAAGTTATTAATTTTGATAAAGTCCAGATTATTTTGAAGCTTAGAAACGCTTTCCTGTAAACCACGACTTTTGAAATTTTTTTTTATGGTACCTATTAGGCGGCAAACGAGCAGACGGATCGTCTGATGGTAAACAATTACCGTCGCCCGTGGACACAAATAACACCACAGGAGTTACAAGTGCGTTGCCGCCCCTTGGGGTTGGGAAAAGGGATAGGATGAGGAGTGGGATGAGGGAGAAGGAATAGGGGATAGGATCTCCGGCACTCTCACTCACCGAACGAAACGCAACAGTTATTCAACTTATCTTATCCAAAGATGCATATATATGTAGACAACTCAAAGGCATGATATTTGTAAACAACTCAAATGCTTATGACAAAATGCAGTTGGCGAAAGTCAGTAGAACTTCAGTGAAAGCAAATTGAGAGAGATTGTATCGCGATAGCATCGTTGCTCAAAGTCAGCGCATGTAAATGTTGTAAGGATTAGTGCAGACGAGCGACACTTTGCCGACGTCAGGGGTATTGATTTTGACGGCTCTGAAGTGACACTTGTGCGTAAAGCTCTATGGTTTGCTAGTATAAGCATGACTATACTGGAATTTTTTGCCTTGGTTTCGGCATCATACGAACCATTAACCCGGCTCCGGGGGGGTCAGAGTCAACTTCTCTGTCTTCCACCGGAGTAATTCCTGCTCGACGCGTCCTCGCCGCGGGGGTGGGCACCCCACGCTTCAGTAGGCCGAAGAGTGTGGGTGGCTAAGTTCGAGTAGGGACCCAGTGCCACGGGGTATAACGTGGTCCCCTGCCCAGGGTTACGGGTGAAGACCTTAACGGCAACTACGGCGGAGAAGAAGGACTTTGGTACGACGTAGTGTGGCGGAAGAGGCAACGGATCTGAGGTACCGTAGGCGACATTAGGGTTCAACCTGAACAAGTCGGCAACCTCTGCAACCAAATTGGCTCCCCACGTAATGACATTGTCATTCCTGGAGAATTAGCTGACGAGGTCGAGAGGGGATCACGGATGCTGGGCAAGTCCGTGCTCTCTAAACTGTGTCCCAGGCATGCAGCGCCTGTGGAGAGGCCACTCCACCCGAGCCTGAAAGGTGTTGGGAACAACACGGGGAGTCGCAGTTACCGGTGATAAGCTTTGTGCTAATAGGCGTGTGCGCGGGCGCCAGGGGTGACTCCTGACGGTAGGATAGTCCATCGCGGCTAATTGACCAGTTACCGCCTGCCTAAGCTGGGCAGCCCCCGGCCAATAAGGTACTGGTCCGTCTCTCATCCTTAGCTCCTATAGGTGTGTGGGGCAACAGGTACATTAGTGTCTGAAACGGGATGGGTAATCGACGCACCTAGCAAAACAAGGAATAAAAACATCATTTATAAACCAAAAAAACTTAAGATCACAAGATTTGCTACGTGGAATGTGAGAACTATGCTCACTGGAATGGACAATCCGATGTCAACCACCAATGATATACCAGAGCTCAGAAAAACCACGATCATAGACCGAGAACTTTTACGCCTTCGCGTTGATGTAGCCGCACTACAGGAAACCCGTCTTCTTGAGGAAGGTAGTATACGAGAAGATAATTATACCTTTTTCTGGAAAGGCAAAAATGACGGAGAGAAGCGCGAACATGGAGTTGGGTTTGCCGTCCGTAACTGCCTACTTGGAAGTATAGAAACACCTACATGCGTGTCCGAACGCATCATTGCCCTAAGACTTATGTCAGCCTCAGGTCTAATTACTCTCATCTCGGCTTATGCGCCAACTCTAAAAGCCGCTGCTGACACTAAAGATATTTTTTATGACGACTTAAGGCAATACCTGGAAACCGTCCATGCAACTGATAAACTTCTTTTACTTGGTGATTTCAATGCAAGAATAGGAAACAAATTCAATGACTGGCCAGGGTGCATCGGATCGCATGGAATTGGCAACATCAACGAAAACGGGCAACGCTTGATGGAGCTTTGTGCATCTTTGTCTCTGTCCGTAACGAACACCTATTTTAAAGGTAAACCTTCTCACAAGGTGCCTTGGAGGCATCCACGCTCAGGTCACTGGCATCAGATCGACTTTATTATAACCAGGAGGAAGGACCTACGTGATATACTCAACTGCAGAACTTATCATAGTGCTAACTGTGACACTGACCATTCCCTAGTTATGGTTAAATCGTGTCACGTTCCCAAAAAAATACACTCTGCTAAGAATGCTCCTAGAAAAATTTCACTCAACATCGCAGCTATGTCCAATAAGAACTTGTACAAAGAACTAGAGAAGCTAATTGAAGGCAAACTTAGCAAAGAAATTCTGGAGAAATCTACTAGCGCTGAAGGTATGTGGCAGTTGATAAAGGCGGAAGTAACGAAGGCTGCTAATGGGGTGTTCGGCAAGAAAGAAAAGACAGCTAGCGACTGGTTTGTTGAGTATGAACAAGTTCTGCTACCATTAATTGAGACTAAACGGACATCACACATAGATCTCTTGAACAACCCCAGAGATCCTGCCAAGCAATCCGCATACAAGGCAGCCAAAGCAGAAGTACAACGCACAAGTCGTAGATGTGCTAACGAGTACTGGGTAAAACTCTGCCAGTCAATCCAAGAATGCCGAGATGTAGGTGACTTCAGGGGTATGTACCGTGGAATAAAGATTGCGATTGGTCCTACGAAAAGAAAACGCGCACCAATCAAAGACATTAATGGACACCCAATTACCGACAAAAGCAAGGAGCTTGAGAGATGGGCGCAACATTACTCAAAACTATATTCTCAAGAGGAAGAGAAGAAGAGAAGAGAAGAGAACTATACACTCAGATGCGCTGTCACATTTCAGCTCCCGACCCACGATGACAGAACTTGATGAGCCCCCTACTGCTAAAGAATTTCTAGAGGCTATCATGAACTTGAAGCTGGGTAAAAGCACTGGTCGTGACAACTTGCCTGCTGAACTGATCAAACTTGGCTGCGTCTCCTCTCTTCTGTACGCTCTTTTAGTGCAATGTTGGGATGAGGGGACTATTCCACAAGATATGAGAGACGCCGACATTGTCACCTTGTATAAAGGTAAAGGAGTTAGAGGCGACTGTAACAATTATAGGGGCATATCCTTGTTGAGTGTAGCAGGAAAGGCATTTGCGAAGGTAATCTTGCAAAGATTAAACACATTAGCATCACGGATTTACCCAGAATCACAATGTGGTTTCAGAGCTGGTCGGTCGACCACTGATATGATATTTAGCCTTCGACAACTACAGGAAAAATGTCGCGAACATCGCGTACCACTCTACATGGCTTTTGTCGATCTTAATAAGGCATTCGATACCGTCAGTAGGGAAGGCCTCTACGAAATATTGGTCAGACTTGGATGTCCCCCAAAACTTTTGTTGCTTATCCGGTCCTTCCATGACAACATGAATGGCTCAGTAATATTTGACGGTGATAATTCAGAGTCCTTTGGCGTCAACCGAGGAGTCAGACAAGGTTGTGTGCTTGCTCCAACTCTCTTTGGTATCTTTTTTCGGTACTCCTTTTAACTGCTTTTGAGGGGTGTGATGTCGGAGTGCATCTGCACACAAGAAAGGATGGAAGGCTATACAACATAAATCTACTTAAGTCAAAAAATAAACGCCTCGACTTAATTACCAGAGAACTCCTTTACGCAGATGATGCTGCACTTATTACTAATTCCGAAGGCGAACTGCAGGAGCTCGTAACGAGATTTAGTCACGCTTGTCATCTTTTCTCCATGAGCGTAAATACAAAGAAAACGGTCATCATGGTGCAAGGCGTACATCAACCTCCGAAAATCACACTGGGAGGAGCTATACTAGACGTTGTAGATAATTTCTGTTACCATGGCTCTATCACCACAAACTCCCATTCGAACGACAAAGAGATGGATACTCGGATTGGTAAAGCGTCGACTATATTCGGCAAACTCTTTTCGCGCGTGTGGAGAAACTGCAAGCTGACTACCCACACCAAGGTCCTTGTTTATCAGACTTGTGTTTTGAGTACATTACTTTATGCCTCAGAAACTTGGACTTCATACGCGAAACAAGAGTGTAAACTAAATGTTTTCCACATGAGATGCCTGAGAACGATACTTGGAGTCACCTGGAGGGACAAAATGAGTAATGAGGTAGTTCTTTCAAAAATGCACTGCTCCAGTATAACTGCTATGTTGAAGCAAAGAAGACTTCGCTGGCTGGGTCATGTTCATCGTATGGCCCCAGAAAGACTACCACGGCAAATCATGCTCGGTCAAATAGCGGAGGCAAAAAGACGCACCGGACGACCATTTTTGAGGTTTAAAGACTCCTGCAAGCGGGACATGGTCAGCTTTGGTATTGATACAGAGAATTGGGAGATTCGCGCCAAAACAAGAACAGAATGGCGTCATGATATTAAAGTAGGAGTACTCAAGCATGACGAAGACTGGCTCAAGAATTTATAGCAGAAAAGTCTTCGTCGGGCCCGATCACCGCCTACAGACTCGCGCTTTATCTGTGGCCGATGTGGCAAGAAATGTCGTGCAGCTATAGGGCTATACAGCCATCAAAGACGCTGCAGAAATTAAATTTACAGGCGCTGCAACAATCATCTACAAAAAGATGCTGTGGCCAATGATACTGGAATTGGGATTGGAGATTATCTCTTCTTTAATAGTCAACCTAATGCCAGATAAATTAGATGGTTTAAATTTTTCGGAGCTAAATGATTATGGAGTTTAATTATATCAATCAAGCTAATTGGGAATATGTTTTGGTAAACATTGAGTTTTTGTAATACTTTTATAGCAGTAATTGTTATGTAGGCACCTACTTCTGAGACAAATAAAGGTCTTGCTTATAATATCATTATACAACACAACGAATTGCAAAAAATATGGAATTGTTTGCCTAAAGCCTGCTATAATAAATTATAGAATTGGAAAGTGTTGAAAACTAAAAGTAAACCCTGTACTTAAGAAAATAAAAACCATACGTGAACTGTTTTTGTTACATTGTTCGCAGTGGTATGATAACCATGCTAGCCAAGGTTTCAACGATTGCATCAACAAGTTCCAACTACCAAAATCACCAATTGTTCACAAAGTGCTGCTCGTCTGTCCAAACCCTAATTTACAATTTGCACAATGTCTCGAAAGCGCGAAATTAAATGCCATAACGAGCTTAAACCGAGGCAAAGAATTTACCAAGAGAACTTAATCCCGCTCCGCTTGAGTGCTTGACAAAGCACATATCATATTCAGATGCACAATAGTATAGACAAGACTCTGTTTGTTCCCGGGAACATTTAAATAAGAGCCGTAATTTCCTCAATATGGGACATGTTTGATCGAATTTGTTTGTTGGTTTAACTTTGTATGGTTGTGATTATTAGCACGGGAATGTTGTGGTGTATGGAATCGTAATAGTTGACTTATTGCGTTGACTTGAGATAGTGGCCAGCTAGGAGCATAGTACATAATACGAAGGGCAAGGGCAAATGTTTTACTAGTGCAATTACCTTCAAAATACTACTTATAGTTAAAGTGTAATACAATACCATTCGTTACCAATGTTGGTGGCGATTTACCACGATGATTATGAAGATGATCTCAGAAAAATCAGAAACTAGTCGCAAGTTGAGAGAAATTGATTAAAACTAGCGGAGGAAGGAAGCGTATTCTGGCTAATAAGGCTATCGCGCCTCTGGCTCATAGACCAAAGTTCTTGTCTTTACAACTATACAACAGATTAGGGTACGTATATCAAGCCACCATTATAAACTATAGACACTTATAATTTTGTCAGATGCAAAATATTTATGCAAAAATAAATCACCAATACAAAAAGGTGTGGATAAATAAATAATCCGCCAAAATACTAGAGCTATTACAAAACCATCGCAGTGCAGCAGTAAAGATATTAAATTCAACTTAAGTTGAGATCAAGGCGTACATTTATAAAGGTTTTCACCTTTTCAACGGTGTCCAAGTTTCTGTTATTTGAATTGTAAAACACAGTCCATTTAAATTTAAAACGAGAATTGATGTGACGTTGAGGCTTCTTGGTTAAGGGATGGATGTTGGAGTGTTTTAAAGTGAAGAGTTGTTTTGTTTGGCATTGAGTGATTTGTGTGCCGTGTTATTATTCTAATTTCTAGATTGTCTGTAGACCTATTTATTAAATAGGGACTGAATTTGATACCAGAATTTTTCTTATATATTCTTTTTTCTTTTAAGGCAAGAGCTACACTAGATAATAATCCTGTATCCCTGGGCATTTTACAAACATTCAATCAATGGACAAAGACTCGAAACAAGTCGAGATTAGTTGTGGCTTCTTCTATGACTTATCTTTGCTGTGTGGGATATCATTTGATAGCTCGTTCAAAAACATTAGGGGTTTGCTTTAATCGTTTTTCTTTTCAGGGATCTGTTTGCGTTATATTTAGCAAAGTACATTGATTGCAAAGTGTAAGTCGTAGTATTTAGGCATGTGTAACCTATGTTTTACAGTGACATAAATCTACAACAACAACAATACAAATAATAACGACTCGCTTCACTAAAAGCTGATTAACTTAAACTTACATTCCAAGTGGTAAGATAAATATGACTATCAAGTCCTTTTATCCTTAGGCCATTGGGTAAGTGCTACTACTGAACCTTCATTGTGCGTGGTTTGACATGGACTTGGTCAGTTTTTAATAATTATATTTCATAGTTTTAGTTGCTTATCACAAAAGGAATTAATGATTTGTAAACACGTCCTACTTTCTTTGTATTGATCAGTGGTTGTAATTAATAATGTGATTGTTAATGGCTTAAAATAAAACCTGTGGCGAAACTATTTAATAATATATTGAATTTTAATTAGGACTATGATCTATCAAAAAATACTAAATAACAATAACTAGGTATTTATTTAAAATCAAGAAAGATACATATTTATAAAAGAGAAAAAGATTTAAAGAAAATAATCGAAATAAAAAATTGCCTTATGAAATATAATAGAGCCAGTTGGAAATCGAACCTATAACAAAGACCTTACTAGCTGTGTGAGATGACCCTTTACACCATTACAATTGTAAGGATTTGCATCTTTCTTTGCGCTTCGTTCTTGACAAATTTTATTGTTATAGTTAAGAAACCATGAAATGAACAAATTGAAACTGCACTCAAAATAAACGTTCTAAAATTCTAAAATCAAAATCAAAGAACGTCAAATATGTTTACCGTTAGTGTTGCTAGGGCAAAAAATAAAATAATTGAATCTGGAAGGGGTCGCTCCCGCACCAGGGTCGCTCGTTGATTGGCCGATATTCAAATTGGTTACTAACGAGATATCGTACGGCGAATGACCTGATGACGTTTCACGGTGCGGCTAATATATTTCCTTTAGCCTAAGGGCCCTGTTAAGGGTAATGGGGCGAGAAATGGAGGGAGTTACTGAAAATCCCCAACTTTTGGTTGGCTTTAGGTATACACAGATATTTTTTATTTATTTTTATTCGAGTTATTCGGGATGGGAATATGTTTTTGTGATTTGTATATCGATATATTTTTGTGGGTATACGAAATTTGTTTGTATGATACGTTTTACGTTTCATTCTATATTAGCGTATCATTCAATATGACTTGTTAAACTAAATAAATCGTCTATTCAATTGTTAATTCGTTATTGGTTTCCACGGTTTTTGTTACTTGTGTGTGATATGACTGGTTAAACTAAATGATTAGTTTATTCAATTGTTAATTCGTTATTGGTTTCCACGGTTTTTGTTTCTTGTTTTAAAACAAAGTAAAGGTATATTAAAGTACCCAATTCAAAAAAATCTAATATCTCCCCAATAAGATCGTCGGCAGACTTTGCAGAGGTTTCGAGTATTGAGATAGGCCTCCCGTAAGGTGTGGGATCGTAGGAAACAGATGAATGCGAGCGACTCTAGAAAAGCCTTGGGAGAGACCTATGTTGAGCAGTGTACGACTTTCAGTTGTAATTATGATGAAGATTGTCGGCCCTCCATACCATACCTTGGCTGTCAAGTCCGGTGCGTGACCATCAAAAACTTTCTGCCCATCGTCTATCGATACTTCTGGCTATGTGCACTGCCTACTGTTGTTTCAGCTTTATAGGAATCGCGAAAACTGAATGGATATTCAAGAATGGTTGGCTCAAGATTTTAATTAATTAAGATTTAAATGAATTATTTTGCTTATATACCATTTGGCTTTTTAACTAACATCATTAGCCTTGTATATAATACTGTCCCACTGCTGGACATAAGTCTCTTCTCACTATGCGAAGGTTAAGACTTTAATCAACCACGCTGGCCTAGTGCAGGTAGGTACACTTCACATATCTTTCAAGAACAAAACGGAGAACTCTAAGACATGCAGGTTTCGCCACGATATTTTGGGCCGTTAAGCAAGCGATAATTAACAATTCTCATTCAACTTCGAAAAGCCATGCGTGCCGAGGAATCTGTCTCCGCTCTCACTGGGCTATCGCTACATTAATACTCTCATCTACATAGATTCTTGAAGTTCATAGACCGCACTTGGAATATATCTTGTGCTGCGGAAAATTTCACAAACATTCCATCAACGGAGATAAAGAACACGCAGACTTAAAACAATAATTTGTGAATCACACAATGTTGTCTATGGGTATAGAGCCCACAACACACTGAGCGCAGTTGTAAAGCAGGCGCTGAAATCATCATCGGCCCTGAATATAATTTGTCGCACTGCTGGGCACGAGCCTCTTCCCACTATGAGAAGGGTAAGGCCATAGTCCACCACGCTGGCCAAGTGCGGGTTGGCAGACTTCACATGTCTTTAGAGAGCATTATGGAAAACTCTCAGACATGCAGGTTTCCTCACGATGTCTTCTTCACCGTTTAGCATGCGATAATTAACAATTTAATACGCACATAACTTCGAAAAGTCATTGGTGCGCGCCGTGGATTCGAACCCGAGACCCTAGTGTGGGTGTGTAATACACCTCTGCCTACGCCTTCGTGGATAAAAGGCGTAAAGTTATACGAACAAAAGAACAATTAAGCATGATCTAACTATCAGCAAATCAGCGTTTTTCCTTTAGCTTTATCAGTAACATTGTCGGCAGAATGACGGTGTCAGTTACTTTTCTGGTTAATTTAAAGTAAGTCTCTGGTTTTAATGGCGGAATTTATGTAGCGGTTTTTATGTCCCATTAAAGTTTATTTAGAACGAAGCAACGTCGTTAATCTAGAGATCGAACGAAATGAAAAATGTTACAGATGTTGGTGTATGCTGTTTCTGTACCAAGTTTAGAAACAATTTAGGTCAAATGTTTATAGTTAACTAGAGGACGCCAGCAGCTACGGCTGAATTTTTTTTAATTTACCCGTTTTGGCCGATCCCGTGGGAATTCCGGGAAATCGCTTCTTAGTGCACCCCTACGGACCCCAAGGAACATACATGCCAAATTTCAGCTTCCTGCGCCCAATAGTTTTGGCTGTAGCGTGTCTGTTAGTCAGTCAGTAACGCAAGGACTTTATATATTAAGATAAGGAATTGCTTAGTGTATAGAATTGCTTTCCTATGATCATGCTATTTAATCTTTATTAAGAAATAAAGCTTTGGCATAGTTAAAAATTAGCTGCCTCCGTGGTCCATTGTATAGCGTATGCGTCTGGCGATCGGAGGTCCCGGGTCCATTCCCGAATTCTCAGTAGCAGCACGGAGTCTGCTGATGTGTCCGGTAACGGCGATTGGCTCGCTCTTATTACGTGGGGCCTAGAAATGTATGGAGAAATTATGGGTGTAATATTACACCTCTGCCTAACCCTTCGGTAAGCTCGCCCCCTATTACATAGGACCTACAAAATCATGGCCAAATGCGGGTGTTATATTACACCTCTGCCTCTTCGGGGCTACAAGCGTAAGTTTAAAACAAAAATTCGAGCAAGTGCGAGTCTGACCCGCGTACCGAGGGTTCCGTACGCATTTTACCTTATTTGAGGTTGGTGCTAATTACGCTAGTCCTCTAAATCTGAATGATCGCCCATACAACTTAAAGGGCTATCTTAAATGGAGTCTGCTATATATGTATAGGGACACCCTTAAATTTTCCACTTTTATTATTTTTTATAATTTTTCCTTTATTTGTGCTGTAAGACCCTGCTTTTGGCCAAATTTCGTGATTCTAGTTCAACGGGAACTACCATATAGGTTTTCGACCCAAAACAGTTGACCTAGAATTGTAAATTTTGGTTAAAACCAAGGTCTTACACAAGTAAAGGAAAAAATCCGAAAATAAAAAAAAGTTGAAAATTAAGGTTAATTTTGGTACTTACAAGTTTTCGCAAAAATCAAATTTTGACCATATCTTTTTATCGGGTTGGCCCAGGACATTGATTTTTATACACCTAATAGAAACCATAGACCTCAGTATCTGGTATAAATTTCAATTTGCTAGGTCTACCCGTTCCTGAGAAAATCGGTGGTGACACACGGATAGACAGACAGACAGACGGACAAGAAAGTGATCTTATAAGGGTTCCTTTTTTTACCTTGTGAGGTACGGAACCCTAAAATTAGTTGTAAATATGGAAATAACTTTGATGATGATAAGTAGTCATTATCATCCTCGTAGCATCATCAAGGCTTTGCATTCACGCCTGAAGTCAGCTTTCTAGTCTAAGCAGGTTTGACATAATACTAACTTGATGACGATAATAGTGCTATCAAGTTAAATATATAGAGACAAAGACGTGCTTCAAGTTGTTGAGTGAGAACAGTGCTATAGTAGATTATAGTAAAAAGTGCATTAGGAAACGCTGATGCCAGAGTTTCACGGTAAGTGCTTGTAAAAACTGAGACAGTAGTAAATGAAATTAAGTTCTTAATTAAACGTCCTTCAAAATTCAAAACATGGCAGTAAATTGCGAGTATACAGGTAGTTTGGTAGATATGATATTGCTCATTTACACGAAGCAAACATCATCATCATTAGCCCTTTATACTGTCCCACTGCTGGGCACGGGCCTCTTCTTACTTTGAGAGGGTAAGGGCATAGTCCACCACGCTGGCCAAGTGCGGGTTGGCAGACTTCACATGTCTTTCGAGAACATTATACATACAGCAGATGATTTTAGTAAAATCGTCTTTTGTATGTTTGTCAACTGAACTATAAATAGTTGTAATCATTTATAGATCGCCAAAGACTGATGACATAAATCATATTTGACTGCACGGGTGGCATAGTGTCTTAGGCGGCCGCCTCGCTGCTTGTCACTGCGACGAGTGTTGTGGGTTCGCTTCCCACACGAGACAACACTTTATGTAATTCATGAATTGTTGTTTCGAGTCTGGGTGTTCATTGTGTCCGTTAATTTTATGTTTTTAAAGTCACTAACACAGGCTGTCCTAGTGCGTGAGTTGTAAAAAGTTTTTGTAGACTATGTATCTCTTTTCCACTAAACTGATGTAGATAAAATTTTCTGTGATAGTACAGAAGATCTCTAATTCCTAAAACCAAACTATGACGTCCCAACAGATTAAACCAACGTATCCACCCGCCTATTATAACATGTTAACATCCCAAACTGCATTGTAACACTATCAAGATTAACATAACATTGGACCCTCGTAGATACTATAATATAACTATAATAATAAAACTATGATACGTAATGATAAGCCGCTCGTAACATGCTCAAACATACGCCATGTTTTCATAGGACCTCTTCTTGCGGGTAACACCCGGTTTATAGGGCAATCAAATCCATGGGTTTTATACCAATATATAAAGAGTGACGAAAGTTTTTTGCTCGATGATGTAACTGCTCGTTGAAGATTAGAAGTCGGAGTTATGTGGTGTGTTATTGCCAGTCGATGTGTATGGTTGCTTGGAGATTTTTGTTTGTTGTTGGCGTATGGGGTTGCAATTCGATTCGGTAAATAAAGAAATGCACTTTAAAGATAGGTGCAGAATCTCGGCTTCAAAGAGAAAAGGGTTTTGGGCTTCATGTTCTCACGCTGTAACGAGATAAAACTTGTGGGAAACTTGAGTTATTATCAGTTATCTAGGTATTATTTTTCCGTATTTATTTCGTCTGAATGTGCAGTCAATGTGTCTTTGGGGCAAGAACCGGGGCCAACAACTTAATGTTGGTTTAACTGAACTCTGAGGTACGGAAGCGCTATGATTTCAATGCCACACTCGGCCACCCGTCCAAGTGGTGACCTGTGCAAGCGTTGTTTAACTTTTCCGATGTATTACGAACAGCAATCTAAATAATGCTATGAGTGCAAGCATTGTGTCCGTTGATTGAACAGTAATACAAGATTTGTTCTTAGTGTCCACAGTGTTTTTATATAAAAATAATGGACTGTTTAATAGTCCAATTGCATGTGCCTATATTGTAATGGACATCGTCTAGGAGGGAGGGAGAAATATATAAAAAACATGGCTTCAGAAATTGGTTGCCCATCATCATCTTAACAGAAAAATATCCACTGCTGGACATCGGCCTCTCCCAAGGCTTTCCACATAAACATTTTGATAACAATGTATCTTTTTCTCTAACCTCTCACTCACATACGATGCAAAAGATAATTTTAACGATGGGGGCGAGATTGGCTCACTTCAAGATGTAGCGTTCCATCCATTATTTATAAATCCTCCGTTATTATCACTTCTGAGAGATAGTAATCTCAACTAAAAGGGAAGAATTTTATAAAGTGCTAATTTAAACTGTGACCTTCTTAAATTGCGAGGTTACATTTCCCCTTTTGTTGCCGAAAGCCTAGTGAAGTAACAGACTGCTACGTAAAGGATTGCGGGTTCCAACCCACGGCAAGCATCATCGACTTCTCAATATTAAGTGCGTATTGTGCTTGCTAAATAATTAAGGAAAAAAATTTAAAGCAACCTGCATGTCTGAGAGATCCCCATAATGTTCTCGAATATAAAGTCTATTAACCTGCACTTGGTCAGCGTGCTTATAGCATGACTTAACCTATGATAAAATAGTGAGATTAGGTCTGTGCCCAGCATTTGAACAGATTAAGAAATGGCTGATGATGATGATCGCTTTCTGGAGGTACTTTTAATTCAGCATTGATATTTTGACGTACACTTTATTGGATCTATGCTTATAGCAAAGCGGTAATTGCGCATATAAGTTGATGTTGATTGATTATGAAACTGTGTGGCGATAACATACGTTAATAAAAACGAAGTCACTGCACTCGTTGGACAACGCATATCTGGATGTTAAATTATACACATGCATAACAAGTTGTGGGATAATACAGGATATACCAAATATAAATATAACAATAAATATTCCTTACTGATTATCCCATAACCCAAAGTTGCATAGTTTCGCTGAAGACATAAAAAACCGGCGTCTTCTAAATCTCAATTTGTTAGACAAAATGCGTGGTATGAATTACCCAAACACCGTCAATTCTGCTTATATGCAAAACGAACAAGATTGATGGTAGCATTACTCAACTTTATTTGCACGCGGTTCGGTAATCAATTGGTGTTTGAATCATTTGATTGTTCAACGCTCCCTCATATGCGCTTATCTTGAATCGAAAGGATTATGATCCAACACTGTCGTGCCAACTGAATGCTTTTATTCCTTGCAACTAGTTTTATCTTCGGTCTTTGGATTTTAATAGCTTTTGAATTTCGGTCTGAAAGATTGTTTAAGATGCTTGTGAAGTTTGATTAGTAAGGTAACCATGTCCAGGTTGTTTTGTAAGCGACATGTGATGTTTAAATATCACCGGTGTCTAAAATATTATAAAATAATATTGATATTTTAAAAATATCATAGAATATAGGTACCAATGCAGATAATATGGAAATAAACATTTTGAAAATATTAATTATCGCTCGCTTAATAATGTGCCTGGTAGATGGCAATAGGCTCGCCCCTATTACATTGAGACCTAAACATAACTGGCGAAATGTGGGTGTGTATACACCTCTGCCTACCCCTTCGGGGATAAAAGGCGTAAAGTTATGTTATGTACATTTTGGTGGTTTTAAAATGAGGGCGCTTTCGACATTAATAATTAATATCCTGTGTGTATACTTATGAACCCGGATACGGGGAAAAACTTCGTGAAGAACATATTACCAGTCAAGGTTGTTACGATGATGATTCAAGGTGTTGGCTTTAAGACGATTCTTTGAATATTTGTAAAGTTCACTGCAATACAAGATGTATTTTCCTGCAAGAGCTACCTTGGCCAAAAGAATGCTGCATACCATAATATAATGAATACCGAAACTTCCACGCTTTTTTAGTCAACAGTTTAGATATATTGTCTCTGATGTCATATATATTAGACTGGTAGAGCCACTTTTCAATACAACATTATTCTAATTTATTATTCAACAACAGCGTTTTGCTTAAGGCTTTAAATGACAGATTTGTTTATGTGATTGTATGATTTGTACCGTGTTAGTAAAATATTTGCATAAACGAGAGCGGCTGACATGCCGCTTAGTGCAATAGAATATTGTGATCCGTAGCTCTTTTAAAAAACGTTTACAAAACATTTCCGAACGTTCAATTTCTATGCATTTTTCAATCAGATTTTACGCTTGAAAGCTAAATTGTAGCCCTCTCGAATCAACACTTATACCGATTGGAGTATACAAACAGCGGTACAGTCACTTCCAATTTACTCGCTAATTGAATATATCCCAAGGGTGATATAACTCGCGACTGTACAAAAATCTGTGACGACTATATCCGAACAGGGAGTCAGTTGTTTTGCTTAAACGACGATGTATGTACGTTGGGGAATAAAAAATGGGGGAAAAACTGGGTATTTTTACGTTAGTGTACGCTTCAAACCGCGGTCGCTTCGCTCTTGTTACCAAAGAACGAATTCCCGGTATATTATGTTCACTTTTTGGTAATAGGAGCTTGAGGATAATTGGAAACGGGGTTACATTTTCCACGGTGGTTTTGCGGAAATAATTTAGGGACTTTACTTTGTTTTTGGATTTTGATTGGTAAACAATGTGAGCCAATTTGAGATTCATTTTGCAAAAGTAAATGTTAATTGCGCTGCTTTAAATAAGCTTATCTGCATTTCGTAATACGTATAAACACATTACAAAAAGTGTTTTATATTTGACCCATGCCGGAGAAATATGAAACCGCATAGGTACGCCAATCATGCTTCGATTGAACAGTTTAATATTTTGCTTTACTTCCTGTTTTTCTCTGTATCAATGGGGTAAAACACGTATATCTTCAGTATGTAGCCTAGGCTTGTAAAATAATAAGACTATCTTCTTCTAATCAACAAGAGCAACAAGCAGCACCGAGAAGATAACATCTTTTCGGTGTTGCTTTCATACGATGTGCTGGGACACATGATAATAAAATTATGTCAAAGTACATCGTATGAAAATAATATATTGTATGAAACTATGGTTTAGGAAAGTGCAAGTTTTTGCCTCGTTAAATGGAACGCCTAGTATGGATAAAGCATTTTCCTGTCAGTGCTTTAAGAAAGAGTAGAAGAAAAAGTATTCGCTAAGTCTTCTATTCTAGAAATCCAGGAAGGCTGCACTAAAATACCCTAAGAATAAAACCATATTTTAGTCATAGACACCTCTATCAATGTAAAAAAGTCTCCTTATTTTTGTGATTTACTATAAATCTCCTGGATTGCCACCTGATAAAAAAATCTCACATCAGTTCAATTACAAGGACTCCGTAAAATATTTGTATATAATATATACACATCTAATATAAAACGAAAACGCCCTAAATGATCCATTATTGCCGAGGCGAGGCCATAAAAATATAATTTAAGCTTACTGAGATGGGATTTTGAAAATCAGATGCATAATGACTACGACGCCATGGAGCTCACTGGTTTAAGAGGTCATTCTGCCGCCGGCAGCGTTTTGAGTGGGGTAGACAGAAATATCAACAGATGAAACAAGGAGAAGATCTTTTGGTTGTGGTTTCTTACCTTGTTACGAGAGTTTTACCAAATTGATATCTGTGATTGATAAACTAGCAGTTGCTTGTTGGCCAAGCCATGGGCGTTTGGGAATATTTTTTTGAAGGAAGAGTTAAGGTTATAGTTCACCACGCTGGCCAAGTGCGGTTTGGCAGACTTCACATGACGTTCGAGAACATTATTGAGAACTCTCAGACCTGCAAGTTTCCGCAGTGTTGATGCTTTGTATCACCGTTAAGTATGCGATAATTAACAAACTAATAACGCATTTAACTTCGAAAATTAATTGGTGTGCCTCATAGATTCGAGCCCGAGACCTTCTGCGTAACATTATGTTGGTCTCCCTACTAGTAGATACCAGTCATTCATATTTAATAGAGAAATACTTTAAATATATAAAAACATAGCTAAGTATTGAAAAGGTTGCTTACCCCGTACCGCGATCAGAATGTTAAGTCGTTTTATGGTGAGTCAGCCTAGGAACTTCGAAAATACATTGATATAAGCTACGGAAGTCGCTACTTCTTACAGCGGTGCTCACTTGGCATTGTTATTCAGTCAAACCTAGTCAGACTAGAAAGCGGACGCCAAGTTTCTAGGTAAAAGACTTGAATGTAACTTAGTTGATGCTAAGGCGATGGTGATGATAATGAGCGGACACCTCCAAAATCCAACCCCAAAGCTACAATTTGTGAAGCTATATACTAACAGAAGTGTTGCCATTTTGGTTCAAAGTCTTTTGGCTTCTTGTTTAAAGACTTTGACTTCTTCTTTGCCAAGCTTCACACTATAACTTCATATCAAACTACCGCAATACTAAATGAAAATACCTAAACGCACAAATCAGTTGAAATAAACCCTTTAGCGTGCGTTACTTCCGATTTTATTGCATTCGTATGACGCGGTGCGAAATACCGACGTTCGGTTAGAACATATACGTTTTAGTTTTATGGTCGCGTTTAAGGGTTAAGTGCGAAATGGAATGAAGATACTATAGGACGTATACGACGACTTGCGCGACGTTTTGAAGGTTATTCAGTAGATTTATGAGTGTTGGTATTTGAGGATTGGTGTGACAGGTTGTTCAATGAAAAGTGTTAATAACTTTATGTTCTTCATCAGCTTTCCACCTTTGTTTGGTGTGTTTCCACTAGTGTTTGGCTTTTTCTGTGTTGACAGGTTGGGAGATTCAATTTTTCCTCTTTTCCTTTTTTCGCGTTGATTGTCGTTTGGTTTTATGACAATTAGTTTCCTTTAAGGAAAGCGCTGTTCCCTTTGTTACGTTCTTCCTCTACTCTTGGTTGTAGTTGTTTTCTAATTTCTAGGGAACATCCTTAGCGAAGTCTTCTTTTACATAAATGCCTTCTGGTAGTTTGGATTTGGATTTCAGGATGAGGTGCTTTTTCCACATAGTAGACAACGTGATAACAACGTTTTTGTCCGTTTTCTTCCCAATTCTATAAATGTTATTTATTTCGTGGCTGTCCAGATGTATTTCTGCTTCCTCTATGATTCCTTTTACATAGTCGATAAGATCCGCCTCTCTTTTTCCCCCTTCCTCAACCCCAAAAAATATCAGGTTGTTTTTCCGTTTATCCTTTTCCATAGTTGTGATTTTTTGTTCCAGTTCAGCAATCTGTATTTTCAAGTTCTGGTATTCATTCACTAGTGTTTTTATTTTTTCATCTATTGCTTCCATAACTGGAGATCTGTCACACAGGTTTCGAACCTAGCTCAGACTCCAGCTCTCAACAAGGTTTCTGTTTTTACTGTATCTTTAAATATGAGTATACCATTGTACCTTTTTGAGAGAAATAAACAATATTTATTATTATTATTATTATTATAACTGTTGTTGTAACTGCTGTTGCTATTGTATGAGTTTGCTGGTTAAGCTTTTCATCAAGTTTAGCATCAATTTCATAAACAGTAATTCCATTTGGTCGTTCATTATTATTATTATTATTTGTTTATTGGTATTATTAAAAAAATATTATAAAAATATTTTAATTATTGAAAATTTTTTTTGGTCACATTATAGTATAAAATTTAATTTTTTTATGGTCTCCCAGATATAATATTTTTTGTTGGCAACACTGGTATGTCTGATACTGTTGATTGTCAAGTCGGGAAAATAGACAACTGACAGTTCTATTCAGGACGAACTTCACACTAGTGTTTATTTTTTTCCCCGATATAGCGCTAAATAACCGACTTTTACACTTGATTTCGATATTTATTTACTGAGATCACTGATTTGCTTTCGTAATGACAGCTTGACACAATCATTCATTCAAATTCACTCGTTTTTTTATTTTTCAAATGTAGGTATGTTTAAAAATATTAGTCAAGAATCACTATTTGTATCGCAATTTTTCGATTATTTTGCCACTCAAATACGACGGCTGAATGTTATTTGGTCGCACTATATGTCCATTTGTAACACAAAACACTTTTCGTCACGATAAAGCACTTTTAAACACGAAAATTACAAAATTTGTCGGGAGCCAGCAAACGCGATGTTACTCAGTTGACAACCGGAACTCCATAATCCAATAAGAACATAGTACAGTACAAACACTATAATGTTATTCAGATTCGAGATACGTACTGCATTATTGTACTAATAACAATTCCGTAGAAGTGTCGTAGAACCGCGTAGCCAATTCGTAGCACGCTCATGTTCCGTAGACAATAAAGATCAGATGGGGTTTTGAGGTGAAAACATAATACATATTTTAGGAACGGAGTATTGAGTGAGCTAACAAAATCTTAATGAAAGTGGATGCAGTATTAGGCGATTCACTGAAAGATATCAGTTGCTGAAGCCGTTTAAATTGCACGCTCATTTTTATTTAGTATTGGGATCCTATCTTACTGTCTGGTTTGTTTGTTGACATCGACACTGTATTTTGAACAGAATGCGGCTCCATTTTGAATTGACTCACATTTGGTATTCTGCTAACTTAATGCCATTATTCTCTAATTTGACAAAGATCGAAACTGCATTTCAAACAAATATAATTACAACAATCAGTCCTCTGGTTAGTGACGTTAACTAGGATGCCGATGCCGTAAATCGTCCTGCGTATTATCATTTCTGTCTTTTCATTGGTACTACTATAATTATCTGTATACTCTAAGGTTGATTGGGAGATAATGCCCATCGCATTAAGTCCGCCTTTATACTATTGTGTATATAAAGATTTAATAAATAAATAATAAATAAATTATCTGTATAGTATATACAGGTATATAAAATCCATGCGTTACTGACTGACTGACAGACACGCTACAGTCAAAACTACTGGGCGGAAATAGTTGAAATTTGGCATATGTGTTCCTTTAGGAGCTTAGAATAGCCCTAATAGGGGATTTTTGGAAATTTCTCCCCTAAGGGGGTAAAGCAGGGGTTCAGATTTTGCATGAAACTTTTTATTCCTTCAATGGATTAACTTTGTATATTGGTTCCACAAATGAAATTAGTTTAAACTAAGAAAATCTTTTTGGAAATTCCTACGCTGAAGAGGTAAAAAGGGGCTTCAGAATTTGTATGAAACCTTTGTATTCGTACAAGCGATTAAATTAAAACTTTGCATATTTGTTCCTTAAATGACGTCCGCGAACACAAAGAAAATTATTTTGGAAATTCTTCCCCTAAGAGAGTAGAAAAAGGAGTAATAATTTGTGCAAAAACCTTTTATCTTTTCAATGGAATCACTTCAATCTGTATATATAAAAACCTTGCGATACTGACTGACAGACACTAAAAAATTCTTAGTCTAAGAGGGTATAAAGGGAAGTCTAAATCTGAATGATACTTTTATATTTCCTTCAAAGGATAATATCAAACTTTGTACATCGGTTTCTCAAGTGACGTTAATGAAATCACACTTAGGGCGCGGAGCTCAAAAAGGGGTGCTAATTTATACAACTCTTTTATATAATTAAAGGTTGTTGTAAGTTTGTATGACAATAAAACAACATTCATAAAATTGGTTTGAGAATTGGCATTGCAACGAAAAGGCGTAAAACTTTGTACAGACTGTTGTGTTTATTTAAAAAATATTGCATATTATATTCTTCTCTACAAAACATTTTATTTAAGTGAAATTTACGCGAACGAAGCAGCGGACAAAAGCTAGTCATACGTATAAGAATACTTCGAAAGTTTACTAACATTACAACTATTTTAGCATCGAAACTTTTACGTTTTTACTATAAAGGTTATATTTCCTTTTTATTTTTTGCTGGCTTATAAATAATACAATATTTGACAGTTCTAAAGCTTTCAGAAAATAATTTAAATACGCCTCAAAACATATAAACTTAACTGCATAATATCCGCAAGCTGATGAAAAAAATGTATTCAAACAAAACGCCAAGAGTGGATATCTTTCGATAATTACTTATATTCAAGTTAACAATACAAGCGACCGGATCTATGAAATCTCCCCATTCTCTCCATTCAAGTCGTAGGTGCCTTATTCCAAGAGGATTTCTTACAAACGTGCCTCTATAACCATTCATTATATCTCTATTGAAATATTTCCATTGTTAAGTTACCCCATTATACCATCATTTAGCTTAGAGGATTATGGGGTTAACAATGCCACTTAGACGCGTTTCAATTAAAGATGATTATGTGTTCAAGATCGCAATCGAAAATCGACGTAAAGGAACAGTACCTAAACTGTTGCGTTTCGTGCGGTGGGTGAGAGTGCCGGAGGCCCTATCCCCTATCCCTTCTCCCTGATCCCACTCCTCATCCTATCCCTTTTCCCAACTCCAAGGGACTGCAACGCACTTTTGACTCCTGTGGTGTTGCTTGTGTCCATGGGCGGCGGTAATTGCTTACCATCAGGCAATCCGTCTGCTCGTTTGTCGCCTACCATAAAAAAAAGAAGCGACTGCAACACCGAAGGTCACGGGTTCGATTCCCGCTCAAGTCAAACATTTGTGTGTATGAACATGGATGTTTCTCTTAGTCCGTGTGGTGACGGATTAAGAATACGGAATGTCACCACCCCATATCATACCATGGGTGTCGTAAGAGCCGACAGAGGTAGCATCGTATACAGTAAACAACACTGTAAGAGAAGGAAAATTTGATACAAACCCTATACGTTTGGCCAGCGTGGTATAGTAGGCCAATTCCTCCTTTCAAAGGAGAGGCCTAGTCCAGCTGCAGTGGACTGTTAAAGGCTGATGATGATGATGATGATAAATAAAATCCTTGCGTTACTGACTGACTGACAGACAAGCAAACTAACAACTAACTGACAGCCAAAACTATTAGGAGCTAAAAATGTTCTTTGGGGACCGTAGGGGCACTAAGGAGTGATTTACCGAAATTTTCACGAAATCAGACAAAATGGGTAAATTAAAAAAAAACACTGGCGTAGCCGCGGGCCTCCTTTAGTATACTATAATGAGGCTTTATATGATATTGAAGGTAATGCGATCTCACAAGTAATATACTGATAAGGGTACCTGTGATATAGGATGTTCAGACCTCTTTTGTTATCCTAAACCTCTAGATGGAGCTAGCGTTATTTACCTTCAGAAATGGTTTTGTATAGGAGTCATTTCATATATTTGGAGATAAGATTTTGATTCGTCAAAGTGTTTTGATTAGATTTAGTGCGTAAGACGTAGACAAAGAATCGACTAAACGCCAGAATATTGTCTAATATCCTAGTACTGGTCTTCACCATGATACATAGTTATTTCTTTGGGGTTTCGGGTACAATGTGGTAAACCTAAATTTTTACTAAATGTATTTGATTTAGAAATTAAATTATTATGAGCAAATGGCATAATGCTAGATTTGTTCGTCCTCCTTTTCGTTGATATATGTTGCCACTTTTTTTGTTTGTATAACAACAGGTGGCAAACGAGCAGACGGATCGACTGATGGTAAGCAATTACCGCCGCCTATGGACACAAGCAACACCACAGGAGTCACAAGTGCGTTGCCGCCCCTTGGGGTTGGGAAAAGGGATAGGATGAGGAGTGGAATGAGGTAGAAGGAATAAGGGATAGGGCCTCCGGCACTCTCACTCACCGGACGAAACGCAACAGCTTAGGTATTGTAACTTTACGTCGATTTTCTGTGAGAAGGTAGTACTTCCCCGGTCGAGCCGGCCCATTCATGCTGAAATCAGCAAGGCTCTACTACCATGATGACTACTACATCATCAGCATCGCTCTAGTTTTATACTGCTCCAAATCTACCTTTCTTTCTCTTTCGTCTGAAAGTCGTTGTCTGTTCCTTCTAGGTTGCTTGCTCTAGCAACTAACTCAGAGCTAAAATAGGAAAACAAAAATTAAAGCTCTTAGACAAATACCGACATCCTGATTTCAGCATGAATGCAGCCTATCAGGAAAGTACTACCTTTTCAAAGAATATTGACGTAAACTCTCCAATAAATCCCTTTTACTGTTTCCCCCATCCCTCTCCTTTTCTTAATCCTTGTTCCATTCTCACACACACTCTCACACAGCCGGGGCTAATATTTACTTTGGGTCAAAAGCTCGTCTGACTATCGATCGTAAGCAATAAAAAAATAAGAAGACTCACATTACATAATCAAATAATTATTGTAAATGCATTTCGTAAACATTCAAGTTGTAGGTCATACAAAGAAAAGAAAGTAAGAACGAAAAATCCTTTATTAAATTTCCAGCGGAAGAACAAGAGAGAAAAACAAATGCAAAACTCAGCATTTAAAACCCTAAAATCATAGGGTTGCAAAACAAATTAATATGGAGTATACCTTAACAGGACTAGTGCTCGCTTTATACACATTACAAAGCAAGGCATAATGCCAGACTTACTGTAGCTATCATAGTAACAAAGCACTGACTATCTAAAACCCAACGTCGAACAATCAAGCTATCACATCCTAATAATACTGTATCAGCGACTGACCTGCTGCCTTTGGAATAAGTCAAACTTTCGTACCCTATTCTAGTTTAGTCACTAAATAACTTTTGATTATGGAGCTGTTGTATGTTTGTAAAAATATATTAGTCTTATTCTCCTATAAAAATACTCGTATTAGCTGAAGTAAACCATAAAATTAACTGAAAACATAGTACAGTAGTTATTGTAGTTAGTTACATACATCTATCGGTTGATGCCAAAGATAATCAACACAGCGACATCTAACAGACACGATGGAACCAAATTCCTGAATCACGCAATTGAAGTTCTCAAATGAGATTACTATAAATTCAAGCTATTAAGGACTTCCGTCGGATTGCAGTCCACCAGTCACGATCATCTAGCCTGGTTAGAGAACCCACCCTTTATACGGAAGAACACCGCACCTTATTCCGCCACACCTTGCGTTGAAGTTTTACTGAGCTGCTAAATCCAACAAACAATTTGCAGTTGATAAAAAACAATCTTACCAAACGTTCTTACCTACATTTCTTACCTTATTGATTGTAAATGCACACATATATAATTTTATATACATATTTCAAACAGCTTATTGCGGATATACGTGGCGAGACCACGTTTACCCATCTACTTACCATCACGCATGGCAAGCGAGCTTATAACATTTGTATAGGGTCATAAGATTGCCAACTTGACCTGAAAATCTGCGTAAATTAAGACCACAAAAAAGATTAATGAACTTGACAGATAAACCACAAAATTTTAGCTAAAACTAAACTCCAGAATAGACACCTTCATCCATGTCTATTATATTGCCACGAGAGCCAAAATTACTCGCCACAAAGCTGATCTGGCCGAAATAATTCAAAAGAAATACAGCAACGTAGAACTGCCAACTGGCAGCAAGTGGACGTGTTTATTCATGCCATACTGCGAAACGTGGCATGCCAGAGTTTCGAGTACGGCAACTTCACAACGCGTACTTTAAGTTGGCAAGTTGCTAGAACAAATAAGGTATTTGAATTTCCCCGGCCACTTTCTATTGAATACTCCCCCGCTCGCAGTTCCGAACTCACCAACGCTTTAAAAGTCATGTTTTAAAAAGGCTGTCTAAGTAAACTACAACTTTGTTGCAGTTTAAATAATATACGGTTTTTGTGATGTTTTTGAATCTTGATAAGTACAGCTTCTTTGATTGTGATGTGCATATATTATGATCATGCGATCCAATAAAGTAAGTGGACTAAAAATAGATTTTGCTACATGTAACATCAGTAAAAACATTTTCATCCACCTTTGTGAAATCTTAGGGCGGTTTCAGATTAGCGTTTTATACGCGTACCTATATAATAATATTGATTTCATACGTTTTTAATTTGTCTAGAGGCAGTATCAATTCAGTATCCTGAATTTTGATTTGCTTTCTGAACCACAAAAAGTCTAGTTCAGAAGACTAAAAGAGATAAAGGCTTTTTGTTCCATAAATGGTACAAAACCTAAAACAATCGTGAGCAAAATTTAAATCTTGATAACAAGTCGCTTACTTGGTTTGTGTGTTGATGGTGTTTGCAGCGACATGATTGAAGAAATAGTGTGCGGTTCGATGTTTTGGAATAGATTTATTGGTCGAACTCACAGGAATGGCAAAGGGAGACTGTTGGTGAGTCAACACGTTTAACAGGTGCAATTTATTTTGTCTTGGCAGATAAAAAACGACAAGAATATCCGCAGTATAATAGTAATAGCGGTATTGATTATCGATCGAAAGAGTGGCCACAAGTTTTATGGCCCGTTCTTTCTCGTGGTTCTACCTATTGCATTGCGAACGTGGCAGAAAATGGAAATGTAGAATCATCTAGTAATTAACTTTAATTTTTGACGTTCATAAGCGTCACTTAGTGGCCTAAATGAATAAATGATTTTGACTTTGACTTATTAAGATGTTTCAGGATTTAAAAGTGTATTGGTTTATTGCAACTGAATACAAATCCTTGAAGCTGTAGAAGTGGATTACTAGGACGTAATGTATTATATTAAATAGGCATATTATGCTACGAGCACTTTAAATTGAAAGTCAATATTGCTGCGTATTATTATTATTTTCTTTAATTTTACAACGTTTTGTGGAAGACATTAGCATTCAGATTAAAACTTTTTAAAGTGTTACGAATTTACGCGTCGTTGACAAACCGAACATAATCTTTTATTATACTTCATTTATTCACATCGGTCACAACTGAACACGGATTCATCACCAATCAAAACAACATCTGAAAACAAAATAACTTTTTTCTGCAATGTGAATTTACAGCCTACGTCGGTCATAAACAATAATAAAACTTTTTTACAGCATTTTTAGGTAAGTGAAGAGTTACAATGAAATAAAAATATAAACTCTTTTATGTGGGTGTCAAGAAAACTCTAAAATGATTTATTCAGTGAACTTCAGCCGGCGATAAATCTCCATTTGCCCTGGTCTACAATCTAATATAAGTACTCAAATAAACATGCTCTACCTAAATGAAACTTTTCTTAATTTAATATTTCATTTATTTATTTAAAAATGAAGATTTGTAAAAGTATTACGAAGTAACTTGATTGTTTGGGTTTAAAAGCTATACGTTTAATTAAAGTTTCAAAATATGTTTGAATATAGTTTTGGCTGTTTTTATTACAAAATTAAAGATGGAATTTATTTGCATATAGTTTAAAGTAATTCAAAAGTTCTGAAAACCTGAAATATTGTTTAAAGTTGAAACAAGTGCTAAATCTAATATATAAAATTCTTGTGTCACAGTTTTCGTTCCCATATTTCCGAAACGGCTTGACCGATCTGCAAAACAACGTTTGCCGGGTCAGCTAGTAAATAATAATAACAATAATATTCTAGCACATTCACACAACACCATATAGTCCCAAACTAAGCAGAGCCTGTACTACTGGGTACTAAACAATGGATAAGCACACATATGTACTTCTTTTTTTGTAAATACATACATATTATACATAGAAACACCCAGACCAAGACAAACAGCCATGTTCATGCACAAAAATGTTTGACTTGAGCAGGAATCGAACCCACAATCTTCGGCGTAGCAGTCGCCTACACTCCCGCGGCGCCAAATGGTCGTCAAATAGTTTATTTTACTGAACCACTTACTTAATTGTTATTTTAACTAAGCGAAAATATCACATTATGACATTCTCGTGTGTGACAAAGTATCACAACTTTATTTCATCAGAGGGGTGTCGTAAGAGGCGACTAAGCGAAACTTTCTTTTTATAGAATAAAATGGTGATACAAGTTAGGAGGGGTCTTAGTCTTAGTGGACTGCGAAATTTTGTATGTGAGGAAGACATATTCCTTCGTAATCATCTGGTCACTGCTAGGGCTCATGTAAGGGAATAAATGCAATACATTCAATTGTTTACGAAGCTTTAAATTGCCGTAAGTGGAGGACAACAAGTATGCCATCTGTCGGCTATGCTGCTACAGATAATTTTCTTCTTAATACCAAGCAACATAAAGGATACAGAGATTATGTTTGCATGTTTTGGTGTTTGTATAAGAATGAGTATATGTGTATAGACGATTATGTACATGAACTTCATTTCTGTGATCGTCACTTGGGGTTACCAACTAATCTTCTTCTCTTCTTTCAGCCGTTCTCGACTACTTTTGTAGTGTAGGCCTCCTTCAATTTCCTCCATTCTTCTCTATCCTGTGCAGTTTGGATCCAATTTTTTCCTGCTATAGTCTTTATATCATCTTTCCACCTCATTTGAGGTCTTCCCCTGGTTCTTTTCTGCCCCCATGGCTTCCATTCTAAAAGCGTCTTGCACCACGAGTCTGTCTTTCGGGCTACGTGACCAGCCCATTTCCACTTTAAGTCTGCCACCCTTTTTCCGACGTCCACAACTTTGCTCTTGTTACGGAGCCAAGTGTTGGTTTTTCGGTCTCTCAGTGTTATTCCTACCAATTTCCTTTCCATAGCCCTTTGCGCCACTTGAAGTCTGTGAATTACTTCCTTCGTTGTGACCCAAGTTTCGGCTCCATATGTCAAAACTGGTAGAACGCACTGGTTAAATAGTCGGGCTTTTTGGCGGGATGACAGATTCATTTTAAATACGAATTCTAGCTTGGAAAAAGCTGCCCACCCCAACCTAATTCTCCTGTCAACCTCGTTACACTGGTTGTCCTTCCCCATACGGATCTCCTGACCTAGGTACACGTATTTATCCACCCTTTCAATAGTGGTACCTCCCACAGAGATCGTCGTGTCATCCTCGGTTTCGGTGGTCATGATTTTAGTCTTTGCTAGATTCATTTCAAGCCCTATTTCCAATGATGCTCTGTGTACTTCGGAAATCATGTTTTGCAGTTCTTCGGGTCTACTAGAAAACAGCACAATATCGTCCGCAAACCTCAAGTTGGACAATCGTGCACCAGATATTAAGACACCCTTATCATGCCAATCCAGCTTTTTGAATACATCCTCAAGGACCAGTGTAAAGAGTTTCGGCGACAAAGTGTCTCCTTGTCTGACGCCCCGTCTGATGTTAATAGGGTTTGTTAGTTGCGGTATCGACACCTTCATCGTAGCCTTTTTGTAAATAGCGGCTATTAGATCATTATATCTGTGATCTACCCTTGCATTTTTCAAAGAGTTGTGTACGGCCCAGGTCTCCACACTATCAAATGCCTTTTTGAAGTCGATATAGGCTAACCATAGTGGCATCTGATATTCAGTGGACTTTTCTATAAGAGTTCTCATAGTGTGGATGTGGTCCATGGTACCGAACCCACTTCTAAACCCAGCTTGTTCTTTTGGTTGATAGAAGTCCAGTTTGGTGGTAATGCGGGTTGTTATAATCTTCGAAAATAGCTTATATATCTGAGATAATAAACTGATGGGCCTATAATTATTCAAGTCCGCCTTACAGCCTTTTTTGAATAAAAGTATTACAATGGCACTATCCCATTCCTTAGGTATTTCACAGGTACAAAGACATTTGTTAAATAGCGTAGCTAAACAGTTTATAAGTGTGAAATCTCCCTCTTTTAACATTTCGGGCAAGATTTGATCTTCTCCACCGGCTTTCTCATTCTTAACCTTAGACAAGGCTGCCCATATTTCCTCGGCTGTTATGTCAGGAATATCCTCCGATCCTACGTTCAATATTTTTAAGCTGTTTTTAGTGCTAGGTTCCAGCGTTGTAGGTGAGTAGAGCTTACCGTAATATTCTTCTATAACCTTTAGAATTTTAGCTCTGTCTTCGGTCAAGCGTCCTTGTTCATCTTTGAGTTTTGTTATTTGCTGATTGCCAGAAAGAAGTGCCCTGTTAAATATCTTCGGCCCTCTGTATTTATTGACAAATGTTTCCACTGTCCTTTCCTTGTAGTCATCTATGTCTCGTTTCAGCGTTTCCCTTGCTTTCTTGCAGAGTTTTTTGAAGTCTTCCGTGTCATTTTCTCCATTTCTTATCATTTCACGCCTCTGGTCTAGTAGGATTTTAGTTTCTGTTGACAGTTTCCCCCTTTGGTTTTTATCTTTCCTCGCCACAGTATACGCTGCTTCCAAGGTGGCGTTTGTAATATGTTGGCTGAGTTGGTCGACACTAGACTCCACGCAATTAATGTCTGCAAGATTTTCTTGGAGCTTTATTCGATAGATGTCTGCGTTCGCTCTAAGTTTCAGTGTGTCCACTTTACTAGATTTAGTCTTTTTCAAGGATAAGTATCTCTGCAACTTAGAGTTGATGACCACTTTCGCACGTACGAGTCGATGGTCGCTCCCAGTGTAGAAGTTATTTAGCACATTAAGGTCGTGAACAATACACTTGTGACTACACATTATATGATCTATCTCATTTTTGAACTTTCGTGGTGAAAGCCACGTCCATTTTCTCATAGGTCGCTTTTGAAAATGTGAGTTTAGATGGTATAGTTTGCATTCTTGTAAGAAATTGATCATCGAGGTACCTCGATCGTTTCTTTCTCCGTATCCGAAATTACCCATTACTGTCTCCGATGGTTCTTGTTTCTTGCCAATTTTGGCGTTAAAATCGCCCATTACAATTGTGTATGTGGTCTTCGTTGTATTCATGGCAGTCCTTATGTCATCATATAGAATATCAACCTGATCTAATGGTGCCGATGATGTTGGAGCATATACTTGGATCACTTTGATTGTAACTTTCTTAGATATGTTCAAAATGGCATATAAAACTCTTTCGGATACAGATCCCAGAGAGCCTATTTGATGTTCCAGTCTTTTGTGAATAAGAATCCCGACACCATGTTCCCGCTTGCCGCTATCCTTTCCTCTGTAATAGAAGGTGTGACCCGTTCGCAACTTCAAACACCCCTCACCAGGTTGTCTTACCTCTGAGAGTCCTAGAACGTCCCATTTGATTTTATCCAACTCGTGGTGCAGCTCTTCCATCCTATAGTCTTCACTAAGTGTCCGTGCATTGTAGGTAGCAATATATAAAGTTGAATGTTGTAAACTATTCTGTCGGCAGCTTTGATACTCCCAGGGATTCTTAGCACCCCTGAACAGGCTAGAACTTGAACCCACGCTGCTGCCATTGCTGAGTTTTGCCTGTCCGCTGGGAACTCGGGGCCGTTTCTTGTGCTGTACTTCCATATCGATTGAAGGGTTTAGACATTTAACTCGTCCGCCTGCCCAGAACGTCCTGACGAGTGAGAAGTAATCCAGCTGACTAGGACTTTGGGTGCTGCCGTTGATCTTGCTCTAGAAGATTCATCCGCCACCTACCCTGAGTGATCCCCCTCCTCTGAAGACCACTAGACCAATGAGCCAAATGATTATTGCCCCATTGATCCCCCCATCTCTCGTCTGTTTGTTGACTCTACTTCCCACTGGGATTGAGACCCAATCTTCCATAGAGTTGCTCAACGTAACAGGGTTCACCGCGTGAAGGTGAGAGTGGAGTTGAAGTGACATAGGCTAGTGAGCCCTTCTTGGTAGAACTCATGTATTGCGCTTGACACTCCCTTGAACCAACTAATATCATGGTTGATTTGAGGCTTATACCTCTACCAATGTAAGCCTGAATGGTAACCTCATTTTTAGGGTTCCGTACCTAAAAGGTAAAAAAAACAGACCCTATTACTAAGCCTCCGCTGTCTGTCTGTCCGTCTGTCTGTCTGTCTGTCCGTCTGTGTGTCACCAGGCTGTATCTCATAAACCGTGATAGCTAAAAAGCTGAAATTTTCACAAATTATGTGTTTCGGTTGCCGCTATAACAACAAATATTAAAAATAAAAAAATGAAAATATTAAGGGGAGGTCCCATACAAAATACGTGTCTTTTTTCGTATCTTTTGCTCAAAATTACTAACTGTAACAGGTAGACGCTTTAAATTTCCACAGAACATGTAGTTGTATATTACCTTTCAAAATAAGTAATTGAATAAAAAAAAGAAAATAATAAAGGGGGGCTCCCATACAACAAAAGTAATTTTTAAGCAATTTGTTACTCGATCTGAATAAACACGTAGAAACTTCAAAAGTATTTAAGTATACATACAACAAACGTGATTTTCTTTTATAGATGATGGTACCTACGGAACCTTTCGTGCGCGAGTCCGACTCGCACTTGCCCAATTTTTATAATATACCTCTTGGCTAAGAACTGTGTCAAAAATTGTTAATTGTCAAACTGTTGTATTATAAAAATAAATGCTTTAATTTCATTTCATTATTTATTATATTATATTACCGTCATTATCAAAATAATAGTGATTGATTTAGTAGCAAACAATTTTGCTAAAAATATGCAAGCGTATGAATTTATTCACAAATATTGTTGTTTATATTTTTTTTCAAAAATATTACTTATTAGTTTAATATTTTCTTTAAAGATATTTCGATTACTCGCCGGTAATTGTAACAAGATATCATCATAGCGATTGTTATTCAAAGAGCGTCGCTCGCATATCGCGAAGCCCTTAATTGCTAGCGTAATTTAATATTTTTGCAGTGGTATTAGCGACCCTCCACTAACGCCATCTGGTGGCGCCACTGATGACTTAATAATTGTTTTGCATACAAGCACCACTCGAATAATTAATGTAAGAAAAATTTTATTTATTATTTTTGTAATTATATTTTTAATGGTGATACTTCATGCAAAAACCTGACGACGTGCAGTCTTTGGATTAGGTTATGAAATCTTAGTATAAATCGATGGTTATGGATAATTTTGTATTTATATAACCGGTTTTCAAAGATACAATATAATCAAGCGTGAGCCAAAATGACACTACGCGTGCACAAATAATTATTTATGCACAATGAATTGAACATGATGACTATAATTATTATATAATTGTATTGGAAGCAGTATGGGTAATATCCAAAAGCTCATAAGTAGCCATTGCATCTTCTATATCATCAAAAGTAGGACTCAGGCCAGCACACAGCAATATACGCCATGGTATTTTGCCTCAATATTTCTCTTAGAAATCTATCTACATTGTAGGTAGTGTTACATAGAGTTCAGTTCTATCTGCACTTCAAGCAACAACCTCCAACAACCACAGGTACTATACCTGTCTTGAAAACCAAACATAAAGGACAATGGCAGATCTCCATACATCAAAATGTCTGAAATTAAATTGAAGCGTACAGTAATAAAAAAAATACATCAAAAAATTTGGCGTAAGTAACAGAGTCTATAAATGATTCTATTTTCACTCAGGAAAGGTGGAAAAAGAAGATATCGGTGTTTGAATTTTTTATTAAGAATGAACAATGTAGGTAAAAGGAAAGTTATAGTATGAAAGTTAAACAATGTAGGTAGGTACGTTTGAATTATCAAATGACATATGTCAGATTGACATCAAAACGCGGAAGTATTGTGTAGCATCTAACTGTCACAGCCAAAGAGAAAAGCAGAGCTGCATTTTAAATCGATTTAATGTGAAATCGATACAACATTAAAACGATGCTGTGACGTTTTAACTTGATTTAAACGTCGTTTTGCTTAAAAAATATTAGCTTATTGTTATAATGTTGATTAAATATTACATAACTGCATTTTAAACCAAACCAACTCTATAAAGGTCGATCGTATCGATTACTTATTTAATAATCGATACGGATATAGCACTCACGTCTATTCCTGTCATACCATTGTCTATGGCAACAAGCAAATAATAAAGTATTCGTAATCAATTGGAATGCTTTTTATCATCATAAATTACTCCAGCTTTAACGAGACAAAGTGAAAATATTAAAAATCGTAGAAAAAAATCCATTTGTTTTGTTCATATGAAGTTTAAGGTCGCCACAACAGACTCAGACCAAATTCTGCCATTGTTCTTTAGAATCAATTGTCATAGCTCCGAAATTCCACAAAACACTCAGCGCCATCAACGAAGGCTAGACACGATATCAAAAGCATTACGCAAACTATTTCCACGCCTTACACCTTGATCGCTCCATAACTCTTCTGCCAGCTTAGCCAAATAGCATTCGATTTACGATATAGCTAATCGCTAAGTGCTTAAATGTATGAAACTGACATAAGCCTTCGTTATATCACGTGGTCAACGAATAAAGAATTCCTTATATTGCCATGCCAACCAAGCGTTAGCGAAAGTAGAAATCAGAAGCGAATGCCATTTGGCTAGGCCCTCTGTGCATAGATTGTGAACGTGTAAAATATTAGAAAAATCTGAACACTGGACAAGGTATCTCGATTGTGCTACGTATAGGATTAAATTCTGTTTTTAGTTATCAATCATCAATAGACTTCGGCAACGGCTGCACTCGTGTGGATTATAGATCTAAACCTTTCATAGGAATCACACTATTTATATGAGGAAAGCGTGCAAAAATCCATTGAGCAGTTTTTGGGCTTATCGCGTTCCTATAGAAAGACAGCTCAGGGACTTCATTTCATAAAATGTATAGAAAAAATGGAGCAAATCAATACCTACGCATCGTAATAAATTTGTTAACTTTACGCATTTATTGATTATATACCTACCAATATAATTATGTTGGGCCAACCCCCGAACAAAAAAGAACTCACCATGTGGTCACAGAACAGTGGTTAAGTTATGTTTACGTATTATTGGTGTCGCTGCGTCTTCTTGTTGTTGCTTGTTATTGTACCAACTAAATGTAGTCGCGTCGCTTGTGGTTTTGACGTGGTTGCTTAGCGTCCAGACAAGGCGAGGTGAGCGCAAAATCGTCGTGTCTACGCAAAGTCGTGTTTGCGATGTAGCCCACCGCTATTTCACAGCGTTGTTACGTCTTGGCTGCGAGAATGTGGTCGGAATTATACACGCTGTCAACAAAGTCGTCAAAATATTGCCCACGTGAATTTTACCATTAATTTTCATGTAAACGATAATTCGCTTTCGTGTTGTGGTTATGGTACGTGTGAATCAATTTTTAAATAAACGCCAAGAAACATAATAATAAAGCAATACCCGTTAAGAATTCTGTCCCGTTAACTGCACTGTTTGGTTATTAATATAAACGTTTTCATTAAATAATTTTACAGTTTAAGCAACGATAAATGTATTAATTTATTCATTGGATGCTTCGCAACGATGTCTTGGCGACAGTCATTTATTTCTGTTAAAGGCTTTTATTTCATTTGTAAGTATTTGTTCATTAATATAAAACTGTTTATTTATGAATGTGACCACCACTTCTGAGAGATATATTGTGATGCTGTCGATGTCTTTTTTGCGATCCTTTTGTGGTGACCACTGATAATATTTTTATTGTGTATTTTCCCAAAAGTAAACTAATAGGTATGTATCTATCTATCTCGTGGGAATTTCCGGAAACCACTTCTTAGTGCTCTCCTACGGTCCCAAGAAACATACATGCCAAATTTCTATTAACCTTATAGTTTTAGCTGTAGCTTGTCTGTCAGTCAGTCACTAACGCAAGGATTTTCTATGTATAGATAATTCTATGCTCTAAACCTTGGTGCATTATCGTATATGGTCTAACAGTTCCCTATACTCAGATTTTGGGTAAGAGTACAGGAACTGTCCGGCTAGACCGTTTTATGAAATTTCTGCATCTTAATTTTAAACTTTAGGCGTTCAAATTGCACAAGATACGAGCGGATACGGCAAAATAATAAAAGTAATTAAGTTTAATAATAGTGGCGGATATTTGCCTTTTATAGAAACTTTCTTAAAGCTGTGAATCCTTAACCGAATCTATAATTCATCCAACGATATTCGCATGAAAAAAGATTGGTGGCAAAATGGCCGAAGATATATATTTTCCTATCACAAAATATTTTTTGTGATAGGAAAATATAGTTATATACCCACGATATTTCGTGGGTATATAAATATATCGATAGTAAAACTAAAAGGGAATGCTACCTCCAGGCTTAAGGTCTAGATGTTAAACAAAATACAGCTGATCCCTTGCTTCCGGATCAGCGGGCAAAAGAAGCGATTCCACATACATCCTTATTGTGTGGCTAAGAAAACATCGAGTTAGGATTGCGTCCACTGCTAAACATAGGCAATAGGCTAGTTGACAAAAAAATATTTATAAGTCCGTCCTTTAGATTATTAAAAAATAAGCGATACGTATTTTTTATTTGTAAATTAAACCAAAATGACCAAGATATAGCTCATTAAATTTACGTATAACGTCACGCCGTGCTGCATTTTTTCGCACTAGATGACGTCACACGTAACTTTAAAGGGCTATATCTTTTTTATTTTTTATTTAATCGAAAAAAGAAAAAATACGTTTCCAATATTTTTATAATCTAAAATACGGACTTAATAAAATGTAATTATTTTGACCCTGAAAACTACCCTATTCTCAAAATGTAGCACTGATATCAATTTTGGGCTGCTCATTTCCGAACTACTTATATTTAAAGCGGGTAAGAAATACCCGAAGTCAGTACCGACGCTTTCCCTTGGAGATACAGCTTTAAGTCGAGTGACCAAATTTAAATACCTGGGGCACTGGCTTGCTGAGGACCTGACAGATGATTTAGATATAGAGATGGAGCGTAGGGCATTGGCAATGCGATGTAACATGCTAGCACGAAGGTTTGCGAAATGTACGAGCGAATTAAAGATAGCATTGTTTAAGGTGTATTGCCAAAAATTTTATACGTGCAGCCTCTGGGTCAATTGTACTCGCAAATTGCTTGATGTCCTGCGTGTCCAATACAATAATGGTCTAAGGATGCTGTTGGTGTTGCCCCGCCTCTGTGGCGCATCGGGTATGTTCGCTAATACCTATGTAGATAGTTTTCAGGCTATCATTAGAAAACGTGTAGCTTCATTGATGCTCCAGCGCCCTCCTAAACACCATATTAGACAGGGTAGACTGCCCTGTGGTGCAACGCTGGAATATCATCCATATGGGTTCCAGAGCCTCACTTTTTAATATAAAATAGTGTAGATAATGTGTTTTACTAACGTAGTTCTACGTCAGTACTAATATTAATTTAATGGATATCTATCTGAAAAATAAACGAATAATAATAATAATTTCCTAGCGTGAATTGTGATCTAAACCTAATCATGGGTGCACCTTGGGCCTTCCAACGGCATAGTAGAATATCTACCTGTACTGCAGGCCTGCCACTGCAAACATAGGGCTCAGCCAAGGTTTTCCACATATACTGATTTTGTGCCACTTATGTACATCCAAGGTGTCCCGTGATCCTAACCAGATCATCAGTCTACCTTTGTGGAATAAATAAAAACCTTTTAGTAAATTCTAGTCAAGCCTGTATCCATGAAAAGATAAGTAGAGGTGTAATATTAGACTCACATTTCGCCATGTTATCAATTTTAGTCCCACGTAATAGGGTTCGAGCCTATAGGCGTTACCGAGCGCATGGCCAGACTCCGTGCTACTACTGAGAATTCGAATAAACTAAATAACTCTTTTGCTCTACCCGGGAAACGAAACCGCGACCAGCAGACGCATTCGCTATTGAGGGGATCACGGAGGCAGTCGAAAATTCATCTAATAGAAAAATAATCTCCAACCGCTGTTTTCGAGCCCACAAGACCAAGATTACATGGAAGTTGATTTATCTAAAGCTACCATCGCTGGAACAATTTACAACATCCGTTTTGAATCACCGCGATTATTTATCAATGTTCCCTCTTTGGCGGCACCCGCGAATTTATTTATTTCTATTTACCCGCTACACTAAGTAGTGGAGAAAATGATGTTATTGATCACCGAACGAAGAATTGTGTTGATTGCACGGATGGTGGTATAAGCAGTCGTCCGTCACTCGACAGTCTGTGATTCATAAATTGTTGTTTCGAGTATGTGTGAACATTGTGTCCGTTCTTAAAATTCCCTGTAACACAGTATTTATACCCACTATAGGCGTTGTCTTTAAAAAAAAACTATTTGTAAGGATACGCTTAATTTTTAAACCATAGTAGTAACCATCATTATCATTATTTTCCTAGCGCTATCCCGGTTGCATCCGAGACTTTTGCCGTTTAAACACGGGGTCCTTTTTCTAGGCCAATAAGATAAGATGGACTTTTCTAAAAATAATGAACTATGGTAATATCGTCCCTAGACCAAGCCACACTCGCTCATCTGATCTTAAACTAGGTAGAACATATTAATATTTCTAAAATACATTTACACATTATAACTGTCACAATATTATTTTGTATTATTTTAGTTGCATATGAGTCTTATTTTGGTCGAGAAAATGTTATTAAGTAATTCTATAAGTAAATTCTTAAAAGCAGCGTTGAGTTTCAAAGTATTTTCGGAACATGAACACAGTCTTTCTAGTAGAAGTAGCTTCATTAATTAATGAGAATAATGTAAGAAGGTGGATAAGAATCGTAGTAATCGGCCTACGAATGGTCTTAAAACTCCAACACTAGAGTTGGCCACGTACCCAAATGAGTAGGAAGAAAGAAGCAATTTATATACTAGGACTAGTAGCACTACAGACATCTGATGTGAGGTAGCTTGCATCCTTGTTCTTAGAAATTAAGAAACAATTACTATAAACATAGATAATGCAGAAAACCAGCAAACGATCCATCTCCTTCCTTATAGTTCACATATCAAATATTTGATCTGCCCATAAACAATTAATACCATATACTCTTTTCCCCCCTCACATCCTAGATCCATTAATAAAAATAACATCTCAATTTCCTCGCCCATTCATCCATACATCACACAATAAGGCAAACATCTAACGGCTCGGTTGGCATCACTTATTGGCGTTACCCAGTTTAATCCGGTAAAATATGCAAGGGGGGGGGGGTAAGGGGTGATGTTAGTATGAGATTTGTATAATGGCCAATCAGTCGTCAGGCGACGACTTGCGTCCCCGTTGATGGTATTCACATAAAGTCACGCCATGTTTTGACGTATGCCTGAGACGTGGCGATGCATTAATGTGTGGAAGAGAGGTTTTGACTTCGTGAAATGACTAAGAAATTTTATTATTGCTTGATGATGGGAAGAGTAGGCAATTAGGATAGGTACAACATTATTGTTAGGTTTATTTCTAACTAAGACGACCATTGTTCTCTAATTACTCTGTCAGTTTTCTAGATTCTTGTAAGACAGAAACTTCATTATTTAATTGACATAAATGTGTCCAAAATATTTACTTACATGGCTTAATACAAACACCTTGATGACACTAAACTAAATTGAGCAAAACGGTATGTATTCTAAGACCGTTAGCAAATACACCTTGAGCGTAATATTCAAAACTATGCATTAAACTTAATTCACAAAACGCCGACTTTTCCGGCTATGAATGCCAGACAGAAAACTGATTTCAATTTGCCGCGTTCACAGCTTTTAACTCAATGTAGGATGTGGCCAAACATTTTCCTAGAACTGCCATCTATAAATCTGGCCACTTTTGCCTAACTTTGTACAAAGGTGAGACAATTTGTCGTAACTTCGTAAAAGGTAACCGTCATTTTTTAGTCTTGCTTATAACACGTTTTTCTTGCGCACTTACTTTTTTGTTTCATCCAATTTTATTGCAGCGATAACTCGCTTTTTGTAAATTTATTTTATATTTTCTTTGTTTGTGTTTTATTGCTGGGTAGGACTGTTGTGATTTTAAAGAAGTTATTAAATATAAGGAGTGATGGATGCTGTCAAATCTTTATAGTGTATATAAACGTTGAATGATGTAAATGTTTTGACTTGGAAGTTTAAGCAACTGCCTCGCCACGACACTGCACTGAATGTCGGCTGTTTGATCCTTTTTAAGGGGCGACATTTTTTGTGGGCTAAACCTATTCTAAGCTTTCTACCAAGGATTTTTACGTTGGTATTTTGTGAGATGGTAATACTTCCACGGCCGAACCGGCTCATTCATGCTGAACTCATCTAGTACCTTATGATATAATTAAGGCTCAGGTGATCTTTTTAACTTTTGTAAATCTCGTGCAGACAAAATTGTACCGACTTAAAGGTATTCAGTCATTACTTCTTAGAGTGCGAGTATAAATAAGGGGTACAGACGTAACTACGAGTTCTAAGGTACTAACGTAATTTGTGGCGTAATAAAAACAGACATAGTACTGAGGTCGGTTGTACCATGGAGACCTGTGAAGAAAACACTTCGATTAATCTTTCGCCAGCACCGTCATAGCGTTATTCCAGTTGAATCCCAGACTTTCACCTTGAACCCCGAAGTCCGCCTATTAGTCCGACCTGATTTAACAGAATATTTAGCTAAATATTCTGTTAAATCAGGTCGGACTAATCTTCGGAAATCGTTGTATAAGCTTATACAACGAGCTCCTAGCCGAGGGTTACAAATTCAGTTTAAAACCACGGTGCGTACTGCCGACTCTTCAAACTGATATTAAATTATAAATTATCGCTTGCTAAACAGAGAAGGAAAACATCGTGAGAAAACCTGTATGTCAGAAACTTCTCCATAATTTTCTAGATTTGTTTTACGAAAATAACTCTCGCGCAACGGACGCCCAGACTAGATACAAAAATTTATGGATCACACAATATAGACAACACTTTGTGTAATTTACAAATTGTTGTTTCGAGTCTGGGTGTTCATTGTGTCCGTTAGTTGTATGTTTGTAAAGTCCCCCGCGACACAGGATTTAGTCCTAATGTTTAAAAAAGAAGGAAAAAGATATCTTGTGTGGGAATCTAACCCAAAATACTCAGCGTTGTGTCACGCGGCGTGGCTGCCGCTTAAGCCACTACGCCAACTGTGCAGTTGAAATACATGTACAGTTTGGCTTAATCACGCTGGTAATAAGAAGAGGCCTACGTCCAACATGGTCTATTGGTAAATAAAACTAATAATGATGATGAAATAACATTAAGCACAGCAAATTTAAGCTTTAAGCCTAGCAAGCTAGCCTCTAGTAACTTATCTCAACTACCGATGAATGCAAAAAATAACTTATACACTAACTATAGTTAACTGTAAGTGCAACTATCCTCTAAGACTTAAGGTAACACAATGTTACAGACACATCGCACTATAAAAGAGAATAATTGGTGCGCGCAGTTAATTATGCTTGTTTAATTAACTATAATAATAATTACTTCGCCGCTTTTACACAACAAGTTTGCAATGTACTTCATTCCTTATGTAGTTGTGTCAGAGAGTTGTAGAGTTGTCATTTCGCTACGTGTATAATAATTTTATTGAAAAAAATAGTTTTATTTTGTTTAACTTATTAATTATTAGTGCAAAGTAAAGTGTATACCCATAAACCTTAGCAATAATTGTTGGTGTACGTTATATCAAAGACTAGTGACAAAATCTTGCTGGAAAACTTGTGGCGGACTAACTGTCAAAGTAACGGACAACCAATACGAGATTCAAAATCAGCTGGAAACCCGGGGAGTATTGTTTTCATAATTCTTCCCTGTACCGTTTTATTTTATATAAATAATAATAACTTAAATACACTATACATCACATAAACACTGCTCATTACCTGTGAGCGACGTCAATTACAATACACAGCGGCGCCGTTTATGTCTCCTTTTGCTTGACAATTTGTGGAAGCAAAATCGATGACGAAAAACATTTGCCTCAGACACCATATACTACATGACACACTATACACAAAACATAACTATTTATTATAAAAAAAATATAATTTGTACAATAGTTTTATACAGGTCCATTTATAGAAGTACCTACATTCCAATTTATTGTTTTATGAAAATATCAAACTTATAAATTTATTAGGTAGAGCTTATCATTATTTTTCATATTCCCCAATAGTTAGTAACTAAGTATTTAAAATAAGCTGTTCTAAATTTATTCAATTTATTCTTCTTTTATTTTTATGATCTACCTACCTACATTATTTCCTTCTCAACTTTCTATCCACCCATTTCATAGTTTCTCTCTGCTGACTTAACTCACTCTTCATTCCTTACATTTCAGGTGCCTACGGGGTAGGTCTGTTCAAAATGGTGACCTGCAAAATGGCAGTTCTGGAGGACAAATTACAGACCGCACTCAAGGAATTGGAATCCTCTAAAAACCTGTGTAACCAGCTGCTACAGGAAAGGGAGGACAGCGAAGAAGAAGTTAAGAAAATAGTAGACAAGAACACTGAACTCAAGGCACAGCTGGCTGAAATGCACACACACCATCTCGAAATACTTGAGCAATATGAACATCTTCGACTGACGGTGTCCAACTTTCAACAGTGCATGGACACTCATGAAGAAGCACTGCGACGTGTTGCTGAACTGGAACTTGAATTGAGTAAAGCTCATAACACCATCTCTAACATACAAATAAATAAACACAGTCAACAGATTGCGAATACCTGCAGCCTATATCATGAGTTGGTTAGTAGTGAGTCTGATCATGTGTGCATTAGGGAGCCAGTTGTGACAATAGACCTGACCAGGGATGATACCATTATTATGAGACCCAGGTTTTCTAGTCATAATAAACTTAAAGCTACATTAAAATTACTAAATTAAATAAAAAATGTCATAAATCTATTAGGAAATATAATGTGCATAGAGTTAATTTAAATCTTAGAAAGGAGCGAATAAACTTAGTTAAACAACTATCTGAATACCCTAGGAACTTGGAACAAAGTAGATCAGTGTATGATATGGTTACTCATCGCTTAAGGGAAGAGATATTACTTAGGGAAAGAACCTTAAATGAGATTTTTAACAAATACCAAGCTTCTCAACAAGAACTGAGCAAGCGTATAGTGGAGGCAGGTGAGCTCGTAGACTTGGTGAGGTGTAATGCGGAAATGTATGAGTCTCTGACCAATAAGCTCTCGTGTTCTTGTACTCACACTCTAATCCCAGCAGAGCCAATGAGTACCATACTACCTGAGAATTTTTCTAACAATCCACAAAACTCACACTCATTTCTAAAAAAAATTAATAAATCTAGGCTTCCAACATCAATTAATAAAACTTTTATTTTTTCTGATAGGCTAGGTCACAATTTTGGTAGTCTTCTCAGTGAGTACACAAATCAGTGTGTTATAAATTATTGTAGGCCTGGCGATACTTACAGTAGTTTAGTTAAACAGATTAAGTTACACCCCTTAGATAAGAGTAGTACTGCCATATTATTGTTTGGTGACAGTTTAACTGTTAAGAGACAGGACATCATAGAATGTGTTGAATTGTTATTAGAACTTAATTCTAAATTCAGTTGTAAATTTATTTTAAGTCTTTGCCTTACTCAAATAACTTAACACATATACAAAATATGCACATACACTCATTAAACATGTTATTGTATAACATAACTTGTCGTCATAGTGACGCAATATTGTTTTTTGACGCTAATAAATTTATTAGTAAATTTATTTTAACTAAAGATACAATGTATCTGCCATTTTATATTAAGCGACAGATTGCTAAGTTATTAGCATACAATTTACAGCAAGGCAGAGAGCCTTGTGTTGACAATTTATTTGATAGGGTTAGTACATGTACTAACAATGCTTTTATTGACACATCTTGTGATTTAAACTCCAAGATAGGACAACAGTTAGGCTGCAGTATTTGAATATAGTACACCAAAACATGCAGGGCCTATCTGGCAAAGAATAAGAGTTAAGTTTATTTCTAGAAAAATATGACGTTAAGGTTTTGTGCTTGACTGAACATTGGTTAAAGACCCATGAGCCTATTGTTATAAATGAATATTATACAGTGCAGAGTTTGTATATAAGAAAGCAGGCTATTAGAGGAGGTTCTCTCATAATGACTTCAAATTTATTAAAATGCAAAGAACGTAAAGATATTTTAAACTTATCTATTGAGCGCACTATTGAGTTGCCCTGTGTGGAACTAGACTTATATATTGTAATTTGTGTATATCGATCCCCTTCTGGTGATTATAATGTATTTGAGACTGTTATGAAAGATGCTATTAATAAAATTAAATGTAGCAGTAAGAATATTATAGTATGTGGTGATTTTAATATTAATATTTTAGAGAATTCTTTACAGTGTACTAGATTTCTGAATTTTTTTAGTCATTTAATTTAAGTAACTTATTCTGTGAACCTACTAGAGTCACTGCAACATCATCTACTTGTTTGGATAACATATTTAGTTCTTGTGTTGCTAAAAACCCATTAGTTATTAGTTCTCTTCCTTCTGATCACCGTGGACAGATAGCTAGTTTTTTCTGTTTAACATATAATAAATCACATACAGTAGAATGTAGGCCTCAAACTACCAATCGTCTAACACGTTTTAAAAACAATATTATCGCTAAACTAAATCCCTTAATATTGAACTCGGAAAATCCAAACACAACTTATAATTCACTTTTTGGACTAGTAAATAATGAGTTTCAAAATATTTTCAGGACTAAAACTGTTACACTAAAGGGTACTACCGGATCTTTTAACCAGTGGGCCACTATAGGTATATACAGAAGTAGAGCCAAATTGTTTGAATTATATGGTATAAAACAACATAGATTTGACACACCTTTTCTAAATTATGTAAAAAAGTACTCAAAAATTTTTAAACAAGTTTGTATTTTGGCAAAATCAAAATTTATTAGTGGTAAAATTAAGCAATCGACAAATATAATTAAAAAAACATGGAGAATTATAAATAATGAGACTGGTAGAGCACCACAGCGGGAAAAACAATTTGAAATCCAAGATAACAATTTATTAATCACAGACACATCTCAAGTAGCGCATATCTTCAATAATTTCTTTACGAACATACCTATAACAACTACTAGCTCTTTACAATCATCGTCTTTAGACGCTGGAAATCATCGTCTTTAGAGCTTTTTGCTTAGCAGTGTGTATTACCAGACTAACCTATATGTTAGTCTGGTAATATCTTTACCTAAAATAGTTACGTATACGTATAGTTGGTTACTACTAACATAATAATATGTTTTAAATAATATGTTTGTCCGGTTTACGTTATATTTAGGCAGCAGCTGACTATAAATGTTATAACATTTTGTGTGCCATTTTGTAATAATCATCGGCCCTGTATATAAACTGTGCCACTGCTGGGCATGGGCCTCTTCTCACAATGAGAATAGTAAGGCGATATTCCACCTTTCCTTCACCGTTAAGCAAGCAAAAATTAACATTTCAATACGCACATAACTCCGAAATATCATTGGCGCGCCGTGAATTCGAACCTGAGTCCCTCTGCGTCGCAGTCCGTCGGTCTCTCCACTAGGCTATCGCTGCTTACACAGATAGCCATCGCCATAACAAATAAATATTGCAAACATACATAGTATTCAGGTATTCTGCCAAATACTTGACAAATACGTGGTGTAAGTAGCATATACATAAATCGCAAATGCAAGTATCTTTAAAAAATATGTAACTGTGCGCAAGTGCTGCACTTTGGTGCAATGACTTTGCAGTTTTATTTCTAACTACCTCTCATATATTTTTAATTTGTGTTCTAGACAAATTATCTGTAACTTAGGTATATGTAGGTTACAAAGGGAAAGACCTAGGCGGACGTTCTCTGAGCAGATTGGAGTCATCCTAAAAAAGAGATCGTTTAGGAGTACCATAAACTGAAGCGCGCCCATGAGATATTTGATAAGAGTGAATGAAGCAAGACGTATGTCTGATTAGTAGCAAATGACGTTCTGTAGTCTCTGCCTATCCCCTCGGTTAACAAGCATAAGTCTATGTATTTATGTATATATAGGTATTCGAAATATATTGTTTGTGACCTCTAATATTCGAATATTATTTTTCAGTATTTGAACTTTAATAAAACTCAAAGAGTTTGATTTGTCTGGTATTGAGCCAGACAAATTAAACCTCAGTCTTCCCACAATTGTTTCAAGTGGCTTTAACAAAATAATTATCTTTGAATTGATAACAGTATACACTCAAGAACTTGTTGTATTGCGATTGTAATCTTAACCAATGCTTCAAACTTGTGGCTACAAAACGAACGATTGCAAGAGACAATTTTCATTTGGGCAATAAAAACATTCTGAAGTTTTCTTTGAAATCTGATTATTTCTGCAGACTGCTACGTAAAGGGTATATTCATTACTTTTGATGTTATGTAAGTATTAAATTGACTATTTTTTTTATAATGTGTGTACGATAGTAAATATTAGAAAAATGAATGTAAATTTACTAATACACTGGTATTAAATAACTGGTAGTAAATGTACATTCATTTTTCTAATATTTACTAACGTACACATTTATAAATATTTCTAAATAGACCTACCTAAATGAGAGCTAATAGTGCGCTTTTTTAATAGTCTGTAGCTTCAACAGTTGATACATCTTTTATCGTATACCAAACGGTGAGGGAAAACATCGTGCACAACTGCTACGTAAAGGGTATATTCATTACGTTTGATGTTATGTAAGTATTAAAATGACTATCTGTTTTTATAATGTGTGTACTATAGTAAATATTAGAAAAATGAATGTACACTTACTAATACACTGGTATTAAATAACTGGTAGTAAATGTACATACATTTTTCTAATATTTACTATCGTACACATTTATAATTATTCCTAAATAGACCTACCTAAATGAGAGCTAATAGTGCGCTTTTTAAATAGTCTGTAGCTTCAACAACTGATACATCTTTTATCGTATACCAAACGGTGAGCGAAAACATCGTGAGGAAATCTGCATTACACGTCTGAGGGTTCGCTGTAATGCCCCTGAAAAGAAATAAAAATATCACAATACGTTTTAAACTTTATTGTTGTCTGTAGGTTATCTAGTATTAGCCAGGAGCCTGAACTAATCTTATGGCTAAAACACCACTTGTGCATACCATCCACATTATTAATAAGTTACACGAAAGAACAGATGTATTTGTCAGTAATGTGAGTGAATTCGCAAGGATTTTATTAAATATTTTTAGTTATAATTGTATGCTGACGATGATGACTACCTCGTTGGTCTCGCGGCATAAATATGCGCGTGGGATTGGGAGGTCTCGGGTTCGATCCCCGGGTCGGGCAAAGTATTATTGGGTTTTTCCGTTAGGAAATTCTCAGTAGCAGCTCGGAGGCTGGTAATGTGCCCGGTACGGCAATAGGCTCGCCCCCTATTACGTGGGACTAAAATAAAGCTGGCGAAAAGTAGGTGGAGCAATATACCTCTGCCTACCTCTTCGAGGATATAGGCGTGAGACTATGTATGTATGTATGTATAATTGTATGCTAGTGTAGTAATTAGTGAAATTATATACATGCCACACTTATCGCATTAGGTTTAAATCCCGTAATGATAGTTGTTAAGGAATATTCAATAAATAAATAAATCATTATTGTTGGTAAACAAGGTGCGTAGGGCTCCCACCAAGAACTTAGGGTCCGAAGCCAACCTCACCTGCAAGTGGTGCACCTGCCGATCAACGGACGAGGCTCTGGCAAACAAAATATCCCGATAAGCGGCAATAGGCTCGCCACCTATTACGTGGGATCAAATCACTGGCGAAAAGTGGGCGTTTAATATGTCTCTGCTTACCCCTTCGGGGAAACAGACGTGAGTCTATGTATGTATGTAAATTATTATTGTTCTCCTTATTTATAATATTTTCACACGAAAGTTTACATTTTGAATATAACATTGAACATCAAAAAATAATATATTACAACTTACTGATTAGGTATTATAATCATTGATTAACACACATCTCGTGGCCCAAGTCAAGCATCACTCACAGAAGTTTACTCAGCTCCTGAGAGAACGACAAACAAATTCATGTTTCGGTATAAAATATAATAACAGTAATGTTTAGTGTAATATCGCTAAAATGTTTATTTAATTCTGATTTCTCTAGTGCCTCGTACCAGTTGATGCGTTTATAGATTGTTGATTGAATAAATCTTAAATATTCGGTGGATTAACTTAAAATAGAGAATAAAAATATAGTATAGTGGAGATATCAACAGACTGCCAATCTGAGGGTATCAGATTCGAATCTAAGGTTAAGTAAGGTGCGTATTAACTGCTAATTATCGATTGCCCCGTGCCTCGCAGAGCACGCTTAGCTGTCAGTTCCAGCTGTCAACAAGATCTTAGACAGTCGTTATAGGGAGACGGTACCTCTGAATAAACTGAGACTAGTCTAAACCATGGATTATCCCTATACTTTTGGGTTGCGGAGGTCAGAAATGCAGTCGCTCTGTGGAAAAGCTACTATTCAGCCAAATCCGATTAGCCTAGTAAGCGGTCTTTGGGTTACAACTGTGATAACGGTAGGAGGATGAGGAAATAACAATATAATTATATTTCACAGTGACAGAGTTATAATCGACTTAGTAGATACTCAGACATAAGATCATCATCGTCAGGGGTCCGGTTGCGTAACTGAATGACTGACAGACAAGCTACAACCAAAGCCATTAGACGCGCGAAACAAAAATTTGGCATGCATGTTTCTTGGGGACCGTAGGGGTGCACTAAGAAGGGATTGCCTGTAATTACCACGGGATCGAGCAGGAACATTTAAATTAAAGAAAGAAAATGTGCGGGCATCCCCTAGTCTCCATATAAAACAGTATTGTAAATGATATTTCTAAACATGCATCAAACGAATTAAAACTCACAACGATCAAAATACAAAAGCACCCGACGGTATATGCAGCCAACAACACAAATGCTTATGACAAAATGGATGAAAGTCAGTACAACTTCAGTGAAAGCAAACTGAAAGAGATTGTACGCGATAGCATCGTTGCTCAAAGTCAGCGCATGTAAATGTTGTAAGGATTAGTGCAGACGAGCGACACTTTGCTGACGTCAGGGGTATTGATTTTGACGTGTCTGAAGTGACACTTGTGTGTAAGGCTATAGAGCCTATAAACCATAGGGTTTGCTAGTTTAAGCATGACTATGCTGGAATTGGGATTGGAGATTATCGCTTTTTTAATATATAACCTAATGCCAGATAAATAAGATGGCTTAAATTTTCGGAGTTAACTGATTATGGAGTATAATTAATAAAGTAAAGAATATGATTTGGTAAACATTGAGTTTTTGTAATACTTTTATAGCAGAAATTGTTATGAAGGCACCTACTTCTGTGACAATTAAAGGTCTTGCCTATTATATCATTACGCAACGAATTGCAAAAAATATGGAATTGTTTGCCTAAAGCCTACTATGATAAATAATAGAACTGGAAAGTCTTGAAAACTAAATATAAGCAGTGCATAAAAAAATATAAATAATACGTGAACTGCTTTGGTTACAATGTTGGCGGTGGTATAATAACCATGCTAGCCAAAGCTTCAACGATTGCATCAACAGGTTACAACTACCAAAATCACCGATGGTTCACAACGCGCCGCTCGTCTGTCCACACCCTAATTTGCAAACTGCACAATGTCTCGAGAGCGCGAAATAAATGCCATAACGAGCTTAAAACTGATGCAAAGAATTTACTAAGAGAACTTAATCCTGCTATGTTTGAGTGCTTGACAAAGCACATATCATATTTAGATGCACAATAGTATAGACAAGACTTGGTTTGTTCCCGGGAACATTTAAATAAGAGACGTAATTTCCTCAATATGTTTGAACGAATTTGTTTGTGGGTTTAACTTTGTGTGGTTGTGATTTGCACTGTTATGTTGTGGTGTATGGAATTGTGATAGTTGACTTATTGCGTTAACTTGAGATAGTGGCCAGCTAGGAGCATAGTACATGATACGAAGGGCAAGTGTTTTACTAGTGCAATTACCTTCAAATTACTACTTATAGTTAAAGTGTAATACAAAACCATTCGTTACCAATGTTGGTGGCGATTTACCACGATGATTATGAAGATCTCAGAAAAATCAGAAACTAGAAGCAAGTTGAGAGGAATTGTTTAAAACTAGCGGAGGAAGGAAGCGTATTCTGGCTGATAAGGCTATCGCGCCTCTGGCTCATAGACCAATGTTCTTGTCTTTACAACTATACAACAGATTAGGGTACGTATATCAAGCCACCATTATAAACTATAGACACTTTTAATTTTGTCAGATGAAAAATATTTATGCAAAAATAAATGACCAGTACAAAAAGGTGTGGATAAATAAATAATCCGCCAAAATACTCGAACTATTACAAAACCATCGCAGTGCAGCGGTAAAGATATTAAATTCAACTTAAGTTGAGATCAAGGCGTACATTTATAAAGGTTTTCACCTTTTCCACGGTGTCCAAGTTTCTGTTATTTGAATTGTAAAACACAGTCCATTTAAATTTAAAACGAGAATTGATGTGACGTTGAGGCTTCTTGGTTAAGCGATGGATGTTGGAGTGTTTTAAAGTGAAGAGTTGTTTTGTTTGGCATTGAGTGATTTGTGTGTCGTGTTATTATTCTTATTTCTAGATTGTCTGTTGACCTATATATAAAATAGTGACTGAATTTGATACCAGAAGTATTCTTTTATACTATATTTTCTTTTAAGGCAACATCCACACTAGATATTAATCCTGTATCCCTAGGCAGTTTACAAACATTGAATTAATGGAAAGTACTTACACACAGACTCGAAACAAGTCGAAAGTATTTTTCTATGATTTGTGGCTTCGCCTATGACTTATGTCTGCTGTGTGGTGTATCATTAATTGATAGGTCTTTCAAAAACATTAGAGGTTTGCAATCGTTTTTCTATTCAGGGATCTGTTTGCGATATATTTAGCAAAAAACATTGATTGCAAAGTGTAAGTCGTAGTATTTGGGTATATGTAACCGATGTTTTAAGTGACATTCATCTACAACAACAATTCAAATAATAACGACTCGCTTCACTAAAAGCTGATTAACTTAAACTTACATTCCAAGTGGTAAAATAAATATGACTATCAAGACGTCCTTTTATCCTTAGGCCACTGGGTAAGTACTACTACGGAACCCTTCATTGTGCGTGCTTTGACATGGACTTGGCCAGTTTTTAATAATTATATTTCATAGTTTTAGTTGCTTATGACAAAATGAATTAATAATTTGTCAAGACGTCCTACTTTCTTTGTATGGATCAATGGTTGTAAATAATAATGTGATTGTTAATGGCTTAAAATAAAACCTGTGGCGAAGCTATTTAATAATAAATTGAATTTTAATAAGGACTATGATGCGCCAAAAAATACTAAATAACAATAACTAGGTATTTATTTAAAATCGAGAAAGATACATATAAAAGTGAAAAAGATTTAAAGAAAATAATTGTAATGAAAAATTGCCTTTTGAAATGTAATAGAGACAGTTGGAAATCGAACCTATAACAAAGACCTTACTAGCTGTTGTGAGATGACCCTTTACACCATTACAATTGTAAGTTTCTTCGTTCTTGACAAGTTTTACTGTCATAGTTAAGAAACCAATATGAACAAATTGAAACTCCACTCAAAATAAACGTTCTAAAATTCTAAAATCAAAATCAAAACACATCAAACATGTTTACCGTCAATGTTGCGAGAGCAAAAAATAAAATAATTGAATCTGGAAGGGGTCGCTCCCGCGCCGGCGTCGCGCGTTGATTGGCCGATATTCAAATTGGTAACTAACGAGATATCGTACGGCGTATGGGCTGATGACGTTTCACGGTGCGGCTAATATATTTCCTATAGCCTAAGAGCCCTGTTAAGGGTAATGGGGCGAGGAATCGAGGGAGTGACTGAAAATCCCCGACTTTTGGTTGGCACAGCCTTTAGGTATACAGTGATATTTTTTATTTATTTTTATTCGAGTTATTTGGGATGGGAATATGTTTTCGTGATTTTTATATCGAAATATTTTTGTGGGTATACGAAATTTGTTTGTATGATACGTTTTACATTTCATTCTATATAAGCGTATCATTCAATATGACTGGTTAAACTATATGATTAGTTTATTCAATTGTTAATCTGTATTGGTTTCCACGGTTTTTGTTACTTGTGTGGGGCTTTTAAAACAAAGTAAAGGTTTAATAAAGTACCCAATTCAAAAAAATATAATATCTCCCCATTAAGATCGTCGGCAGACGTTGCAGAGGTTTCAAGTATCGAGGTAGGCCTCCCGTAAGGTGTGGGATCGTAGGAAACAGATGAATGCGAGCGACTCTAAAAAAGCCTGTCTAAAACTCTTTCAGTTGTAATTATGATGCAGATTGTCGGCCCACCATACTTATCGTATCTTACCTTGGCTGTCATGTCCGGTGCGTGACCATCAAAAACTTTCTGCCCATCGTCTATCAATACTTCTGGCTATTTTGTTTCAGCTTTATAGAAATCGCGAAGACTGAATGGATATTCAAGAAAGGTTGGCTCAAGATTTTAATTAACTAAGATATAAATGAATTAAAAAAAATAGACTGCCTTGTTGGCCTCGCGGCATAAATGTGCGCGTGGGGTTGGGAGGTCTCGGGTTCGATTCCCGGGTCGGGCAAAAGTGTTACTGGGCTTTTCCGAATACTCAGTAGCAGCCCGCAGTCTGGTGATGTGCCCGGTAAGGGCAATAGGCTCGCCCCCTATTACGTGGGACCAAAAAATTCATGGCGAAATGTGGGTGTAATAGAACACCTCTGCCAACCCCTTCGGGGATACAGGCGTGAAAAAATAAAAAAAAATTAAATGAAATATTTTGCTTTTATACCAATTTGGCTTTTTAATTAACATAATTAGCCCTGTATATAATACTGTCGCACTGCTGGACATCGGTCTCTTCTCACTATGAGAAGGGTAAGACTATAGTCAACCACGCTGGCACGCTGGCCTAGTGCAGGTAGGTAGACTTCACATATCTTTCGAGAACATAACGTAGAACTCTCAGACATGCAGGTTTTCCCACGATAATTTGGGCCGTTAAGCAAGTGATAATTAACAAGTCGCATTCAACTTCGAAAAGCCATGCGTGCCGAGTAATCTGTCTCCGCTCTCGCTGGGCTATCGCTACACTAATACTCTCATCTACATAGATTCTTTAAGTTCATAGACCGCACTTGGAATATATCCTGTGCTGCGGAAAATTTCACAAACATTCCATCAACGGAGATAAAGAACACGCAGACTCAAAACAATAATTTGTGGATCACACAATGTTGTCTATGGGTATAGAACCTACAACTACACAACTACAACTACACTATTAAATATAGGTACTCACATATTGAAAATCTCTCAAGGACTCGATAAATATTTGCAGAAATAGAAGGCGGAAGCGCACACGCACTCTACCAGACGAATCTGACTAACTGTCAAGTTTAATGCGCCACGGTCATGCAAACAATGAAAGCCCTTTCGCCGCCACCCCTCCCGCGTACCAGCTAAGGACGTGCTGTCGACGATGGTCGATTTGGTAAGTGTGTGCAATAGGGTATTTGACAAAAAAAATTTAACTACTCCGTCAAATAGATTTCCAAAAAAATATTGGACAGGTATATTTTCTTTAGTCACGTAAACAAAAAATTAAGACGACAAATTTCGCTGAAAACTCGTGTGACGTCACTTACCAGTACACTTTTTACTGGCAACTAATAGATACCTATCGAATAAGTATCTGAAAGATAATAATAATAATAACGTTAGTATTGTTATGTATCTAACAGTGTACGCGTCTGTACCGAACTTGTAAGGTGTATTATACTAAACATTTTAGAAGATAGCATAATGTACGACGCGGTCGCTGTTTTGTGACCATCTAAACATGGTCGAGTTACCAAGGGCTTGCACCGCCTAGTGACTTTTATTCTATTATCTCTTTAATTATTGCATGTACTACGCTGGAATTTAACAGGTATAAAACTGAACTAAGCAACTAATTATTGATATATCATTCAGTTTATATATCCACATACAGATTGATCGGTGGCCAAATAACTCCGCGCGCATTGTGAGCGTGAACGTGGAGAACTGAATTTCATCATAATTTGTTAATTACTTACAGGATACTAATGAAACTTCACATACATTTGAAGGCAGTTACTAGCTAGAAAATAACGTACATTAAGTCTTTAGAGCTCTTATTTCAAATGTGAGGACCTATTGAAGTGTTTTTATATTTAATTTGATAACTTTGAAAGGTGCATTATTTTTGTTTTTTTTATTGCACAACTAATTAAACTAATTCTTAAGAAGTCATGTACAAAATATAATAAGAATCCGCTTAACCGTTTCAAAGATCCAGCAAAACCACAAACGTTACTCCAGCAGGAACTCGAATAACTTCGCAGCCGAAGACAGAACAACTACAAAATAAGTTGCAACATTTACCTCGTCTAGACAACTAATTATATAGCCAATATTTATTTCAATATTCCCATAAAAAAGAAAATGTCTGGCTGCGGTAACGTTACCCCAGCAGGAAATGTTTTTGTGAAATAACTAAAAACTACAAGTGCAACAAATTTAAAAATGTTCGCAACAATTACAGAAGCTGAACAACGAATTATCTATAACATTTAAATGACCATTTTCGACATTTTCTGGCTGGGGTAGCGCACACAAGTTTCTTTAGAACGAAGCAACGTCGTTAATCTAGAGATCGAACGAAATGAAAAATGTTACCGGTGTTGGTTTATGCTGGCGTTCTGTATCAAGTTTATAAAAAAATAGGTCAATTGTTTATCTGTTTAGATAATATCCTTGCGTTACTGACTGACTGACAGATAAGCTACAGCCAAAACTTTTGGGCGCAAGAAGCTGAAATTTGGCATGTATGTTCCTTGCGGACCGTACGGGTGCATTAAGAAGGGATTTCTCGAAATTCCCACAGGATCAGACAAAACGGGTAAATTATAAAAATGTGTGGTCGCGGGCGTCTAGTAGTAAATAAGTAATCACTATAGTGTATAGAATTTTTTCTTATAATCATGCCTTATCATCTTTATTAAGAAATATTATCATCATTAGCAATAAGCTGCCTCCGAAGTCCATTGTATAGCGTATGCGTCTGCAGATCGGAGGTCTTGGTTTCGGTTCTCGGACAAGTGTTACTGAATTACTCTGAATTGTCAGTAACAGCACGGAGTCTGGTGATGTGCCCGGTAACGATTGGCTCGCTCTTATTACTTGGGGCCTAGAAATATATGGAGAAATTATGGGTGTAACATTACACCTCTGCCTAACTCTTCGGTGATACAAGCGTAAGCTTAAAAAAAATTGCTGTAAATATGGAAATAACTTTGATGATAAGTAGTCATTATCATCCTCGTAGCATCATCAAGACTTTGCATTCACGCTCGAAGTCAGCTTTCTAGTCTAAGCAGGTTTGACAGAATATTAGCTTGATGAGGATAATACTGCTATCAAGTTAAATATATAGAGACAAAAACGAGCTTGAAGTTGTTGAGTGAGAACAGTGCTATAGTAGATTATAGTAAAAATTGCATTAGGAATCGCTGATGCCAGAATTTCACGGTAAGTGCTTGTAAAAACTGAGACAGTAGAAAATGAAATTAAGTTCTTAAAGAAATGTATTTTAAACGTCCTTCAAAATTCAAAACATGGCAGTAAATTGCGAGTATACAGGTAGTTTGGTTGATATGATATTGATCATCTACACGAAGCAAACATCATCATCATCAGCCCTTTATACTGTCCCACTGCTGGGCACGGGCCTCTTCTCACTTTGAGAAGGGTAAGGCCATAGGCCACCACGCTGGCCAAGTGCAGGTTGGCAAACTTTACATGTCTTTCGAGAACATTATGGAGAACTCTCAGACACGCAGGTTTCCTCACTATGTTTTCCTTCATCGATTAGCAAGCGATAATTAACAATTTAATACGCAAACATACACAAGATGATTTTAGTAAAATAGTCTTTTGTTTGTTTGTTAACTGAACTAGCGCAATTAGTTGAAATCATTTATGGATCGCCAAAGACTGATGACATAAATCATATTCGACCGCACGGTTGGCATAGTGGCTTAGGCGGCCGCCTCGCCGCTTGACACTGCGACGAGTGTTGTGGGTTCGATGCCCACACGAGACAACACTTTGTGTAATCCATTAATTGTTGTTTTGAGTCTGGGTGTTCATTGTGTCCGTTGATTGTATGTTTTTAAAGTCACCAACACAGGGTTCATTCCTAGTGCGTGAGTTGTAAAAAAAGAAAAATAATTATGAAGAAGCATTATATCTGAGAACAGTTTTGACTATGTATCTCTTTTCCACTAAACTGATGTTCTATTTTCTGTGCTAATTCCTAAAACCAAACAATTTGCCCACAACGGTGCCCACAGATTAAACTAACGTATCCACCCGCCTATTATAGCATGTTAACATCCCAAACTGCATTGTAACACTATCAAGATTAACATAACATTGGACCCTCGTAGATACTATGCTTGTTTTTGTTTTTCGTGTGAGTGTGTGGCCAACTCTGGTGTCGGAGTTTTCAGACCGCCAGATACTATAATATAACTATAATAATAAAACTACGATACGTAATGATAAGCCGCTCGTAACATGTTCAAACATACGCCATGTTTTCATAGGACCCCTTCTTGCGGGTAACACTCGGTTTATAGGGCAATCAAATTCATGGGTTTTATGCCAATATATAAAGTATGACGAAAGTTTTTTGCTCGATGATGTAACTGCTCGTTGAAGTTTAAAAGTAAAAGGAAGGGGTTATGTGGTGTGTTATTGCCAGTCGATGTGTATGGTTGCTTGGGAATTTTTGTTTGTTGGTATTATTGGAGATTGGGAATGTTTTGGAAAATAGAGTTATGCATTTAAAAGATACGTGCAGAATTTCAAGAAGAGATGAAAAGTAGGCTACATGTTCTAATGATGTAGCGAGATAAAACTTCGTGGGAATCTCGAGTTATTATCTGTTATGTAGGTATTATTTTTCCGTATTTATTTTGTGGGAATGTGTGGTCAATGTGTCCAAGTGTTGAGTGTTGAGCCAAGAACCAGGGCCGACAACTTCATGTGGGTTTAACTGTCTGAGGCACAGAAGCGTCACCCGTCCAAGTGGTGATCTTTTCCAGCGTCTTTTAACTTTGCCGATCTATTACGAATGGCAATCTAGGCCAGGCTATGAGTGCAAGCGCTGTGTCCGTTGGTTAAACAGCTGCAGTACAAGATTTGATTCTAGTGTCAAAAGCCGCTTTAAATCAAATTCATGGACTGCTTATTAGTCCAGTTGCAAGTGCCTTCAATATAATTGACATCGTCTTTTCGATCATGTGACAAAAATTTAACCTTGTGGGATCGTGAAATAGATCGCAACAGGCTTCAGATTTTTTTTTTGTATGCTCACGCCTGTATTCCCGAAGGGTTAGGCAGAGGAGTAATATCACGTAAAAAAACAAGGTGAAATGCGGGTTGCATTTCACCATGTGTTTTTTTAAAGTCCAACATAATATGCGTTGAACCTGTAATTGCCGTTACCGGACGCATCACCAGTCTCCGTTCTGCTATTGACAATTCGGAAAAAGCCAGTAAAACTTTTGCCCGACCCGGGAATCGAACCTCCGATCAACAGTCGCATACGCTATCCACTGAACCACGGGGTAGTCCACAACAGCACATAAACATATTGATAGCAATGTATCTTTTTCTCTAACCTTTTACTCACACGCGACGTAAAAGATAATTTTAACGATGGGATGCGAGATTGGTTCACTTCAAGATGTTGCGTTCCATCCATTATTTATAAATCCTCTTTTATTGTCACTTCTGAGAGATAGTAATCTCAACAAAAAGGATGGAAGAATTTTATAAAGTGCTAATTTAAGCAGTGACCTTCTTAAAGTGGGAGGTTATTTTTCCCCTTTTGTTGCCGAAAGACTAGTGAAGTAACAGACTGCTACGTAAAGGATTGCGGGTTCCAATCCACGGCAAGCATCACCGACTTTTCGAAATTAAGTGCGTATTGTGCTTGCTAAATAATAAAGGAAAACATTTTTAAGCAACCTGCGTCTGAGAGATCCCCAGAATGTTCTCGAATATAAAGTCTATTAAACCTGCACTTGGTCAGCGTGCTTATAGCATGACTTAACCTATGATAAAATAGTGAGATTAGGTCTGTGCCCAGCATTTGAACAGATGAAGAAATGGCTGATGATGATGATCACTTTCTGGAGTTCCTTTTATTTCAGCATTGATATTTTGACGTTCACTTCATCGGATCTATGCTTATAGCAAAGCGGTAATTGCGCATATAAGTTGATGTTGATTGATTATGAAACTGTGTCGCGACAATATACGTAGATTGTCATTATAACGGTATGAGCAAAGAGTCGAGAATTAAACGAAGTCACTGCACTCGTTGGAGAACGCATATCTGGATGTTAAATTATACACACGCATAACACGTTGTGGTATAATACAGGATATACCCAATATAAATATAACAATAAATATTCCTTACTGCTTATCCCATAACCCAAGGTTGCAGAGTTTCGCGGAAGACATAAAAGGTGTCATCTAAATCTCAATTTGTAAGACGTAGTGCGTGGTATGGATTACCCAAACATAGTCAATTCTGTTTATATGCAAAACGAACAAGATTGATGGTAGCATTACTTAACTTTATTTGCACGCGGTTCGGTAATCAATCGGTGTTTGAATCATTGGATTGTTCAACGCTCTCTCATATGCGCTTATCTTGAATAGAAAGGATTTTGATCCGACACTGTCGTGCCAACTGAATGCTTTTATTCCTTGCAACTAGTTTTATCTTCGTCCTTTGGATCTGAATAGCTTTTGAATTTCGATCTGAAAGATTGTTTGAGATTCTTGTGCAGTTTGATTAATAAGGCATCATGTCCAGGGCGTTTTGTAAGTAGTAAGGATATATTGAGTTGAAATGTAATGAATGCATCGATCTCTAAAAAATATCCAAAATAGACACATAAAACCAAAATAAATATTAATTTTCACGACTGGGAACAGAGTGTGCTGAAATCATTAAATTGATATCCTAAGATTTGAATCTCCAAAAGGTAAAAAGCTTCGTGTGCCATCCTCAAGAAAATATTACCAATCAAGGCTGTTATGAAAATGCATCAAGGTGTTGGTTTAGTGACCATCCTTTGAATATTTGTAAAGTCCACTGCAATACAAGATGTATTGCTGCTACATTAGCTGCCTTGCCCAAATGAACACTTATTCTCATCATATCTACCGCTCGCCTCATTGGTTAACATTAAGAAATCCGAAACCACCGCGCTCTCTCGCGGTTTTTCCGTCTACGTGGCAGTCAATAATTAGATACATTGTCACTATATTCATATTTATTAGACTGCTTTGGACTTTTCAATACAACTTTATTCTATTTTATTATTCAACAACAGAGAGTTTAGTCAACAGGCTATAAATGACTGATTTGTTTTTGTGATTGTATAATATGTGCCATGTTGGTAAAAATATTTGCATAAACAAGAGCGGCTACCATGCCGATTAGTGCACTAGAATATTGTGATCCATTGCTCTTTTAACAAACAACGTTTACAAAACATTTTCGAACGTTCAATTTCTATGCATTTTTCAATCAATTTAGCTTTACGCTTGAAAGCTAAATTGTAGCCCTCTGTAATCACCACTTATACCGATTGGAGTATACAAACAGCGGTGCAGTCACTTCCAATTCACTCGCTAATTGAATATATCCCAAGGGTGATATAACTCGCGAATGTACACAAATCTGTGACGACTATATCCGAACAGGGAGTCAGTTGACACCTTCTGATGGCGTGGAGGCATAGTGATACAGATCGTGCTGGCTCCCTCAATCAAGGTTGAGCCGTACGATTGCTGTTGAATGCGGGCCATCAGTGGGCCGAGTCAGTCAAAAGCGTCAGATGATTTCCTGCATTGTACTTGCATACTAAACCCTTTTTTTGTCTGGACTTTAAAAGATCAAGAAAAGACTAAAGAAATTGAAGTGACAAAAAAAAAACAATGACTCTGAGTTTGTTTCGGCTTTTCTTCTCAAGAAGTCATTTAGCTAGAAAAAGCCGGCATCATCTAGAATAGGGTTTTGACATGTATAAGTGTTGTAAACAACCAAAATGCAGAAATAAATTTGTCTTTATGTCTTTATGTTGCTTTGCTTAAACGACGATATATGTACGTTGGGAAAAAACTGGGTATTTTTGCGTTAGTGTTGCTTCTAACCGCGGTCGCTTCGCTCTTGTTACCAAAGTACGAATTCCTAGTATATATTCACTTTTTGGTAATAGGAGCTTGAGGATAATTGGAAATGGGATAACATTTTCCGTGGCGGTTTTGCGGAAATAATTTAGGGACTTTACTTTGTTTTTGGATTTTGATTGGTAAACAATGTGAGCCGATTTGAGATTTATTTTGCAAAGATAATTGTAATCTGTGCGGCTTTGAAGAAGCTAATCTGTGTATTTCGTAACACGTATAAACCCATTACAAAAAGTATTTTATATTTGACCAATTTTTGAGAAATATAAAAACGCTTACGCCGATCATACTTGGACTAAATAGTTTAAACTTTTGCATAAAAAAATGACTTAATACTTTTTCCTGTAAGAATGGGGTAAAACTTGCATAGAATCGGTAGCTCAGGCTTGTAAAATAATATAACAGTGTTTTTTTAGGCAACAATAGCAATAAGCAGCGCCAAGGAGATAATATCCGTCACTTTCGTACAATGTGCTTGGACATATTATAATTATGTCGGGGCACATCGTATGAAAATATGGTTTTAGATGGTGCAACATTGAGACTGTAATGCAGATCATTACAGTCTCAATGTTGCACCATCATTTGATGAGAAACATATTTTTCGGCATCGACATCTCTATCAATGTCTAAAAATCTGTCTTGCCCTTATTTTCATGGTTTATTATCAAACTCTGCTTTACCGCCTCATTAGAAAATTTACATCTCTACAATTACAAAGGCTTCGTAAAATATTTGTGTATATACATATATATATGCACATCTAATATAAAACGAAAATGACCTGAATGATCCATTATTGCCGAGGCGAGGCCATAAAAATGTAATTTAAGCTTACTGAGATGGGATTTTGAAAATCAGACGTATAATGACTACGACGCCGTGGAGCTCACTGGTTTAAGAGGTCATTCTGCCGCGCGGCAGTGTTTTGAGTGGGGTCGATAGAAATAACAACAACTTGAAACAACAAGTATTTTGTTGTGGTTTCTACCATGGTGACCTTCTATACCGTGGCTGTATTATCATATTGATAGGCCTTTTTCTACTACTAACATGGGTTTTACCTAATTGTAGTCTATTATAGATAAACTAACAATCAGCCACGGGTGAAGTCACAGGCGATTGCGTTTTTTTTTGATACGACAGAAGGTCATACGTCAGCAACATATGTATATCAGCCCATGGCTAGGTATGGGCCTTTTCTCACTATAAGAAGAGTAAGGTTTACCACGCCAAGCACGGGTGGGTAGGCTTTAGGTACATAATAAATTATGTATCTTTCGAGAATATTATGTAGGACTCTCAGACATGCAAGTTTCCTCACGATGTTTCCTTCACCGTTAGGCATATCTGGTAATTAAAAATTAAATAAACTGACCTTGCGTATCAGTCTGTCGGTCTCTCCACTAGGTCCACAGTCTAGTGACAAGACTACTGAAGGTCTAACATATGTATTAAAAACGCTATAAATGCATATAAACATAGCGGGCCATCGAAAATGTCACTTAATGCGTGCTTACACGAGCATGTTATGCGCTTTTATGGTAAGTTTGTACCTTCAAATATACACTGGTCTAGGCCACGGAATCAATCAGCCTCTAGGTTGCAGAGGCGAGAAAGCTTGCTGTGATTCTGCCCATAAGCTCATATTATGTCAGACTAGAAAGTGGACGCCAGGCTTACAAGTGAAGGTCTTGGGTGCAACTGGGATAACGCCTTGACAATGATGATGAAAGGACACTAAAGCCCAAGCTCAGAGCGATACCTTGTATAGCTAAATGCAAAACTACAAGATAAGTGTTGCCATTTTGGTTCAAAGTAGAAAATGGCACCGCTGGGTTCTTGTTAAAAGACGTTTGACCTCTTCATTTCCATGCTTCACACTATAACTTCATACAAAACTACCGCAATACTAAATAAAAATACCTAAACGCACAAATCAGTTGGAATAAACCCTTTAGCGTGCGTTACTCCCGATTTTATTGCATTCGTATGACGCGGTGCGAAAAACCGACGTTCGGTTAGAACATATATGCTTTAGTTTTATGGTCGCGTTAAAGGGTTAAGTGTGAAATGGAATGAAGATAGGACGTGGAAATACTTGCGCGACGTTTTGAAGGTTATAAAGTAGATGTATGTGTTGGTATTTGAGAGTTGTTCATTGAAAAGTGTCAATTACGTTATGTTCGTCATCAGCTTTGTTAATCAATATAATGACAGGCTCTCTCTTACTATAAATGGTTTTGCATCATCTACCATACTGACCAATTCACAGAAAATCGACGTAAAATAACAATACCTAAACTGATGCGTTTCTTTCGGTGAGTGAGTGTGCCGGAGACTCTATGCCCCATTCCTTCTCCCTTATTCCATTCCTTCTTCCTTATTCCACTCCTCCTCTTATCCCTTTTCGAAACCCAAGGGGCGGCAACGCACTTGTGATTCCTGTGGTGTTACTTGTGCGGCGGTAATGTGGTTCGTATGGTCGTCTGCCGCCTATTACTTTAAAAAAGTGTGGCATAACTGGCAGAAATTTCTTCCAAAAACATTTTATGGAGAAGCCTCAGACACTCAAGTCCCGACATGTACTCCCTCACAGTTTAGCTAGCGATATTTAACAATATTACGCACATAGTTTCACGAAGTAATAAATTGTGCGCCATGGGTTTAAGCCCGAAGCCTAAGCCTAAAGCCTTAGTGTGCTGGGTGTATTTTATAATCGTTGGTTGAATGATCGTGAAGTCGCCAGCGACACAGAATTTATTCTTTATGCGATAGGTGACCTTTACAAAACGAAAATTAGAAAAAAAATATTTTGTGTGCATTTTGCTAAAAGATCATTTTACTGACGGTACATAGTACTACATTAAATTTATTAATTAATATAGTATCTATTTACAGGTCGCCAGATTACGAATGTAATAAGAACACAGCACAGTACAAATACAATAACGTTATTCAGATTCGAGATACGTACTGCATTATTGTAGTAATAACAATTCCGTAGAAGTGTCGTAGAGCCGCGTAGCCAATTCGTAGCACGCTCATGTATCGTAGACAATAAAGATCAGATCTATGGGGTTTTGAGGTGAAAACATAATGGCTGAGTCTTGTGCTACATCTATACTAATATAATAAAGCGGAAGAGTTTGTTTGTTTGTTTGTTTGTTTATTTGTTTGTTTGTTTGTTTGAACGCGCTAATCTCAGGAACTACCGGTCGGATCTGAAAATTTTTTTTGTGTACGATCGCCCAGTTATTCCGGAAGGCTATAGGCTATATAACATGATGCTTCGACCCTTTGGGGCCGGGCAAAAGGCTAAAAAGGCTAAAAGATAATGTCGGCTAATCTCAGGAACTAGCAGTCGGATTTCAAAAATTGTTATTGCCTATGATAGCCCAATTATTCCGAAAGGCTATAGGCTATATAAAATTACGCCACAACTGATAGGGGCCAGACAAAAATAATAAGATGGTCAGACGAGAAGGGGGAGGGTTGGGTCAAAGGCAAAAAAAGGCTAAATGAATAGGATACAATCTTTATATGTAGGTATCGTTTTCGGCATTTTCGGGACACTGATTAATAATATGAAATTTATTTAGTGATCCAAGATGGCGGACGGGAAATCAAAGATGGCGGATGGGAAAATTTTAAAAATCAATATGGGTATCACCTTCGATATTTTAAGGGGTGGGGAATCGAAATACAACATCTATTTCGTGATCAAAGATGGCGGGTGGGCAATCAAAGATGGCGGATGGGAAAATTAAAAAAATCAATTTTGGTATCGTCTGCGATGTTAAAAGGGATGGAGAATCCAAATACAACATCTATTTCGTGATCAAAGATGGCGGATGGGATTTAAAAAAAAAAAAACAATATGGGTATCGTCTCCGATGTTTAAAGGGATGGAGAATCCAAATACAACATCTATTTCGTGATTCAAGAGGGCGGATGGGAAATCAATATGGGTATCGTCTCTGATGATTTAAGGGATGGTGAATCCAAATACAACATCTATTTCGTGATCAAAGATGGCGGATAGGAAATCAAAGATGGCGGACGGGATTTTTTTTTAAAGTCGATATGAGTATCGTCTCCAGTATATATAGGGATGGGGAATCCAAATCCAACATCTATTTCATGATCAAAGATGGCGGATGGGAAATCAAAGATGGCGGATGGGAAAGTTAAAAAAAATCAATATTGGTATCGTCTGCGATGTTAAAAGGGTAGGGGAATGCAAATACAACATCTGTTTCGTGATTCAAGATGGTGGATGGGAAATCAAAGATGGCGGATGGGAAAAATTAAAAAATCAATATGGCTATCGTCTCCGATATTTTACGGGTGGAGAATCCAAATACAACATCTATTTCGTGATCAAAGATGGCGGAAGGGTTTTTTTTTAAATCAACATGGGTATCGTCTCCGATGTTTAAAGGGATGGGGAATCCAAATACAACATCTATTTGGTGATTCAAGATGGCGGATGGAAAAAATTTTTAAAATCAATATTGGTATGGAATGCAAATACAACATCTGTTTCGTGATTCAAGATGGTGGATGGGAAATCAAAGATGGCAGATGGGAAAAATTAAAAAATCAATATGGGTATGACCTTCGATATTTTAAGGGGTGGGGAATCGAAATACAACATCTATTTCGTGATCAAAGATGGCGGATGGGTATTTCTTTTAAATCAATATGGGTATCGTCTCCGATGTTTAAAGGGATGGGGAATCCAAATACAACATCTATTTCGTGATTCAAGATGGCGCATGGGAAATCAAAGATGGCGGATGGGAAAAATTTAAAAAATCAATATGGTTCGTGATTCAAGCTGGCGGATGGAAAATCAAAGATGGCGGATGGGAAAGTTTAAAAAAACCAATATCAGTATCGTCTGCGATGTTAAAAGGGATGGGGAATGCAAATACAACATCTGTTTCGTGATTCAAGATGGTGGATGGGAAATCAAAGATGGCGGATGGGAAAAATAAAAAAAAATCAATATGGGTATCGTCTCCGATATTTTAAGGGATGGAGAATCCGAATACAACATCTATTTCGTGATCAAAGATGGCGGATGGGTTTTTTTTTTAAATCAATATGAGTATCGTCTCCGATGTTTAAAGGGATGGGGAATCCAAATACAACATCTATTTCGTGATTCAAGATGGCGGATGGGAAATCAAATATGGCGGATGGGAAAAAATTTAAAAATCAATATAGGTATCGTCTCTGATGATTTAAGGGATGGTGAATAAAATACAACATCCATTTCGTGATCAAAGATTGCGGATAGGAAATCAAAGATGGCGGACGGGATTTTTTTGTAAAGTCGATCGAAAACATCGGAGAAGATACCCATGTATCTTCTCCGATGTTTTAAGGGATGGCGAATCCAAATACAACATCTATTTCGTGATCAAAGATGGCGGATGAGAAATATGATAATATAAAACAAGTTATTATTGGTGGTGAAAAAGTGGTAGTGGTATTTGATGTTCGATGCAGATAATGGCTATGTTCAGTGGATACCTCTCCCACGGAACCCTTCATGGGTGAGTCAGACTTGCACTTGATTTAATTATTTAATAGCCATAGTATTTAATAGTATTAGTAATTTTATCATATCCCTAGATCAGTGATCTAACCATATCACTCATATACCACCTTCTCATCTCCTTACAATAAGTTAGTTTTTCTACCCTAGAAATAATTTATATGGCAAAACAACTTTGCCTAGCAATTAAGAGATTAAACACTGATGTTCTTGGTAACTTTGTTCTGAATAAGTTGGAAAAGAGTTAACATTAATATGAAATGTAAATACATTAAAAAGGCGATACGGAGTTCGCCGGGACAGCTAGTATCTTAATATATATAAATCTCCTGTCACGATGTTTGTTCGCGATGGATTCCTAAACTACTTAACCGATTTTAAATTAAATTGGCACACCGTGAGCAGTCTGGTCCAACTTGAGAGAAAGGATAGCTTAGATCTTTAACTATAGTCGCAATTTTATTTCATTGCAAATTATTAATTTAATTTGTAAGTAGTTGTGGATTTTGGAATGTTTCACATTGGAATCGACGGACTGCGCTGCTATCGCAGTGTCAAATCTTATAATAATTATTTCGTCAAGGAGTACATCGAAACCTTACCTGAATAATAAAACATTAAAAAATAAAGATATCGAGTCGACAACATATATCCGCAAAATTTGGATTGTCGAGTATTTTGTTAAATTGTAATGGTTCTGGCAGACAAATCAGTCGCCATATTGGCCGATCTAGCGAAACGTCACAGATACCGGATAACATACTAAGTAGTTTGTATGTGTAAATACTTTTTGCAGTTATATTTCTTAAACAGTTAAAACGACTATGGAAGTATCCGCCCATTAAAGGAGATTTGTATCAAATATAAACAAAAATTAAAATATCCTTATCTTTACTAATCTATCTATACTAATATAATAAAGCGGAAGAGTTTGTTTGTTTGTTTGAACGCGCTAATCTCAGGAACTACCGGTCGGATCTGAAAAATTCTTTTTGCATACGATAGCCCAGTTATTCCGGAAAGCTATAGGCTATATAAGATAACGCTTCGACCCTTTGGGGCCGGGCAAAAGGCTAAAAAGGCTAAAACATTATGTTGGCTAACCTCAGGAACTAGCAGTCGGATTTAAAAAATTGTTATTGCCTATGATAGCCCAATTATTCCGAAAGGCTATATAAAATTACGCCACAACTTTTAGGGGCCAGACAAAAATAATAAAATGGTTAAACGAGAGGGGGGAGGGTTGGGTCAAAGGCAAAAAAAGGCTAAACGAATAGGATACAATCTATATGGGTATCGTTTTCGAGATTTTCGGGACGCTGATTAATAATATGAAATTTATTTAGTGATCCAAAATGGCGGACGGGAAATCAAAGATGGCGGATGAGATAATTTTAAATATCAATATGGGTATCGCCTTCGATATTTTAAGGGGTGGAGAATCGAAATACAACATCTATTTCGTGATCAAAGATGGCGGATGGGCAATCAAAGATGGCGGATGGCAAAATTTAAAAAATCAATATTGGTATCGTCTCCGATGTTTAAAGGGATGGGGAATCCAAATACTACATCTTTTTCGTGATTCAAGATGGCGGATGGGAAATCAAAAATGGCGGATGGGAAAAATTTAAAAAATCAATATGGGTATCAGCTCCGATATTTAAAGGAATGGGGAATTCAAAACCACCATCTATTTCGTGATCAAAGATGGCGGATGGGAATTTTTAAAAAATCAATATGGGTGTCATCTCCAATATTTAAAGGGATAGGGAATCCAAATCCGACATCTATTTCGTGATCAAAGATGGCGGATGAGAAATCAAAAATGGCGGATGAGAAAGTTTAAAAAAATCAATATGGTTATTGTCTCCGATGTTTTAAGGGATGGCGAATCTAAATACAACATCTATTTCGTGATCAAAGATGGCGGATAGGAAATCAAAGATGGTGGACGGGATTTTTTAAAGTCGATACGGGTATCGTCTCCGATATTTTAAGGAATGGGGAATTCAAAAACACCATCTATTTCGTGATCAAAGATGGCGGATGGGACTTTTTTAAAAAATCAATATTGGTATCGTCACCGATGTTTGAAGGGATGGGGAATCTAAATACAACATCTGTTTTGTGATTCAAGATGGCGGATGGGAAATCAAAGATGGCGGATGGGAAAGTAAAAAAAAATCAATATGGTTATCGTCTCCGCTGTTTTAAGGGATGGCGAATCTAAATACATCATCTATTTCGTGATCAAAGATGGTGGATAGGAAATCAAAGATGGCGGACGGGATTTTTTTAAAAGTCGATATGTGTATCGTCTCCTATATTTTAAGGAATGGGAAATTCGAAAACACCATCTATTTCGTGATCAAAAATGGCGGATGGGATTTTTTTTTTAAATCAATATGGGTATCGTCTCCGATGTTTAAAGGGATGGAGAATAAAAATCCGACATCTATTTCGTGATCAAAGATGGCGGATGAGAAATCAAAGATGGCGGATGGGAAAGTTTAAAAAAATCAATATGGTTATCGTCTCCGATGTTTTAAGGGATGGCGAATCTAAATACAACATCTATTTCGTGATCAAAGATGGCGGATAGGAAATCAAAGATGGTGGACGGCATTTTTTAAAGTCGATATGGGTATCGTCTCCAATATTTTAAGGAATGGGGAATTCAAAAACACCATCTATTTTGTGATCAAAGATGGCGGATGGGACTTTTTTTAAAAATCAATATTGGTATCGTCTCCGATGTTTGAAGGGATGGGGAATCTAAGTACAACATCTATTTCGTGATTCAAGATGGCGGGTGGGAAATCAAAGATGGCGGATGGGAAAGTAAAAAAAAATCAATATGATTATCGTCTCCGATGTTTTAAGGGATGGCGAATCTAAATACAACATCTATTTCGTGATCAAAGATGGTGGATAGGAAATCAAAGATGGCGGACGGGATTTTTTTAAAGTCCATATGTGTATCGTCTCCGATATTTTAAGGAATGGGAAATTCAAAAACACCATCTATTTCGTGATCAAAGATGGCGGATGGGATTTTTTTTTAAATCAATATGGGTATCGTCTCCGATGTTTAAAGGGATGGAGAATCCAAATACAACATCTATTTCGTGATTCAAGATGATGGATGGGAAATCAAAGATGGCGTATGGGAAAAAATTTAAAAATCAATATGGGTATCGTCTCTGATGATTTAAGGGATGGTGAATCCAAATACAACTTCTATTTCGTGATCAAAGATGGCGGATAGGAATTCAAAGATGGCGGACGCGATGTTTTTTAAAGTCGATATGGGTATCGTCTCCGATGTTTAAAGGGATGGAGAATCCAAATACAACATCTATTTCGTGATTCAAGATGATGGATGGGAAATCAAAGATGGCGTATGGGAAAAAATTTAAAAATCAATATGGGTATCGTCTCTGATGATTTAAGGGATGGTGAATCCAAATACAACTTCTATTTCGTGATCAAAGATGGCGGATAGGAATTCAAAGATGGCGGACGCGATGTTTTTTAAAGTCGATATGGGTATCGTCTCCGATATTTGAAGGAATGGGGAATTCAATATTATATAAAAATCTATGTTTGTTTGTTCATCATTTGAAGACTCTGAAATGATAAGAGATTAAGCGCAAAGTCAATGGTAACTTTGGAAAAGGGGCTTGGAAAAATTTAATAAAATCTCTTAAAAAAGCGATACGGAGTTCGCTGGGTCAGCTAGTATGTTCTATAAATACTTGTTAATACATATATTAGGAACGGAGTATTGGGGGAGCTAACAAAATTTTAATGAAAGTGGATGCAGTATTAGTCGATTTAGTGAAAGATATCAGTTTCGGAAGCCGTTTAAATTGCATGCTCATTTTTATTTAGTATTGGGATACTATCTTACTGTTGGGTTTGTTGGTCTTCAGAAGGCTAATACGCCAATTTATCTGACATCGACACTGTATTTTGAACGGAATGCGCTTAGAATTTGAATTGAATCAAAAAAAAATACATTTGGTATTCTGCTAACTTAATGTCATTATCTCTAATTTGACATAGATCTAAACTGCATTTCAAACAAATATAATTACAAGAATTTTATTGGTCCTCTGGTTAGTGACGTTAACTAGGATGCCGATGCCGTAAGTCGTCCTGCGTATTATCATTTTTGTCTTTTCATTGGTACTACTATAATTATCTGTATACTCTAAGGTTGACTGGGAGGTAATGCCCATGGCAATAAGTCCGCCTTTGTACTATTGTGTATATAAAGATTTAATAAATAAATAATAAATAAATTATCTGTATAGTATATAGGTATATAAAATCCTTGCGTTACTGACTGACTGACAGACACGCTACAGTCAAAACTACTGGGCGGAAATAGTTGAAATTTGGCATAATATGTGTTCCTTGGGGAGTGAAGAGTAGCACTAAGAGAGGATTTTTGGAAATTCCTTAGAGGGTAAAACAGAGGTTCAGAGTTTGTATGAAACTTTTTATTCCTTCACTGGATAAACTTTAAACTTTGTATATTGGTTCCTCAAATGAAATTAGTTTAAACTAAGAAAATCTTTTTGGAAATTTCTACGCTAAGGAGGTAAAACGGCGAGTCAGAATTTGTATGAAAACTTTGAATTTCAAGCGACCGGATCTATGAAATCTCCCCATTCTCTCCATTCAAGACGTAGGTGCCTTATTCCAAGAGGATTTCTTACAAACGTGCCTCTATAACCATTCATTATATCTCTATTGAAATATTTCCATTGTTAAGTTACCCCATTATACTCTCATTTAGCTTAGAGTATTATGGGGTTAACAATGCCACTTATACGCGTTTCAATTAAAGATGATTATGTGTTCAAGATCGCGATTCTAAAGGTACTTGATTTGAGTTCGACTAATATTGAAATATTAATAGTTTTATGGATGGCTAAGTGGTTTTAGAGGACGTTTGGATATTATCAGTAAAGGAAAAATATGCCATATTTTAGCTTTGTTCGTGGACGGAAATTCATGCTGGTATCGTGGGAAGCGGTTGGATACGCGATGTTCAAAATTGGCCTACTACGGGGGTTTTCACGCCGCGTGGGAAGCCGGCGGCCTATGTTTAGAAGTGAAAGCTGAGATGATAAGAAGGAATTAACGACACACTGCTTATATTACTATATGTTTTTTGGAGGAAATAGTAATGTAAAAGTAGTTATTTGTCTGAGGAGAAGCCATAACTGAGTTGCTTCACCAATACACAGATATGGGCCAGCCGATCAGAGAAGTACTACCTTTTCACAGAATATCGACGTAAAGTAAGGCCAGAGGCTTCATCCCCTTCACTGTTTCCCTAGAGGATTGGGATACTCCTCTTCCTAATCCTTGTTCCATTCTCGCGGTAAGCAACAGCCGGGGATAATATTTACTTTGGCGACGAGCTTTTGACCCAATGTGAGTCTTCTTCTTATTTACATTGCTTATGATAGTCATATCAAAAGCAATATAAATAAGAAGAAGACTCACATTACATCATTCACAATCATTACAAATACATTTGGTAAACATTCAAGTTATATGTCATAAAAAGAAGAGAAAGAAGAAACAAAAATCTTTTATTCAATTTCCAGCAAAAGAATAAGAGAGAAAAACAAATGCAAAATAAAGATAACCAAAATCTTATTAGGTGTAATACTCAGCACTAACAACTCCAACATCATAAGGTTGCAAAACAAATTAATATGGAGTATTCGTTAACAGGATTAGTTAAGTGCTCGCTTTATACGCGCTCGCATTACAAACCAAAGCATAATGCCAGACTTACTGTGACTATCATAGTAACGAAGCAATGACTATCTAAAACACAACGTCGAACAATCAGCTATCACGTAATAATACTGTATTAGCGACTGACGCAAGCCTTTGGAATTAGTTATACTTTCATACCCGATTCTCGTATATTCACTAAATAAGTTTTTAATTTAGAGCAGTTGTCAATTATAATTATTTGTAATGAAAACTTGTTGGTCTATGCTTCTTTAATTTTTTTATGCTTTGTAATTTAGTTATGCTTTAAATTTAAGCTCAATTTAGCTGCTCAAAAAACTAAAAAGAGCTTTATGGATATAGATATAGAGCAGGTGGATAAATCAGGCAAACCAGCCTATAAAATTCGTAGAGTGTAGTAAGGTAGCTAACTTAGTCTCAGTGCCGTCTGTCTATTAAACATCTAAAATTATTTAAAAATAAAGTCCCAATTTGTTCATACCTGTCTCTTTAAACAAGATAATCTTAAAAACTATCGAAGGGGCTTTTGTATAGTTTTCAACAAGGAGTGTGAGTGAGTGATGAGTATGAGTGTGATTCCCGAGGAGTCTTTAAGTGTATAATTTACGCGGGCAAAGCCGTGAGAGAAGTGTAGTAATACATGAAGAGTAAAACCACAAAAATACGGTACCTATAAACTCGAAACAAAAACCACTTAATTTTAGTTAAAACTTAACACCAGAATAATAGACACCTTCATCCATGTCTATAAGATTGCCACGAGAGCCAAAATTACTCGCCACAAAGCTGATCTGGCCGAAATAATTCAAAAGCAATACAGCAACGTAGAACTGCCAACAGGTAACAAGTGGACGTGTTTATTCATGCCATAATGCGAAACGTGGCATGCCAGAGTTTCGAGTACGGCAACTTCATACCGCGTACTTTAAGTTGGCAAGTTGCTAGAACAAATAAGGTATTTGAATTTCCCCAGCCACTTTCTATTGAATACTCCCGCTTGCAGTTCCGAACTCACCAACGCTTTAAAAGTCATGTTTTTAAAACATGAGAGGCTGTTAAAGTAAACTGGAACTTTGTTGCAGTCTAGATAATAGACGCTTTTTGTGATATTTCTGAATCTTGATAAGTACTGCTTCTTTGATTGTGATGTGCTAATATAATGGTCATGCGATTCGCTGGAATCCAATAAAGTAAGTGGATTTAAAATAGATTTTGATACATGTAACATCAGTTAAAATATTTTCATCCACCTTTGTGAAATCTTAGGGCGGTTACAGATTAGCGTTTTATACGCGTATATAATAATAATGATTTAATAGTTTTTTAATTTGTCTGGAGGAAGTATCAATTCAATATCCTGAATCTAGATTTGCTTTTTGAACCACAAAAAGTCTAGTTCAGAAAACTGAAAGAGATAAAGGCTTTTTGTTCCGTGAACGGTACAAAATCTAAAACGGTCGTGAGCAGAATTTAAATCGTGATAACAAGTAGTCGGCATGATTATCAGACGCAAATTATTTTGTCTTCTTGTTGTACATATGTTGGAAGCAACAGATAAGTATACCCAACTTAAAAGTTTTAGTGATGGCGATTATTTTGAATATTTTGATTTCTTTTACGACAGTTTGCGGAATTCAATGAAAAAAATGTTGGCAGATTTTGCGATCCATATTAAAACTTTTTACACTGTTACGAATTTACGTGTCGTTGACAAACCAAATATAAACTTTTATTTATTATATTATATTGATTTATTCAAATAGGTCACAACAGAATACGGATTCATCACCAAGCAAAAAAGCATCTGAAAACAAAATATAAATATAACTTTTTTTTCTGCAATGTGAATTTACAGCCTACGTCGGTCATAAACAATAATAAAACTTTGTAGAGCATTTGTAGGTAAGTGAAGAGTTACAATGAAATAAAAATATAAACTCTTTTATGTGGGCGTCAAGAATACTCTAAAATGATTTATTCAGTGGACTTCAGCCGGCGATAAATCTACATTTGCCCTGGTCTACAATCTAATATAAGTACTAAAATAAACATGCTCTACCTAAATGAAACTTTTCTTCATATAATATTTTATTTGTTTATTTAAAAATGTAGATTTGTAAACTTGTTTCGTAGTAACTTGATTGTTTGGCTTTAAAAGCCAAAGGTTTAATTAAAGTTTTAAGATATTTTTGAAAATACTCCTAGCTGTTTTTATTACAAAATTAAATATGGCATTTATTAGCATATAGTTTAAAGTAATTCAAAAACTTCTGAAAACTTAAAATATTGTTTAAAAGTTGAGACAAGTGCTTAATAAATAGTTTATTTTACTAAACCACTTATTTTATTGTTATTTGAACTTAGCGAAAATATCACACTATGGCATTCTCGTGTGTGACAAAGTATCGCAACTTTATTTCATCCGAGGGGTATCGTAAGAGGCGACTATGATTATATACGATGTACCAAGGAGTAACTTAGGCTATAAATTAACCGGATCCGCAAAGTAGTTCCCGCAGGACGCGGGTGAAACCGTGGGAAATAGCTAGTCCACAAATATTTTTGTTTATTATTTTCTTCAAAAATATTACATATTAGTATAATATTATCTTCGAAGACATTTCGACTACTCGCCGGTAATTATAACAAGATATCATCATAGCGATTTTTATTCAAAGAGCGTCGCTCGCATATCGCGAAGCCCTTAATTGCGAGCGTAATTTAATATTTTTGCAGAGGTATTAAGCGACCCTTTACTAACGCCATCTGGTGGCGCCACTGCTGACTTAATCATTGTTTTGCATACAAGCACCACTCGAATTATTAATGTAAGGACAATTTAATTTATCTTATTTTTAATGGCGACACCTAATGCAAAAAGCTGTCGACGTGCAGTCTTTGGATTAGGATATGAAATCGTAGTCAAAATCGTTGTTTTAGACTACAAAGACATATTAATGTTTATATATATTACTAGAGGACGCCCGCAGCTACGCCTGCATTTTTTTTAAATTTACCCGTTTTGGCCGATCCCGTGGGAATTTCGGGAAATCCCTTCTTAGTGCACCCCTACGGTCCGCAAGGAACATACATGCCAAATTTCAGCTTCCTGCGCCCAATAGTTTTGGCTGTAACGTGTCTGTCAGTAAGTAAGTCACGCAAGGATTTTATATATTAAGATAATCAAACACGAACTAACCACACACTGCGCGATCTCTAATTATTTATGCACAATTAATGGAACATGATGACTATAACCTAGCTTAAATCAGATAGCTCGTATGGTCCATCGCATCTTACCATCAAACGTATACTTCAGCCATGTACACAAAGATGTACGCAATGGTATTCTTGCGTGAATATTTCTCATATAAATCGATCTATATTGGACTCTTACAATTAAATTTATTTATCTGCACTTCAAGCAACAACCTCCAATAACCACAGGTACCATGCTCTTGAAATCAAAACATGAATTACGCATCGTTTTTCATAACACCGAAACTCCACAAAACACTCCGCGCCATCAACGACGGCTAGACACGATATCAAAAGCATTACCAGTAAACTATTTCCACGCCTTACACCTTGATCGCACCATAACTCTTCTGAGCATAGATTGTGAACGTGTAAGGCTCATAACACAGAGTTACAGCCATAAAGTAGATCAGGTATGACTACACGAGCTGTTGAACATATTCACCTTACACGGCACTAGTTACTGAGAAAAATTTGGGAGAATAGTAGCTCCGCGAAAAGATTTTGTATTGAGAGCGTCAGCTGAGTAAAAAACACTTAAATTAGAGACTTAGTTTTATTCAGTCTGTGTAGTTGTGTATTATTTGTTTACTTATTAATGTTGGTACACAAAACAGAAATTAAAACAAATCAAAACATTGGTCTATATAATTAGAGTTAAGTCCTAAATCCAATACACAGCATGATCATACATACATAAACTAACAATATTATAAAAATATGAAATTAAAATTAGATTTTCCTGGTTTGTCAGACGTCTTAATCGCGTTAACTAATTGATGGTAGCTATAAATACCTCAGCTCTGTTATAATAGTTATTTTAGTTATTCAAGTGAGACTATGTATCTTCTTGGTATTAAAGCTCTGAAAAAGTTATCACTCTGATGTGTTCATAAGCTTAAAACAATTTATTGAATATAATTATAATATGACAAATTCAATAGAAAAAAACTTTGAATTGAAATTTCAGTATTCATTTAAAAATTACTATTATTTCATAGCTGTTATAAGGAAGGATAAACCAAAAAGAAAATTGTGCGGCAAGTAAAGTCAATTTGCGTAAAAGGGTTTAATCTGATTAAAAAAAAATAAAAGTAAATTATTGACATGAAGTTATATAAACTCAATTTTGAGTAAATATTTATTCTTGTGAAATTACGGATACCAAATTTGCGTTCTAGAATAGTATACACTTATCACCTATCTATTCAGATTATTTACTTAGAAAGCAAATAAAAAAAAAAAATTAATAACTCGAAGTAGCAGAGGGCAAGTCTAGTAGGGTGAGTCGTCACATACAAGCGTCATAATCAAACTTGAAACTAATGAAAAATATAGCCAGATTCATCGACACCCTCCCTTAATAGAAAACATTATTCAAAGTTAAGCGTAGATAACGCCACAAGCAAGTATAGTAAACAAACACCAGTCACATGATAGTCCACTTTTCAAATTATTATATTTCATTAACTACATGTCTGACTGTATATTTAAAATTCTTACGTTACTGACTGACTACCAGACAACGCACACCTAAAAGAACTAGGTGCAAAATGTTGAAATTTGGCATGTTTATTCCTCGGAGACCATAGGAGTGCACTAGGAGGGCTTTCCCGAAATTCCCACGAGATCGGGAACAATAACAATATAAATGGGTGATATTCGATGGCTTCGACAAGTGTTAGTATATTTTTTAAGGCTACTAACTATAACGACCGTGAAATATCTTCAGCCGGGATCGACCGAGGCACTGGGCAAGCCATAATTAACAATTTAATGTGGACTCAGCCTCTAAAAGCGTGTTTGATGCTTCTCTATTAGTCTATCTCTGCTTTAATATATATATTTTTTACAGAGTCATGCCTGTAATACCTGAAGGGGTAGGCAGAGGCACATTTTGCCATGAATTTTTAGGTCCCACGTAATAGGGAGCGAGCCTATTGCCGTTACCCGGCACATCACCAGACTCCGTACTGCTACTGAGAATTCGAAAAAACACAGTAACACTATTGCCCGATCCAGGAATCGAACCTGGGACCTCCGATCAGCAGTCGCATACACTATCCACTGGACCACGGAGGCAGTCTGCTTTAAATCATAGGTATAAATATTTTAATATGTTTTATAATATTATTATGTACAAAACTCTACTTCATGTAGAGTGTGTGCAGTATGCCTCGATATTGTGTGCATCCCGTAAGATGCTATTAAAGCTTTTGACTGGTTTCGCGCCCCGCGCAGCTTTGGTAGTTGGGAACTGTGGGTCTTTACGCTCTGATACGGAGCTTTTGTTCGCTCCCAATAAATGTATCTTTATTTTCATGAAAATTTGCTTTCTCTATCACGCGTACTCTTCTAACAGATGGAGTTAAAAAAATACACGGCCCGTTGGCAGGCGTACACGGAGACATGAACATTTATTATTATAATTTAATAATATTTAATTTAAAAATATGCACTAAATTATGAATGAAGCACATACCTTATCTTCCTAGCCTTATCCTCCTATTAGGATTTGTCTGTTTGACCTCCGCAATCCAAAGGTAAAGCGATAAACCATGATTTCGCCTTCGTCAGTTTATTCAGAGGTACTGCCTCTCTATAACGCCTGTCAAAATCATCATGACATCCGCGACCGAAAGCTTAACGTGCTCTCTTTGTCCCGCAAACGATAATTAACTATTTAATATGCACGTCACACCGAAAAGTCAGTGGTGCGCGCCGTGGATTCGAACCCGAGTACCTACAATGCAGTCTGTGGATACCTCTATGGCACTCACTAGGCTATAATAATAATAATAATATTCTACCACATTCACACAACACCATCTAGTCCCAAACTAAGCAGAGCTTGTACTATGGGTACTAGACAATGGATAAACATACATATATACTTTTTTTTTTGTAAATACATACATATTATACATAGAAACACCCATACTATGGCTGCCTAGTGTAGACACCTGCTGACTACTTTCAGTAAATAGCATCCTCATTGCATATAAGTGCATTAACACAAGTTTAAGTTTTAAAGCGTAATATTTTTACACTCTTTCAGTTGGAATCGTAACTTCAATAGATAGCCCATTAAGAGGCCTTTGTCAGTATAAACGAAAAAACGACACTATTACCAATATTATTTGTAACTTAAATTACAGAGAGTAACAGCGGTAACTCTACGAAACTATTGTAAAATAAACTAAGCTGAGTTTACATGCGGGGTTACAAGATGGCGTTACGTGTAGTCTAAAACATGTGTTATTCGATTTATATCGCGTAAGGGACCAGTTAAGTTTAGCAATCTTTGCTCATGGCTGATGGTATGTGACTCTTGACATCACAGTTTTCAAAATCCACTGCTGGTCATAGGCATCTCGATATTTAACATTATTAAGAGTTTCTATTGTTTATGTTTCTTTTCAAACGCATGTTGTAGCTATCTACATATTTCATTTGTCTGTCCATGATTCTAGTTTCTGATACCACAGATCTCACCAGATAGTCTGTTTTCTGATATCACCTCTTGAGATTTCTGCTTTCCTTGAGACACATTTCTGTGTGAAATTGATAGACTGTGCTTTTCTTTGTAGTACGAGTATGCAAAGGTACGTAAAAGGCCATACACCTGACTTGATGACCGAAGACCTGATGACTAAAATCTTATAAGGTTCATGAAGCAATTGTCTTTAGTTAGATTTTTCAAACTTAAACTACTCATAGTTACTTAATGGGCTACGATCGCGTGAATATTTCAAAAAATAATCAAATACCCTTCTATTTATCTCAAAGTTTCGTCATGGGTCACACTAAACAAAATTGGTATCTAAACATGAATTGAACAAATCGCGAAAACTTTAAAATATTGTTTTCCATTTTCTCCTTTCCGTTTATAAATCATATTCCATACATCGATTCCAATAAATCAAAAGAACAATAAATCTACCAAAAAATATTTCCTAACCAACAGTCAAAAGTTTATATTCAAAATAAATGTTTATTGAAAAACGTCTATCACAATTCCAAAAATAGAGCATCAATGTCTTGTATGAGTAAGTTTCAGATAGTTCGAGACCAACTCAGATACGATTGCCATACAAACTTTTCAATGTAGTCCTTTCTAAATTCGCGACCAAACTTCAGAGCGGTCAGTAATCTTTTAAGGATAAGAAAACTACAGTATTTCGTTTAAGTTTACTACACCGATTGATATTGCAGTAACTAATTGTAATGATTTAGTGTAGCAAATTAGGAAATTAGTCGTTTTAAATCATATTAATACATCTTAAACGTCTACGTCGAATTATGAGTAATCATTACCTTTAAACCTACATTTTATTGACTGCAAAACTTGTGTCGTTTTCATTAGTGGTCGCCTTGTCACTATAAGTGCGTTTCGTAGTCTCGATTACCACATGCAACAACACTACGACTATGTGGAGGCTAGGTGTTTTTTTGTCGATTACTTAAATATCTTAAATTTTTGTAAAGTCTTCGACGATACAATAATTTGTAAGAACCAGAAGGAGTGCATTAAAAATAAGATCATCAAACCTTGGGTAAGCCCATTCTTGCATAAAGTGTACCAATTCATACTATAACGCAACACAATATAAACTACAACTATTATGAATTTAATGATCAAATAAATAATTTATTTAAAAATATTATATAAATACGCGGAATAACTGGCTCTTTAAAAGTACATCGATACAAACCAATTAGTTATTCAAGACAATTGACGCTACACACAATACGTTCGAGTGGCGAGTGTACTAAGAAAGGGCGCCAAGTTTCGCGCATGCGCCCGCCAAAATCACTCCAAAAGACCTCCAGTCACGCGGAGTCAGTCTTCGCAGAGACGTCGTAGAGGACAGACGTCGCTCGAACCATCGAGAATTACATTTCGCGAGTGTAAGACTTATAATGATCGGGTTCATGGTTCGTGTTTTAGTTAGGTAGTAGCGTGAAATGCGCGGCGTGCGCGATGTTAGCGTACGTGCTCGTGCTATTGACAGTGCTGGACTTCTGTGTACCGTTGTACCATCACCAGTTCGCGGTGTATGTCCCCGGTGGGCCAGAGAAGGCCCACGATCTAGCTCATAGACATGGGTTCATTAATCACGGCGAGGTAAGTGTGGATGCCACGGACGCGTGATCTGTCTTTGTTTATTTTATTATTTTCGCCAAGGACTTCTCGGCACGTAGCAGCTGAAAAAGCCTATTGTACGGACGTTATTAATGAACTGCTTAGCGGAAAATATGTCTACATTTTTTGTTCAACGATTTTGCTGGACTGGTTTTCAGCTCAGACATGTTGGCTCAATTAAGTTTTATTTCTTTGGTAATCCTCGGGTTGCTTTTATAAAGACTTTCGTTACCAATATTTGGACAATCAGTACAAACTTTTTTACCAATATTTGGTTACTCTCAGTAATTCTTTACGTTTCGTCACAATCGTATTTCCTTGCGGTGTAAGTAATTCCAATGTCAACATTTTTATGACCGACTCAGCAGCTCTCCGATATTGTTATTTCCGTAACACAATTTCGCGTTACGTCGAGTACCGACGCCATATACTGCCACTCTTATTTCACCAGGAAGACACATTTGCCATTTCGTTTTCGTCTCCGTACAGAAATAAATATTTTTTATAGAATTTGCTATTCAATTGATTCGTACACATAAATCTACACCGTGGACCATTAATTTCCCAACAAGGTTCAGTGCATAGGATACAGAAAAACAATTTCGGATTTCCGAAAGTAGCAATCTCTCTATGTAAATAACATTGCGATTTAAACACAGAGCCTCAAAGCCTTGGCTTTGTAGCGAATCGCTTTTGTACCAGAATTAATTATTCAGCCCGACCCATCAATGCATTCAAAGAAAATGCCCGTGTAACTACGAATTTGATTTTGTTACTCAGATTGAATTTTGACGAATTAAACGTGGTTGCGGTTCTATCAAATCTGCTAAATAAGATGTTGATATCAATCTTCAATAGCAGGATTAATTTCGCCTCGTTCTATTCATTTCCAGTCCCATTTCATTCGTAAAGAAAAACCATGATCTGCGCAAGTGAAGTTCTTTTCACGTTTTCCTTCAGCGAAATTAGCTTTTCGTGTTCCACAAATTGCTACAAAACCATTCACTTGAATTGAAACGGCAAAGCGTGCATTAAAGCTCTACCTGATATACAGGAAAATACACAGGTACATTTTAGATGTAAATCTCATCTCGAACAGTGAACTAAATTAATATTTAGATGAAACAAATTGTCAGTTGGAAGTAAGTAAATTATTCATACACTCCCTTCTTCCAAGGTTATTAGGCGAAATGAAGATGTAATAGAAAATGGAATAATGATATCACGGATATGCCCGAGTCATCGTTAGAAGAGAAAAATAAATATCGGAATCCCCTAACTTCCTCGAGTAAGCTGTACGGCGAAATGGTTGAACGGCAAAATTTATATTAAACAGGAAAACGTTCAACTACTTTTCGTTATTTATATTAAGGCTGTATGGAAAGTACAATACTGGCAAAAAGGCTTTTTACTATACGATATATAGCCGCTCGATTTTCTTAGCTCTGTTAGGGATTTACATTACGAGATAAAATGCCATCTATAAATGGTGTTACTAAAGAGGTTCTTAACAATAAAACCTTATTATGTCTTCTCAATTTGAATTTTATCTGTGTCTATATTATTCCATTAAAAAATAAGGCGATTCCATTGTGAATTTTGTATTTGGAATTACGAATCTGAAGATGTTTTTATACGTCTTGCGCCAGTGTTTTTTGTTTGAAGCTTTACTAGTGTTGTACCTGTTAGTAAAGTTACTAAACAGTTTAAATGTTAACCTTTTTGCTTTCCACATGAGTCAGCACATTAGTTCGTGTAGCAGTCACCTGTTGGGCAGATCACAATCGTGCATAATAAATTAACGAAAGACGGGAACCCGTATTTCCTCTGTTAGTTTTCGCAATTTATGTGGGAAATACCATCAGATACGGTTGCTTGACCGTTCCCTGTAGGCTTGTTAATAAACTGTTAAAACAGTTACTGATAAGGGAAAATTTATAATTTACGACTGATACCTAAGTATTAACTTAAAATGTTGTGTAGATTATATAGTGATTTACATATACTATACAGTGTTATGTATTATCGAAATATTAAATGGTGAAGTACGTGTATATAGTATATTTTTGACTATACGTAGTTTCATAGTTTCGGAATATACAAGAAGTAAATCTTTCTAATTGTATTCGTTGCGGGTCCAAGATAGTTTTACTTTTTCCGGGAGTTGTTAAAACTCTGTATTTTCGATAGTCACTACCTGGCTACACTGGTGATACGAGAGTGGCAATGTCTGTGAGACTAGTTCAAATAAAATAAATGTTGGGTAGCTTAATACCTACCTGATCACTTATTTCGCTACCTACTAGATATTTTTAAGTAATTATATTATAGTACTATAATACATAGTTTAGTATGCACACTAGCCATTAAGGATATAAAACAATGTTTTATTTTAAACAACTTAAAATGTAATTTTATTAATTTTTCATTGTTTTCAATAAACAGTGTTACGGGATGAAGTGACGATATCTGATATATGAATCATTATTGAAACGTCCGGCAAGGACGTTTCAATAATATTGTAACATTTATACGATGTTAACAGCACTTAAACATTATACGGTTTTAATGAAATTATGTTAAAATTATTCTATAAACTCATACCGTCAATACTATTTTGTAAACTGTAAGTAAGATAGCTTTTGAAGCGAGTAGGAAAACGCTTGAGAAACATAAGCATGTTAAAAAGAACATAGTGTAGCACTCCACTTAGTCTGAATTGAATGCAACTTAGAAGTACCTACTTCTTAGCTGTACAAAGTTCGTTGACACTACCCTCACTTCAATAGTGCAGTGAGTGGAAAATCCGTGGCGTGATAAAACTAACCAGTTTCGTGAAATAATTGCTTACACCACTTACGTAACGAGTCTCAAACGTGTAATACAATAAAGGTGAATGAACTTCTATTTGACTCAATTTTTACTGGTGTATTTGCAAAGCGTGAAAGTCTTATTTATATTTATAGCTATTATAATCATCATCGTCTTAACGTTATTTCAGTTGCCTCCAAGACTTTGACGCTTGGAGCATGGGGTTTGCTTATCGGTCTAACAAGATGTGACAGAATATCAGCTTTTCCATAATCCGAATGCTGTGTGACGTCCGCAAAATAAATGAGTAGCGATATTCCATGGTTAAGACTAGTGTCAGTTAATTCAGTGGTATTATTTACTCCCTTAATCGACTGTCAAAGATCTTTATTACAGTTGGGACGGACGCCTTAACGTGCACTATGAGGCACAGGCCAAGCGATAATAAAAATTTAAACACGCACGTTGCTTCGAAACTACTACAGCCTTGTAGTACACGGTGTGGATTCGAACACGATACCTTCGACATGGCAGTCTGTTAGCATCTCCACGAGGATATCGCTGGCTCCAAAACCATTATAATATTTTATTTATAGGCTCACGCATGTATCCCCGAAGGGGTAGGCAGAGGTGTAACATTACACCCACATTCCACCATGAATTTTTTAGGTCCCACGTAATAGGGGGCGAGCCTATTGCCGTACCGGAACATTACCAAACTCCATGCTGCTAATGAGAATTTCCTAACGGAAAAACCCAATAACACTTTGCCCGACCCGGGAATCGAACCCGAGACCTCCCAATCCCACGCGCACATTTATACCATGAGACCAACGAGGCAGTCGTTTAAAATACTAATAGAAAATAATGTTACTTAAGTAATATAAATGGTTTCCATTTACTTAATACATGCATACTTTTTCCGTCAGCGTAGGCAGAGACTTAACATAATTAAAAATATATATTTTAACAGCCTAAATCTATAATCTTAACTGCTCTATCCAATGTGTTCATATGACGTAGCAAAACATACCACTAAGGTTCATAAAATTTCTCAATAAAACGTTTAAAGCTTTAAGGTTTTATTTCAGGCGATTATTTGTTAATTTGCATGTTTTATAAAACAATGTGTTTATTTTAAGTTACTGAATTTAAGCCTAAATATAGGCAACATTATTTAGTAGCATGTAATAGATGTATAAATCAGACATTGTAAATATAAAAGTATTTATATAATTTTCATGATATTACTATATTTGTGAGCAATAAAACTATCAAAGCGAAATATATGTGTAGGAGGTGAATTTGGTATGTTTTCTTGCAAAGAGAAACAGTAAAAATTTAAAAGACAAATTATTTATATGCCCACTGTGCTATGATTTCAAATCTGTTACTATATACATATTTACAATCCAACTAGGCTATGCGCGCGGCTCCGCACTCGTGAGACGTTTTACCCCCTAAGGAGTGAAATTCAATTTCAAAAATTCAAAAGCCCCCTTTTAGTGTTCCCCTGCAAACTCCAAGGAGTATACATGTCAAATTTCAGCTTTTTACGACTAGTCGTTTTGGCTGTACCTTTTCTGTCAGTCAGTCAGTAATGCAAAAATTTTACATATACAGAAGATATCTATTAAGAACCAACCCCGGGCTTGGAATATTAGATCGCGGTAATAGCCCAGGTCTACTGGTTTACGTAACGGACTGCCGCGACGATGGTCTCGGGTTTGATTCTCGGGTACCCCGGGCACACACTTCTGACTTTTCGCAGTTATGTGTGTGTGTTAAAAATGTTAATTGTCGCTTAATAATAAGCCCGGTAGATGGCAATAGGCTCGCCCCCTATTACATTAGGACCGAAACATAACTGACGAAGTGTGGGTGTGTAATACACCTCTGCCTACCCATTCGGGGATAAAAGGCGTGAAGCTATGAATGTATGTATGTAATATTAGATTCCATGACTCATCATCGTCTTAGCGTTTTCTTGTTTACATCCAAGAATTTTTACCTTGGACCCCGGGGTCCGCACACTAGTCTTAACTAGATTTGGCAGATTTTTTTTTTGTCTCGTGACATAAATGTGCGCGTGGGATTGGGACGTCTCGGGTTCGATTCCCGGGTCGGGCAAAGTGTTATTGGGTTTTTCCGTAAGACAATTCTCAGTAACAGTCTGGTAATGTGCCCGGTACGGTAATAGGCTCGCCCCCTATTACGTGGGACCTAAAAATTTATGGCGAAATGTGGGTGTAATATTTACACCTCTGCCTAGTCTTCAGGAATATAGGCGTGAGACTATAAATATATTTTTTTTTCAATATCACAGCTTTAGGGCGTTTAGTTTATTTCTATTCTATAGTTATTTTATAAGGTAGTATGATATTATTTTATATTAGCATGAATTTGCCGACCCGATCGAGGAAGTACTACCCTCTCAAAGAATTTCAACACAAACTAACAAAATTATACTGTCGCGTCTCGTTTGGTAAGTGACAGTGCTGAAAGTTCCATTCCGTTTTTTTTCTCCATTATCCCATGTCTTCTTCTATTCCTTCTCACATTAAGACATCAGACTTGTGACTCCTCCGGTGTTGCGAGCGTTCGCTACTTTATCTTCTAAAGCATATAATAAAGTTGTATATTAAAAAAATAAGTTTAAGCACTAAGACTATGGAAATAGGGTTATTAGTCTCATTTCATTACTCACGCATAGTTCGAAAATGGTTTGTACCTAGTTCCAATTCCTGCGGAGACATTTAATCTTATTATTAGGCCTATTTCCTATCAAGTGGGACTAATATTGCAGCGGGACGAATGTGGGTGTATAAAATCGCCTTTATCTTCCTTAGTGTTATTGCCTACATTCGGAATAATGAAATGTAATTAAAATAATATTCTGTAGTCTGATTTGCAAAAAAATACACAAATTGTAGGCTGTAGGTATTGAAAATTAAAAGGCTTTGCTGATTTTTTTTCAATAGGTACTATGAGTCAAATATTTTTTTTTAATAGTATAAGAGACACATTTATCTTAACCGAAACTACATCAAAAATAAATAAGTTGTACATAAATATATCCAGTTTGTACATATCCAACAGATATCCCTCAACATACAGGCCTTAACAAAATATTTTTGACTTAAAACTACGCAGAAGGTACCTTCCAAATAAAGGGCAAAGAAAAAGAGTGGCTGTCAAAATTATTTTTAATCAAAATACTTTTCTTTGTCCCAAATCAATTGCTTCAAAAATATACAAAGAATAATTATAATTTATTTATTTTTCTGCGCACCTAACGCGCAGACGAGGAAAATGGATTAAGAAGCAGGCTCTAATCAATGGGATGATAACTTATTAGTATATATATTTAGGACGCTATGAAAATGTTATGAGGTTTTCGCGGCTAATGATAACAGATAATGAGTTTAATGATGATAAAATATTATGTTAATACCCGGTTTGGTTAATTACTGCTCAAATTTTATGTTTTAATAAATTTCTTGATATTTTTGTTATAATATAATTAATGTTACTTAAATCAACGCTCGTCTCTGCCCATGACTCTATCATGACATAAAAAGGCTACGTTTTATTCTGGACAGTGTAGTAAAGACATAAAGACATATTTATTTCTGTATTTTGGTTGTTTACAACAACTATACAAGTCAAAACCCTAATTTAGATGATGCCGGCTTTTCCTAGCTAAATGTTTTGTTTTTGTTTTTCGTGTGAGTGTGTGGCCAACTCTGGTGTCGGAGTTTTTAGACCGCCCGAAGGCCTCCGACATGGCCTAACGATCCTTATCCTTAGACAAGAACCGGGACCGACAGCTTTACGTGCCCTCCGAAGCACGGTGGCGCTCAGATGTAAATGCCACACGCGGTCACCCATCCAAGTGGCAACCTGTGCAAGCGTTGCTTAACTTTGTCGATCTGTTACGAATGACAAGCTAAGTCTCGCTATGAGCTAAATTACTTCTTGAGAAGAAAGGCCGAAACAAACTCAGAGTCATTGCTATTTTTGTCATTTCATTATATTTCATCTCTTCGTTTATATTCTTTTGAAGTACAGACATAATAGGTTTAGATGCGAGTACAATGCAATCAGATATCATCTGAGTCTTATTACTGACTCAGCCCGCTGATGGCCCGCATTCAACAGCCATCGTACGGCTCAACCTTGATTGAGGGAGAGATAGTGTAGGTGTAGTCTGGATAGTTTTCGCTGCAATAATAATAATGGTATAAATTATAACAACACATATACCTATATAACATGATGATACGCAGGTAACAATGATTTCACCATTCAAGTACAGATCTGATTTTTGTTTTGGAAATCACCCAAGGCCGTAAGTTTATCTGTATTTAGTCCTGCGCTTAAAAACAGCTAGATTAGAATCCAATTATAAAGATAAAATTGTAGGTTTAGCGGGAAATTTACTAAATTGCTACCGCAATATAATATTTAAATTGCGTCATCGGTGAAATAAACAATTGGTAGCAAAATTATTTTCTAAAATTGTTTCTAAGCGGGATAGAATATGGTATAATTGTGTTTATACTGACAGGAATTCAACATTTAGACTCGATGATACTGCAGTTTTAGTACACGCATCAATCAAGTTCGACTGCACGTATACCGTAGTGGTTTAAGAGGGCACCACATAGATCAACTGAGTACATACAAGGGTTTTGGGTTCAGTCCCCACACGAGGCAACACCATGTGTGATGTGCTAATGATTGTATCTAGTCTGTACGTCTTGTGTCCGGCGATTAGATGTATGATCACCATTTCTTTTAAAGACAACGCCCTCATTAGGACTAAATCCTGTGCCACGGGGGACTTTACAAATATACAACCAACGGACACAATGAACACCCAGACACGAAACAAAAAATTATGAATTACAAAAAGTGTTGCCTCACCTTGTTGTGGGTACAACACTCGGCGCAGTGTCAAGCGGCGAGGCGGCAGCTTAAACCACTACGCCAACCGTGCAGTCAAAATTTACCCACGTAATACAGGGAAATATTCCCAGCGCGGGCGTTATGTTTCGAAAAATCCAACAATATCATTTACTTAAGCTACGTAATATGCGGTCGGCATGTCAAAGGCGTCACCTTCTATTACCTTCCTGGAACTTAAAGCATAATAGGTGTAGTGTGGGTGTATTGAATACTTGACTTACATGGATGTACTTAGGGGCAGGTGTAGGTAACGTAGGTGTACATATGTATTTGTTTCAAATTTTAGTTTAGAAAATCTTTTATATAAATGAGTAATTAAGTAAGCCCCGTTCAAAACTTAATAAAATAAACACATTTCAACGTTTTTCATTGTCATGTTTATACTGTAAGAAAAATAAACAATCTCATCGAAGCGGGCGTCCAATCTTGAGGAAAGAAATTTAAAGTTGATGACATTTTTGAAGAAGAAGGACGGATGATCATTTCTTGCGGTCGTGACGTAATCAATTGTTGCTTGAGGAGGTAAAAAAGTTGGGATTAATGAGGGGATTAATCCAACAATTTATTTTTGAGGTCACAATACTTTTTGACGAAGGAAATGGTTCGCGGCGGTATTTTAAGTCTCCGGAAATTAATATTTCCGAGTCGCCCAGCTTAATATTATAATATTTTTTTAAAAGAAATTAATTTTGTCGAGCTCTTTGTGTTTACGCTTTCGCTTCGGATTAGTGAAGTGAGTACTAAATTTTAGTTTATTTTGTAACGTTTGTAGCCTAAGCTTTTTTATTTCTGGTCATAATTCAAAGTGCTCTAAGAATTTGTTGGGCACTTTTTGTCGCTCGGAAATTTGTTTTTTTAGTAGCCTAGTTTATTTTCCTAAGTATTTGACTATAAATTATTAATACTTAAGATAAAACTTCGGCCAATTCATTGTTTACTCATAGGTAATAAAGGGACAGCAAAGGAGCGCAGCTTTGGGAGCTAAAAATTGGGATTTCCCGAAATGCCCCAGGGATTATATATGCTGTGGGCATCATCTAGTAATTAATAAGATAACAGTGCTTTAAATTAACTTAAATTGAGGTTAAGTGATATCCATGGAATAACCAAATTACATTTTCTTCAGCACGGCGACCGGATATGTGCCCGGTCAAAGGCAATAGGCTCGCCCTTTATGACGCGAGGCTTAACGTCATCGGCGAACAAATATGGGTGTAATCCACTTTCGTATAAACCATCGTGGGTTCGATACCCACGTAATATACGACTGACGTGAGGCCATTTTCATGCAAACATTTCGTTTACTTATGTCAAGACGTTCCCTGTCCGAAAAAAACAACTATACATAATTATTTTAGGGACAAGAAATGAGTTAAAATATGCAAATGTCCGTGTGTCGTAATCGTAGGTATAAATATCTTAAGATATTGTTAATATATAATACTTTAGTTTCAAAAATGATGCTAAATCTTAATATATAAAATCCTTGCGTTACTGACTGACTGACAGACACGCTACAGCCGAAACTATTAGGCGCAGGAAGCTGAAATTTGGCATGTATGTTCCTTGGGGATCGTAGGGGTGCACTAAGAAGGGATTTCCCGAAATTCCCACGGGACCGGCCAAAACTTGTAAATTTAAAATAAAAATGCAGGCGTAGCTGCTGGCGCTCTCTAGTATTTCATATAATAAGAGACAAATTTATAGAGCTGACTATTTTGGCAATTGTCGAAGAATGATTTTCAAAGACTTTTATAATATAAAAAATGTTTACTTGATCTGAGAGTCGAACCCAAAACCACTATGATCACACAATTATGCCACGGTGTCTAACAGGTACAGGTGACTTTGAACTCGATTCCCTCTGCATAGCAGTATATTGGTATATTCATGAGGCTAACAATGCCTTTTTCATGCCAGCTATACCGTATGTCGTCCGTGTCAAGAATACAAAAAGTCACTGTAATATTTCATTCCATGGGTGTCGTAAGGAAAATAGGACGCAAAAAGAATATATGCGCAGAGACGGAATCAAACCTTGTACAATCAAACAAGTCAGCGGTGGACCAGTTTGAAAAAAAAATCCCTTGGCTCGTTCATAGAGTCGAGGCACAACAGAAACTGGTTTTGATATACGACTGTCAATGTGTGTAAAGTAACACTGGAAGCGACGATGTCTCGCTGAGCGATTCTCACCCTTATGGTGGTCTAGCGAGAAGTTGTTCGACTGTACCAAGAGGTCTAGCCAGCGTGGCACAGTTACCCGTCTGGCCAAATTCTCATATGACAAGGTGTTACTGGAGCGGCGATAGCCCAGTGGTGTAGTTAACGGACTACCGAGAGGATGACCTCATGTTCGATCCCCAGTTACCCCGGGCACACACCTCTGACTTTTCGAAGTTATGTGTGTGTTAATAATGTTAATTATCGCTCGCCTAATACTGTGCCGGGTAGATGGCAATAGGCTCGCCCCCTATTACATTGGGACCGAAACATAACTGGCGAAGTGTAGGTGTGTAATACACCTCTGCCTACCAAATCGGGGATAACAGGCCTGAAGTTATGTGTCAAGGTGTTACTGTGAAGCAGCTTAGGAGACGCTTAAATCCAGCAGTTGAATACTACTACTAGTAAAGGCTGTAGTCCAAAATGTACTGTGTGGCTGTAGTACGAACATACATAATAATATTATAGACTCATGCCTGTATCCCCGAAGGGGTAGGCAGAGATGTAATATTATACCCACAAAATTAAATATCATAATTAGTACTGTTGAAACACATTTATTTCGAGACAAAATGCTGTTTGTCCTTATCTAAACAATTTTTTCTAATATTTCTAGTTTAATAGGTACTTCTAGAATCATGTTCTTCCTAAATATTACTTTTAAAGCTAGAATTTGATAACCTTATTTGAGTTCAAACATAGCAATAACAATTTCACCTTGTATATTAGTATTTGTTATAAAAAGTAATGCGTAGTCGTAAAATTTTTGTAATCTTCATGATATTATTATTTATAATAAGGTTTTCGGGTGGTTTTTATGTGGAAGCGTGTTATTTGCAAACATATAACGCTTGACTATGGGGTTTTGGTATATTGTAGATGATTTAAGAAACATACGCCGTAATGTTTGTATACAAAAGGATATGTTTTTATAGGAAAAATTAACTCAATAGATGTTTTTTTTTCTTTATTCAGTTAATAAGGTAAACATGCGTATCGTTTGCCTGTTCGTAAACATATTTAAGAATAGATAACCATTCAATAGGCATTTGAAAACAGTTTTGTTGATCGCAACATTATGACACGTTTTTCATATCAAATTAACAACTTTTCCTTTTTACTTTTATAGTTATTCGCAGTATAGTGCTAGACTTAATATGCTCTTCTCTCCAACTATGTTTCACAGTATTGTTTAGCGGGTGTTACTCGCGATAACTTACTTATTTAAAGGTATAAATACGTCTGTTATTCTCCAACGTTTCAACCGGCTTGCAACGGTCGTGGTCGCAGAGGGTCTGAGTCCCTCTGCTTTAATTGACTTACAAACCGCAAAAGTTTAAAATCGATTATATTTCACAGTAGCGATACTTGAGTCTGTTGCAGGATTTCGCCTACTATTAAACGCTGGCTAGACGGGTCCTTACAGTAGGATTTGTTCCATGGTTTTGTTTAAGTTTTGCACGTATATGTATATCACGTGAAAATATATTATTATGATATTGTGGAGCTGGAAGATGGCCATAAGATCGCCGAAATATAACAACACAACCCCATCGAGTTTGGGCTCCTTTGATTTGAATTGACGACTACTTTGATCTTAGATATTAAACACATGAAGATCTTTTTTTTATAAATTCTTGTTTTATAGCCGGACATAAACAGCCTTTAAACTAAAAAAAACAGTTACCCTTCCCATGACATAAAGAACAAGACTGAAATTTCACAGCTGATTAGCCCACCCTTACGCCCACGCCCACAGATAACAGTACAAATACATGAGTTTGCTATACCAGAAGCCCTTTGATGGCACTATGGAGCAAAGTGTCACTATTGAATTACTCGGAAGCCCAATATGATTAAGCATAGGATCGTATTGAGCATTGGCACACCTAATATCATTAATACACCCACTTAGGTATCTATTGAACTTCGATCAAACGCATCTAATTCACAGATGACTGTGCGCTATGCCACTTTATCATGGGTTCTAATCAAGTGTCATCGCCCTAATATAATGATTAACTGTTTATTACTCTATAATAGTATGATCATATTATAGCCTAGAACTGATAGCAAGTAGTGAGCCTAAACTACGCAGAGTTGTTCAAGGAAAATTTTATTTATTTATTTATAGACTTACGCTTGTATCCCCCAAGGGGTAAGCAGAGGTGTAATATTACACCCACATTTCGCCATGAATTTTTAGGTGCCACGTAATAGGGGGCGAGCCTATTGCCTTATCGTGCACATTGCCAGACTCCGTGCTGCTACTGAGAATTTATTAACGGAAAAACCCAATAAAACTTTGCCCTACCCGGGAATCGAACCCGAGACCTCCCAATCCCACGCGCACATTTATGCCGCGAGATCAACGAGGTATTACTGTATCATATATAAAAATATTGCGTTATTGACTGACTGACAGACAAGCCCAGCGGCAACTACTAGGCGCAAGGAGCTGAAATTTAGCATAATGTTCCTTGGAAACCGTACAGATGCACTAAGGAAGGAATTTCCCGGAATACCCATGGGATCGACAAAAACTGTTAAATTTAAATAAAATGTGCGAGCCTAGTTGCGCCATCCTCTAGTATTTGAATTCTTTTTTTTTCCCTATCTGTCTGTATAAGTGCGATGAACTCAAAAACTACCGAATGGATATTGTTCGGTTTTCACCAATAGATAATGTGATTCCTGAATAAGGTTTAGGCAATGATATTACAAGAAAAGAGGTAGATACGTTACCTACGTAGTAATCAATCCGTAGAAACGGTACACTAACGCACACATCGATAACTCTATATTTTATTTTATTTTATTTTCGGTTGACAAGATGTGTCAGTTTCACTTTGACGCCGGCTCGCGACGTCATACGCACATATGTCAGAGTTGCCAACTGGCTTATGTTTAGCGTCCTGCTTTGGTACGTCTATAACTTATCTACTTCTTTTTAATTTTGTAACATCATTGGCTTTAGGTGTATAATTCGCGTGCGCAGAGCCGAGGGGCACCGTCTAGTGATAGATAAATTAGACTCAGACATACCACAAAGATTTTTTCCGGGCGAGAATCGAATGATATCAAAGCATACAGATAATACTTATTGATTTCTCAGACTGCTTTTCAAACGACAACAGCTTGAATAACAACTCAAAAACCCGATTACTAAAGATTACCAAACCGAACTCAAAACTAACTTTGAAGGCGAGACAGTCACTCAAAGTTATTCCTAAAACGTATCACACAGTATACAGCTTCAGTTACTCCCTCGAAGTTTACTCCACAGGAGTGACTTGAATGTACCTGCCAGAATAGATAGACCATCTCTGTAAAACTACTTTTAACTAACTTGGCAACTTAGATGTGATTTTAATCTTCTATTATGTCCGTAAAGACTCCTGAAATTCAATTTACCGGGGTATATCAAAAGGAAAATTGCTGTAATTTGGCTGTTTCTGCCTAGAATCGGATGCTTTAAATGGCTTATAATTTGAAGCTTCAATTTTCATCTGAAGTTTGGTCGAGAATTGCCGTTTTTCGCGTTTAACATATTGTCTTGTTTCGTTGTCTATAAGATTATGAATATTTTGTTCGTGTTTGAAGTTTGCCGAATGCGTTTTCTATACAGACATTTTTCGTCTGTTTTTCTTTGCGTTACATGTCTCCTCCTAAGATTGCATTTTATTATAAGTATAGATTATTTATTTATATTTCGTCGACCGAATTGGTGACGTTCTGAAAAAAGGAAAGGTCCGAAGCACCCGGAACCGGCGAGCATGTATGAAAAGAGTAATGAATGTGGAGGAAGCACGTCAGGTTTGTGAGGATAGAGGCAAGTGGCGTTCCGTTGTCTCTGCCTACCCCGACGGGGAAAAGGCGTGAGTATATGTATGTATGTATTATTTATTTGTAAAACCGACAGCAAGACACAGTCTTATTATTACAACATACAATTTCATTTTATACATTACTGTATCTTCACTAAGATACGTTTTTGTTGCAAATGCAATAAGTTTATTCACTAGTTGATCAATAAATCTCATTAACGTCAAAGTTATATCCATGCAGTTATATTTGCGGTTGCCAAATTGGCATTTATGAAAATAATGCTGGCAACGGCCGTACACTATACTTTTTAAAGTGTCGGCAAAGTGCAATAGTGATTGGAAGTTGTTTTAACAGTAGCATCATATTTTGTTCAAGAAAATGCTTGAAAGCAACAAAAATATTTCATTTGATAAAGAAAACAGGAGTAGACAGGCTCAGAAATTCGAGATGTAACTATAATATTATATTCTTGAAGAACTCTCACACAGGCATCTGGGTCTGGGCTGTGCTAGTATAAAATATCATACGTATTCATTACACAAAACCACTAGCAATCAGGCCACCCAGACCAACCAAGCCAATCAAATTGTTTTGTGTTAAAAAATGCTTTTTTTTGCCGCAAATGTAGGTAAAACTAGAACACACTAATAATTTACAAAGTCTTACACAACTTACTTTTCAAAACCCAACTTAATTACAATCCACCAGAGTTGAATATCGGCTGAGTAGCACAATTATATTTTTACTACTTCTAAGTGGGGAAAGTAGTATATTCTTATCTTCTTGTTCTCCTAGGCACTGCTGAAGTTTGCAGAAAGCTTTGTAACTAACACAATGTAGGTAACTCCGCTTTTAGAGATGTCTTGAGGAAGGCAACTTGGATGTACAGTAAGTTTTATTTTACTATTTAAGAGGACAAAACTGTTTTAAGAGGTACTTTTCCTGTTTTGTTGCACTCCTTACGTAATATTGGACTTAAATATAAATTACTTTGCGTCTGCGTGTCGCTTTCAAATTAGACAAAAGTCAGTATCACATACATAGGTATATAGAATTTGAATGCCTCCTTGGTTTCGCGGCATAAATGTGCGCGTGGGATTGGGAGTTCTCGGGTTCGATCCGCGGGTCAGGCAAAGTGTTATTGGGTTGTTCTGTGAGGAAATTCTCAGTAGCAGCACGGAGTCTGGTAATGTGCCCGGTATGGCAATAGGCTCGCCCCCTATTACGTGGGACCAAAAAGTTCATGTCGAAATGTGGGTGTAATATTACACCTCTGCCTAACCCTTCGGGGATACAGACGTAAGTCTATAAAAAGAAGTATTATAGTTTGAGCTATGTAGATCCCCGCAAGAACGAAATGATCTCGAGAAGAGGTTGACAGCTGCGGGCGTCTCAAGATTAGTCTTAATGAAAAAAATGGAACACGTGCTGAAATGTTGACGATAGAAAAAAAATTTACACTAAAATTAAAAGAGATTTGATCGAATTTGACTTCAGGACCGGTATATTATAATTTATAGATTGTTGACTTATTACACTGCTTCCACTATTACTGCTGATCTACTGCCTAAATTAAGACAGCGGCCTTAGGTTTTCTTTGGAGAAATGTGTCTTACCTTTTTCACGTGTAGCTATCAGAAAAACTCACTGCATCTTCGAATAGAACTAACCTGATTACAGCGAAGAACTTCGAATAGATAAACCTTTCACTTATTCCCTAGCGACTCAAAGGTATCTTGAATTCCACAAAGAATTTAATTATGTAGGTGAGCCGAAGTAACTCTTACATGGCAAATAAAACCAAGAAATTTGGTACATATTTATAAGATACGCAGTGGTTTATCTTGTCTTGGTACGAACAAAGAATACTAATACTTGGTGCGAAAATATAATTATTTTTGGACTCGGAAAAGTTACAACTTTTGGGATTGAATTAGGAAGTTGCTGAATAATTTGAACTTTCAGTAGTTTATTGAAACAATTCTTTTTGTATCCATACTAATATTAAATATGCCAAAAGTCTGTCACTAAGCCAATTTAGGAAGAAAATTTGCTTGAAGATAGTTGAAGGCTCGGGATCTCATATAGGCTACTACATACATACATATGTACATACATAGTCTCACGCCTATATCCCCGAAGGGGTAGGCAGAGGTGTAATATTACACCCACATTTCGCCATGAATTTTTTGGGTCCCACGTAATAGGGGGCGAGCCTATTGCCGTTACCGGGCACATCACCAGACTCCGTGCTGCTACTGGGAATTTGGAAAAACCTAGTCACACTTTTGCTCGACCCGGGAATCGAACCCGGGTCCTCCGATCAGCAGTCGGTTACGCTATCCACTGGACCACAGAGAGCACGAAGGTAGTATAGGCTACTATTGTTTTCAAATATGTAAATCTAACGGACTGAAATAGGATATGAAAGTTTGTTTGAAATTTGATACACCTATGTATATTGTTGTCTGGTTTTACGAGTCGTTTACTTTTTATCGACGTATCACTTGAGTCAAGAAGTAAACAAGTTGGGTGATATCGCGGACAATATCTTGTAAGAAAATATCAAATCTCATATCCATGCTTTGACCCTTGAGTAGAAGAATGGTTGACTCTGTTTCTCAATAATAGTCCTGCACGACGGGGTCAACAATAATTCAACCAATGAAATACAGAAAATAATAAATCATCTGGAGAGTCATTAGTATTACATCAGCATTGATATTCAGTGGTCAGGTCGACCATTCATTACGTTTGCTTGCAAATATCACACAATCGTCATAATGGCGGCGAGATACCGATGTTTCATTTTTTTTTTTTTTTTTTTATTTAGCCTGTACATGTGTCCCACTGCTGGGCAAAGGCCTCTCCCTTGGACCGCCATTCATCCCTGTCCTGTGCTATGTTCGGCCAGTCGCAGTCGAATGCATCTAAGTCGTCCCGCCATCTCCGTTTAGGTCTGCCGCGTCGTCGTCGACTATCATGAGGCACCCAACTGGTTATTAAATAAGCCCACCTTTCTGGGTGCATACGGCAGAGGTGACCAGCCCAGTCCCACTTCAGCCTGGCAGATTTTAAACCAACATCGGCTATGCGTGTTTGGGAACGTAGCGTGGTGTTCCGGACACGGTCGGTCCTTTTTACCCCGAGAATGCTACGTTCCATAGCCCTTTGGCAAATCTTCAGTTTGGACTTCTGGATTTCCGTCAAGGACCATGTTTGTGCACCGTAGGTTAGGACGGGCAATATACACATATCGACGAGCTTTCGCTTGAGTGTCAGTGGAAGGTTGCCCTTCAGTAGCTCTTTCATTGACCAGAAGCTCTTCCAGGCATTTTCGACTCGCCGTCCTACTTCTTTGTCTTGCCTGTTGCTGAAAGAGACAATCTGGCCCAAGTATATATACTCGTCGACATAATGTATAGTCTGCCCGTCTACCGTGACCCTACGTTTCGTGCTGTTGGTCATTACTTGAGTTTTGGCCCGGTTCATCTGAAGTCCAACTTGAAGACTTGCAGAGCTGAGGTCTTTAAGCATTAGCTCGAGTTCCGAGGCTGATGAGGAAAAGAGAACAATGTCGTCGGCGAACCGAAGATTTGTTAATCTTTTGCCACCGACCACAATGCCTCTAGATTGCCACAAATTAGTCAGACTGCCGAAAACCTGTTGCAGGACACTATTAAAAAGTTTAGGAGACAACGGGTCACCCTGTTTGACGCCTCTCTCTATTTTAAATGACTGACCAGAAAGTTGGAGCTTGACATCTGCTGTACTATTATTGTAAATGGCTTTAATAAGGTTTATGTAGGGCTCTTCTATATTTTGTTTCCGTAAGGCATCTTCTATTGCACTATGAGTAATGCTGTCAAAGGCTTTGGAATAATCCACGAATCCTAGGTACAGAGGTTTGTTAAATTCGTAATGTTTTTCTATGATTTGGTTTACGGTGTGGAGGTGGTCTATAGTGGAGAAACCGGGTCGGAATGCTGCTTGCTCGACGGGTTGATGTTGGTCTAATTGGTCAGCGATTCGATTTTCTATAACCTTTATAAATGTTTTGTAAATATGGGAGATTAAACTTATGGGTCGGTAGTTGCCGATGTTGCATTTTTCGCCTTTTTTGTGCAGAAGAACTATATTGGAATGGCAAAATTTTGTTGGAATTTGGCATTTGTGTAGTACGGTATTAAAAAGTTGTGTAATATATGGCAAGAGGGTTGATTTTCCAAATATTAAGGTTGCTGTGCTTATGCCATCGGTGCCTGGACTTTTACCTAACTTTAAGGTTTTTAGAGCTTTATTGACTTCGTCTTCTGTTATTGGTGTAATCGTATCATTATGAGCGAAAGGACCATGCCCATCTGTGCCCCAGAAATGTCCAGAGAAAGTAAATTACAAGATCGTCTTAATAAATTAAAACTAGAATTAAGTTGTTAATTTTGAAACCTATCAAGCACTGGATAAAAAAACGAAAAAAAAAGACTTGTTTACTTTGCAGTACCTATGATAAATAATGTTTCATTCATTCATGCACTAAAAGTGCAGTTTATTGCGGTCTATAACCACGTTCTTTAGCCGATTTATTAATTCCTTGTGATAGTATCGCGGTTTTACGGAGTACTCTTTCCATGTTATTATTTATTCAAGTACCTACTTAAGTTTTGTATCTAACCAAATTGTTTTCACATTTATATAGATGGAGGTACTATGGAGACAGACTATATAATTCCAAATAACTGAAATGTTTACAGACATATAAGTATATAAATGAACACTGATTTGGCCTAGCTTATGTGATGATTATGAAGTGCCTAGTGGAAAACTAATAGCAATGCTGTTTGTAAACGATAAAATGTATAAACAATAGGCGTTAGGCAGTTATCATGTCTTGTTTAACGTCCAATAACTTTTTAACCAGTGCTTTATATGACATTAATACTAGATATCATAGAAATACTGTTAATAAGTTATCGTATGACATATAGTTGCAATTTGGGAAATGCCTAGCATTGACGACATTGCTGGGTTTCGCCTCCATACTAATATGGGCATGGTCCTTTTCAATATTATTAATTTTGGAATTGTCTGAATAGAGAGAAGAATAATACTTTGTGCATATGTTATTAATTTCATCTCGATTGCTTCGTAAAGTTCCGTTTTCATCTTTAAGGTTTGTGATCCACGATTTGCCTTTACTCATTCCCTGTCTCGCTATCCTAAGTGATCTGTTTGTTGACATGGCCACTGATGTTTCATTACAAATTTATATTTTATGGTAGGCAGACACAACATAACGCAAATTTATTACTATAATAAAAAACTTATAAACTATAATAGCATTGTTTGTTTGTTTGTCGTGTGAGTTTGTGGCCAACTCTGGTGTCGGAGTTTTTAGACTGCCCGAAGGCCTCCGACATGGCCTAACGATCCTCATCCTTAGACAAGAACCGAGACCAACAGTTTTACGTTTAATAATACAATGTACAGTACTAATCAATAGGAAAAAAATCAATATTTAAAGAGCGTCATTACAATCCTCCTCAACACGTCATTATCAACCTAAAACCTATATTCAAAAGTGAAATGTTACTGCCTGATCAGGAAATTTCCATCACACTAAATACCACAAAGAGATGTCTAAATATATTGACGTTGACCTCCAGCTACTTTACAAGAGGGATTTTTCGAAGGTCAACATACTATAAAGGTGTCAAAAGGACTGAGCTCCCATTAGTAGGCACGCTTAAAGCCTTCGGAGATTAATTCCATGAATGATGTCGTCGCAAAAAATACCTTAAAATATTTCTCTCCGGGTTCGCGAAAAGAGCCCATCGAGATAAATATAAGTACGAATGTACCATGATTTTAAAAGAAAATCGTACGGCTGCTTTCAGTATTTAAATAAGGTTATACGCGACATATGAAGGTACCGTATAATATAATAACACTGATACCCAAGGGAGCACAGGGTCTTGATTTCGGTCGGACGTTATGCGTCAGTAACTTTTCGAAGTTATGTACATATTAAATCATGTTATTGAAATGAAGGGGACAACGTAGGCCAATTTACTTTGGAGAGAGGGTGAAAGACCTGACGCTACTGTATTAAATTGCCAGATAGTCGTCTTCAGTAGCAACCTTGTTTTTCAATTATAAGAAGGGTTAGGCTATATTCTACCACGCTGGCCAAGTATAGGTTTGCAGAATTAACATGTCTTTCGGAAACAGTATGAAAAATTCTCAGATGTGAAGGTTTCTTAACATCTGAGTTTCTTCAAGCCGTTTGCCTTCACCGTTTGGCAAGAGATGGGTAACAATTTAATACGCACTTAACGTCGAAGAGTCATAGTGCGCGCCGTAATCATAGATTATACAGATATCGCCGTAAGTTTGGACTCGAGACCCACTTCTAAATTTTTTTTTGTGAGTGTGTGGCCAACGCTTGTGTCGGAGTTTTTAGTGCTTGGCCAGAGTGGAGCGAGCAACGCACGCGTCTTTACGTGTCCGCAGTGAAGCGCGCGGCGCGTTCGCGGGTGCGGTGTACGGTGTTTGTCAAATAAAATACGGATGAAGAAGAATTATTGTTCCTAGAAAATTCTTACAATAAATAGACGTTTAAAATAATGTTAATTACATTGCAAAAGTTCCTACCTTTCTTTAAATATAAAAATAACTTCATGCCCATGAAATTGTAATATTTATTAATTTCACAGTCTTGAGATAACATTTTTGTTTTTGTATTGCTCATGTTTTGACATCCATAGTGTGGGTCGTGATGATTTGCGCTTATAAAGTTTTCAATATTCAAATTCACTTCAAATCAGAAGGCGTTATGATGCTTATGAGCACAGTTAATTCAGAAAAAAATATTTTTGAGATCCGCATTGTTTCCCGCTTTTCGCCCGCGCACTCACTATGGACACTTGTATGAAAGTCCTATGGTTTGAGTTGCCCGCGCTATTACCGCGCTACATCGCCCGCGTCGCTCGCCGCACCCGCTCGCCTAGTGAGGACACTTCTATAGAGTTCCATGTATTTGAGTTCCCCGCGTCGCACCTACACCCGCGCCCGCCTTTCACTCTGGCCGAGCACTTAGACCGCCCAAAGGCCAACGACAGGGCCTAATGCTTCCTGTCCTGAACAAGAACCGGGACCAACAGCTTTACGTGCCTGGCGAAGCACGGTAGGTGCTCTAATGTAAATGCCAGACGAGGTCACCTATGCAAGTGGCGACTTGTGCAAGCGTGGCTTATCTTTGTCCACCTATTTCGATCGTCAATCTAAAGCTTAGTGAGCATTAGATTAGAAAAAGAAACAACTACGGAAACGGATAGTAGCTGAGCATTTACGCAAAGTAACGTCCAATACGGTAGAGAGCTTAAACAGCGTAATAAATAAATAATTTTCATGAGGCTTCTTAGGCGCCGTGCCAACAGTGCGTTGCGATTTACTAAACTTGAATATCATCGGGTTAGAATAGAGAGATGCTTACGATATTAATTTATTTACCTCTACAGCCCTTTTACCTTTTCCATAAAAATGTATTGAAAAGTTTTATATGTAGATATGCTGTTGGTGTTACTTATTTAAATAAAGATTAATGATGACGAGGTCTGTCTTAGAAAAGTGTGCAATGGTGTTTTGATTTTGCACTTGAGCTTTGAACCTTTTTTTACAGAGAGATATATACTGGACAAATTGTATATAGAGCTTATGTCAAATATGGATCTCTAGTAGCCAAATCCATTGATTGATAGATATTATTTGAACCGGTCGTCAGTATTTTTTTCGATTTTCATTAGTTTGCTACATTTGCATAGAATCAACACAAAGGATATAACGAGACGGCATGAAAGGTCATCGAAACATAATTTTTTAATACTCAAAATGTTGTAGAGCGTATAATTTGATGAACCAACCCCAAAATACAATGCTGAAAGTACAACACGCTTCAAAGAATGTACCGTCTACTTTATCGAGTTATCCGTCTTTTTAGCAGGTACAGTTCGCTTAAAGGGTATTCAGTCTAAAATAAATACGGACAGTCTAAAAATACGTCGGTATTCGAGGACCATTCCATTATATTCGGTGGACTGTAGGTACCCTAAATTCACGCGTCGTATACCCAATTCAATGATATATGACGTCAAGAGTTAGGATGAATGTTGTATAACGAAACATGAAGGCTTTCATGCTAGTATGTCGTGTTTTCATCATTGTTCACACGCTATTAATGAATTATGAAATGTTTTAAGACTTACGATGATTTACGTTTTTATTTACACGTATTTATTTGTGGTGTAATGAATAAGGGCCTGTGTTGCGACAAAATGTTGTCAATGAACTAAACAAAAATCGAGAGTGTAGGTAGTTGTATGGATGTTTAACACTCTATCGCGCAGAAACCACTGAACCGATTTTAATGAAACTTGATAGTAATAAAGCTTTTTTATCTGGATAAGACATAGGCTACTTTATATCATGCAATTTAGTTTATAGTTTTTTTTTTGCAATATAGTTTGAGCGTTAAAGAAGACAGAAGTCTTATTTTAAATTGTCTTTCGGGATATATACCACGTACTTTTTATTTGGAGTAACCGATATTTCGGTACTGTTGCAAGCGCCATGTTCACGGATGTACTGAGGGTATTGCGGGTGGATGAATGTTACGAGCAAGTAAGTCCGGTCTGCCCGCTTTCTTACTCGTTTATTGCGTACAACACCACTATCACTGTTATCGCTATAGTACTGTACTCGCTATAGCACTGTACTCGATCACGACATACTACACTCACTACGTCAGCTCGCGGTTTGAGTCTTTTCGTTTCACGGGTTTTACATAGACGGAACACTGGATGCCAGATACTCGACAGTTGAGACCCATCCTCTCTTTCTCAACTTTTTTATTTCAATAGGCTTCCTAACCATTCGATTAATGACCGCGAAAGTTTACAGACAGCAGTCGTCAATCGTAATGTAAAAATAATTTAAAACCCAGTTAGGCTAGAAAACAGGCTGTAATAAAATAAAGAATAATATAGGCGTACAATTTTGTACACGAGTGCCTTTATGGCTGACTTTATGTTCAATTACTACCGAGCGACACAGACAGTAGAATTTGGATGTCAGTCCTTTAGCCAAGAAATTACTTATTAAGGTTTTCTGTCGTTTCAGAGTTTGGATAAGTCCTTCACAAAGAGCAGACCCATTCCCTTTTACACGAAACTTAAACATAATAGGTGAATTGTAGTTGTAATTATAACTTTGCTCACCCTTTGTCCCTTTAGGTAAAAAAACAGTGATGGTAACAGGATTTGAGAAACATAAATAGTAAAAACTTTAAGTCACAAATTTTAATTTGAGAAAAATGCCGACGGCTACCGTAAGGCGTTTACGAGCGAGAAACGTCGGAATAAAGCCCAAGGTCTGGCGTAATGTTTTTTATTACGTTAACTTAGAATATTTACAATATAACCTATTGCTAAGAAAACATTTTCGCTTTAGAAAAACTAGAATGTATATTTGAATACATATTTAATGTTGTAGCTTAAGTGAATAACAGATTTCCAGAGGGATTCCCTTCAGGGAATTCGTAGGAAATTAGAGCAAAGATCAAAGCGATTAAAGGAAAGCGCTAAACTGAGAAGAGATGCTTCTTGATCGTCATAACACATTATCTGTTCTCTTGATTTATCTTCGTGTCAGTGGGGATTTATTTACCACATTTTCTCAGTTTGATCTTTTCACTTTACTTGACAAAACAAGGCCATATTATAGTCAATTTTCGAGACTCAGACTTTTAACTTGGTTCATGTGAAAATTGTGATGTTTAGACTTTCTGTTGTACTATGCATATTATGCATCTATACTGATTTTGTTTACTAGACGTATGGCGTAGTTGTTTAAGCGGTTGCCATTTTGAACTCTGCCTAGGGTTGTAGATTCGATCAAAGCAAGAAGTAACCCTTGTATGTGATCCACGATTGTTGTTTTCTAGTCAGTTCAGGTCAGGTTAAATTACAAAATTTGAGTCCATTGTGATTGTTTGGTAAAAATCCAGCGACATAGGAATTATTTCTGGCACAGAAGTCGTCTTTTAAACAAAACTAATATTTCTTCATAGAGTTAGTTTATACGCTACCCGTAATGTTTTTCCTGTTATCGTTTACTTTCGTATACTACTTAATGAGATCTATAACCCTAAATTAAAATAACTTATCTTTTTTACCAGTCCCGTAAAAGTATGATTAAAGTAATATATATAATTCCAGTAAAACACAATAAACCTTCCACACAATATTATAGGCACATTCAATCCCAAACATATCCGTCCAAAAATCGTTAGAAATCTGGAGCGGCAAACTTTACCCGTCACAAACTTTGTGAGCAGAAGTACTTCGGGTTACCAGCCCAGTTACTTTATTAGGACAACCGCTGACGTATAGTTACCGAGCGAATTATTATTACACATACTTAGAAGTACTTACTGATGTTGTTTTGAGTAGTTCTGAGTAGTATAAGAGAGATAGGGTGAGTGTGTGAGGTTATACGATGAGCTGTTTTATGATGTCGGTATGAGATAAGCAAGATACTTATATGTTTATTCGGCTATTTGAAACACAACTAGTACATTGGGCGTTAATCAGGTTTTAATGGCACTGTCTAGTAGCACCAGAAATTATTGCAGCGCATTTTTTCGTGCACGATTACAATTTTAAACATACAGGATATATTTATCACGTACTGGTATATAGATATTTGATTTGTTACAAAGTGTTACAAACCTCTGTTCCTCGGTACGCGTATATTAAAATACTCTCGGACCCTACTCTCAAGAAGATTTATGTGAGTCGGGACTAACTGATGTTATGCTCACTAACTACCTTTAAATATGATTGAGATGGTCAGTTTCGCCGTAGATAGACAAATTATTTGACTAGAACAGTTTCTGGTAAAAATTAGGAAAAGTGGTTGACAAGGTTTTTTAACCCGGCCAGGATGTATTTTGCCTACCCAGTCGCGATATATTTCTTAACATGTAATTTTTTATTTAGAATACTTTTCATCTTTTGACCATATCGGTGAAGGGCGCTCTTCTGCGGATCTTAGACTATTAGGATAAACACGACGAGCGCTTTCAGATAACAAAACCTATAACCGTTTTAATTCCAAGGTAAACACGAAGAAATTCATACAAGATAATTTAGTCGTCAAATGCGCCCATCCATGGTGCTAAATGGCCATTACACCGCATTTTATTACTTATTTGGAACACCGTTAAAAGGAGCGGGGAATGCCATATCCACCGGTATGTGAATGTATGACAGCACAGATATTATCTCTGAGATGCTGGTGAATGGAATGTTCAAAAGAAAACGTATACAGATGTACACATATCTTCAAAGATTTATTTTAATATAATTTACAAATTTTCTCTATCTGGTAGTTAAAGAATCAAGAGTTTAAGACTTACAAAGATATAATCGATCAGGCAGAGGCAAAGTTTACGGGTCCCATCAATATTAAATTACAGTGGTATTAAAATATATTCATAATATACATGCAATTCTATCAAGAACCCATTATATGCAATTTACGGTTTTCTTATTTTTATACCAGATTTAATTAGTTAATTTGTCAACTCAAATACGTATTCAACAATGAAATAAAAACTTTAATATTCAAAGCTACTTAAGTATGTCTTAAAATTTAAATAAGCATAAAGAGACAAGAATCGAAAAAAATAATTTAGAAGGCGTCTTGAAGGTGATCCGCATCGCAGTCAATTGGAAGCATGCCCCGAAGACTGGCAGCATTGCCTCGTTGTATAGAAATGCTTATCTTTTGAGCCAAATACGTGTCAGCCTTCTGGTTACCCGAGACGTCGATCAGTCTCTTTGCGAGATTTCTAAAAAGGGATCTCGCACTTGGACCCTATGGTTCCAAGGTTTCTACCCCTATGACTCAAATACTTAATCTCCTACTAGATTGACGTATTTGCGCCGTTTGAGGAGTTCCACTGAAGCAGCAGCGCCCGCACAACCCGCTGTGCTGGGAAGATGAGATGGCTCAAGGGTGTCTTCACATGTCGCGCCCCATAACAAATGCCTACCCAGCTTCTACGGTAGTAAAGACATCCCGTCCGGTCTCTTGCCATCGCCGCGTGTCAAGCCCTGAGGTTCAAGTTGGGCTGGAACGCGAGCGGTGATAAGAGTACGGCGCAGTATGTCATTGAAGTTGGCGTATCGTGAAAAACGACCTGCGCTCCTGCTGCATGATAAACCATGGTGACCAAGGCTATCAACAGCCTCTCCACAGTGACAGCGATGCAGAGAGACACATGACGCGCCTAAACGGAGGCAAGTAGCGAAACGAAAGGTCGTATCGTCCAACATGGTACCTATATTAGACGATGGCAGTACCTGAAGCCTATTTCTATACATAATTTTAATTTATTTTACATTGTTTCAAGGTTTCTTTATTCATGATGTGTATCTAAATCCAACGTTACACCATTACATACATACATACATACATATACTCACGCCTGTTTCCCGGAGGGGTAGGCAGAGACTACGGAACGCCATTTGCAACGATCCTGACATACCTCTCTCGCTTGATTCACTCCCATCAAGTTTCTCATGCATGCTCTTCTGTTAAGGGTACTTCTGACCTGTCCTTTTTTTAGGATGTCTCCAATCTGGTCAGAGAACGTCCGCCTAAGTCTTCCCCTTCGTCCTGTCCCATTCACATTTGCCTTATATATCTTCTTTGTCAGTCTTTCATCATCCATCCTCTCCATGTGCCCAAACCATCTTAACATGCCTTTCTCGATGCTTGTCACTACATCTTCTTTTATCCCACACCACTCTCTTATCACACTATTCTTTACTCTGTCGGTCAAAAATATACCTCACATACTTCTCAGTGCTCACATTTCTACCGCATTTATTCTACTTACAAGTCTCTTCTGCCATACCCAACTTTCACTACCATACATAAGGGTAGGCACTAACACCCCTCTATGCCCAGCCAAACGTGCCTTTTTGGACACGTTTTGACTGTTCATAAACGCCTTCAGAGCTACATTCACACTATTACCTGCATTAACTCTTCTTTCAATATCTTTTTCATTCTTACCATCTCTTGTAAACAACGTACCTAAGTAAACAAACTCATTTACTTGTTCCACTCGCTGTCCATCGATCAAAACATTACAAGCCGTAACGCATTCCTCCTTTTCAAAAACCATAACTTTCGTTTTACTTACATTGACTTTCATTCCTTTCCTCTCTAACGCACCATGCATTATTGTTACCATCTCCTGCAACTCCTCCGCTGAAGACGCAAGTATTACCTGATCATCAGCATAAAGGAGGCACTTGACGAGTAACCCATTCATCCTTAATCCGCAGTCACTATGTTTCAAATCTTGCAAACAACAGTCCATGAAGAGGTTAAACAGCCACGGCGACGCTACACATCCTTGTCTAACACCTTTCTCGATGGTAAACCAGTCAGTGTATGCCCCGTTTATCCTCACACAAGCTCTAGAATCCTCATTAAGGGATTTCAGAGCTCGAATGAGGCTGCTGTCTACCCCATTCATTGACAGCACCGACCACATTTCATTCCTCACCACTTTATCGTAAGCCTTGTCCAAATCCACGAATGTGCAATAGACCTTTTGACCTTTGGCTAAAAACTTTTCGGCTATGCTTCGCAAGGAAAAAACCTGATCCGTGCACCCCATACCCTTTCGGAATCCCGCTTGTACATCCCATATTTTCTTGTCGGTTACTTGTATAACTCTTTCAATCAGTACCTTTGCATACAATTTGCCAACAATGCTGAGAAGGCTAATGCCTCTATAGTTTTTGCAGTCTTGTTGCGAGCCTTTTCCTTTATATAGAGGCACAACTACAGCTGTGGCCCAGTCCTTAGGTACTCGGCCGGTGCTCCAGCACAAGTTATATAACCGCTGCAACTGACCAACTATGATGCCCTGTCCAGCCTTCAGCATTTCGACTGTAATCCTATCATATGCTGCAGCTTTACCTACTTTCATACTTTCTAGTGCTTTCACGATCTCATCCACGCCAATAACGCTTTCATCATTGCTATCACTACCATTCATTTCATTGATGGGTGTCTCTACCGCCGTTCTTTCAAATAATCCTTCAAAATACTCTTTCCATCTCTTCAGCACGCACGATTCACCATTCACTATCCTTAAATTTTTGTCTCTGATCGATGTGTATTCTGAGGATTGAGTTCTTCCTCGAACTGCACGAACGGATTTCCAGAAAAACTTAACGTTTCTCCTGAAATCGTCAGATAGTCTGCTATCAAACTCATCTTTCTTTTCCTCTTTTTTCCTTTTAACCATTTCTTTCACTATTCTCTTTGACCTAATAAACTCCTTTCTTGCTTCATCTATGTCCTCACTCGCTGCTTTCCCCATTCCTTCATTTGCTCTGGCAGCCAACCAATCTAACCACGCTTTCTTCTTCTCTGACACTGCTGATTGTATATCCTTATCCCACCATGTATTCTTAACCTTTCGTATTTTCCTTCTCTTGATCACACCACATACTTCAGATGCCACACATACTACCTCGTCTTTAAAGGACTGCCATAATTCATCCATATCGTTTATGCCATCGCACCTCTCAAATCTTGCTATTAATCTTCGTTTATATTCATCTTTCACATCTTTCTCTTGCAGATTTTCTACTTTTATTCTTTCCAGGACTCGATTTTTATTATGCTCTCGGTGTCACCATCCTTTAAAGAGCCCACTTATCCGGCTCAACACCAAGAAGTGGTCTGTGTGGATGCCGATCCCTCGATACACTCTTGTATCCATCACATTCTTTCTCAGTCGTTCATCTACTATTACAAAATCAATCATACTTCTTCTAACATTTTTCGCCTCACGCGTATACCTATGTATCCTTTTGTGATCAAACATGGTGTTTGTCACACAAAGGCTCCACTCCAAACAAACCTCAAGCAGTGCTTTTCCGTTTTCATTGACACTCTCATCACCGAATGCACCTAACACCCTTTCAAATCCATCTCGCTTTACTCCCACCCATCCATTGAAATCCCCTAACAAAATCAATCTTTCGTTATCCTTACATTTCCTCAAAATATCTCTTAAACTCTCCCAAAACTCCTGCCTTTCGTCTTGCTCTTGCTGTGACAAACCCGTAACAATATTGACCGGGGCGTATACCCCTATAATAAAGACACGAGTAAGTCCTACTTTCATTCTCATCCATAGTAGCCTAGCATTTACACATTCAAACTCTTTTACACACTCATTCATTCGCGCAGATAGTATTACACCAACTCCCTTGCAGGCTCTGGTGGTACTATAGTACCACCAGAGCCCCAGACCAATACGCCGTATATGTGCCATGCTTGGTGGTGTCACACCCTTTCCTTTTTGTCTCATTCACACAAAGAACATCAATCTTTCTATCATCCATCATCTGACATACTTCATCCAATTTGCCGTCCATCCCTCCTCCAACATTCAACGTTGCAAACCGACTTTCCGTAGGCCGCTTTTCGCCCTCGCGGGGAACGAGACGTGACGAGTTGCGAACATCGTCGCCGCCGTATGGAGAAAAAGAAGTTTTTGTTCCCATAGCGTTCCCACGAGATTTAGGGATCTAGACGGTCCATCCCCGCAGAGCCCTTTACGGGGGTAAGGCGGAATATCAGCTGTGCCCTGTGACCACCATCACAGGCACCCTCCGTTTACGACCAGCTTGCCCTCTGGCCACGAATCCCTCGGCACGGGTCGGTTCACACCTTAGATCGGGGTTTTGTGTTGGGTATGCTCCCTGAAAGTTGGTTTAATTTCGGAGTTTTCCTTCTCCTACACACCATTATGTTACACATTTATGATAGTAAATTTTAAACTGGAGTTAGAGTTATAGCCAAAATATAAAACGCAATAGATCCTTTATCATTGCATCCGAGGCAAGATGATTTATCAAAATAACATTCCAACAAAATACATCCCAACCAATAAAAACACTAAAAGATCGATTTATCAATCACCAACCAATCTACAGCTTTCAAAAATAAGGAAGCAAGAGAAAAAGAAAAGAAGCAAGAGAGAAAAAAAAGTGTTTATCACGCACTAAAGGGACGGCAAACAAAGAAGAAATAAATTATCGTGCGACTTTCCGTCGGGATCATGTTGTATAACGATTCATCAATTAGATGCCCATCAAATGTCGAGGACCGATGTCCCTTTTTATATTATAGTTGTTTATCGTTTGAGAGGAAGGCTGTGAGTAGATATTGGATGCTCGTGAAAGCCGGGGCTACAATTTTGTGATAGTTGCTGATTAAAGGTTATTAAGCCGAGAAAATCTACAATTTTATGTCAACTTGTCATCATAATTAGACTTGTATACTAAGACTAAACTCGCAATATTTCAGAGGATGGTGAGGAGTCTTGTGAAACTGGTATGTAAAAAAATGTATGAGAAACCTTATTTTAGTCCACATAAAGTAAAAATCCAAAGCAAATCAACACGAAGCGAAAAAAGCACAAAGTAATGCAATAAAAGTTTATAATTGTCAATTACAAAGTTTTATTGCAATACACATTAAAGAAAGAGACAATGTCGTGGATAAACAAGAAGAAAATTCACGGCCTTAAAATAAAGTTGAAGTAGGACCGAACGTAGGTAGTATTACCTACCAATCGGAGCCTGACATTTAACTGAATGAAATTTGGTGATAGATGATTAAACTCTTTACATAACATAACTTCAGGCCTTTATCCCCGAAGGGGTAGGCAGAGGTGTGTTACTCACCCACACTTCGCCACTATGTTTCAGTCCCAATGTAATAGGGGGTGAGCCTATTGCCGTCTACCGGGCAGATTATTAAGCGAGCGATACTTAAAATTTTAAGGCATAAATAACTTCAGAAACTCAAAGGTGTGTGCTCGAGGTACCTAGGAATCGAACCCGAGACCAAGAAAATTTAGAACAAATTTTAGATTAATTGGAAATGCACTGTATTATACTACGTAGATATGTAGATAAGCTTGATAGTTTCACCTTAACAGACAGCTTAATGAACATATTAGCTTATCAAAGAAAAGCGATGTTAATAATCATCAGTTAGGATGCTTTTTGGATTTCAGTCAGTGATTAAATAGTGTAGCTGTACTAAAAATATAATATAATGACTTTGAACATATAATAATAAAATATAATTATTGCATGCGAAAATATAATTATTTTTGGACTCGGAAAATTTACAACTTTTGGGATTGAATTACGAAGTTGCTGAATAATTTGAACTTTCAGTAGTTTATTGGAACAATTTTTTTTGTATCCATACTAATATTAAAAATGCAAAAAGTCTGTCACTAAGCCAATTTAGGATGAAAATTTGCATGAAGATAGTTGAAGGCTCGGGATCCAATATCGGCTACTACATACATACATACATAGTCTCACGCCTATATCCCCGAAGGGGTAGGCAGAGGTGTAATATTACACCCACATTTCACCATGAATTTTTAGGTCCCACCGTTCACGCCGTTAATGGGCACATCGCCAGACTCCGTGCTGCTATTGGGAAGTTGAAAAAACCCGGTCCCGGGTCGAGCAAAAGTGTGACTTTTGCTCGACCCGGGAATCGAACCCGGGACCTCCGATTAGCAGTCGGTTACGCTATCCACTGGACCACGGAGAGCACGGTAGTATAGGCTTCTATTTTTTCAAATATGTATATCTAACGGACTGAAATAGGATATGAAAGTGTGTTTGAAATTTGTGACACCTATGTATATTGTTGTCTGGTTTTACAAGTTGTTTACTTTTTATCAACGTATCACTTGGGTCACCCAAGTGATACGTCGATATAAAGTAAAGCTTGTAGGAAATTATCAAATCTCATATCCATGCTTTGACCCTTGAGTAGAAGAATGGTTGACTCTGGTTCTCAATAATAGTCCTACACGATGGGGTCTAACCAAATACAACCCAGCCTACTAGACACCTAATGTTTTCATTTTTACAAACAAACAATTCTGTCAAAGCGGTGAGGTATGTGGGGTGAAGGGGCCTGCAAAAATGCATTCTTATTGGTCGGTTCAAATTTGCGATACGACATAATTCATAAGTAGTGTTGGGATGGATCTTATGTTAGACGTATAAGTCTAACGTGTTGTCAGAAAGTGTTCGCCTTACGTCTGCCGTCTAGTAGGCCGGGTTGTCTTTGGGTCAAACATAATACCACCAATGAAATACAGAAAATTATAAATCATCTGGAGAGTCATTGGTATTACATCAGCATTGAGATTCAGTGGTCAGGTGCGACCATTCATTATTTTTGCTTGCAAATGATACACGACAGTCATAATTATCGATGTTTCATTACAAATTTATATTTTATCCGCCTGCATGAAAATTAAGTAAAAGTGAAGATATTTCCAACCGGGCATGGTATTTATTTTCTATGCAAATTCATTCATACATACTCACGCAATATAACGCAAATTTATTACTATAATAAAAAACTTATAACTATAATAATATTGTTTGTTTGTTTTTCATGTGAGTTTGTGGCCAACTCTGGTGTCGGAGTTTTCAGACCGCCCGAAGGCCTTCGACATGGCCTAACGATCCTCATCCTTAGACAAGAACCGGGACCGACAGTTTTACGTTTAATAATAAAATGTACAGTACAAATTAATAGAAAGTTAAACAATATTTAAAGAGCAAACTCAAACTCAAAATCCTTTATTCATTTAGATCACAAAGTGACACTTATGAACGTCAAATTTAAACATTATTACTGTATGCTTCTACATTTACATTTACTGCCACGTTCGCAAAGCAAGGGCGTAGAACCATGAGAAAGAACGGGCAATAAAACTCACGGTCACTCTTTTTCATCGCCAGGTTTTTAATTAAACTTTTGTAAGGTGCTGCAGCTGTTATACCTTCTATGTTACTTGTATATATTTACTTTACATGATACTCAAGCATAATCAAGTTAAATTTTGATGTTCATTTAGTTAGCCTCCTGAACATAGACATGGTGAAACAGGAGCATCCACTTACATTATGCACCTAACAATGCAGGCAATCCGCGCAAATGTTCAGAACCATAAAGGAAATGATGAAGTTAAATATAAATAAAAAATTATACCAGCCCATAAGACCGCCATCGACCAGTCATCGCAAATAGCACCCGTTCACGAGTATGACGCATGTGCCAGCCATCATCTCTCTCGCCATATCAGAGAGACAGGGATGACCCGACACACGACGCCACCACAAGAAATGACATTTTAGTGAGCATGACGACAACGGTATACGAACCGGCAGTAATAAAATTAACAATCTGTTGGTATACTGACCATGAACGCGAATTACCTCCATTTTCCACATCATTAATTATAGCATAAATTTGTGAAAACGTGTGAAGAAATGCAAATGTAGTACCCATATTTAATTGACGTGATACCTTTTGAAATACAACCACCGATCCAACTGATTGAGTACAAGACAATAAAATTAAACATAATAAATAAATAGTATCTAACGACATGAATGACATCATTTACTTATATAATTTTATTGGCAATAGAATCATATTTAAATACATGTCATGAAAATTAAAATATTATCTACCTATTTACCTAATAATTATGTGAATACTGAAACAGATTATTTCTAAGCGCATTTGTCATTAAGATAATCATTTAAATTGTAATAAGCCTTTTGCATTAGGTTATTTTTAATCGTTGTCTTAAATGCTGAACGGCAAGTCTATAATACATATCGGTATCTTGTTGTAGATACGTAAACTTTGTCCTATAAAAGAATTATGAGTTTTACACAAACGGAAATACGGAACACATAATTTTTGTCTATTTCTTGTATTAATAGAGTCAATATCACTATTCTTTGAATATGAATTTATATTTTTACGCACATGCAAAACACATAAATATACTGAGACGCTGCAGTTAAAATACCGATTTCCTTAAATCTTTCCTTGAGCGAAACTCTTGTTCGTAATTGGTAAATGGCCCGAACTGCTCTTTTTTGCAATATAAAAATACTTTCGATATCAGCAGCTCTACCCCATAGTAATATGCTATATGAAATAACACTATGAAAATAGCCAAAATATACCAGCCTAGCCGTATCGACATCTGTTAAACTACGCACCGTCTTAATGGCACAAGCAGCCGAACTAAGTTTCGCTGACAGATATGTAATGTGTGCGCCCCATTGCAACTTCGAATCAAGTGTTATTCCTAGAAACAACGTAGATTCAGTTGTTTCCAATACATCACCATTTAAAACGATGTTAGTACCCAAGATTTCTGACATTTGGCAAAGCAAACTTAACACATTTGGTTTTTTGCGTCTACTTAAAAGCGTCATGAAAATACTCCGCAACACGTTATTATCAACCTAAAACCTATATTCAAAAGTGAAATGTCACTGCCTCATCAGGAAATTTCCATCACACTAAATACCACAAAGACATGTCTAAAAATATTTACGTTGACCTCCAGCTACTTTGCAAGCGGGATTTTTCGAAGGTCAACATAATATAAAGGTGTCAAAAGGACTGAGCTCCCATTAGTAGGCACGCTTAAAGCCTTCGGAGATTAATTCCATGAATGATGTCGTCGCAAAAAATACCTTAAAATATTTCTCTCCGGGTTCGCGAAAAGAGCCCATCGAGATAAATATAAGTACGAATGTACCATGATTTTAAAAGAAAATCGTACGGCTGCTTTCAGTATTTAAATAAGGTTATACGCGACATATGAAGGTACCGTATAATATAATAACACTGATACCCAAGGGAGCACAGGGTCTTGATTTCGGTCGGACGTTATGCGTCAGTAACTTTTCGATGTTATGTACATATTAAATCAGGTTATTGAAATGAAGGGGACAACGTAGGCCAATCTACTTTGGAGAGAGAGTGAAAGACCTGACGCTACAGTATTAAATTGCCAGATAGTCGTCATCAGTAGCAACCTTGTTTTGTAATATGTGCTGGGCCCAGGCCCATTATAAGAAGGGTTAGGCCATATTCCACCACGTTGGTCAAGTACAGGTTTGCAGACTTAACATGTCTTTCGGAAACATTATGGAGAATTCTCAGATGTGAAGGTTTCTTCACATCTGAGTTTCTTCAAGCCGTTTGCCTTCACCTTTTGGCAAGAGATGAGTAACAATTTAATACGCACTTAACCTCGAAGAATCATAGTGCGCGCCGAGGGCTTAGACTCGAGAGCCTTTTCTACTTCTTTTCTTATTTTCGCATGAGTGTGTAGCCAACTCTAGGTTTTCGGACTTTTTAGACCCTCTATAGTATTTTCGCTGTATGATGATATGCGTGACAGTTCTCATTTTACATGTTACGCATACTACTTTCATTTTATGAAAATAAATTGGCAAAAAAAACAATTATTAAAAGAAATATATATTAAAATTACAAACTAAATTGATACTAGTATGTCTCTCTCTATTTAAATAATTATTATTAACTGTAAATAAATTATTTAAATATAATCCTCAAAATGTCAGTTGCATGAAACGGAACCTCTGTCAGTAGAGATTGACACCATTGAATCGACATGAACTCGATGAATCATAAGCGATGAATAGGAGCGCCCATCTTGTGATCGAAAACGTCCTGGTACGAGTGCATCTGCCTTGTGTGAGGTTATGTTTCTTTCTGTTTGGCGTGTTATTTTTTTATTTTTTTGTTGTGTTATATTTGGTATGTACAATGCCGAAAACAACAAAAAAGATAGTTTTAAACTCTCAAAGCCGTGAGTTAGTGCTTCGTTTGAGGACCTTCTTTGAACGAGCGCGTGCAAACGGGGGCCAAAATGTAAACGCAGAAAATTGTAGGAATGTCGTAGAAAAAAACACAATCGACAATTCGACAATATTTACCGACTGGGATAAATATGTCCACCTCGACCGAATTCGAGATCAGCAATTAATGATCTCAGTCAGAGAAGATTCCGATTCAGATATGAGTTTTATTTCGAGTGACAGTGAGGAATAATTAAAAAAGAATTTTAAAATTATGTACTGCGTTTTATTTCTGAATGTATTTGCCAAAACACTTTTTATATGAATTTATTTCGAAGATCTAAAATCGGTAACTACGATTCTATGTCCTTTGCCAATTAATTCGATATTTATAAATACTCGCTTAAATTTCCTTAGGTTACATCATTATTATTGTCAGTCATGAACTGTCATGCATATCATCATACAGCGAAAATACTATAGAAGGCCTCCTTACGCTTCCTGTCCTGAACAAGAACCGGGACCAACAGCTTTACGTGCCCTACAAAGCACGGTAGGTGCTCTGATGTAAATGCCAGACGAGGTCACCCATCCAAGTGGTGACCTGTGCAACCGTGGCTTAACTTTGTCTACCTATTTCGATCGGCAAGCTAAGGCTCACTATGAGCGCTTGAGATTCTTTAGCAGTCTTTTTACCTCTCTACGAGGACTACCAAATAGTGCAGTGTCACACATTCTCAAACTGAAGAAACAACTACGGAAACAGACAGTAACTGAACATTTTTGCAAAGTAACGTCCAATAGTAAAGTAATAAATAAATAATGTTCATGGAGCTTCTTAGGCCTCGTGCCAACAGTACGATGCGATTTACTACCTTGAATACTATCGTGTTCGGATAGAGATATGCTTACGATGTTTATTTATCTACCTCGACAGCCTTTTGGAATGTGATACCTTTTCATTTATTAATTTATCCAAATCGATGTTAAGATATGAGGTTGAGGTTGGTTGAGGTTTGTTTCAGAACAGCGCGGTCTCAATATTTTATTTATCGATAAATTTGGCTACAAAAGATACGCATATTTTGATAATATAAGCTTCATACAAAATTTGTGAAATACATATGCCTTGTAGGCTGCCGTTAGTATAATTTCGTTTTTGATTAGTTTGCTGCATTTTCATAGAATCCACATACATATTCATAAGGCCACGGCACGGTACAAGATCGACATAAATTTTTTCTTACACTGAAAATGTTGTAGAGCGTATGATTTGATGAACTAACCCCAAAATACAATGCTGTAGGTACAACACGCTTCAAAGGATGTACCGTCTACTGTATCGAGTTATCCGTCTTTTTAGCAGGTACAGTTCGCTTAAAGGGTATTCAGTCTAAAATAAATACGGACCGTCTAAAAATACGTCGGTATTCGAGGACCATTCCATTACATTCGGTGGACAGTAGGTACCCTAAATTCACGCGTCGTATACCCAATTCAATGTAATTTGACGTCGCGATTTAGGCTGAATGTTGAATAATGAAACATGAAGGCTTTTATGCTGGTTATATTGTTTTCATCATTGTTTACACGCTCTTAATGAATTATGAAACGTTTTAAGGCTTACGATGATTTACGTTTTTATTTACACGTATTTATTTATGGTGTAATCTGTAATGGATTAGAGCCTGTGTTGTGACAAAAAGTTGTTTACGAAAACAAACAAAAAAATCGAGAGTGTAGATGTATGGATGTTTGAAACTCTATCGCGCTAAAACCACTGAACCGATTCTAATGAAACTTGATAGTAATATAGTTTTTTTATCCGGATAACACATATACTACTTTATATCACGGTGTAGCAATATAACTTTAGCGTTAAAGAAGACAGAAGTCGTCAATCGTAACGTAAAAATTTATTTAAAAGCCAGTTAGGCTAGAAATCAGGCTGTAATAATATAAAGAATAATATAGGCGTACAATTTTATACACGGGTGCCTTTAACTGCTGGGCTGACTTAATGGTCAATTACTACCGAGCGACACAGATAGTAGAATTTGGATGTCAGTCGTTTAGCCAAGAAATTACTTATTAAGGTTTTCTGTCGTTTCAGAGTTTGGATAAGTCCTTCGCAAAGAGCAGACCCTTTCCCTTTTACACGAAACTTAAACATAATAGGTGAATTGTAGTTGTAATTATAACTATGCGCACCCCTTGCTACCTTAGGTAATAAAACAGTGATGGTAATAGGATTTGAGAAACATAAATAGTAAAAACTTTAAGACACAAATTTTAATTTGAGAAAAGTGCCGACGGCTACCGTAAGGCGTTTACGAGCGAGAAACGTCGAAATAAAACCCAAGGTCAGGCGTAATGTTATTATTACGTTAACTTAGAATATTTACAATATAACCTAATGCTAAAAAAACTTTTTCGCTTTAAGAAAAAACTAGAACGTATATTTGAATACATATTTAATGTAGTAGCTTAAATAGATAACAGTTTTCCAGAGGGATTCTCTTTAGGGAATTCGTGGGAATTTAGAGCAAAGATCAAAGCGATCAAAGGAAAGCGCTAAACTGAGAAGATATGGTTCTTGATCGTCATAACACATCATCTATTCTCTTGATTTATCTTCGTGTCAGCGGGGATTTATTACAATCCACATTTTGTCAGTTTGATCTTTACCCTTCACTTGACAAAACAAGCCCATATTATAGTCAATTTTTGAGACGCAGACTTAAACTTGTTTCTGGGGGCTTATTCACTATGACAATTTTGAAGTCTTAACGTGTTTTAACGTGCTAGTTACCCACATCGGCACGGTATTGGCTTAAACGGTATTCACTATGCCAACTTCAAGTTTGACAAGCACGGTGGCGCACGTTTGGGAGGCGGTTTTAGATGTCAAAATTCGGTGAGCTAAGAGGTCACATAACGCGTTTATTGTAAAATGATAGTGGTTAAATAAGTACTAATTTTATTTGTTTTATATTATTTTCAGAGTCTGTTAGTGGTTAAATACTAAGTTTATTTGCTTTTTTATTTGTCAAATTTGTTAAATTAAATATTATGTTTAATGAAAATTGACGCCTGTCGCTGGCGCCAGCGTCTCACTCTTCTTCGGATAAATAATAAATCCATTATGATTTATAAGATTCTGTTTGAATTGGGCTATTTGCCGCACTAACCGCACTTATATTTTTTTTATATTGTAGCGCGACTGCAACTGTCATCAATGTCATCATATATGTTATCGTTCAAAAATTGAGTACAGAAGATGAAATAAACTTTTTTTTTATTTTGTGATTGTTCCTGGCGAAATTGAACTAAAATAATATACCTAATTTAAGTTTTATTATCCTGTTTTATTTGTACTGTAGCTCATAGTGTAAATTACAAGTTAGTAAAATAATATTTATAAAAATTGAGCCGGCAAAGCCGGCATTAGGATTTATGAACGAATATTGTGAAATTGATAACTAGGCATAGACAAGCTGTCGTATGGCATTCTGAATACAATATTTTGATTGTCGCGGTAAGTCACGTCACTGAATCACGTTTACGTCTCAGTGCAAGTTACGACGGCACCCGTCATGAGCATGGTATTTCAGTGGTCATAGCGAATAAGCCCCCTGGTTTAAGTTGAAATCGTTATGGGTCAGATGTTGAGACGTTTTGTGTTATCTAAACGGTTGCACTTATATGATTTTTTACTGAACGTATGGCGTATTCGTGAAAACGATCGCTCCGCCCATTGTGTGTTTCGTGTGAAATACACGAAACTACTCTTGTATCTGAACCATATTTTATTTTTTAGTCTGGTTGTAATTCAAGTTCGTTGTTTGACTGTTTGATAAGAAGCTGACACGGACATTATTAATTACGGTAATTGTCTTTTTAAAAACTAAACTGAATCCAACATTATGATAAGACTTAAGTGGAATACAACATATTAAAAAGTTATCACCGTTAAAATTAATTACTTGTGTGCAGCCATCTTAATTGGCATATATACTGTCATATTTTTGGTTTAGTTTAATATTAAATTAATTTAATGAACACTAAAACGATTTGATTATTACGAGAATTACTTTAAAACTCTCAAATGATTTATCGGCTATACGTCAGCGCTCTACTCATTTTAACATACTCTTTTTGATTATTATGAAGAGGGACGAGTGACGAGTCGAAGTGGGAGGCGTAAAAGGACACCACAGTCAGTCTTATAACAACTCTCGGACTACGAGATAGCAAGCGGGAATTATTGTAACAGTGTGTGATAGTGCAAAAGTAGTGCTGTGTAAAAGTGTGCCTGTAATAATTGAAATAAACGTTTATTGATTTATACTGGCCTTGGTGTTTTCTTCAAAATACCCTATTAAAATAACTTTTCTTCTCACATTTGGGTAAAACATATTTTTCATTCATATTAAAACTGTATATTCTAAGTTACGTATAAAGATCTAGTACAAAACGCAAAGCCTTCCACACAATATTATAGCCACATTCGATCCCAAACATATCCGTCCAAAAATCGTTGAAAATCTGGGGAGGCAAACTTTACCCGTCACTAACTTTGTGAGCAGAAGTACTTCGGGTTACCAGCCCAGTTACTTTATTAGGACAACCGCTGACGTATAGTTACCGAGCGAATTATTATACACATACTTAGAAGTTCTTACTGATTTTGTTTCGAGTAGTTCTGAGTAGTATAAGAGAGATAGGGTGAGTGTGTGAGGTTATACGATGGGCTGTTTTATGATGTCGGTATGAGATAAGCAAGATTATACTTATATGTTTATTTGGCCATTTGGAACTCAACTAGTACATTGGGCATTAATCAGGTTTTAATGGCACTGTCTAGTAGCACCAGAAATTATTTCGGCGCATTTTTTCGTGCACCATTACAATTTTAAACATACAGGATATATTTATCACGTACTGGTATATAGATATTTGATTTGTTACACAGAGTTACAAACATCTGTGCCTCGGCAAGCGTATATTAAAAAACTCTCGGCCCCTATTCTCAAGAAGATTTATGTGAGCCGGGATTTACAGCTACGCTGACTAAGTACCTTTAAATATGATTGAGACGGTCAGTTTTGGCGTAGATAGACAAATTATTATACTAGAACAATATCTAGTCAATAGCATGCAAAGCGGTTGACAAGTTTTTTTAACCCGGACAGGATGTATTTTGCCAAACCATTCGCAATATATTTCTTCACATGTAATTTTTTATTAAGAATACTTTTCATCCATTAACCAGATCGGTGAAAAGCGCTCTTCTGCGGATCTTAGACTATTAAGATAAATACGACCAGATACCTACAAGCACTTTCAGATAACAAAACCTTTAACCGTTTAAATTCCAAGGTAAACACGAAGGAATTCATACAAGATAATTTAGTCGTCAAACGCGCCCATCCATGGCGCTAAATAGCCATTACACCGCATTTTATTACTTATTTGGAACACCGTTAAAAGGAGCGGGGAATGCCATATCCACCGCGGCAGGTATGTGAATGTATGACAGCACAGATATTATCTCTGAGATACTGGTGAATGGAAAGTTCAAAATAAAACCTATTTAGTTGTGTGTTTTTTAATATCTCTTTTAGTATAAAACATGAGTCCTTATCTTTTCCCTCCTGTGACCAGTCCTTTTTGAAGGAGTTTAGCTCAGAAGAAAAGATAGGGACTCATGGATGAAGAGTGGGGAGGTCTTTGCCCTGCAGTGGGACGTCACACGCTCTTAAAAAAAAGTATAACGTATAGATGAGTCCGTGATTAAACTCCCTTTATTTGGGCTTATTGCTCCGCACCCGTGGCTCATAGCGTGATGTTATATAGCACATACCCTTCCTCGATAAATGGGCATTCCAATAAAAGATAATATTTCAAATCGGACTAGTAGTTCATGAGATTAGCATGTTCAATCAAAGAAACATGCACACTCTTCACCTTCATTATATTACTAGATGATGCCCGCGGTTACACCCGCGGTATTTAAGGCTACTGCTCCGCTCCCGTGAATCACAGCGTGATGTTATATAGCCTGTAGCCTTCCTCGATAAATGGGCTATCTAACACTGAAAGAATTTTTCAAATCGGACCAGTAGTTCCTGAGATTAGCGCGTTCGATCAAACAAACAAACAAACTCTTCAGCTTCATATATTAGTACTAGAGGATTCCCGCGGTTACACCCGCGTTATTTAAGACTACTGCTCCGCTCCCGTCACTCATAGCGTGATGTTATATAGCCTTCCTCGATAAATGGGCTATCTAACACTGAAATAATTTTCAAATCGGACCAGTAGTTCCTGAGATTATCGCGTTCAACCAAACAAACAAACAAACTCTTCAGCTTTATATATCATTAGTATAAGATATCTATGCAATATCAAAAACCCAATATTCGCAATTTACGGTTTTTCTAATTTCTATGCCTAGTCTTTATTAATTTTACATTGTTTCAAGTATATACCCTATTCATGATGTGTTTCTCAACATTACAATAATACGTAAAACGCATATGACAGTAAATTTCAAACCGTTACATTAATGACGATGCTAAGATTCTAACTAGCGACTCTAGGGCGAAATTTAGAAGTTGTCTATGTACGACTCTTTCACAAATCACTACTACTTTTGACACTTTTGACAGCTCTCAATACAATAACCATCTTAACCTCCATGTTAACCTCGAAACATGCATCTTCAATAGCAAAAATATAAAACATAATAGATCCTTTATCATTGCATCCGAAGCAAAATAATTCATCAAAAAAAAACCTCCAACAAAACAGATCCCAACCAATAAAACACTATAAGATCGATTTATCAATCACCAACCAATCTACAGGTATAAAAATAAGGAAGCAAGAGAAAAAAAAGAAGCAAGAGAGAAAAAAAAGAGTTTATCACGCACTAAAGGGACGGTAAACAAAGAAGAAATAAATTATCCTGCGACTTTCCGTCGGGATCATGTTGTATAACGATTCATCAATTAGATGCCCATCAAATGTCGAGGACCGATGTCCCTTTTTATATTATAGTTATTTACCGTTTGAGAGAAAAGCTGTAATGTACAAAGCTGTAAGTATTGGATGCGCAGTAAAGCCGTGTTTTCAATGCTGTGAAAGTTTTTGTCTGATTAAATTATACTAAGTCAAGAAAACTCCAGTGTTATGTTAGCTCGTTATCATTATGAGACTTGTATAGTAAGACTTAAGTCGAAATATCAACACCACCGGAGTCACAAGTGCGTTGCCGCCCCTTGTATGAAAAAGGCATAGGATAAGGAGTGGGATGAGGGAGAAGGAATAGGGCCTCCGGCACTCTCACTCACCGAACGAAACGCAACAGTTTAGGTACTGTTACTTCACGTCGATTTTCTGTGAGAGGGTAGTACTTCCCCGATCCAGCCGGCCCATTCATGCTGAAATCAGCAAGGCTCTACTTCCGTTAAGTAGCCAAATCCATCGATAAATAAAATATTAGGATCGACCGTTAGTATATTTCTCGGTTTCACTTAGTTTGTTACATTTGCATAGAATCGACACAAAGATAAACTCGGCCAATTCTGTTATCATCGCACCTTTAGTGTACAAGATCACCATTACATATTTATCATACTACAAATGTTGTAGAGAGTAATTTGATGAACTAACCTCAATAAACACTACTGTAGGTACAACACGCTTCAAAGAATATACCGTCTACTTTATCGAGTTATCCGTCTTTTTAGCAGGTACAGTTCGCTTTAAGGGTATTCAGAGTAAAATAAATAGGTACCGTCTAAAAATACGTCGGTATTCGAGGACCATTCCATTACATTTGGTGGACTGTAGGTACCCTAAATTCACGCGTCGTATACCCAATTCAGTAAGTATAATTCGACGTCACCAGTTAGGCTGAATGTTGTATACTGAAACGTGAAGGCTTTCATGCTGGTTATATCGTTTTCATCATTGTTTACACGCTATTAATGAATTATGAAATGTTTTAAGACTTACGATGATTAACTTTTTTATTTACATGTATTTACTTGTGGTGTAATGGATTAGGGTGTGTTGGCTGTTGTGACAAAAGGTAGTCGATGTGTTATCCTGATGTATGGTATATAAATGCGAACGTGTGTGAGTGTGGATGGCTGTATGGATTTTTGATACTCTTCACCTCAAAAATCATTGAGTCGATTCTTATGAAACTCAATAATATTTGTAGCTTATCGGGATAACACATAGGGTACTCTATATCGTGATAACCGTGAGTAGTAATATGGTTCTAGTATTAAACAAGACATAAATTGTCAATCTTTACGTGAAAAATATTTTAAAGACAGGCTAGAAAACAGGCTTTAACAAAATAAAGAATAATATAGGCGTACAATTTTGTACACGGGTTCCTTTATGGCTGACTTAATGTTCAATTACTACCGAGCGACACAGATAGTAGAATTTGGATGTCAGTCGTTTAGCCAAGAAATTACTTATTAAGGTTTTCTGTCGTTTCAGAGTTTGGATAAGTCCTTCACAAAGAGCAAACCAGCAGTTTTACACGAAACTTAAACATAATAGGTGAATTATAGTTGTAATTATAACTTTGCTCACCCTTTGTCCCTTAAGGGTAATAAATCAGTGATGGTAATAGGATTTGAGAAACATAAATAGTAAAAACTTTAAGTCACAAAGAACAATGCCCATTTTTCTTTGAGACGCCGGCCCAGGTGTGAACCGTCAAAAATCGTAGTACTTGTTATTGCATTCGATAAAAGAGTGTTAAAATAGAATTTTGAGATTGATTAGAGGTCCGCCACATTCATGGTTTTATTACAAGAAGTACTTTTTTATGCTCAAAAAACATTAGGTGGGTACGTACTTTTATTAGGATAGTTACAGTATTTCGTAGTTTTGAGTAGAAAGGAATGAGTTAATAGTTTGGTAAGGGTAGAAATCCGAAAAAAAGGCCAGAAGTCGTAAAAGATTTACAAACACTCACAATGCGCACAACAAATAACAAACAAAATAAATTGAATATGAGATATGACATACGTAGTATCGTCTTACTAGTCTGTGGTTATGACGTTATTGACATTTACTATGAGCACAAAAGTGTTGCCATTTTACAGTTTTTAAATGATATTTAATAATCGATACAGATTTCGGTCATAGGTTATATTTATATATTTGATTCAAAATCAAACTTATTTGTAGTTAATCGCATAAATACCTTAAAAATACACAATTAAAAATGTTTCAGGACCAAGTAAAGATTTGCTAGTCACTAAAATCATTTGAGTAGAGAAAATGTGAAATCGACTAATATAATCGATTCAATATAATGATTTCTTTACTGGCAATTTCTGATCTATTACGTGTTTACTATTTAGACGATAACCCATCTTTTAAAATCTATTTATTGAATAAGTTTCTCGGCACACTTTTAGTAACGCCTATAAATTAAGTTATAAATAAAAAGGATTATTCGACAGCAAATTGAAACTCTATTGAGCTGTTCATGAGTTCCAAACTGGGCCAGAAATGGGCATTGTTCTTTTAATTTGAGAAAAATGCCGACGGCTACCGTAAGGCCATTTGCGAGCGAGAAACGTCGAAATAAAACCCAAGGTCTGGTGTAATGTTTTTATTACGTTAACTTAGAATATTTACAATATAACCTAATGCTAAGAAAACATTTTCGCTTTAGGAAAAACTAGAATTTATATTTGAATACATATTTAATGTTGTAGCTTAAATGAATAACAGTTTTCCAGAGGGATTCTCTTCAGGGAATTTGTAGGAATTTAGAGCAAAGATGAAAGCGATAAAAGGAAAGCACTAAACTGAGAAGAGATGCTTCTTGATCGTCATAACACATCATCTATTCTCTTGATTTATCTTCGTGTCGGTGGGGATTTATTACAATCCACATTTCATTTTGTCAGTTTGATCTTTTCACTTCACTAGACAAAACAACCTTTATTTTAGGCAATTTTCACACAACACAACTTGTACATTGGGCGTTAATCAGGTTTTATTGGCACTGTCTAGTAGCACTAGAAATTATTTTGACGCATTTTTCGTGCACGATTACAATTTTAAACATGCAGGGTATATTTATCACGTACTGGTATACAGATATTTGATTTGTTACAAAGAGTAACAAACCTCTGTGCCTCGGCACGCGTATATTTAAAAACTCTCGGACCCTACTCTCAAGACGATTTATGTAAGTCGGGACTAACTGATGTTATGCTGACTAAGTAACTTTAAATATGATTGAGACGGTCAGTTTTTTCGCAGATAGACAAATTATTTGGCTAGAACAATATGTAGTCAATAGCAGGCAAAGCGGTTGACAAGTTTTTTTAACCCGGACAGGATGTATTTTGCCAACCCATTCGCGATATATTTCGAAACATGTAATTTTTTATTTAGAATACTTTCATCCATTAACCAGATCGGTGAGGGGCGCTCTTCTACGGATCTGAGACTATTAGGATAAACACGACCAGATACCTACAAGCACTTTCAGTTAACAAGACCTATAACCGTTTAAATTCCAAGGTAAACACGAAGAAATTCATACAAGATAATTTAGTCGTCAAATGCGGCCATCCATGGTGCTAAATGGCCATTATACCGCATTTTATTACTTATTTGGAACACAGTTAAAAGGAGCGGGGAATGTCATATCCACCGCGGCAGGTATGTGAATGTATGACAGCACAGATCTTATCTCTGAGATGCTGGTGAATGGAATGTTCAAAAGAAAACCTATTTAGTTGTGTGTTTTTACATATCTCTTTTAGTATAAAACATGTGTCCCTATCTTTTCTCTCCTGATACCAGTCCTTTTTAAAGGAGTCTAGCTCAAAAGAAAAGATAGGGACTCATGGAAGAAGAGTGGGGAGGCCTTTGCCCTGCAGTGGGACGTCACAGGCTCTTAAAAAAAGTATAACGTATAGATGAGTCCGTGTTTAAACCTCCTTTATTTGGGCTTATTGCGCCGCACCCGTGGCCCATAGCGTGATATTATATAGCACATAGCCTTCCTCGATAAATAGACATTCCCACAAAAAAAATATTTCAAATCGGACAAGTAGTTCATGAGATTAGCATGTTCAACCAAAGAAATATGCACACTCTTCACCTTTATTATATTACTAGATGATGCCCACGGTTACACCCGCGATTTTTAAGGATACTGCTCCGCTCCCGTGGCTCACAGCGTGATGTTATATATTCTATAGCCTTTCTCGATAAATGGGCTATCTAACACGGAAAGATTTTTTCAAATCCGACCAGTAATTCTTGAGATTAGCGCGTTCAACCAAACAAACAATCAAACTCTTCAGCTTTATATATTAGTATAAGATAGTATAGATTTTCCAATACTCATACTTAGATAAAGAAGTATTCAAGACTCACAAAAATATGTTTGATTAGTCAGAGCCAAAGACTGAGATTCTCCTCGATATTAAATTGCGGGGGTGCTATTTGTAAATATATTTATAATATTTATGCAATTCTATCAAGAACCCAATATTCGAAATTTACGTTTTTTCTAATTTCTATACCTAGTCTTTATTAATTTTACATTGTTTCAAGGACATACCCTATTCATGATGTGTTTCTCAACATTACACCATTACGTAAATCACATATGACAGTAAATTTCAAACTGTTATATTATTGGCGATGCTAAGATTCTAACTAGCGACTCTAGCGGCTAAATTTAGAAGTTGTCTATGTACGACTCTTTCACAAATCACTACTACTTTTGACACTTTTGACAGCTCTCAATACAATAACCACCTTAACCTCCATGTTAACCTCGAGACATGCATCGCCAATAGCAAAAATATAAAACGTAATAGATGCTATATCATTGCATCCGAAGCAAGATAATTCATAAAAAAAAACTCGAACAAAATACATCCAAACCAATAAAAACACTAAAAGATCGATTTATCAATCACCAACCAATCTAGAGCAATCAAAAATAAGGAAGCAAGCGAAAAAAAAAGTTTATCACGTACTAAAAGGACGGCAAACAAAGAAGAAATAAATTATTCTGCGACTTTCCGTCGGGATCATGTTGTATAACGGTTCATCAATTAGATGTCCATCAAATGTCGAGGACCGATGTCCCTTTTTATATTATAGTTGTTTATTATTTGAGAGGAAAGCTGTAAATATAGTGTACAAAGCTGTAAGTATTGGATGCGCAGCAAAGCCGGGTTTTCAATTCTGTGATAGTTTTTGGCTGACTAAATTAAACTAAGTCAAGAAAACTACAGTGTTATGTCAGCTCGTTATCATTATAAGACTTTTATACTAAGACTTTAGTCGAAATACTTCAGAAATTAGTAAGAAATTTGTATTACTAATAACTAAAAAAACTATACCACTAGAGCTCATGCTAGTCCACCATCCTCCTCGCGTTATCCCAGTTAGAACCGGTTCACTCTCTAGTCTAAACGGAATTGACTGATAATTAGCTTTTTCACAGACCGACTATTTGACCGGTGCAACCCAAAGGCTATATTCCAAGATAGCTATATTCCATGGACCGACGGCTTAACGTGCTCTCCGAGGCACGGGGCGAGCGATAATTGTCAATTCAATACGCAAATGTATCAGTGAAAACAATTGTTGGTGAACCAAATTAAGTGACAACCATGTCAAAAATGAAATACAGAAAATAATAAATCATTGGTATAACATCAGCATTGAGATTCAGTGGTTAGGTGCGACCATTCATTACTTTTGCTTGCAAATGATACACGACAGTCATAATTATCGATGTTTCATTACAAATTTATATATATTTTATCCGGCTGCATGAAAATTAAGTAAAAGTGAAGATATTTTCAACCGGGCATGGTATTTATTTTATATGCAAATTCATACATACTCACGCTTTTTCCGCCAGGGTAGGCAGACACAACATAACGCAAAGTTACTATAATAAAAAACTGTAATAACATTGTTTGTTTGTTTTTCGTGTGAGTTTGTGGCCAACTCTGATGTCGGAGTTTTCAGACTGCCCGAAGGGCTCCGACATGGCCTAACGATCCTCATCCTTAGACAAGAACCGGGACCGACAGTTTTACGTTTAATATTAGTATGTACAGTACCAATAAAAAGGAAAAAAGCAATATTTAAAGAGCGTCATTAAAATCCTCCTCAACACGTCATTTTCAACCTCACACCTATATTCAAAAGTGAAATGTCACAGACTCATCAGGAAATTTCCATCACACTAAATACCACAAAGACTTCTCTAATAATATTTACGTTGACCTCCAGCTACTTTGCAAGAGGGATTTTTCGAAGATTCACATAATATAAAGGTGTCAAAAGGACTGAGCTCCCATTAGTAAGCACGCTTTAAGCCTTCGGAGATTAATTCCATGAATGATGTCGTCGCAAAAAATGCCTTAAAATATTTCTTTCCGGGTTCGCGAAAAGAGCCCTCAGAGATAAATATAAGTACGAATGTGATGATTTTAAAAGAAAATCGTACGGCTGCTTTCAGTATTTAAATAAGGTTATACGCGACATATGAAGGTACCGTATAATATAATAACACTGATACCCAAGGGAGCACAGGTTCTTGATTTCGGTCGGACGTTATGCGTCAGTGACTTTTCGAAGTTATGTACATATTAAATCATGTTATTGAAATGAAGGGGACAACGTAGGCTTATCTACTTTGGAGAGAGGGTGAAAGACCTGACGTTACTGTAGTAAATTGCCAAATAGTCATCTTCAGTTGCAGCGTTGTTTATAATCTTGTAGACTCACCGCTTGACAGTCCGCCGAGTGTGGTGGATTCAATTCCGCACGAGACTTTGTGTATACGTTACTTGTATGTTTGTAAAGTTCGCCGCAACACAGGATTTAGTCCTAGTGCGAGAGTTGTCTTAAAAAAAATATATAAATTAAAATAAACTCTCCTAGTGTTGGGCACAGGCCTCTTCTTATTATACGAAGGGTTAGATCATCATAGTCCACCACGCTGGCCAAGTATGGATTGACAGATTTCACATGTCTTTCAAAAACATTGTGGAGAACTCTCAAGCATGCAGATTTCTTCATGAGAATATCGTTCAACAATTTTATTTGTTTTATCAGGCTTAAAAATAGAATACGCACTGTATATTAAAAAGTCTGTGGTGCGCACTGCCGTTTCGATCTCGAAACCCTTTGTATACCTGTATATTTACCTCTCCAAGAGGTTTTCCAAATAGTGCAGTATCACACATTCTCAAACTGAAGAAATAACTACGGAAACAGACAGTAACTGAACATTTACGCAAAGTAACGTCCAATACGGTAGAGAGCTTAAACAGCGTAATAAATAAATAATTTTCATGGAGCTTCTTAGGCGCCGCGCCAACAGTGCGTTGCGATTTACTAAACTTGAATATTATCTGGTTAGGATAGAAATATGCTTACGATATTTATTTATCTACCTGGAAAGCCTTTTGGAATGTGATACCTTTTCATTTATTTATTTATCCAAATCAATGTAAAGATTTCTGCTCATGACGTTTGTTTCAGAAAAGCGAGGTCTCAATATTTTATTTATCGATGAATTTGGCTACAAGAGAAACGCATATTTTGATGTAAGCTTCATACAAAGCTTGTGAAATACATATGCCTTGTAGGCAGCCGTTAGTATAATTTCGTTTTTGATTAGTTTGCTGCAGTTTCATAGAATCCACAAACATATTTATCACGGCACGGCACGGTACACGATCGACATAAATTTTTTCTTACACTGAAAATATTGTAGAGCGTATGATTTGATGAACTAACTCCAATAAACAGTACTGTAGTATAACACGCTTCAAAAAATATACCGTCTACTTTATCGAGTTATCCGTCTTTTTAGCAGGTACAGTTCGCTTAAAATGTATTCAGACTAAAATAAATACGGACCGTCTAAAAATACGTCGGTATTTGAGGACCATTCCATTACATTTGGTGGACGACTGTAGGTACCCTAAATTCACGCGTCGTATACCCAATTCAATGCTATTTGACGTCAAGAGTTGGGCTGAATGTTGTATAATGAAACATGAAATCTTTCATGCTAGTATATCGTGTTTTCATTATTGTTTACACGCTATTAATGAATTATGAAATGTTTTAAGACTTACGATGATTTACGTTTTTATTTACACGTTTTTATTTGTGGTGTAATGAATTAGGGCCTGTGTTACGACAAATAGATGTTGATAAAAACAAAACAAAAAAGTCGAGATTGTAGATGGCTGTAACTATGGATGTTTGAAACTCTATCGCGCAAAAACCACTGAACCGATTCTAATGAAACTTGAAAGTAATAAAGCTTTTTTATCCGGATAAGACAAAGGCTACTTTTTATCATGGTAACCGATAGTAGCAATATATTTATAGTACGTTTTATGTTTTGTTTTGTTTTTCGTGTGAGTGTGTGCCCAACTCTAGTGTCGGAATTTTTCAGACCGCCCGAAGTCCTCCGACGTGGCCTAACGACTCTTATACTATGACAAGAACTGGGACCGACAGCTTTAGGTGCCCTCCGAAGCACGGTAGTGCTCAGATGTAAATGCCACTCTTGGTCACACATCTAAGTGGCTACCTGTGCAAGCGTTGCTTAACTTTGCCGATCTGTTATGAACGACAAGCTAAGTCTTGCTGTGAGCGCTACAGCGTTGAAGAAGACAGAAGTCGTCAATCGTAACTTAAAAATTATTTAAAACTCAGTTAGGCTAGAAAACAGGCTGTAATAAAATAGAGAATAATATTGGCGTACAATTTTTTACACGGGTGCCTTTATGGCTGACTTAATGTTCATTTACTACCGAGCGACACAGATAGTAGAATTTGGATGTCAGTCGTTTAGCCAAGAAATTACTTATTAAGGTTTTCTCTCGTTTCAGAGTTTGGGTAAGTCCTTCACAAAGAGCAGACCCATTCCCTTTTACACGAAACTTAAACATAATAGTAGTGTAGTTGTAATTATAACTTTGCTCACCCTTTGTCCCTTTAGGTAATAAAACAGTGATGGTAATAGGATTTGAGAAACATAAATAGTTAAAAACTTTTAGTCACAAATTTTAATTTGAGAACAATGCCGACGGCTACCGTAAGGCGCTTACGAGCGAGAAACGTCGAAATAAAACCCAAGGTCTGGCGTAATGTTTTTATTACGTTAACTTAGAATATTTACAATATAACCTAATGCTAAAAAACTTTTTGCTTTAAGAAAAAACTAGAACGTATATTTGAATACATATTTAATGTAGTAGCTTAAATTAATAACAGTTTTCCAGTGGGATTCTCTTCAGCAAATTTGTAAGAATTTAGAGCAAAGATCAAAGCGATTAAAAGAAAACGCTGAACTGAGAAGAGATGTTCTTGATCGTCATAACACATCATCTATTCTCTTGATTTATCTTCGTGTCGGTGGGGATTTATTAGGTACAATCCAGTTGTGTTAGTTTGATCTTTACACTTCACTTGACAAAACAACCCTTATTTTTGGCAATTTTCGAGTCTCAGACATTTAATTTGTTTCAGGTTGATGTGAAAATATTGATGTTTAGATGTTGAGACTTTCCCTAGTGTGTCATCTATACTGTTGCACCTAAGTGATTTTCTTACTACACGTGTGGTAGTTGTTTAAGCGGTAGCCTTGTCATTTTATATCATGGTAACCGATAGTAGCAATATATTTACAGCGTTTTTTGTTTTGTTTTGTTTTTCGTGTGAGTGTGTGCCCAACTCTTGTGTCGGAATTTTTCAGACCGCCCGAAGTCCTCCGACGTGGCTTAACGACTCTTATACTAAGACAAGAACTGGGACCGACAGCTTTAGGTGCCCTCCGAAGCACGTAGCGCTCAGATGTAAATGCCACACTTGGTCACCCATCTAAGTGGCGACCTGTGCAAGCGTTGCTTAACTTTCCCGATCTTTTACGAACGACAAGCTAAATTTCGCTGTGAGCGCTACAGCGTTGAAGAAGACAGAAATCGTCAATCGTAACGTAAAAATTATTTAAAACCCAGTTAGGCTAGAAAACAAACTGTAATAAAATAAAGAATAATATAGGCGTACAATTTTATACACGGGTGCCTTTATGGCTGACTTAATGTTCAATTACTATCGAGCGACACAGATAGTAGAATTTGGATGTAAGTCGTTTAGCCAAGAAATTACTTATAGAGGTTTTCTCTCGTTTCAGAGTTTGGATAAGTCCTTCACAAAGAGCAGACCCATTCCCCTTTACACGAAACTGAAACATAATAGGTGAATTGTAGTTGTAATTATAACTTTGCTCACCCTTTGTACCTTTAGGTAATACAACAGTGATGGTAATAGGATTTGAGAAACATAAATAGTAAAAACTTTGAGTCACAAATTTTAATTTTAGAAAAATGCCGACGGCTACCGTAAGGCGTTTACGAGCGAGAAACGTCGAAATAAAACCCAAAGTCTGGCGTAATGTTTTTATTTTATTAATATTTACAATATAACCAAATGTTGAGAAAAGTCTTTCGCTTTAGGTGAAAAAACTAGAACGTATATTTCAATACATATTTAATGTTGTAGCTTAAATGAATAACAGTTTTCCAGAGGGATTCTCTTCGGGGAATTCGTAGGAATTTAGAGCAAAGATCAAAGCGATTAAAGGAAAACGCTAAACTGGGAAGAGATGCTTCTTGATCGTCATAACACATCATCTATTCTTTTGTTTTATCTTCGTGTCAGTGGGGATTTATTACAATCCACATTATGTCAGTTTGATCTTTTCATTTCACTTGACAAAACAACCCATATTTTAGGCAATTTTCGAGGCGCAGACTTAAACTTGTTTCTGGTTTAAGTTGAAATCGTTATGGATCAGAGGTTGAGACTTTCTATGTTATCTAAACGGTTGCACTTAAATGTCTTTTTCTGAACGTATGGCGTAGTTATGTAAGTGATCGCTTCGCCCATTGTGTGTTTCGTATGAAATACACGAAACTACTCTTGTATCTGAACTATAAATTAGTTTTTTTAGTCTGGGTGTAATTCAAGTTCGTTGTTTGACTGTTTGACAAGAAGCTTACACGAGCATTATTAAGTACGGTAATTTTCGGTTTTTGTATGGCAGCTTTTTTGTTTTTTTTTTTAAAGCGAAGGAAAACGCTAAACTGAGAAGAGATGCTTCTTGATCGTCATAACATAAATCATCTGTTATCTTGATTTATCTTTGTATCAGTGGGGATTTATTACAATCCACTCACCATCCAATTGTCAGTTTGATCTTTACTCTTCACTTGACAAAACAACCCTTTGTCTAGGCAATTTTCGAATATCAGACTTTTAACTTGTTTTATGTTTATAAGCACTTTGGATCAGATGTTTAGAGTTTGTGTATCATGTACATCTAAGTGAAATTTTTAGTACACGTATGGCGTAAGAAACATAAATTATTGCTGGTACTCTTCATAAAAAATAAACCAAAAGTAACATTTTGTTTGAGAGTAATAATAATAAGTAATTATTTTAACCTATGTGTATGGGGACATCTAATGACATCTAAAACGCCTCAAAGTAACTCTTGTTCTTATGCAGCTGGGTAAGAATATAATTATAGGAATATAAGTTACGTATAAAAATCTAGTGGAACACACAAAACCTTCCACACAATATTATAGGCACATTCAATCCCAAACATATCCGTCCAAAAATCGTTAGAAATCTGGGGCGGCAAACTTTACCCGTCACTAACTTTGTGAGCAGAAGTACTTCGGGTTACCAGCCCAGTTACTTTATTAGGACAACCGCTGACGTATAGTTACCGAGCGAATTATTATTACACATACTTAGAAGTACTTACTGATTTTGTTTTGAGTAGTTCTGAGTAGTATAAGAGAGATAGGGTGAGTGTGTGAGGTTATACGATGAGCTGTTTTATGATGTCGGTATGAGATAAGCAAGATATTTATATGTTTATTCGGCTATTTGGAACACAACTAGTACATAGGGCGTTAATCAGGTTTTAATGGCACTGTCTAGTAGCACCAGCAGAAATTATTTCAGCGCATTTTTTCGTGCACGATTACAATTTTAAACATACAGGATATATTTATCACGTACTGGTATATATATATTTGATTTGTTACAAAGAGTTACAAACCTCTGTTCCTCGGTACGCGTATATTAAAATACTCTTGGACCCTACTCTCAAGAAGATTTATGTGAGTCGGGACTAACTGATGTTATGCTCACTAACTACCTTTAAATATGATTGAGACGGTCAGTTTTGCCGTAGATAGACAAATTATTTGACTAGAACAGTTTCTGGTAAAAATTAGGAAAAGTGGTTGACAAGGTTTTTTAACCCGGCCAGGATGTATTTTGCCTACCCAGTCGCGATATATTTCTTAACATGTAATTTTTTATTTAGAATACTTTTCATCTTTTAACCATATCGGTGAAGGGCGCTCTTCTGCGGATCTTAGACTATTAGGATAAACACGACGAGCGCTTTCAGATAACAAAACCTATAACCGTTTTAATTCCAAGGTAAACACGAAGAAATTCATACAAGATGATTTAGTCGTCAAATGCGCCCATCCATGGTGCTAAATGGCCATTACACCGCATTTTATTACTTATTTGGAACACCGTTAAAAGGAGCGGGGAATGCCATATCCACCGGTATGTGAATATATGACAGCACAGATATTATCTCTGAGATGCTGGTGAATGGAATGTTCAAAAGAAGACGTATACAGATGTACACATATCTTCAAAGATTTATATTAATATAATTTACAAATTTTCTCTATCTAGTAGTTAAAGAATCAAGAGTTTAAGACTTACAAAGATATAATCGATCAGGCAGAGGCAAAGTTTACGGGTCCCATCAATATTAAATTACAGTGGTATTAAAATATATTCATAATATACATGCAATTCTATCAAGAACCCATTATATGCAATTTACGGTTTTCTTATTTTTATACCAGATTTAATTAGTTAATTTGTCAACTCAAATACGTATTCAACAATGAAATAAAAACTTTAATATTCAAAGCTACTTAAGTATGTCTTAAAATTTAAATAAGCATAAAGAGACAAGAATCGAAAAAAAAAATTTAGAAGGCGTCTTGAAGGTGATCCGCATCGCAGTCAATTGGAAGCATGCCCCGAAGACTGGCAGCATTGCCTCGTTGTGTAGCAATGCTTATCTTTTGAGCCAAATACGTGTCAGCCTTCTGGTTACCCGAGACGTCGATCAGTCTCTTTGCGAGATTTCTAAAAAGGGATCTCGCACTTGGACCCTATGGCTCCAAGGTAACTACCCCTATGACTCAAATACTTAATCTCCTACTAGATTGACGTATTTGCGCCGTTTGAGGAGTTCCGCTGAAGCAGCAGCGCCCGCACAACCCGCTGTGCTGGGAAGATGAGATGGCTCAAGGGTGTCTACACATGTCGCGCCCCATAACAAATGCCTACCCAGCTTCTACGGCAGTAAAGACATCCCGTCCGGTCTCTTGCCATCGCCGCGTGTCAAGCCCTGAGGTTCAAGTTGGGCTGGAACGCGAGCGGTGATAAGAGTACGGCGCAGTATGTCATTGAAGTTGGCGTATCGTGAAATACGACCTGCTGCGCTCCTGCTGCATGACAAACCATGGTGACCAAGGCTATCAACAGCCTCTCCACAGTGACAGCGATGCAGAGAGACACATGACGCGCCTAAACGGAGGCAAGTAGCGAAGCGAAAGGTCGTATCGTCCAACATGGTACCTATATTAGACGATGGCAGTACCTGAAGCCTATTTCTATACATAATTTAAATTTATTTTACATTGTTTCAAGGTTTCTTTATTCATGATGTGTATCTAAATCCAACGTTACACCATTACATACATACATACATACATAGACTCACGCCTGTTTCCCGGAGGGGTAGGCAGAGACTACGGAACGCCATTTGCAACGATCCTGACATACCTCTCTCGCTTCATTCACTCCCATCAAGTTTCTCATGCATGCTCTTCTGTTAAGGGTACTTCTGACCTGTCCTTTTTATAGGATGTCTCCAATCTGGTCAGAGAACGTCCGCCTAGGTCTTCCCCTTCGTCCTGTCCCATTCACATTTGCCTTATATATCTTCTTTGTCAGTCTTTCGTCATCCATCCTCTCCATGTGCCCAAACCATCTTAACATGCCTTTCTCGATGCTTGTCACTACATCTTCTTTTATCCCACACCACTCTCTTATCACACTATTTTTTACTCTGTCGGTCAAAAATATACCACACATACTTCTCAGTGCTCTCATTTCTACCGCATGTATTCTACTTTCAAGTCTCTTCTGCCATACCCAACTTTCACTACCATACATAAGGGTAGGCACTAACACCCCTCTATGCACAGCCAAACGTGCCTTTTTGGACACGTTTTGACTGTTCATAAACGCCTTCAGAGCTCCATTCACACTATTACCTGCATTAACTCTTCTTTCAATAATATCTTTTTCATTCTTACCATCTCTTGTAAACAACGTACCTAAGTAAACAAACTCATTTACTTGTTCCACTCGCTGTCCATCGATCAAAACATTACAAGCCGTAACGCATTCCTCCTTTTCAAAAACCATAACTTTCGTTTTACTTACATTCACTTTCATTCCTTTCCTCTCTAACGCACCATGCATTATTGTTACCATCTCCTGCAACTTCTCCGCTGAAGACGCAAGTATTACCTGATCATCAGCATAAAGGAGGCACTTGACGAGTAACCCATTCATCCTTAATCCGCAGTGACTATGTTTTAAATCTTGCAAACAACTGTCCATGAAGAGGTTAAATAGCCACGGCGACGCTACACATCCTTGTCTAACACCTTTCTCGATGGTAAACCAGTCAGTGTATGCCCCGTTTATCCTCACACAAGCTCTAGAATCCTCATAAAGGGATTTCAGAGCTCGAATGAGGCTGCTGTCTACCCCATTCATTGACAGCACCGACCACATTTCATTCCTCACCACTTTATCGTAAGCCTTTTCCAAATCCACGAATGCGCAATAGACCTTTTGACCTTTGGCCAAAAACTTTTCAGCTATGCTTCGCAAGGAAAACACCTGATCCGTGCACCCCATACCCTTTCGGAATCTCGCTTGTACATCCCATATTTTCTTGTCGGTTACTTGTATAACTCTTTCAATCAGTACCTTTGCATACAATTTGCCAACAATGCTGAGAAGGCTAATGCCTCTATAGTTTTTGCAGTCTGGTTGCGAGCCTTTTCCTTTATATAGAGGCACAACTACAGCTGTGGCCCAGTCCTTAGGTACTCGGCCGGTGCTCCAGCACAAGTTATATAACCGCTGCAACTGACCAACTATGATGCCCTGTCCAGCCTTCAGCATTTCGACTGTAATCCTATCATATCCTGCAGCTTTACCTACTTTCATACTTTCTAGTGCTTTCACGATCTCATCCACGCCAATAACGCTTTCATCATTGCTATCACTACCATTCATTTCATTGATAGGTGTCTCTACCGCCGTTCTTTCAAATAATCCTTAAAATACTCTTTCCATCTCTTCAGCACGCACGATTCACCATTCACTATCCTTCAATTTTTGTCTCTGATCGATGTGTATTCTGAGGATTGAGTTCTTCCTCGAACTGCACGAACGGATTTCCAGAAAAACTTAACGTTTCTCCTGAAATCGTCAGATAGTCTGCTATCAAACTCATCTTTCTTTTCCTCTTTTTTCCTTTTAACCATTTCTTTCACTATTCTCTTTGACCTAACAAACTCCTTTCTTGCTTCATCTATGTCCTCACTCGCTGCTTTTCCCATTCTTTCATTTGCTCTGGGAGCCAACCAATCTAACCATGCTTTCATCTTCTCTGACACTGCTGATTGTACATCCTTGTCCCACCATGTATTCTTAACCTTTCGTATTTTCCTTCTCTTGATCACACCATATACTTCAGATGCCACACATACTACCTCTTCTTTAAAGGACTGCCATAATTCATCCATATCGTTTATGCCATCGCACCTCTCAAATCTTGCTATTAATCTTCGTTTATATTCATCTTTCACATCTTTCTTTTGCAGATTTTCTACTTTTATTCTTTCCAGGACTATATTTTCATTATGCTTTCGGTGTCGCCATCCTTTAAAGAGCCCACTTATCCGGTTCAACACCAAGAAGTGGTCTGTGTGGATGCCGATCCCTCGATACACTCTTGTATCCATCACATTCTTTCTCAGTCGTTCATCGACTATTACAAAATCAATCATACTTCTTCTAACATTTTTTGCCCCACGCGTATACATTGTATCCTTTTGTGATCAAACATGGTGTTTGTCACACAAAGGCTCCACTCCAAACAAACCTCAAGCAGTGCTTTTCCGTTTTCATGGACACTCTCATCACCGAATGCACCTAACACCTTTTCAAATCCATCTCGCTTTACTCCCACCCATCCATTGAAATCCCCTAACAAAATCAATCTTTCGTTATCCTTACATTTCCTCAAAATATCTCTTAAACTCTCCCAAAACTCCTGCCTTTTGTCTTGCTCTTGCTGTGACAAACCCGTAACAATATTGACCGGGGCGTATACCCCTATAATAAAGACACGAGTAAGTCCTACTTTCATTCTCATCCAGAGTAGCCTAGCATTTACACATTCAAACTCTTTTACACACTCATTCATTCGCGCAGATAGTATTACACCAACTCCCTTGCAGGCTCTGGTGGTACTATATACCCCAGACCAATACGCCGTATATGTGCCATGCTTGGTGGTGTCACACCCTTTCCTTTTTGTCTCATTCACACAAAGAACATCAATCTTTCTATCATCCATCATCTGATATACTTCATCCAATTTGCCGTCCATCCCTCCTCCAACATTCAACGTTGCAAACCGACTTTCCGTAGGCCGCTTTTCGCCCTCGCGGGGAACGAGACGTGACGAGTTGCGAACCGCGTCGCCGCCATATGGAGAAGAAGAAGTTTTTGTTCCCATAGCGTTCCCACGAGATTTAGGGATCTAGACGGTCCATCCCCGCAGAGCCCTTTACGGGGGTAATTCGGAATATCAGCTGTGCCCTGTGACCACCAACACAGGCACCCTCCGTTTACGACCAGCTTGCCCTCTGGCCACGAATCCCCCGGCACGGGTCGGTTCACACCTTAGATCGGGGTTTTGTGTCGGGTATGCTCCCTGAAAGTTGGTTTAATTTCGGAGTTTTCCTTCTCCTACACACCATTATGTAACACATTTATGATAGTAAATTTTATACTGGAGTTAGACTTATAGCCAAAATATAAACGCAATAGATCCTTTATCATTGCATCCGAGGCAAGATGATTTATCAAAAAAACATTCCAACAAAATACATTCCAACCAATAAAAACACTAAAAGATCGATTTATCAATCACCAACCAATCTACAGCTTTCAAAAATAAGGAAGCAAGAGAAAAAGAAAGGAAGCAAGAAAGAAAAAAAAGAGTTTATCACGCACTAAAGGGACGGCAAACAAAGAAGAAATAAATTATCGTGCGACTTTCCGTCGGGATCATGTTGTATAACGATTCATCAATTAGATGCCCATCAAATGTCGAGCACCGATGTCCCTTTTTATATTATAGTTGTTTATCGTTTGAGAGGAAGGCTGTGAGTAGATATTGGATACTCGTGAAAGCCGGGGCTACAATTTTGTGATAGTTGCTGATTAAAGGTTACTAAGCCGAGAAAATCTACAATTTTATGTCAGCTTGTCATCATAATTAGACTTGTATACTAAGACTAAACTCGCAATATTTCAGAGGATGGTGAGGAGTCTTGTGAAACTGGTATCTAAAAAAAATGTATGAGAAACCTTATTTTAGTCCACATAAAGTAAAAATCCAAAGCAAATCAACACGAAGCGAAAAAAGCACAAAGTAATGCAATAAAAGTTTATAATTGTCAATTACAAAGTTTTATTGCAATACACATTAAAGAAAGAGACAATGTCGTGGATAAACAAAAAGAAAATTCACGACCTTAAAATAAAGTTGAAGTAGGACCGAACGTAGGTAGTATTACCTACCAATCGGAGCCTGACATTTAACTGAATGAAATTTGGTGATAGAGGAATAAACTCTTTACATAACATAACTTCAGGCCTTTATCCCCGAAGGGGTAGGCAGAGGTGTGTTACTCACCCACACTTCGCCACTATGTTTCAGTCCCAATGTTATAGGGGGTGAGCCTATTGCCATCTACGAATATCCAGTCACAGTCACAGTATCACTTGGGTCACCCAAGTGATACGTCGATATAAAGTAAACAAGCTGGGTGATATCGCAGAAAAAAGCTTGTAGGAAAATATCAAATCTCATATCCATGCTTTGACCCTTGAGTAGAAAAATGGTTGACTCTGGTTCTCAATAATAGTCCTGCACGATGGGGTCAAACCAACGACAACCCAGCCAGCTACTAGACACCTAATGTTTTCATTTTTACAAACAAACAATTCTGTCAAAGCGGTGAGGTATGCGGGGTGAAGGAGGCTACAAAAATGCATTCTTATTGGTCGGTTCAAATTCACGGTACGTCATAATTCATAAGTAGTGTTGGGATTGATCTTATGTTAGACGTATAAGTCTATCGTGTTATCAGAAAATGTCCGCCTTACGTCTGCCGTCTAGTAGGCTGGGTTGTCTTTGGGTCAAACATAATACCACCAATGAAATACAGAAAATTATAAATCATCTGGAGAGTCATTGGTTTTACATCAGCATTGAGATTCAGTGGTCAGGTGCGACCATTCATTACTTTTGCTTGCAAATGATACACGACAGTCATAATTATCGATGTTTCATTACAAATTTATATTTTATCCGCCTGCATGAAAATGAAGTAAAAGTGAAGATATTTCCAACCGGGCATGGTATATATTTTCTATGCAAATTCATTCATACATACTCACGCAATATAACGCAAATTTATTACTATAATAAAAAACTTATGACTATAATAATATTGTTTGTTTGTTTTTCGTGTGAGCGTGTGGCCAACCCTGGTGTCGAAGTTTTCAGACCGCCCGAAGGCCTTCGACATGGCCTAACGATCCTCATCCTTAGACAAGAACCGGGACCGACAGTTTTACGTTTAATAATACAATGTACAGTACAAATTAATAGAAAATTAAACAATATTTAAAGAGCAAACTCAAACTCAAAATCCTTTATTCATTTAGATCACGAAGTGACACTTATGAACGTCAAATTTAAACATTATTACTGTATGCTTCTACATTTACATTTACTGCCACGTTCGCAAAGCAAGGGCGTAGAACCATGAGAAAGAACGGGCAATCAAACTCACGGTCACTCTTTTTCATCGCCACGTTTTTAATAATACATAACAATTAAACTTTTGTAAGGTGCTGCAACTGTTATACCTACTATTTTAGTTGTATATATTTACTTTACATGATACTCAAGCATAATCAAGTTAAATTTTGATGTTCATTTAGTTAGCCTCCTGAATATAGACATGGTGAAACAGGAGCATCCACTTACATTATGCACCTAACAATGCAGGCAATCCGCGCAAATGTTCAGAACCATGATGGAAATGATGAAGTTAAATATAAATAAAAAAATATACCAGCCCATAAGACCGCCATCGACCAGTCATCGCAAGTAGCACCCGTTCACGAGTATGACGCATGTGCCAGCCATCATCCCTCTCGCCATATCAGAGGGACAGGGATGGCCCGACACACGACGCCACCACAAGAAATGACATTTTAGTGAGCATGACGACAACGGTATACGAACCGGCAGTAATAAAATTAACAATCTGTTGGTATACTGACCATGAACGCGAATTACCTCCATTTTTCAGATCATATTAGCATAAATTGGTGAAAACGTGTGAAGAAATGCAAATGTAGTACCCATATTTAATTGACGTGATACCTTTTGAAATACAACCACCGATCCAAATGATTGAGTTCAAGACAATAAAATTAAACATAACAAATAAATAGTATCTAACGACATGAAAGACATCTAATGATGTGGTGGCTTTATTTATTTACTTATATAATTTTATTGGGAATAGAATCATATTTAATTACATGTCACGAAAATTTTAATATTATCTACCTATTTACCTAATAATTATGTGAATACTGAAACAGATTATTTCCAAGCGCATTTGTCATTAAGATAATCATTTAAATTGTAATAAGCCTTTTGCATTAGGTTATTTTTAACCGTTGTCTTAAATGCGCTAAACGGAAAGTCTAAAATACATATCGGTATCTTGTTATAGATACGTAAACTTTGTCCTATAAAAGAATTATAAGTTTTACACAAACGGAAATACGGAACACATAATTTATGTCTATTTCTTGTATTAATAGAGTGAACATCACTATTCTTTGAATATGAATTTATATTTTTACGCACATGCAAAACACTGGCATAAATATACTGAGACGCTGCAGTTAAAATACCGATTTCCTTAAATCTTTCCTTGAGCGAAACACTTGTTCGTAATTGGAAAATGGCCCGAACTGCTCTTTTATGCAATATAAAAATACTTTCGATATCAGCAGCTCTACCCCATAGTAATATGTTATATGACATACCACTATGAAAATAGCCAAAATATACCAGCCTAGCCGTATCGTTATCTGTTAAACTACGCACCTCAGCCGAACTAAGTTTCGCTGACAGATATGTAATGTGTGCGCCCCATTGCAACTTCGAATCAAGTGTTATTCCTAGAAACAACGTAGATTCAGTTGTTTCCAGTACATCACCATTTAAAACGATATTAGTACCAAGGTTTCTGATGTTTGGCAAAGCAAACTTAACACATTTGGTTTTTTGCGTCTACTTAAAAGCGTCATGAAAATAATCCGCAACACGTTATTATCAACCTAAAACCTATATTCAAAAGTGAAATGTCACTGCCTCATCAGGAAATTTCCATCACACTAAATACCACAAAGACATGTCTAAAGATATTTACGTTGACCTCCAGCTACTTTGCAAGCGGGATTTTTCGAAGGTCAACATAATATAAAGGTGTCAAAAGGACTGAGCTCCCATTAGTAGGCACGCTTAAAGCCTTCGGAGATTAATTCCATGAATGATGTCGTCGCAAAAAATACCTTAAAATATTTCTCTCCGGGTTCGCGAAAAGAGCCCTTCGAGATAAATATAAGTACGAATGTACCATTATTTTTAAAGAAAATCGTACGGCTGTTTTCAGTATTTAAATAAGGTTATACGCGACATATGAAGGTACCGTATAATATAATAACACTGATACCCAAGGGAGCACAGGGTCTTGATTTCGGTCGGACGTTATGCGTCAGTGACTTTTCGACTATTAAATCATGTTATTGAAATGAAGGGGACAACGTAGGCCAATTTACTTTGGAGAGAGTGAAAGACCTGACGCTACTGTATTAAATTCCCAGATAGTCGTCTTCAGTAGCAACCTTGTTTTTCAATTATAAGAAGGGTTAGGCTGTATTCCAACACTCTGGTCAAGTACAGGTTTGCAGAATTAACATGTCTTTCGGAAACATTATGAAGAATTCTCAGATGTGAAGGTTTCTTCACATCTGAGTTTCTTCAAACCGTTTGCCTTCACCATTTGGCAAGAGATGAGTAACGATTTAATACGCACTCAACGTCGAAGAGTCATAGTGCGCGCCGTAATCATAGATTATACAGATATCGCCGTAATTTTGGACTCAAGACCCACTTCTACATTTTTTTTGTGTGTGTGGCCAACGCTTGTGTCGGAGTTTTTAGTGCTATCCAGAGTGGAGCGGGCAACGCGCGCGTCTTTACGTGTCCGCAGTGAAGCGCGCGGCGCGCTCGCGGGTGCGGTGTACGGTGTTTGTCAAATAATGTTAATTACATTGCAAAAGTTCCTACCTTTCTTGAAATATAAAAATAACTTCATGCCCATGAAATTTTAATATTTCTTAATTTCACAGTCTTGAGATAACATTTTTGTTTTTGTATTGCTTATGTTTTGACATCCATAGTGTGGGTCGTGATGATTTGCGCTTATAAAGTTTTACATTAAAATTCACTTCAAATCAGAAGGCGTTCTGATGCGTATGAGCACAGTTAATTCAGAAAAAGATATTTTTGAGATCCGCACGCTCCGCATTGTTCCCCCTTTCCGCCCGCGCATTCACTACGGACGCTTGTATGAAAGTCCTATGGTTTGAGTTGCCCGCGCTATTCTCGCGCTACATCGCCCGCTTCACTCGCCGCACCCGGTCGCCTACTGAGGACACTTCTATAGAGTTCCATGTGTTTGAGTTCCCCGCGTCGCGCCCGCACCCGCGCCCGCACCCGCGCCCGCCTTTCACTCTGGCCGAGCACTTAGACCGCCCAAAGGCCAACGACAGGGCCTAATGCTTCCTGTCCTGAACAAGAACCGGGACCAACAGCTTTACGTGCCTGGCGAAGCACGGTAGGTGCTCTAATGTAAATGCCAGACGAGGTCACCTATGCAAGTGGCGACTTGTGCAAGCGTGGCTTATCTTTGTCCACCTATTTCGATCGTCAATCTAAAGCTTAGTGAGCTTTAGATTAGAAGAAGAAACAACTACGGAAACCGATAGTAGCTGAGCATTTACGCAAAGTAACGTCCAATACGGTAGAGAGCTTAAACAGCGTAATAAATAAATAATTTTCATGAAGCTTCTTAGGCGCCGTGCTAACAGTGCGTTGCGATTTACTAAACTTGAATATTATCTGGTTAGGATAGAGATATGCTTACGATATTAATTTATCTACCTCTACAGCCCTTTTACCTTTTCCATAACAATGTATTGAAAAGTTTTATATGTAGATATGCTGTTGGTGTTACTTATTTAAATAAAGATTAATGATGACGAGGTCTGTCTTAGAAAAGTGTGCAATGGTGTTTTGCTTTTGCTCTTGAGCTTTGAACCATTTACACAGAGATAAATACTGGACAAATTGTATATAGAGCTTTTGTCAAATATGGATCTCTAGTAGCCAAATCCATTGATTGAAAGATATTATTTGGACCGGTCGTCAGTATTTTTTTCGATTTTCATTAGTTTGCTACATTTGCATAGAATCGACACAAAGGATATAATGACACGGCATGAAAGGTCATCGAAACATATTTTTTTAATACTGAAAATGTTGTAGAGCGTATAGTTTGATGAACTAACCCCAAAATACAATGCTGTAGGTACAACACGCTTCAAAGAATGTACCGTCTACTTTATCGAGTTATCCGTCTTTTTAGCAGGTACAGTTCGCTTAAAGGGTATTCAGTCTAAAATAAATACGGACCGTCTAAAAATACGTTGGTATTCGGGGACCATTCCATTACATTCGGTGGACTGAAGGCACCCTAAATTCACGCGTCGTATACCCAATTCAATGTTATATGACGTCAAGAGTTAGGCTGAATGTTGTATAATGAAACGTGAAAGCTTTCATACTAGTATATCGTGTTTTCACCATTGTTTACAGGCTATTAATGAATTATGAAGTGTTTAAAGACTAACGATGACTTACGTTTTTATTTACACGTATTTATTTGTGGTGTAATGGATTAGGGCCTGTCTTGCGACAAAAAGTTGTCAATTAAAACAAAACAAAAAATCGAGAGTGTAGATGGCTGTATGCATGTTTGAAACTCTATAGCGCAAAAACCACTTAACCGATTCTAATGAAACTATATAGTAATAAAGTTTAACAGGATAAGACATAGGCTACTTTATATCATGCAATATAGTTTATAGTTTTTTTAGCAATATAGTTTGAGCGTTAAAGAAGACAGAAGTCTTATTTTAAATTGTCTTTCGGGATATATACCACGTACTTTTTATTTGGAGTAACCGATATTTCGGTACTGTTGCAAGCGCCATGTTCACGGATGTATTGAGGGTATTGCGGGTGGATGAACGTTACGAGCAAGTAAGTCCGGTCTGCCCGCTTTCTTACTCGTTTATTGCGTACAACACCACTATCACTGTTATCGCTATAGCACTGTACTCGATCATGACATACTACACTCACTACGTCAGCTCGCGGTTTGAGTCTTTTCGTTTCACGGGTTTTACATAGACGGACCAATGGATGCCAGACACTCGACAGTTGAAACCCATCCTCTCTTTCTCAACTTTTTAATTTCAATAGGCTTCTTAACCATTCGATTAATGCCCACGAAAGTTTACAGACAGCAGTCGTCAATCGTAACGTAAAAATTATTTAAAACCCAGTTAGGCTAGAAGTACAGGCTGTAATAAAATAAAGAATAATATAGGCGTACAATTTTGTACACGAGTGCCTTTATGGCTGACTTAATGTTCAATTACTACCGAGCAACACAGACAGTAGAATTTGGATGTCAGTCGTTTAGCCAAGAAATTACTTATTAAGGTTTTCCGTCGTTTCAGAGTTTGGATAAGTCCTGCACAAAGAGCTGACCCATTCCCTTTTACACGCAACTTAAACATAATAGGTGAATTGTAGTTGTAATTATAACTTTGCTCGCCCTTTGTCCCTTTAGGTAATAAAACAGTGATGGTAATAGGATTTGAGAAACATAAATAGTAAAAACTTTAAGTCACAAATTTTAATTTGAGAAAAATGTCGACGGCTACCGTAAGGCGTTTACGAGCGAAAAACGTCGAAATAAAACACAAGGTCTAGCGTAATGTTTTTATTACTTTAACTTAGAATATTTACAATATAACCTAATGCTAAAAACTTTTTCGTTTTAAGAAAAAGCTAGAACGAATATTTGAATACATGTGTATTTAATTTTGTAGCTTAAATGTATAACAGCTTTCCAGAAGGATTCTCTTCAGGAAATTTGTAGGAATTTAGAGCAAAGATCAAAGCGATTAAAGGAAATCGCTAAATTGAGAAGAGATGCTTCTTGATCGTAATAACACATTATCTATTCTTTACTTGACAAAACAAGCCCATATTTTAGCCAATTTTCGAGACTCAGTCTTTTAACTTGCTTGATGTGAAAGTCGTGATGTTAAGACTTTCTGTAGTGTGTCATCTATACTGTTGCACCTAAGTGATTTTCTTACTACACGTATGGCGTAGTTGTTTAAGCGGTAGCCTTGTCATTTTGAACTCTGCCTAGGGTTGTAGATTCGATCTAAACAAGAACGTATATTTGAATACATATATAACCCTTGTATGTGATCTACAAATTGTTGTTCCTAGTCAGGTCAGTTCAAATTACAAAATTTGAGTCCATTGTGATTGTTTGATAAAAATCCAGCGACATAGGAATTATTTCTGGTACAGAAAACATAACTAATATTTCTTCATAGAGTTAATTTATACCCTACGCGTATTTTTTTCCTGTTATCGTTTACGTTCGTATACCTCTTAATGACATCTATAAACCTAAATTAAAATAACTTATCTTCTTTAGCAGTCCGGTAAATGTATGATTAAAGTAACATATAAAATTCCAGTAAAACAAACAAAACCTTCCACACAATATTATAGGCACATTCAATCCCAAACATATCCGTCCAAAAATCGTTGGAAATCTGGGGCGGCAAACTTTACCCGTCACTAACTTTGTGAGGAAAAGTACTTCGGGTTACCAGCCCAGTTACTTTATTAGGACAACCGCTGACGTATAGTTACCGAGCGAATTATTATTACACATACTTAGAAGTTCTTACTGATTTTGTTTCGACTAGTTCTGAGTAGTATAAGACAGATAGGGTGAGTGTGTGAGGTTATACGATGAGCTGTTTTATGATGTCGGTATAAGATAAGCAAGATACTTATATGTTTATTCGGCTATTTGGAACACAACTAGTACATTGGGCATTAATCAGGTTTTAATGACACTGTCTAGTAGCACCAGAAATTATTTCAGCGCATGTTTTCGTGCACGATTACAATTTTAAACATGCAGGATACATTTATCACGTTCTGGTATACAGATATTTGATTTGTTACAAAGAGTTACAAACCTCTGTGCCTCGGTACGCGTATATTAAAAAACTCTCGGACCCTACTCTCAAGAAGATTTATGTGAATCGGGACTAACAGCTATGCTGACTAAGTACCTTTAAATATGATTGAGACGGTCAGTTTTTTCGTAGATAGACAAATTATTTGACTGGAAAAATTCTAGTCAATAACAGGCAAAGCGGTTGGCAAGTTTTTTTTAGCCCGGACAGGATGGTTTTTGCCAACCCATTGGCGATATATTTCTTAACATGTAATTTTTAATTTAGAATACTTTTCATCTATTAACCAGATCGCTAAAGGGCGCTCTTCTACGGATCTTAGACTATTAGGATTAACACGACCAGATACTTACAAGCACTTTCAGATAACAAAACCTATAACCGTTTAAATTCCAAGGTAAACACGAAGGAATTCATACAAGATAATTTAGTCGTCAAATGCGCCCATCCATGGTGCTAAATGGCCATTACACCGCATTTTATTACTTATTTGGAACACCGTTAAAAGGAGCGGGGAATGCCATATCCAACGGGGCAGGTATGTGAATGTATGACAGCACAGATATTATCTCTGAGATGCTGGTGAATGGAATGTTCAAAAGAAAACCTATTTAGTTGTGTGCTTTTAAATATCTCTTTTAGTATAAAACATGAGTCCCTATCTTTTCTCTCCTGAAACCAGTCCTTTTTGAAGTAGTCTAGCTCAAAAGAAAAGATAGGGACTCATGGAAGGCGAGTGGGGAGGTCTTTGCCCTGCAGTGAGACGTCACAGGCTCTTAAAAAAAGTATGACGTATATATGAGTCCGCGTTTAAAACTCCTTTATTTGGGCTTATTGCTCCGCACCCGTGGCTCATAGCGTGATGTTATATAGCACATAGCCTTCCTCGATAAATAGGCATTCCAACAAACAATAATATTTCAAACCGGACTAGTTCATGAGATTAGCATGTTCAACCACAGAAACATGCGCACTCTTCAACTTTATAATATTATAGTATAGATTTTCTGATATAGATCATCTCATCTTATTTATACTAATATATAAAGCTGAAGAGTTTGTTTGTTTATTTGGTTGGTTGAACGCGCCAATCTCAGGCACTACTGGTCCGATTTGAAAAATTCTTTCACTGTTAAATAGCCCATTTATCGAGTAAGGCAATAGGCTATATAACATTACGCTATGAGCGACGGGAGCGGAGCAGTAGCCTTAAATTACGCGGGTGTAACCACGGGCATTCTCTATATATATTCTTTATCTAAGTACTCTAGTACTTAGATAAAGAAGTGTTTAAGTCTCACAATAATATATGTTTGATCAGGTAGAGCCAAAAATTAAGATCCTCATCGATATTAAATTGAGGGGGTGCTATTTGTAATTATAATATTTATGCAATTCTATCAAGAACCCATTATTCGCAATTTACGGTTTTTCTAATTTCTATACCTAGTCTTTATTAATTTTACATTGTTTCAAGGATATACCCTTTTCATGATGGATTTCTCAACATTACTTCATTACGTAAAACGCATATGACAGTAAATTTCAAATTTTTATAGTATTGGCGATGCTAAGATTCTAACTAGCGACTCTAGCGGCGAAATTTAGAAGTTGTCTATGTACGACTCTTTCACACATCACTACTTTTGACACTTTTGACAGCTCTCAATACAATTACCAACTTAACCTCCATGTTAACCTCGAAACATGCATCGCCAATAGCAAAAATATAAAACGTAATAGATCCTTTATCATTGCATTCGAAGCAAGATAATTCATCAAAAAAAAAAACTCCAATTAAATACATCTCAACCAATAAAAACACTAAGAGATCGATTTATCAATCACCATCCAATCTACAGCTATCAAAAATAAGGAAGCAAGAGAAAAAAAGAGAGTTTATCACGCACTAAAGGGACGACAAACAAAGAAGAAATAAATTATCCTGCGACTTTCCGTCGGGATTATGTTGTATAACGATTCATCAATTAGATGTCCATCAAATGTCGAGGACCGATGTCCCTTTTTATATTATAGTTGTTTATCATTTAAGAGGAAAGCTGAAATATAGTGTACAAAGCTGTAAGTATTGGATGCGCAGCAAAGCTGGGTTTTCAATTCTGTGATAGTTATTGGCTGATTAAATTATACTAAGTCAAGAAAACTACAGTGTTATGTCAGCTCGTTATCATTATAAGACTTGTATACTAAGACTTAAGTCGAAATACGTTGGACAAGCAACACCACCGGAGTCACTAGTGCGTTGCCGCCCCTTGAATGAAAGAGGGATAGGATAAGGAGTGGATGAGGGAGAAGGAATAGGACCTCCGGCACTCTCACTCACCGAACGAAACGCAACAATTTAGGTACTGTTACTTCACGTCGATTTTCTGTGAGAGGGTAGTACTTCCCCGGTCGAGCCGGCCCATTCATGCTGAAATCAGCAAGGCTCTACTACCGTTAAGTAACCAAATCATTGTGTCCGTTAGTTGTTTGTAAAGTCCCCCGCGACACAGGATTTATTCATAATGCGGGAGATGTGTTTAAAAAAAAAAACTAGATGAGTCCGTGATTAAACTCCCTTTATTTGGGCTTATTGCACCGCACCCGTTGCTCATAGCGTGATGTTATATAGCACATAGCCTTCCTCGATAAATAGGCATTCCAACAAAAAATTATATTTCACATCGGACTAGTAGTTCATGCGATTAGCATGTTCAACCAAAGAAACATGCACACTCTTCAGCTTTATAATATTATAGTATAGATTTCTCATACTCATACTTAAATAAAGAAGTGTTTAAGACTCACAAAAATATGTTTGATCAGGCAGAGCCAAAGATTAAGATTCTCATCAATATTAAATTGCGGGGGTGCTATTTGTAAATATATTCATAATATCTATGCAATTCTATCAATATTCGCAATTTACGGTTTTTCTAATTTCTGTACCTAGTCTTTATTAATTTTACATTGTTTCAAGGATATACCCTATTCATGATGTATCTCAACATTACACCATTACATAAAACGCATATGATACTAAATTTCAAATTGTTATATTATTGCCGATGCTAAGATTCTAACTAGCGACTCTAGCGGCGAAATTTAGAAGTTGTCTTCGTACGACTCTTTCACACATCACTACTACTTTTGACACTTTTGACAGCTCTCAATACAATAACCACCTTAACCTCCATGTTAACGTCGAAATATGCATCGCCAATAGCAAAAATATAAAACGTAATAGATCTTTTATCATTGCATCCGAAGCAAGATAATTTATCCAAAAAAAAATCCAACAAAATACATCCCAACCAATAAAAAAACTAAAAGATAGATTTATTAATCACCAACCAATCTACAGCTATCAAAAATAAGGAAGCAAGAGAAAATAAAAGAGTTTATCACGCACTAAAGGGACGACAAACAAAGGAAAAATAAATTATCCTGCGACTTTCCGTCGGGATCATGTTGTATAACGATTCATCAATTAGATGCCCATCAAATGTCGAGGACCGATGTCCCTTTTTATATTATAGTTATTTACCGTTTGAGAGAAAAGCTGTAATGTACAAAGCTGTAAGTATTGGATGGGCAGTAAAGCCGTGTTTTCAATGCTGTGAAAGTTTTTGTCTGATTAAATTATACTAAGTCAAGAAAACTCCAGTGTTATGTTAGCTCGTTATCATTATGAGACTTGTATACTAAGACTTAAGTTAAAATATCAACACCACCGGAGTCACAAGTGCGTTGCCGCCCCTTGAATGAAAAAGGCATAGGATAAGGAGTGGGATGAGGGAGAAGGAATAGGGCCTCCGGCACTCTCACTCACCGAACGAAACCCAACAGTTTAGGTACTGTTACTTCACGTCGATTTTCTGTGAGAGGGTAGTACTTCCCCGATCCAGCCGGCCCATTCATGCTGACTTCAGCAAGGCTCTACTACCGTTAAGTAGCCAAATCCATCGATAAATAAAATATTAGGATCGACCGTTAGTATATTTCTGGTTTTATTTAGTTTGTTACATTTGCATAGAATCGACACAAAGATAACCTCGGCAAATTCTGTTATCATCGCATCTTTAATGTACAAGATCACCATTACATGTTTATTATACTGTGAATGTTGTACAGCATATTATTTGATGATCTAACCCCAAAATACAATGCTGTAGGTACAACACGCTTCAAAGAATGTACCGTCTACTTTATCGAGTTACCCGTCCTTTTAGCCCAGGAACAGTTCGATTAAAGGGTATTCAGTCTAAAATAAATACGGACCATCTAAAAATACGTCGGTATTTGAGGACCATTCCATTACATTCGGTGGACTGTAGGTACCCTAAATTCACGCGTCGTATACCCAATTTAATGTAATTTGACGTCACGATTTAGGCTGAATGTTGTATAATGATACATGAAGGCTTTCATGCTGGTTATATCGTTTTCATCATTGTTTACACGCTATAAATGAATAATGAAATGTTTTAAGACTTACGATGATTTACGTTTTTGTTTACACGTATTTATTTGTGGTGTAATGGTTTAGGGCCTGTGTTACGACAAAAAGTTGTGAATTAAAACTAAACAAAAAAATCGAGAGTGTAGATGGCTGTATGGATGTTTGAAACTCTATCGCGCAAAAACCACTGAACCGATTCTAATGAAACTTGATAGTAATAAAGCTTTTTTATCCGGATAAGACATATGCTACTTTATATCATGGTAACCGATAGTAGCAATATATTTATAACGTTATTTGTTTTGTTTTTCGTGTGAGTGTGTGCCCAACTCTAGTGTCGGAATTTTTCAGACCGCCCGAAGTCCTCCGACGTGGCCTAATGACTCTTATACTAAGACAAGAACCGGGACCGACAGCTTTACGTGCCCTCGGAAGCACGGTAGCGCTCAGATGTAAATGCCACACTTGGTCACCCATCCAAGTGGCGACCTGTGCAAGCGATGCTTAACTTTGCCGATCTGTTACGAACGCCAAGCTAAGTCTCGCTGTGAGCGCTACAGCGTTAAAGAAGATAGAAGTCGTCAATCGTAACGTAAAAATTATTTAAAACCCAGTTAGGCTGGAAAACAGGCTGTAATAAAATAAAGAATAATATAGGCGTAGAATTTTGTACACGGATGCCTTTATGGCTGACTTAACGTTCAATTACTACCGAGCGACTCAGATAGTAGAAGTTGGATGTCAGTCGTTTAGCCAAGAAATTACTTTTTAAGGTTTTCTGTCGTTTAAGAGTTTGGATAAGTCCTTTACAAAGAGCAGACCCATTCCCTTTTACACGAAACTTAAACATAATAGGTGAATTGTAGTTGTAATTATAACTTTGCTAACCCTTTGTCCCTTTAGGCAATAAAACAGTGATGGTAATAGGATTTGAGAAACATAAATAGTAAAAACTTTAAGTCACAAATTTTAATTTGAGAAAAATGCCGACAGCTACCGTAAGGCGTTTACGAGCGGGAAACGTCGAAATAAAACATAAGGTCTGGCGTAATGTTTTTATTACGTTAACTTAGAATATTTACAATATAATCTAATGCTAAAAAATCTTTTTCGCTTTAGGAAAAAACTAGAACGTAATTATATTTGAATAAGTACATATTTTATGTTGTAGCTGAAAAACAGCTTTCCGGAGCGATACTCTTCGGGGAATTTGTAGGAATTTAGAGCAAAGATCAAAGCGATTAAAGGATGCTTGATCGTCATAACACATCATCTATTCTCTTGATTTATCTTAGTGTCAGTGGGGATTTATTACAATCCACATTTTGTCAGTTTGATCTTTAGTCTTCACTTGGCAAAACAACAATTAGTTTTGGCAATTTTCGAATCTCTGACCTTTAACTTGTTTTAGATTAAATAGCACTTTGGATAAGATGTTGAGACTTTGTGTATCATGTACATCTAAGTATAATTTTTAGTGCACGTATGGCGTAAGAAACATAAATAATTGCTGGTACTTTTCATAAAAAATAAACCGAAAGTAACATTTTGTTTAAGAGTTCTTATAATAATAATAAGTAATTATTTTAACCTATGTGTATGGGGACATCTAATGACATCTATAACGCCACAAAGTAACTCTTCTTCTTATGCAGCTGGGTAAGAATATATTTATAGCAATATAAGTTACGTATAAAAATCTAGTGAAACACACAAAACCTTCCACACAATATTATAGGCACATTCAATCCCAAACATATCCGTCCAAAAATCGTTGGAAATCTGGAGAGGCAAACTTTACCCGTCACTAACTTTGTGAGCAGAAGTACTTCGGGTTACCAGCCCTGTTACTATATTAGGACAACCGCTGACGTATAGTTACCGAGCGATTTATTATTACACATACTTAGAAGTTCTTACTGATTTTGTTTCGAGTAGTTCTGAGTAGTATAAGAGAGATAGGTCGGGTGTGTGAGGTTATACGATGAGCTGTTTTATGATGTCGGTATGAGATAAGTAAGATTATACTTTTATGTTTATTCGGCTACTGGATAATGCCCGCGGTTTTACCTGCGTTATTTAAGGCTATTGCTCTGCTCCTTTCGCTCATAGCGCAATGTTATATAATTTATAGCCTTCCTCAATAAATGAGCTATCTAACACTGAAATATTTTTTTTAATCGGACCTGTAGTTCTTGAGATTAGCGCGTTCAACCAGTTCAGCTTTATATAATTATTAGTATAAGATTTGGAGCACAACTAGCACATTGGGCATTAATCAGGTTTTAATGGCACTGTCTAGTAGCACCAGAAATTATTTTGGCGCAATTTTTCATGAACGATTACAATTTTAAACATACAGGATGTATTTATCACGTTCTGGTAAATAGATAATTGATTTGTATAAAGAGTTACAAACCTCTGTGCCTCGGCACGCGTATATTAAAAAACTCTCGGTCCCTACTCTCAAGAAGATTTATGTGAGTCGAGACTAACTGATGTTATGCTGACTAAGTACCTTTAAATATGATTGAGACGGTCAATTTTGCCATAGATAGACAAATTATTTGACTATAACAATATCTAGTTAATAGCAGGCAAAGCGGTTGACAATTTTTTTATCCCGGACAGGATGTATTTTGCCAACCCATTCGCGATATATTTTTTAACATGTAATTTTTCTTTAGAATACTTTTCATCCATTAACCAGATTGGTGAAGGGCGCTCTTCTACGGATCTTAGACTATAAGGATAAACAAGACCAGATACCTACAAGCACTTTCAGATAACAAAACCTATAACCGTTTAAATTCCGAGCTTAACACGAAGATATTCATACAAGATAATTTAGTCGTCAAATGCGCCCATCCATGGTGCTAAATGGCCATTACACCGCATTTTATTACTTATTTGGAACACCGTTAAAAGGAGCGGGGAATGCCATATCCACCGCGGCAGGTATGTGAATGTATGACAGCACAGATCTTATCTCTAAGATGCTGGTGAATGGAATGTTCAAAAGAAAACCTATTTAGTTGTATGTTTTTAAATAGCCCTTTTAGTATAAATGATGTTACATTCAAAAAAAATTATGTCAAGAATTACCGTAGCTAGGCAGGAATTTTCAGGACAGAGTTGCAGTGGAAGGTGTAATACATCTACCTGACCACGATAGACAATATATCCAGACACAAGCACTGCGTTGCACAGTGAGTAAAGTATTGAGTAGGTACATGGAAATTTTACCATATATCTCCTGGTGATGTTCTTGAAGTGGACCTATAGATTAACTTATAATTTTGGCCAAAATAACAAGAGAATCGAATAGATACCAGAGTACAATTCGGCGAAGTCCTTCTCCAGACCACGATGCACGTTTGCGGTTCACAAAACTTTTCACAAATGTTCAATATGTCATCAATTTACAACAAACTTTGCCGGAAGTCAAAAGCGGCAATTACGTATTTGCAAGTTAATTCAATTCACGTTAATTCAAAGGGCGATCAATTTATTAATTAGGTACAAGGCACGCGACAGTGCAAACGGCGTGTTAATTTTTTCAAGGCGCGAACGGAAGTGACAGTTCAGTGTGACCATTGTCAGAACTTTTCAATAGACTAAACAAAATGTTACTCAATCGATCTAATCGATTTGACTTATAATAAAAACTAATTCTATTTCAAACATCTTTATACTAAAAGGGCTATTTAGCCCTTTTAGTATAAAACATGAGTCTCAAAAACATGAATCTTTTCCCTTCTAAAACCAGTTCTTATTGAAGGAGTCTAGCTCAAAAGAACAAGCGCGTTCAACCAAACAAACAAACAAACTCTTCAGCTTTATATATTAGTATAAGATAGTATAGATTTTCTCATACTCATACTTAGATAAAGAAGTGTTCAAGACTCACAAAAATATGTTTGATCAGGTAGAGCCTAAGATTAAGGGTGCTTGTACACGGCGCATGTAGCTTGAGCATGTTAAGGCACTTGCGCGGGTTACATGCACCGTAAACATATCATTTAAAACAATGTGCGGGTCCAGCGACTCGAGCATGTACCAAAGCGAGCCACCTGCGCAAGTAATTCGCGTGTTCTGCGACGCGTGCGGGTCACTCGCGCATGTTATCTGTTAAAATTACATTTGTAACATATGATTTTGAAAATAATTTTCGTTCGTCGAGACATTTGACGCGATTCAAGTCTAAAGCTACCGTGCGAATAGCATGCACATGTAGCTCTTGACCACGAACAAATAACTTGTACATAGGTACAGCTTGCGCAAGTAGCCCGCGTTTTTACTTGCTCCAGTTATTTGCACCATGTACAAGTACAAGCGAGTAACTTGATCAAGTAGCTTGCGCATATTACCCACGCGTGTAACCCGCACCTTTACTTGCTCCAGCTACATGCACCGTGTAGAAGCACCCTAAGATTCTCATCGATATTAAATTGCGGGGGTGATATTTGTAAATATATTCATAATATCTATGCAATTCTACCAAGAAACCAATATTCGTAATTTACGATTTTTCTAATTTCTATACCTAATCTTTATTAATTTTACATTGTTTCAAGGATATACCCTATTCATGATGTGTTTTTTCAACATTACAATATTACGTAAAACACATACAACAGTAAATTTGAAACTGTTACATTAAAGACTAGCTGACCCAGCGAACTCCGTATCGCCTTTTTAAGAGTGTTTATTTAATTCCCTTTTTCCAAGCCCCTTTTCCGAAGTTCCCATTGACTTAGTGCTTAATCTCTTATCATTTCAGAGTCTGTATATGATGAACAAATAAACATAGATTTTTATATAATATTGAATTCCCCATTCCTTAAAATATCGAAGACGATACCCATATCAACTTTTAAAAAAATCCCGTCCGCCGTCTTTGATTTCCTTGATATGCTATCCGCCATCTTTGATCACGAAATAGATGTTGTATTTGGATTCACCATGCCTTAAATCATCAGAGACGATACCCATAGTGATTTTTAAATTTTTTCCTATCAGCCATCTTTGATTTCCCATCCGCCATCTTGAATCACGAAAGAGATGTTTTATTTGGATTCCCCATCCCTTTAAACATCGGAGACGATACCCATGTTGATTAAAAAAAAAAACCCATCCACCATCTTTGATCACGAAATAGATGTTTTATTTGGATTCCCCATCCCTTAAAATATTGGAGACGATACCTATATATCGACTTTAAAAAAATCCCGTCCGCCATCTTTGATTTCCTATCCACCATCTTTGATCACGAAATATATGTTGTATTTGGATTCTCCATCCCTTTTCCCCATTCCTTAAAATATCGGAGACGATACCCATATCGACTTTAAAAAAAAAACCCGTCCACCATCTTTGATCATGAAATAGATGTTGTATTTGGATTCACCATCCCTTAAACCATCAGAGAGGATACCCAAATTGATTTTTAAAATTTGTCCCATCCGCCATCTTTGATTTCCCATCCACCGTCTTAAACTAAGAAATAGATGTTGTATTTGGATTCTCCATCCCTTAAATCATCAGAGACGATACCGATCTTGTTTTTTTAAATTTTTCTCATCCACCATCTTTGATTTCCCATCCACCATCTTGAATCACGAAACAGATGTTGTATTTGGATTTCCCATCGCTTTTAACATCGCAGACGATACCAATATTGCTTTTTTTTAATTTTCTCATCCGCTATCTTTGACTTCCCATCCGCCATCTTTGATCACGAAATAGATATTGTATTTCGATTCCCCACCCCTTAAAATATCGAAGGCGATATCCATATTGATTTTTTAAATTTTCTCATCCGCCATCTTTGATTTCCCGTCCGCCATCTTGGATCACTAAATAAATTTAATATTATTAATCAGCGTCCCGAAAATCTCGAGAACGATCCACATATAGATTGTATCCTATTCGGTAAGCCTTTTTTGCCTTTGACCCAACCCTCCCCCTTCTCGTTTGACAATTTTATAATTTTTGCCTGGCCCCTAAAAGTCGTGGCGTAATTTTATATATGCCTATAGCCTTTCGGAATAATTGGGCTATAATAGGCAATAACAATTTTTAAAATCCGACTGCTAGTTCCTGAGATTAGCCCACATTATCTTTTAGCCTTTTTAGCCTTTTGCCCGGCCCCAAAGGGTCGAAGCGTTATGTTATATAGCCTATAGCCTTCCGGAATAACTGGGCTATCGTATACAAAAAGATTTTTTCAGATCCGACTGGTAGTTCCTGAGATTAGCGCGTTCAAACAAACAAACAAACAAATAAACAAACAAACAAACAAACTCTTCCGCTTTATTATATTAGTATTTATTAAGATTCTAACTAGCGACTCTAGCAGCGAAATTTAGAAGTTGTCTATGTACGACTCTTTCACAGATCACTACTACTTTTGACACTTATGTAAGCTCTCTATACAATTACCACCTTAACCTCCATGTTGACCTCGAAACATGCATCGTCAATAGCAAAAATATAAAACGTAATAGATCCTTTATTATTGCATCCGAAGCAAGATAATTCATATAAAAAAACTCTAACAAAATACATCCCAACCAATAAAAACACTAAAAGATCGATTTATCAATCACCAACCAATCTACAGCTATCAAAAATAAGGAAGCAAGAGAAAAAAAAAGAGTTTCACGCACTAAAGGGACGGCAAACAAAGAAGAAATACATTATCCTGCGACTTTCCGTCGGGATCATGTTGTATAACGATTCATCAGATGTCCATCAAATGTCGAGGACCGATGTCCCTTTTTATATTATAGTTGTTTATCATTTGAGAGGAAAGCTGTAAATATAGTGTACAAAGCTGTAAGTATTGGATGCGCAGCAAAGCCCTGTTTTCAATTCTATGATAGTTTTTGTCTGATTAAATTATACTTGGTCAAGAAAACTACACTGTTATGTCAGCTCGTTATCATTATAAGACTTGTATACTAAGACTTAAGGCCTGTTCAGACCTAAGCGGTATTCGCTACCGTCTGCGGCAGAGAAAACCCAGTGGGTATGCGGTAATATTACTGTTCAGACCTAAGCGGTATTCGCTATCCTTGTGGGTAGAATAACGCGCGGTAGTCGAGTTTCGCTCAGAGAGGTAAGAACTAGCCGCGGTACTTGATACCAAATACCTGAGCGAAACCCGTGCAGTATGGACCTCTACCCACAGCAGCGGCAGCGAATATCGCTCAGGTCGCTCTATCCGCGGTACTTGATACTAAATACCTGAGCGAAACCCGCGCGGTATGTACCTCTACCCACAGCGGCAGCGAATATCGCTCAGGTTTGAATAGGCCTTTAAGTCGAAATACTTCGGAAATTAGTAAGATATTTGTATTACTAATAACTTAAAAAAACTGTACCACTAGAGCTCATGCTAGTCTACTATCCTCCTCGCGTTATCCCAGTAAGAACCCACGGTTCACTTTCTAGTCTAAACAGAATAGACTGATTATTAGCTTTTCCACAGACCGACTATTTGACCGCCGCAACCCAAAGGCTATATTACAAGATAGCTATATTCCATGTAAACTAGTGTCAGTTTATTCAGATGAACTGATCACCTATAAAGATCTTAATGACAGCCTTGACCGACGGCTTAACGTGCTCTCCGAGGCACGGGGCGAGCGATAATTGTCAATTCAGTACGCAAATGTATCCAGTGAAAACAATTGTTGGTGAACCAAATTAAATAACAACCATAACAAAAAACCAAAAACTCAGTGGTAAGAAAAGTAGATTCGAACCCGATACCTTCTTTATGGCAGTATATTGGTATCTCCACTAGGTTGTCGCTGCCTTTTTGCAGTCCATATAAAGTAAAAAACCAAAGCAAATCAACACGAAGCAAAAAAAAACACAAAGTAATGCAATAAGAGTTTATAATTGTCAATTACAAAGTTTTATTGCAATACACTTTAAAGAAAGGGACAAAGTCGTGAATAAACAAAAAGAAAATTCATGGCCTTAAAATAAAGTTGAAGTAGGTAGTAAGGTAGGTAGTATTACCTACCAATCGAAGCCTGACATTGAACTGAATGAAACTACGTGATAGATGATTAAACTCTTTACATAACATAACTTCAGGCCTTTACCTCCAAAGGGGCAGAGGTGTCTTACACACTCACTCTTCGCCAGTTATGTTTCTGTCCAAATGTAATAGAGGGCGAGCCTATTGCCATCTGCCGGGCACATTATTAAGCAAGCGATAATTAACATTTTAATACACAATAACTTCGAAAAGTCAGACGTGTGCCCAGGGTACCTAGGAATCGAACCCAAGACCATCGTCTCAGCAGTCTGTTACGTACGTGGTGTACGTGTAAGGCTTTAATTATGAATTAATTGCAATCGATACAAAGTTTCTTACGTATGTATGTACGTAAGAGCTTGACTGACGTCATTAATGGTAACGTAGATTATGTGTTTAAAAATTCATCAGACGAAACTACTAAGACAGATTGTATTGACGAAGGAAGTAATTTTGGAACTAATTTTAGATTAATTGGAAATGAACTGTATGATACTTGAGTAGATAAGCTTGATAGTTCCACCTTAATAGACCGCTCAGTAAATATTATTAGCTTTTCAAAGAATAGCGATAAGCTAATATATTCACCGAGCAAAAGTTGATATTCTGTCATATCTGGGTAGACCGGTAAGCGGACCTCAGGCTCCAAGGCGTGTAAGTCTTGGATGCAATCAGGATAACGCTAGGACGATAATGATAATGATAAAAAAATAGCGATACTGAGAATCATCAGTTAGGATGCTTTATGGATTTCTGTCGGTGAAAAGTGGAATACTTGGGCCCACACAATTGTAGCTGCACTAATAATAATAATAACTAATATATTATTTAATATATTGCTTTTGAACACATATGTTAGTAACATTGTTTTAAAGCTTGCTGCTACTGATATTTTTCAGACACTATAAATTATGACCCTGTATTTGAGAGCAGAAAAAAATGCTCCAATTTCATATGTACTTTTAAGACTGCACAGGTGGTGTAGTGGTATAAGTGGTCGCCTCGCCGCTTGACACTGCGCCGCAGTGTTGTGGGTTCTGTACTGTAGTAAATTGCCAAATAGTTGTCGTCAGTACCAACCTTGTTTTGTAATATGTGCTGGGCACAGGTATCTCATTATAAGAAGGGTTAGGCCATATTCCACCACGCTGACCAAGTACAGGTTTGCAGACTTAACATGTCTTTTGGAAACATTATGGAGAATTCTCAGATGTGAAAGCTTCTTCACATCTGCGTTTCTTCAAGCCGTTTGCCTTCACCTTTTGGCAAGAGATGAGTAACAATTTAATACGCACTTAACGTCGAAGAGTCATAGTGCGCGCCGAGGGCTTAGACTCGAGAGCCTTTTCTACTTCTTTTCTTATTTTCGCATGAGTGAGAGAGTTTCGGACTTTTTAGACCCTCTAGAAGGCCTCAGACATGGCCTAACGCTTCCTGTCCTGAACAAGAACCGGGACCAACAGCTTTACGTGCCCTGCGAAGCACGGTAGGTGCTCTTATGTAAATGCCAGACAAGGTCACCCATCCAAGTGGTGATCTGTGCAAGCGTGGCTTAACTTTGTTCACCTATTTCGATCGTCAATCAAAAGCTCACTATGAGCGCTTGAGATCCTTTAGCAGTCTTTTTACCTCTCTACGAGGACTACCAAATAGTGCAGTGTCACACATTCCATAACTGAAGAAACAACTACGGAAACAGACAGTAACTGAACATTTTTGCAAAGTAACGTCCAATAGTAAAGTAATAAATAAATAAATAATGTTCATGGAGCTTCTTAGGCCTCGTGCCAACAGTACGATGCGATTTACTACCTTGAATATTATCGTGTTCGGATAGAGATATGCTTACGATGTTTATTTATCTACCTCTACAGCCTTTTGGAATGTGATACCTTTTCATTTATTTATTTATCCAAATCGATGTTAAGATTTCTGCTCATGACGTTTGTTTCAGAAAAGCGCGGTCTCAATATTTTATTTATCGATGAATTTAGCTACAAGAGAAACGCATATTTTGATGATGTAAGCTTCATACAACATTTGTGAAATACATATGCCTTGTAGGCAGCCGTTAGTATAATTTCGTTTTTGATTAGTTTGCTGCGTTTTCATAGAATCCACATAAATATTTATCACGGCACGGCACGGTACAAGATCGACATAAAATTTTTCTTACACTGAAAATGTTGTAGAGCATATGATTTGATGAACTAACTCCAATAAACAGTACTGTAGTACAACACAAAGAATGTACCGTCTACTTTATCGAGTTATCCGTATTTTTAGCAGGTACAGTTCGCTTAAAGTGTATTCAGTCTAAAATAAATACGGACCGTCTAAAAATACGTTGGTATTCGAGGACCATTCCATTACATTTGGTGGACTGTAGGTACCTTAAATTCACGCGTCGTATACCCAATTCAATGTAATTTGACGTCACGATTTAGGCTGAATGTTGTATAATGAAACATGTAGGCTTTCATGCTGGTTATATCGTTTTCATCATTGTTTACACGCTATTAATGAATAATGAAATGTTGTAAGGCTAACGATGATTTACGATTTTATTTACACGTATTTATTTATGGTGTAATCTGTAAACGATTAGGGCCTATGTTGTGACAAAAAGTTGTTTACGAAAACAAACCAAAAAATCGAGAGTGTAGATGGCTGTATGGATGTTTGAAACTATCGCGCAAGAACCACTGAACCGATTCTAATTATATATAATAAATTTTTATTCGGATAACACATAGGCTACTTTATATCACGGTGTAGCAATATAGCTTTAGCGTTAAAGAAGACAGAAGTCGTCGATTGACGACTTCTTCAACGTAAAAATTATTTAAAACCCAGTAAGGCAAGAAAACAGGCTGTAATAAAATAAAGAATAATATAGGCGGACAATTTTGTACACGGGTGCCTTTATGGCTGACTTAATGTTCACTTACTACCGAGCGACACAGATAGTAGAGTTTGGATGTCAGTCGTTTAGCCAACAAATTACTTATTAAGGTTTTCTGTCGTTTCAAAGTTTGGATAAGTCCTTCACAAAGAGCAGACCCATTCCCTTTTACACGAAACTTAAACATAATAGGTGAATTGTAGTTGTTATTATAATTTTGCTCACCCTATGTCCCTTTAGGTAATAAAACAATGATGGTAATAGGATGTGAGAAACATAAATAGTAAAAACTTGAAGTCACAAATTTTAATTTGAGAAAAATGCCGACGGCTACCGTAAGGCGTTTATGAGCGAGAAACGTCGAAATAAAACCCAAGGTCTGGCGTAATGTTTTTATTACGTTAACTTAGAATATTTGCAATAAAACCTAATGCTTAAAAATCCTTTTCGCTTTAAGAAAAAACTAGAACGTATATTTGAGTACATATTTAATGTTTTAGCTTAAATGAATTACAGTTTTCCAGAGCGATTCTCTTTAGTGAATTCGTAGGAATTTAGAGCAAAGATCAAAGCGATTAAAGGCAAGCGCTAAACTGAGAAAAGATGCTTCTTGATCGTCATAACACATCATCTATTCTCTTGATTTATCTTCGTGTCAGCGGGGATTTATTACAATCCACATTTTGTCAGTTTGATCTTTTCAATTCACTTGACAAAATAACCCTTATTTTAGGCAATTTTCGAGACGCAGACTTAGACTTGTTTCTGGTTAAAGTTGAAATCGTTATGGATCAGAGGTTGAGACTTTCTGTGTTAGCTAAACGGTAGCACTTATATGATTTTTTACTAAACGTATGGCGTAGTTGTGTAAACAATCGCTCCGCCCATTGTGTGTTTCCTGTGAAATACACGAAACTACTCTTGTATCTTATCCATAAATAGTTGTTTTCCAGTCTGGGTGTAATTCAAGATCGTTGTTGGACTGTTTGACAAGAAGCTGACTCTGGCATTATTAAGTACGGTAATTGTCTTTTTAAAAACTAAACTGAATCTAACATTATGATTAGACTTTAGTTGAATACAACATATTATAAAGTTATCGCCGTTAAAATTAATTACATGTGTGCGGCCATCTTATGCGTTTAATATTAAATTGATTTAATTAACACTAAAACGTTTTGATTATTACGAGAATTACTTTATAAACACTCAAATGATTTATGGGCTATACGTCAGCGCTCACCTTACTTCACTCACTACACACTATTTTTGATTATTATGAAGAGAAACGAGTGACGAGTCGAAGTGGGAGGCATAAAAGGACACCACAGTCAGTCTTATAACAACTCTCGGACTACGAGGTAGCAAGCGGGAATTATTGTAACAGTGTGTGATTGTGCAAAAGTAGTGCTGTATAAAAGTGTGCCTGTAATAATTGAAATAAACGTTTATTGGTTTACACTGGCCTTGGTGTTTTCTTCAAAATACCCTATTAAAATAACTCTTCTTCTGACATTTGGGCAAAACATATATATATATATAATTAAAACTATATATTTTAAGTTACGTATAAACATCTAGTACAAAACGCAAAGCCTTTCACACAATATTATATAGCCCAGTTACTTTATTAAGACAACCGCTGACGTATAGTTACCGAGCGAATTATTATTACACATACTTAGAAGTTCTTACTGATTTTGTTTCGAGTAGTTCTGAGTAGTATAAAAGAGATAGGGTGAGTGTGTGAGGTTATACGATGAGCTGTTTTATGATATCGGTATGAGATAAGCAAGATTATACTAATATGTTTATTCGGCTATTTGGAACACAACTAAAACATTAAGCGTTAATCAGGTTTTAAAAGCACTGTCTAGTGGCACCATTAATTATTTCGACGCATTTTTCGTGCACGATTACAATTTTAAACATACAGGATATATTTATCACGTACTGGTATATAGATAATTGATTTGTTACACAGAGTAACAAACCTCTGTGCCTCGGTACGCGTATATTAAAAAACTCTCGGACCCTACTCTTAAGAAGATTTATGTGAGTCGGGACTAACTGATGTTATGCTAAACACGAAGAAATTCGTACAAGATAATTTAGTCGTCAAATGCGCCCATCCATGGTACTAAATGGCCATTACACCGCATTTTATTACTTATTTTGAACACCGTTAAAAGGAGCGGGGAATGCCATATCCACCACGGGAGGTATGTGAATGGATGGAGACAGCACAGATTATCTTTGAGATGCTGTTGAATGAAATGTTGAAAAGAAAACGTACAGATGTACACATCGCTTCAAAGGTTTCTTTTAATATAATATACCAATTTTTCTCTTACTGGTAGTTGAAGAATCAAGAGTTTAAGACTTACAAAAAAATAATCGATCAGACAGAGCCAAAGTTTACGGGTCCCATCAATATTAAATTACAGTGGCATTAAAATATATTCATAATGTATATTATGAATATATTTTACACGCATGTATATGCAATTCTATCAAGAACCCATTATTTGCAATTTACGGTTTTCTTATTTCTATACCAGATTTAATTTGTCAATTTATTTGTCAACTCAAATACGTATTTAACAAAGACATAATAACTTAAATATTCAAAGCAATTTAAGTATGTCCTAAAATTAAAATAAATTAAAATTAAATTTAAAAGGCGTCTTGAAAGTGATCCGCATCGCAGTCAGTTGGAAGCATGCCCAGAAGACTGGCAGCCTTGCCTCGTTGTAAATAATAAATCATCAGGAGAGCCATTGGTATTACATCAGCATTGAGATTCTAAGTCAAAGAGCTCAAATATTTACATAGAGGCGCATTTCTTATAGGCGCTCTAAAGACAAACTTTCTGTGACCCAAATTGCCGCTTGGCGGCGTAGCAGTCGCGCTATGACAGCTGTCTCTACGAGAGCAAGAGAGACGAACGTCCCTCCTGTGTAATTTGACTACGAGAGCAAGAGAGACGGAGAACGACGCCAGCGCTGCCAACGGCGTCAACTACGAACTAAACTGGAGACAGTCTCCACTTGGAATCGGCACACGAAATCCTTAAGAACTGCCCTTCTATGTAAATCTGTATTCATTGATTCAGTGGTCAGGTGCGATCATTCATTACTTTTGCTTGCAAATGTCACACGACAGTCATAATGCCGGCGAGATACCGATGTTTCATTACAAATTTATATTTTATCCGCCTGCATGAAAATTAAGTAAAAGTGAAGATATTTTCAACCGTGCATGGTATTTATTTTATATGCAAATTCATTCATACATACTCACGCTTTTTTCTGTCAGGGTGGGCAGACACAACATAACGCAAATTTATTACTATAATAAAAAACTTACAACTATACTAACATTGTTTGTTTGTTTTTCGTGTGAGTGTGTGGCCAGCTCTGGTGTCGGAGTTTTCAGACCGCCCGAAGGCCTCCTAACATCGATATATATATGTACTAAATGCCTCCGACATGGTCTAACGATCCTCATCCTTAGACAAGAAGCGGGACCGACAGTTTAACATTTAATAATATTAATATATACAATACAAATAAATATGAAAAAAACAATATTTAAAGAGCGTCATTAAAATCCTCCTCAACACGTCATTATCTCATCAGGAAATTTCCATCACACTAAATACCACAAAGACATGCTAAAATATTTACGTTGACCTTCAGCTACTTTGCAAGAGGGATTTTTCGAAGGTCAACATAATATAAAGGTGTCAAAAGGACTGAGCTCCTATTAGTATGCACACTTAAAGCCTTCGGAGATTAAGAATATATATATATATATATACGGGAATTAACGCGAACATGCATTAGGTATTTACATAGGTACCTTATTTTGCTTGACGTTTCGAGACGGTTGCACGCCCCGTGGTCGCAAGCTGACTGGTGTAGCGGTGTCAGGTCTCCGAGTGCGAGGTAGAAGGTTCCATTTCTACCCCCGGGTAGTTTATTTTCGAAGTACTGGCGCAAAACACACTAACCGTATCTATATATTGAACATTCGCCGACTGCGCATTAAAGTGGGGTGTTGTTAGTCGAATCACTGGATTCCACGCCGATGACAATTTGACGCCCTCTTCCCGATTGAAATTTTTATGTTTTCTGATGTCGATCGCTTCACGCACAACTCTTGGGTAAAAGTGGCGTTCCGTGAAGAGGACTTGGGGACGATGAAATTCAATCCAGTGATTGGTGCCCGATTGAAGTAAATGATACCCCAAATTGGCCAATTTGTTCGTTTGACGCCGGATGTTTTTTCTCGCTTGGTAGGCCGCGTCTTTCGTCGTTATACCTGGTATCCGTTTTTCCTGAGTACCTCCTGAACATGGTCTAGCTCTAGCTTCAAATGCTCAGGGTCACAGAGGTCATGTGCTCTGTTTTTTAGTGACGTCACAACGGATTGCTGGTGTCGAGGGTGGTGGTGCGACGTGGCGTGCAAGTATCTATCTGTGTGTGTAGGCTTCCGGTATACGCAGTGTGTTAAGGACCCATCTGGTCTCACAGTCACTTTGACATCCGAAAATGACAACGATCTGTCAGTTTCCATTTCGTAGGTGAACCTCATTTTCGGATGAATGGAGTTAAGGTGTTGCACATATTGATCTACTTCCTGCTTACCTCCTTTTACAATACTAAAGATGTCGTCCACGTATCTTTTCCAAAGCCTGATGGTCTTAGGTCCGATGCTAAGCGCCTTTTCCTCAAAATGTTCCATCCAGATATTAGCCAGTACTGGGGCTACTGGACTCCCCATTGCGACACCATCGATCTGAAGGTAATATTGGCCTTGGAAGAGGAAGTAGTTGCCATCTAAGCAGTGTTTTAATAGATCAATATAGTTGTGAGGCATATCATTGTCACTCAGTTTGTCTCTCACTACGTCCAGACATTCCCTTATTGGAACATTGTACAAAATAGGAGCCAAGTTAAAAAAATACTCCATTCCGACCGTATTTACCCCAGGGGCCAAAGTATACAACATGGTGGGCACACCAAAGGATGATCTACCGCTACAAACCCCAGGTGTCTATAGAATCAACTGCAGCTGCGGAAGCTCTTACATAGGGCAAACGAAGCGGACTATCGCTGAACGTATAAAGGAGCACATCGCAGCTGTAAAGAACCGTCAAACGAACAAATCGGCGATTGCGGAACATTTACTTCAATCGGGCACCAATCACTGGATTGAATTTAATCGTCCCCAAGTCCTCTCCATGGAACGCCACTTTTATCCAAGAGTTGTGCGTGAAGCGATCGAAATCAGAAAACATAAAAATTTCAATCGGGAAGAGGGCTTCAAATTGTCATCGGCGTGGAATCCAGTGATTCGACTAACAACACCCCACTTTAATGCGCAGTCGGCGAATGTTCAATATATAGATACGGTTAGTGTGTTTTGCGCCAGTACTTCGAAAATAAACTACCCGGGGGTAGAAATGGCACCTTCTACCTCGCACTCGGAGACCTGACACCGCTACACCAGTCAGCTTGCGACCACGGGGCGTGCAACCGTCTCGAAACGTCAAGCAAAATAAGGTACCTATGTAAATACCTAATGCATGTTCGCGTTAATTCCCGTATATGTATATTCTTAAACATGCAAGGCAAGTGTTTAAAACCTTCGGAGATTAATTCCATGAATGATGTCGTCGCAAAAAATACCTTAGAATATTTCTCTCCGGGTTCGCGAAAAGAGCCCTTCGAGATAAATATAAGTACGGGTGTACCATGATTTTAAAAGAAAATCGTACGACTGCTTTCAGTATTTAAATAAGGTTATACGCGATATATGAAGGTACCGTATAATATAATAACACTGATACCCAAGGGAGCACAGGGTCTTGATTTCGGTCGGACGTTATGCGTCAGTAACTTTTCGAAGTTATGTACATATTAAATCATGTTATTGAAATGAAGGGGACAACGTAGGCCAATTTACTTTGGAGAGAGGGTGAAAGACCTAACGCTACTGTATTAAATTGCCAGATAGTCGTCTTCAGTAGCAACCATGTTTTTCAATTATAAGAAGGGTTAGGCTATATTCTACCACGCTGGCCAAGTACAGGTTTGCAGAATTAACATGTCTTTCGGAAACATTATGAAGAATTCTCAGATGTAAAGGTTTCTTCACATCTGAGTTTCTTCAAGCCGTTTGCCTTCACCGTTTGGCAAGAGATGAGTAACAATTCAATACGCACTTAACGTCGAAGAGTCATAGTGCGCGCCGTAATCATAGATTATACAGATATCGCCGTAGTTTTGGACTCGAGACCCACTTCTACATTTTTTTTGTATGAGTGTGTGGCCAACGCTTGTGTCGGAGTTTTTAGTGCTTGGAGTGAGAGTTACGGCTTGGCCACGGGGACCGGCGACGCGACCTGCGACACGACCGGCGATGCGACAATTCGCGCGACGCGAAAAACATGCCACGGGCACACGCACTCGCCGCCGCGACCAGTGTAGACCAGGAGCGAGACGACATTAGCTGAGATCTTTTTATGAAATTTTGCTCGACATTGTACGGACTTTGGTGGCAATATCACATTTGTTTAAACCCGGCAATCGAACCCTCTCGGGTTCGATTGCCGGGTTTAAACACCTCATGATCCGTGTACACTACCGCAAAATCACAGCGGCAGACTTGATATTGTATAGGTACCTAACCACGTTATTGAAAACTATAGGCTTAGTATTTTATCTTTATACAAACGGTCGGAACGCGATTAATACCTACGTGCGTCAGGCTCGGTACCCACCTAACCTGCTGCATACCAAACTCAAGGCGCTTCGGTATACATTGTAGGTACCTACTGAATGCGTACTGAGCCGACGCTTGTAGGTATTGTAACTCGAGTTTTGAGTTAAAATACGGAAAAGCTTATGTAGGTAAGTGTGATCTAACTAACTAGGTATATGCACTTCTAAAAACTTACTTAGGTATTTTGAAATCACAGACAGACACTTCAACTTTATTTATACTGTATACATTTATGTAGATATAGATAACATCCAGACGTTCCAAATAGCTAGCCTAACTAAAAATTCTAAGAATAATATCATGCTCGCGGAGAAATAAACTAAAAAATTTATACTGACTCAGCTCCGGCGCTAGTCGCCGCGACTAACGCTCGACGCCGTGGCGTGCGCCGTACTAATTCATACATTTGCTTTGGTCGCGCGACGTGTCGCGCGACACGCCGCTGTACCCATAGATTATACACTTATACTGGTATAGATAAGCCACTTGCAGTTCGAAATTGAAGTTCAATAGGCATCCTCGACCACTAGATGGCGTGAAATCAATTTTATTTTTATTCCGGTCGTATAGATGGCGTTAGTAGTAGATTCATTTTCAAAATAAAATAAATGTTTAATTTAAGTGTTAATAAATAAGTAAATGACAACTAATACGTAAAATATACAATTTAAAAGTAAAAAAATATAAAAATCACAAAAAGTAGTTTTTCTTGCAAAGCGTGGATTCTATCCACGGATCACGTCTAAGTTACAAGGCTAGCCGCACGCTTCCACTGCGCCACGCAGCTCTTAGCAACATTGGCGAAATTACCGTTCAGTTATCGCTACAGATATTTCTAGGTATAAAAGCTAAAATGACATTCCCCCGGCGCTAGATGGCGTTAGTTGTATGTATAATTTTTTATTACGGGATTGTAGGGAAGTTTCATCGGCCTGGCTGTACCGCTCGGTGCTATTCGCCGGTCGCGTCGCCGGTCGCCGCTGCGCGTGGCATGCTTAGAACATTTCTAACCATTTGATTCAGTCGCAAGTCGCGTCGCCGGTCGCATCGCGCGAATTTTCGCTGGAGCGAATTGTCTGTGGCCAGGCCGTTAGCGAGTGGAGCGGGCAACGCGCGCGTCTTTACGTGTCCGCAGTGAAGCGCGCGGCGCGTTCGCGGGTGCGGTGTACGGTGTTTGTCAAATAAAATACGGATGAAGAAGAATTATTATTCCTAGAAAATTCTTACAATAAATAGACGTTGAAAATAATGTTAATTACATTGCAAAAGTTCCTACGTTTCTTTAAATATAAAAATAACTTCATGCCCATGAAATTGTAATATTTCATAATTTCACAGTCTTGAGATAACATTTTTGTTTTTCGATTGCTTATGTTTTGACATCCATAGTGTGGGTCGTGATGATTTGCGCTTATAAAGTTTTCAACATTCAAATTCACTTCAAATCAGAAGGCGTTATGATGCTTATGAGCACAGTTAATTCAGAAAAAATATTTTTGGGATCCGCACGCACCGCATTGTTTCCTGCTTTCCGCACGCGCATTCACTATGGACACTTGTATGAAAGTCCTATGGTTGGAGTTGCCCGTGCTATTCCCGCGTTACATCGCCGCGTCCACTCGCCCACTGAGGACACTTCTATAGAGTTCCATGTGTTTGAGTTCCCCGCGTCGCGCCCGCACCCGCACCCGCCTTTCACTCTGGCCGAGCACTTAGACCGCCCGAAGGCCAACGACAGGGCCTAATGCTTCCTGTCCTGAACAAGAACCCGGACCAACAGCTTTTTGTGCCTGGCGAAGCACGGTAGGTGCTCTAATGTAAATGCCAGACGAGGTCAGCTATGCAAGTGGCGACTTGTGCAAGCGTGGCTTATCTTTGTCCACCTATTTCGATCGTCAATCTAAAGCTCAATATAAGCGTGTCAGAATCAGGAAAGCTCCGTGTAGAGACAGTTTTGATAAATAAAAGAGACAACTATCAAATCATACTTTCGTTTATTCAGTTTGGCATAAGGATATTTCCTTAGATTACGTCGTGATTCTATATTTACATTTAGAGCCCAGTTCGCAAAGCAAAGGCATAGAACCAAGAGAAAGAACGGGCAATAAAGCTCTTGATCATTCTTTTCAATAACTAATAATTAACAAACAGTGGTACAGCCAATTTATATCAAATATCAATGTTGTGGGTAGTTTTATATTACTAGAAAGGTCTGTCTTACAGCAGAACATAATAGGCATTATTTAGCATCAACACAATTTACTAAATGTTTACCACAGGTATATAATGAATCTCATTGATACAACTTGATCCACAGTATATTATTCTATCCTATATTACAATCTTTAATATCTCACAAACGAGCAAACTACCCACAATATCAATAAGATAATGATTACACTATCTTGCATTGTTTCCTAGAGGATGAAACAAAAGAACAAGCAACACAGAATATTGGGACACAGTGGCAGTTAAATAGGCGGAACCATATCGTACCTGAGCCGTCGTCGAAGGAGAATAGGACGAACTAGCCGAGTCGTACACCTTATTTACACGTTTGACAGTTTAACTATCAAACGTCATGTCAGTGTCATTTAACTGCCACTATCCTCTTACATATGTATAAATACTTGGATATCAGTAATTTAAGCCCACAGCCTAAATATCAATACATATCTCTCAAGTGCTTGAGATCCTTAAACAGGCTTTTTACCTCTCTACGTCGACTGCCAAAAAGTGCAGTATCACACATTCTCAAACTGAAGAAACAACTACGGAAACCGATAGTAGCTGAGCATTTACGCAAAGTAACGTCCAATACGGTAGAGAGCTTAAACAGCGTAATAAATAAATAATTTTCATGAAGCTTCTTAGGCGATGTGCCAACAGTGCGTTGCGATTTACTAAACTTGAATATTATCGGGTTAGGATAGAGATATGCTTAAGATATTAATTTATCTGCCTCTACAGCCTTTTGGAAGGTGATACCTTTTCATTTATTTATTTATCCAAATCAATGTTAAGATTTCTGCTCATGACGTTTGTTTCAGAAAAGCGAGGTTCTTAATATTTTATTTATAGATGAATTTGGCTACAAGAGAAACGCATATTTTGATGTAAGCTTCATACAAAGTTTGTGAAATACATATGCCTTGTAGGCAGCCGTTAGTATAATTTCGTTTTTGATTAGTTTGCTGCGTTTTGATAGAATCCACATAAATATTTATCACGGCACGGTACACGATCGACATAAAATTTTTCTTACACTGAAATTGTTGTAGAGAGTATGATTTGATGAACTAACTCCAATAATCTGTACTGTAGTACAACACGCTTCAAAGAATGTACCGTCTACTTTATCGAGTTATCCGTCTTTTTAGCAGGTACAGTTCGCTTAAAGGGTATTCAGTCTAAAATAAATACGGACCGTCTAAAAATACGTCGGTATTCGAGGACCATTCCATTACATTCGGTGGACTGTAGGTACCCTAAATTCACGCGTCGTATACCCAATTCAATGTAATTTGACGTCACGATTTAGGCTGAATGTTGAATAATGAAACATGAAGGCTTTTATGCTGGTTATATTGTTTTCATCATTGTTTACACGCTCTTAATGAATTATGAAATGTTTTAAGGCTTACGATGATTTACGTTTTTATTTACACGTATTTATTTATGGTGTAATCTGTAATGGATTAGGGCCTGTGTTGTGACAAAAAGTTGTTTACGAAATCAAACCAAAAAATCGAGAGTGTAGATGGCTGTATGGATGTTTGAAACTCTATCGCGCAAAAACCACTGAACCGATTCTAATGAAACTTGATAGTAATATAGTTTTTTTATCCGGATAACACATAGGTTACATTATATCACGGTGTAGCAATATAGCTTTAGCGTTAAAGAAGACAGAAGTCGTCAATCGTAACGTAAAAATTATTTAAAACCCAGTTAGGCTAGAAAACAGGCTGTAATAAAATAAAGAATAAAATAGGCGTACAATTTTGTACACGGGTTCCTTTATGGTTGACTTAATGTTCAATTACTACCGAGCGACACAGATAGTAGAATTTGGATGTCAGTCGTTTAGCCAAGAAATTACTTATTAAGGTTTTCTCTCGTTTCAGAGTTTGGATAAGTCCTTCACAAAGTGCAAACCCATTCCCTTTTACACGAAACTTAAACATAATAGGTGAATTGTAGTTGTAATTATAACTTTGCTCACCCTTTGTCCCTTTAGGTAATAAACAGTGATGGTAATAGGATTTGAGGAACATAAATAGTAAAAACTTTAAGTCACAAATTTGAATTTGAGAAAAATGCCGACGGCTACCGTGAGGCGTTGACGAGCGAGAAACGTCGAAATAAAACCCAAGGTCTGGCGTAATGTTATTATTACGTTAACTTAGAATATTTACAATATAACCTAATGCTAAAAAAACTTTTTCGCTTTAAGAAAAAACTAGAAGGTTTATTTGAATACATATGTAATTTTGTAGCTTTGAATTTGTAGGAATTTAGAGCAAAGATCAAAGCGATTAAAGGATGCTTGGTCGTCATAACACATCATCTATTCCCTCGATTTATCTTCGTGTCAGTGGGGATTTATTACAATCCACTCACCATCAAATTGTCAGTTTGATCTTTACTCTTCACTTGGCAAAACAACCCTAAGTATAGGCAATTTTCGAGTCTCAGACTTTTAACTTGTTTTAGGTTAAATAGCACTTTGGATCTTATGTTGAGACTTTGTGTATCATGTACATCTAAGTGAATTTTTTATGCACGTATGGCGTAAGAATCAGAAATTGTTGCTGGTACTTTTTATAAAAAATAAACCGAAAGTAACATTTTGTTTAAGAGTTTTTATAATAATAATGAGTAATTATTTAATCCTACATATAAAAATGTTTACATCCGTTATGATTAATAACGTGTGTATATGGACATGTATAATCCCTTAAAATAACTCTTCTTCTTGCACAAATGAGAAGAATATAATTATAAGTACATATATATGATAGGTATAAAAATCTAGTACAACACGCAAAGCCTTCCACACAATATTGTAGGCACATTCAATCCCAAACATATCCGTCCAAAAAACTTTGGAAATCTTGGGCGGCAAATTTTACCCGTCACTAACTTTGTGAGCAGAAGTACTTCGGGTTACCAGCCCAGTTACTTTATTAGGACAACCGCTGACGTATAGTTACCGAGCGAATTATTATTACACATTCTTAGAAGTTCTTACTGATTTTGTTTCGAATAGTTCTGAGTAGTATAAGAGGTAGGGTGAGTGTGTGAGGTTATACGATGAGCTTTTTTATGATGTCGGTATGAGATAAGCAAGATACTTATATGTTTATTCGGCTATTTGGAACACAACTAGTACATTGGGCATTAATCAGGTTTTAATGACACTGTCTAGTAGCACCAGAAATTATTTCAGCGCATTTTTTCGTGCACGATTACAATTTTAAACATGCAGGATATATTTATCACGTTCTGGTATATAGATATTTGATTAGTTACAAAGAGTTATAAACCTCTGTGCCTCGGTACGCGTATATTAAAAAACTCCCGGACCCTACTCTCAAGAAGATTTATGTGAGTCGGGACTAACTGATGTTATGCCGACTAAGCACCTTTAAATATGATTGAGACGGACAGTTTTTTCGTAGATAGACAAATTATTTGACTATAACAATATCTAGTCAATAGCAGGCAAAGCGGTTGACAAGTATTTTAACCCGGACAGGATGTATCATGCCAACCCATTCGCGATATATTTTTTAACATGTAATTTTTCTTAAGAATACTTTTCATCCATTAACCAGATTGGTGAAGGGCGCTCTTCTACGGATCTTAGACTATAAGGATAAACACGACCAGATACCTACAAGCCTTTCAGATAACAAAACCTATAACCGTTTAAATTCCAAGGTAAACGCGAAGGAATTCATACAAGATAATTTAGTCGTCAAATGCGCCCATCCATGGTGCTAAATGGCCATTACACCGCATTTTATTACTTATTTGGAACACCGTTAAAAGGAGCGGGGAATGCCATGTCCACCGTGGCAGGTATGTGAATGTATGACAGCACAGATCTTATCTCTGAGATGCTGGTGAATGGAATGTCCAAAAGAAAACCTATTTAGTTGTGTGTTTTTAAATATCTCTTTTAGTATAAAACATGAGTCCCTATCTTTTCCCTTCTAAAACCAGTTCTTATTGAAGGAGTCTAGCTCAAAAGAAAAGATAGGGACTCATAGAAGAAGAGTGGGGAGTCAGAGCCCTGCAGTAGGACGTCACAGGGTCTTAAAAAAAAGTATAACGTATAGATGAGGCCGTGTTTAAGCCCCCTTTATTTGGGCTTATGGCTCCACACCCGTGACTTATGGCGTGATGTTATATAGCACATATCCTGCCTCGATAAATAGGCATTCCAATTTTTTTTTTCAAATCGGTCTATTAGTTCATGAGCTTAGCATGTTAAACCAAAGAAACATGCACACTCTTCAGCTTTATTATATTATCGTGTAGATTTTCTCAGCAGCGATAGCCTAGTGGAGAGACCGACAGACTGCTACGCAGAGGGTCCGGGTTCGAATCCACGGCGCGCACCAATGACTTTTCGGAGTTATGTGCGTCTTAAATTGTTAATTATCGCTTGCTAAACGGTGAAGGAAAACATCGTGAGGAAACCTGCATGTCTGAGAGTTCTCCACAATGTTCTCGAAAGATATGTGAAGTCTGCCAACCCGCACTTGGCCAGCGTGGTAGACTATAGCCTTACCCTTATCATAGTGAGAAGAGGCCCAGCAGTGGGACAGTATATATACAGGGCTAATGATGATGATGATAGATTTTCTCATACTTACACTTAGATAAAGAAGTGTTTAAGATACACAAAAATATGTATGATCAGGCAGAGCCAAAGATTTAGATTCTCATCGATATTAAATTGCGGGGGTGCTATTTGTAAATATATTTTTTTTATTTATAGTCTCACGCCTGTATCCCCGAAGTGGTAGGCAGAGGTGTAAATATAACACCCACATTTGGCCATGAATTTTTAGGTCCCACGTAATAGGGGGCGAGCCTATTGCCGTTACCGGGCATATCACCAGACTCCGGGCTGCTACAGTAACACTTTTGCCCGACCCAGGAATTTAACCCGGTACCCCCGATTAGAAGTCGCATACGCTATCCACTTGACCACGGAGGCAGTTGTAAATAAAAAATATCTATGCAATTCTATCAAGAACCCAATATTCGCCATTTATATTATTTCTAATTTCTATACCTAGTCTTTATTAATTTTACATTGTTTCAAGGATATACCCTATTCATGATGTGTTTCCCAACATTACACCATTACGTAAAACACACATATGACAGTCAATTTCAAACTGTTATGTTATTGGCGATGCTAAAATCTAACTAGCAACTCTAACGGCGAAATTTAGAAGTTGTCTATGTACGACTCTTTCACAGATCACTACTACTTTTGACACTTTTGAAAGCTCTCAATACAATTACCACATTAACCTACATGTTAATCTCGATGCATGCATCGCCAATAGCAAAAATATAAAACCTAATAGTTACTTTATCATTTATCAAAACAAACTCCAACAAAATACATCCCAACCAATAAAAACACAAAAAGATCGATTTATCAATCACCTACCTACAGCTATCAAAAAAGCTAGAGAAAAAAAAGAGTTTATCACGCACTAAAGGGACGGCAAACAAAGAAGAAATAAATTATCGTGGGACTTTCCGTCGGGATCATGTTGTATAACGATTCATCAATTAGATGCCCATCAAATGTCAAGGACCGATGTCCCTTTTTATATTATAGTTGTTTATCATTTGAGAGGAAGGCTGTAAGTATTGGATGCTCGGAAAAGCTGGGTTTACCATTTTGTAATAGTTGCTGATTAAAGGTTATCAAGCCGAGAAATCTACAATTTTATGTCAGCTTGTCATCATTATTAGACTTGTGTACTAAGACTGCTTCCGTGGTCCAGTGCGACTGCTGATTGGAAGTCCCGGGTTCGATTCAAAAGTGTTACTGGATTTTCCAAATTTTCAGTAGCAGCACGGAGTCTGGTGAGGTGCCCAGTAACGGCAATAGGCTCGCCCCGTATTACGTGGGACCTAAATATTCATGGCGAAATGTGGGTGTAATATTATGCCTCTGCCTGCCCCTTCAGTGATACAGCCGTGAGTCTATAAATAAAAAAAAAATACTAAGACTAAACTCGAAATATTTCAGAGGATGGTGAGGAGTCTTGTGAAACTGGTATCTAAAAAATGTGTCATAAACCTTAGTTCAGTCCACATAAAGTAAAAATCCAAAGCAAATCAACACGAAGCAAAAAAAAGTACAAAGTAATGCAATACAAGTTTATAATTGTCAATTACAAAGTTTTATTGCAATACACATTAAAGAAAGAGACAATGTCGTGAATAAACAAAAGAAAATTCACGGCCTTAAAATAAAGTTGAAGTAGGACCGAACCTAGGTAGTATTACCTACCAATCGAAACCTGATATTGAACTGAATGAAACTTGGTGATAGATGATTAAACTCTTCACATAACATAACACCAGGCCTTTATCCCCGAAGGGTTAGGCAGAGGTGTGTTACAAACTCACTCTTCGCCAGTTATGTTTTTGTCCAAATGTAATAGAGGGCGAGCCTATTGCCATCTACCGGGGACATTATTATGCGAGCAATAATTAACATTTTTAACGCACACATAACTTCGAAATGTCAAAGGTGGTGTGCCCAGAGTATCTGGGGATCGAACCCGAGACCATCGTCACGGCAGTCCGTTTCGTACACCACTAGGCTAATTATGAATTAATCGCAATCGATACCAAGTTTCTTACGTATGTATGTACAGTCGCGGTCTGAAAGTGTTTACCACCTTAAGGCTTATAATTGCATGAACACATCAATGACACAAGGACGACGATATTGTACTAGGCAACCAATCTATGATAACATGCGTTGCGTAGCAACTGGTGTCAATGACGATTTAATATTCCACATTTATAATATACGTTCATTTAATTACAAGCGTGATATTTACACTGAAACTAAAATATTTGTAGTCTTCAAATAATGTTATTTTAAACTTGCTATTTACGATTTTGGTATTTGTAATTAATAAGTTTATCAAATGACTTTTACATTGACAGATTATAATGAAAGGGATGGCGAAAATACGACATCCTGAATATAAAACCTTTTTGAAAAAAAATACAATATTTATATCGTCTAGCGTAAGACTGCCTCGTTGGTCTAGCGGTAGTGCATACATATGATCAGCATACATACATATGATCAGCATACATACATGATACAGCTGATCATGAGGTCTCGGGTTCGATTCGCGGGCCGGGCTCGGAAAATGTTGCTAAGGTTTTCTGTTAAGAATTTCTTAGTGACAAATTATTAGGAATTTCTGTCAATAAATTCTTAATAATTAGCCCGAAGTTGGCTGTGTTTCATCCACGTGCATCATAAAGCACGTTAAGCAGTCCCGGCTGTCATGATCTATGGCAGTCATTAGTGGGCAGTCGGTGCCCTCAAATATACCTACTGACTACTGGTCTAACCTTAGAATGATGTTAGATGGCAGTCGCTCCGTGTAAAAACTGATATTCAGTCAAATCTCGGTAGACCAGTAATAGCAGGTCCCTGGTCTCCGAAGCGCAAGCTTGGGATGCAACTAAGAAAATGCTAGGGTGATGATGATATCGTCTAGCGAAAATCAGGGCGCGGTCAGACTGTGAGCTATAATGATAGTGGATGGTATGCTAGTCACGTTAAAGCGCTTGCTAATCACATAAGTGAGCTTTTGTTTAGATAGTACCATTTTATTACAATAAGTAAGTGTTTTTATAATAATATTAAAATCTGATTAAAATACAGAACTTTTACAGCAAAATAAATGCAATTCTATCATTAAGTCAGATTATTTCATCGACCTAAAAATATTCATACTCTTTTTGTTGGAATCGATGCCTTACCAATGATTAAAAAGTAATAAGTACTCAGATATAGCATTTTAGACCTTGCTGAACCCAGCGTGACAAAGAATGTAATTTGAAAAGTGGTAAACATTTTTAGACCGCGACCGTACTTACATACATATACGTAGGTGCTTGACTGACGTCAGTAATGTTAACGTAGATTATGTGTTTAAAAATTCATCAGACGAAAGACGAAACTACTAAGACAGATTGTATTGACGAAGGAAGTAATTTTAGAACCAATTTTAGATTAATTGGAAATGGGGTGTATTACATTTGATTTGAATAGGTAGCTTGATAGTTTCACCTTAATAGACCGCTCAGTGAATATAGTTATTAGCTTATCAAAGAATTGCGATAAGCTAAGAATATTCACTTGATATTATGTCATATCTGTTTTGACCAGTAAGCGGACCTCGGGCTCCAAGGCGAACAATAGTCTCTGGATAGCGCTAGGACGATGATCAAAGAATAGCGATACTGAGAATCAGGATGCTTTATGGATTTCTGTCAGAAATTAAAAAGTGGAATACTTGGGCCCACACAAATGTAGCTGCACTAAAATAAAATAAAAAGTAAAACTGTCTTATAGCTTGCTGCTACAGATATTTATCAGACACTATTAATTATGACCCTGGAAAAAAGGTTTAAGGTCTTGGCGCACTTATACGACTCGCCTCACACCCAACCAAAAGATTATCATTCAAATATGGGCTTTAAGTATTGCTCCATAGGTATTCTTATATTGGTTACATTTTGCACACAGCGCGCTGTCTGTCAACCTTATATTTCATCTCCATACAAACGTAAGAAGTACGCACAGCTAAGTAGATAGAGGTATGCCGGAGATTCATATGACAGCAATAGATTTGTATTTTTGTAATTTGCAAGCAAATACATATTTTTGTACTGAAATAAATTATTGAATAAAAAGAAACATATAAATTATTATTTCTACCATTCGTCCTATTGGGACGATTGGTCCAAAAACGCACAACTGAACAAGGTCTTAACTGATAACAACATATGTAATTATCAGTAATTAAATACTTTATTAATTATCGACAATAAATCATATCCATATAAAATATTTTTCATTCTTCTATCCTTTAGGTAAAATACTTATAAGCGCTTTTTGCTAGTGTAAAAGGAATTCTCAACATTGAGTAATAGAATTCATTTTAAGCTACAAACAATGTATAATATGTATCAAATTTATTATCAGGGTAATGTAACTAATATGCCCAGAGGGACAGGCTGGGGTGTATGTCAATTTCGTTTCGCCAGCTATAATATAACTTTATATATTTTTAATAAATAGGAAGTTATTTACGCCTATATTAAATAATTGGCTTCCTCGGGATGTATTGATAGAATCTGTGCAATATATATATATTATTATATTATGAAACAATTGCCAAATCTTCAGTACAACAAGCATCCAAAGTTCAAAACGAATCAATACATACATAGTCTCACGCCTATATCCCCGAAGAGGTAGGCAGAGGTATATAATGCTACACCCACTTTTCACCAGCTTTATTTTAGTTCCACGTAATAGTGGGCGAGCCTATTGCCGTACCGGGAACATTACCAGACTCCGAGCTGCTACTGATAGTTTCCTAACGGGAAACCAGATAACACACAATCCCACGCGCACATTTATGCCACGAGACCAAGGAGGCAGTCAATGTATGTTTATGAACCAAATCATTATCATCAACTTTGTATATAAACTGTCTCTCTGCTGGGCTCGTGTCGTTTCTCACTATGAGCAATAAACAAATTTTTGCAATAAACCAAATATTTTGTGAGTAATATTCCAGCGCTCTTTTTTATTTTAATATTTTGGTTCCTTTTATTTGTTTGACAATATACAATATTTTCAGCGTTCTCTTTTAGTGTAGTGCAGATAATTGTTATAGTAGGTTTAATTATGACAAATGTTACAATAGACGAAAAAACCGGACTCGTGTAAACGGGCATATTTCGGCGTGTTCTCTCGTAACAGTAGTGATATCTTGTCAGTGTCAACATGGATTCTGACGCCTCGCGCTTATACGAGCTTACAAGCGCGTCAACGCTCGTACGAGTTGCGCGTGTGCCAAAAGGCGTGCCTATACGCGCCTACATACGCTTCCAAAAACGAGCTGATACACGCATATAAAACGCTAGTCTGAAACCGCTCTAAACGTACAACGGAGATTACATAGAATGCACGGCGACTTAGAAACTTAGTTTTGAAACTGCGCATGTAAAAGAATCACAATTGCATTCCCGAGGGCTTATGTTGCTCTTGCAGTGCTAGCTGCGTTTATTTTTAGTGTGAAGCGACACAAAGCTTTGAGGAGGCTGGATAGTCGTTTGATTCGCATATGTGTAGTAGAAATATTGATAGAAAAGTGGACTTGAGCCAATAAAACCGGGGTTAGATTGCTTTAGTAAGAGTATGTTGCGGCCATTGTGACCTTTACCATTCTGAGAAGGGATCTATTTACGTTGGGAAACATTTTGTAAATAGATCTTTTGTTATAAATATTGACTTACATTGATCCTCAATGAACTATTACACACTAACATATGAGCATGTATTTTTAAAAAACATATCAACAAGTTGTATAAATAGTTCTATAGCTCACTAGAATCATTAGACCAATAAAATGGCAATTTAAGAGCACAAAAGTCTCATAGCCTGGGCCCTAAAAGCGACAGCAACGCTACAACACGAAATTCTTCAGCTGAGAAAAATATATTCTACGAGTAGCTTACCTAATATGCTGGCGGTATGATCAGCCTTTCTTAACAAATTTCTTAGACCACAAACTTGAGATTGGTATCCCTGAATCAATAAAATGAGTTTTATATCTGAACTCATCGAACTATCAAAAAGCAATCACCGTATATCACATTCACAGACTGAGTTTGAAATGAAGTCTGTATAAATAAACGACTTCCTTATAAAAATTTGTCATAACGGGAGAGTACTTCCCAAATTCATTATAAGGAACGCTCATTTGCTCCAAATGGAAAAAGAATGCAAATCACTGGGGGAAAATAGCCGACCTCGGAACGTTTTTAGCTTACACATCGAACTGTAGTTACTGCGGGCTGGTAACAGATGGCGCTAGAAGTTGTAAGTTCGAGAATTACCGTTTGTTTTTCATGTGTATTCTATTTTTTGTTGAAAAGTTGGCCTCGGTTTTTATGTGTTTGAGTTGTTCGTTGCTGTTTGTTATTTCACCCAAAGTTTTTGTACATACTTATTTAAAGTATATTTTGTTTACTGTTTTTTTATTATTCTTTTAAAAATAATATTCTAGCACATACACACAATACATCACCATCTAGTCCCAAACTAAGTACAGCTTGTGTTATGGGTACATGGATAAACATACATATTATATACTTTTTTTTGGAAATACATACATAGGTATTATACATAGAAACACCCAGTCCAAGACAAACATTCATGTTCATGCACACAAATGTTTGACTTGAACGAGAATCGAACCTGTGACCTTCGGTGTAGCAGTCGGTTGCACTCCCGCTGCGCCAACCAGTCGTCAATTCTATTATTATCTGTGCATTCTGTGTTCTTTTTTTAACCGACGTCAAAAGAGGAGTTCCGCAAGGTTCCATACTTGGCCCCATATTATTTACCTTGTATTGCGCCGATGTAGTCAAGTGTATCGAGTCTTGCAGTTATCATATATATATGAAAGAAACATATACCTGAAGTATATGTTTCTTTCCGTCCACACGAATATGAAGCAGCTATTACTGCTTTGAACAAGGACCAAAAGAACATATCTGACTGGAGTGAGAGTAACTGTCTTATGCTTAACCTTACTAAGACCAAATATTTGCTCTTTGGAGCAAAACACAAGATTGACGCATTACCCACGCTGACAATATCTTTGATGGGCCAGCCTATTGTCAAGGTCAATGAAGCGCGCAATCTTGGGTTACGCATGGACAGTGAGCTCAGATTTGCAGAACATATAGCGGAATGTGTTCGAAATTGTTTTAACCGCCTGAAAATTTTATACAGAATGAGGCAACATTTATCTGAGGAACTTAGAGTGCAATTAGTCGAGTCACTGGTTCTATCAAAACTTAATTATGCTGACACCGTGTACGGGCCAAGACTTTTAGCAAGGACCAAGCGTCTCATTCAACGTTTTCAAAACGCTTGCGCCCGTTTTTGTTTCCACATCCCACCTAGAAGCCATGTCACACCATTTTTTAACCAACACTCAATCTTGAAAATGAAATCGCGCAGAAAGTTACACTTGGCATGCCTACTATTCGGTGTTCTCAAATATAAGGAACCAGCATACCTTCATAGTAAGCTAAATTGGGTCACGAGTCAGAGGGAGTGTTCGAGTAGAACGTGCGCACAACAACTGTCCATACACAATCATAATTCTGCTGCGTTCCGAGGTAGTTTCCGTTACGCAGCTTCAAAAGTATGGAAAAACCTACCCCCGCCTCTGAGGCAAATAAACAGTACTGTCACATTCAAAAAGCGTCTTCGGCAGTATCTATTGGTATCTCAGTGTGAACTGCGTAACGCAAATGTCGACATGTCTTTTATTTAGATACATGTACTATTTGAAGCAATTTGATGTCCGAATGACTTAGTTAATTTATCATATCAGTCTATATTATTAACATATTAATTATTATCATTTATGTGTAATAATAATATGCAGTATAAATAATTAATTTTAATATAATCTTATTTAACATGATTTTAATATAATATGATTTAACAAAACATAATTTTAATGTAATTTAATCTAATATATTAATTTTTATAATTGTAATAAAATTTTAATATAATTTAAAAAAATATGAAATTAATATAATTTCACCTAACATAATTTTATATATTTTTATTGTAATATAATTTAATTTTAATATAATTTTAATACATACATACATACCGTCACGCCTTTTATCCCCGAAGGGGTAGGCAGAGGTGTATTTCTACACCCACTTTTCGCCAGATATACTTTAGTCCCACGTAATAAGGGGCGAGCCTATTGCCGTACCGGGCACATTTCCAGACTCCGTGCTGCTACTGAGAATTTCGTGACAGAAAAACCCAATAACACTGCCCGACCCAGGAATCGAACCCGGGACCTCCCGATCCCACGCGCACATTTATGCCGCGAGACCAACGAGGCAGTCGCATAGGGTTTGATGTCGAGTTTTCCGTCTTTACGCAAAGATGGTATTTGCATCGTGTTATCCCTTAGTCGCCTCTTACGACACCCACGGGAAGATAGGGGGTGGTGACACTTGTATTCTATGCCGTCAACCACACGGCTTATAATTTTAATATAATTTAATTTTAATAAAAATTGCCCAGAGTGCCGCTCTGCCCGTCCTACCCTTTCTCCGCGGCCTATTCTCGTGCCTAGGTTTTTAACGAAAGTGATTTGCGACTGGTTTTTTTCCTTATATATATATATATATATATATATATATATATAAATAAATATTATTTTTTATGTCTGCCTTTTGAGTGCATGTGATTGCATATTGTATTATATGTATATTTTAATATAACGCATAACTATTTGTGTATTTTGCATTGTGAGTGAGCGCGACACCTGGTTGGGCATCCGTGGTGGGTGAATGGGAGCCAAGAGAATATCAGCGCCCAGTATGCATCAGCTGTACTGGGCATAATGCTGACTTGGCTACCCTTTTGGTCAGCTTTGGGACACATACTCGACATATATTTTTTTGTTTTTCTGGTCTGCAAATTCTTCCCTATGTCTATTGAATGCGAATGTGCCTTTGTAATCAGTTTCGTTCTTTTAAAATATTGTATGTTGTTCTGTTTGTGCTGTATCCAAATAAATGTTTCTTTCTTTCTTTCTTTCTTTTCTTTCTTCTTTCGTTTCGTCGGAATCTTTTTTTTATTTATGTTCCCCGATTTCTCTAAGACGCCTGGACCGATTTCGAAAATTCTTGTTTTGATTGAAAGAGTATACTTTCTAGTTGGTACCATGATCATCAGGTCAGGATCTGATCATGGAATCATGAAAAATCGAAGGAACTCTTCAAATGTTATAAGCAAACTTGAAGCGATTTGACGATAACAACCCAAAGCCGTCGAGTTTGGGCTCGTTTGAGTCGTCTTTACATAGACTTTGATGCTAGATGATTTCCATGGTCTGATGATAGAGTTGGAAGGTAATCATGAGATCTTTGTGATACAATAACCCAATCTCATCGAGCTTAGGGCCGTTTGATTCGTCTTTACATGGACTTTGGTACTGGATGTTTTGCAGGGTCTGATGATGGTGCAGGAAGGTGGCCATGGGATCTTTGTAATACAAAGACGCAATCCCATTGAGTTTGGGCTCGTTTGACTCGTCTTTACATGGACTTTAGTGCTGAATGTTTACCAAACTCTGATGTTGGAGCAGGAATGTAGCCATGGGATATTTGTAATATAATTACGCAATCTCATCGAGTTTGGGCACATTTGAGTCGTCTTTACATAGACTTTGATGCTGGATAATTTCCATGGTCTGATGATAGAGTTGGAAGGTAACCCAATCTCATCGAGTTTAGGGTATTTTGATTGGTCTTAACATGGACTATGGTACTGGGTGTTCTCCAGGGTCTGATGATGGAGCAGGAAGATGGCCATGGGATCTTTGTAATACAAAGATGCAATCCCATTGAGCTTGGGCTCGTTTAATTCGTCTTTACATGGACTTTAGTGCTGAATGTTTACCAAACTCTGATGCTAGAGCAGGAAGGTGGCCATGGGATCTTTGTAATACAATAATTCAATCTCATCGTGTTTAGGCTCGTTTGTTTTGCCTTGGCAAACACTTTGGTATTGGATGATTTCCGGGATCTGATGATGGAACTGAAACAAACGTGTTTAGGCTAGTTAGTTGAAAACAAAAAAAAACTTGTAATTGCCAGAAAGGTACAGGTCTACATTTCAGAATTGAGGCATGTAAGGAAGGTCTCCCCATCATGTACCTACACTATCCTATGTACCTACTTACCACCTATTACTATTTTTATTAGTATACCACTAAAAAGCAAAAAATAAAATTATTTTTAAATAAAAAAACGGCTTCAAAAACACTAAAGAACTAAAAACCAAAAAATTATTTGTTTTTGGAGCAAACATTTTTGGAGTCGGTGCCAAGGCCTTACGCAAAAGTTACTAAATTACAAACTACCTATTCTATCGACAACGAAAGTTATATAAATATGTGTAGAGATTTTATAGTGAGATCAGAAATACTTGGCTTGGCACCGACTCCAAAAATGTTTGCTCCAAAACCAATTATTTTTTGTTTTTTAGTTCTTTAGTGTTTTTTGAAGCCGTTTTTTTTTATTTAAAAATAATTTTATTTTTTGATATTCCAAGACAGTTTTCATTGTTTTAGACAGTAATTCTAATGCAGGTATTAAACTACAAAATAAGAAAATATAATCATATTTGACAGTCCATGATAACCTAAAAAAGGCAATCTTAAATCCCAAAGTGGAAAGTGAAGTAGTGGTAAATAATCATTTAGTTACATACCGAGTCTTCATAAAAATGTTCAATACCTCTGTGAATTCATATCGTAATAGCAGAAATAGAAACACGGTAGTAAAAAGTTACTATTGATATTTGAAACATGTCCTTTTAACTCTCGTTATGTCTCTGGAGCTTTCAAATATCCAGAAATAACGATTTTATAAAAACGTTCTCCTCGATATAATTTATAGAAAACGTGACCTAAATGAAAACATTCTATAATTTTGTTTTTATCTATATATACAAAGGAAGGTGTCTAGAAGTCTGCATGGCAAAAACATTACGACTTACTTACTAATGTAGTAGGTTTGATTCCCGCCCGAGACAACACTTTGGGTGATCTATAAATTGTTGTTTCCAAACTTTTTTGTAAGTAAGGCAAAACAGAAACATCAACCTCCGAAAATGTGTCATTCTGCTCCATTAGAACCTTCATACGACCTAGATCTTTTGTAACAATGAAACTAATGAATAAAAAAGTAAATATTTAATACGAAGTATTTCACGGCATAATTTAGCCTCAAGACGCTTAAAAAGAAATCATCGACATTTCTTCAGTGCAAGATTATCATACAAATCAAATACTTTTATCCATGTTTCATTCCTTCTGGGAATAAGGTTGAAATGCCAGGCCATTCGAATACCAGTAGAGAGGTCTTAGCAAAAATGAAAATTTAATTCCAGATTAAGCTTGGACAGTCATTATCCGAACCTGTCAGAATCCGGTGGAAAATGTCGGTAGAAGTTCAAACGTATTTTAAAATTATAAAGGAAGCTTCGTTTAAAATATTCTTTACGATTGAACACGATCTCTAAGAACTCGTATCTTGAACTGCTGACTTCACTCAAGAGTTAATATTGGTACTAGCTATTTCCTTTGTTGTATCTTGCAGAGGGTTGTATTCTATGCCATTGTGGCTACTTATGGCGAAGTACAATTATGACAAATTTTACCTTAAACGTTTAGAGAGGTATAGGATAAAAGTAAATCTAAAAACACCTTGGGAAGTTACAGTATAAATATCCTGGTTTTGATCCATAAACTCACTAAATTGATTTTATTTTGAAATATACTCAGTGTTCGGTCAATGGTGAAAGTGATTAGACTAAAATAACTTTACGTTTCATTTTTGAATACCAGCTTAAGACCTAGCTGGTCTAGTTTTGATAAAAAAGGCAATAATTTAAAATGCTTCAGTTAAATATGGAGAAAGATATACAGGAGTTGAAAAAGAGATTATTGGATCTCAGGAAAAAAGGACAGTAACAAAAGAGATAAATTTCGACAATATTTTGAAAGGAGGCACCTACACCCTTATTCATACTCTAACCGACAAAGCTCTACCACAAAATAAAATTCGCATTTTGGCTCAATGCCAAAACGGCTATCACTAACTGTCTTCTTTACAGTTCACGTCCGAAAAAGAATTCTTACGTATAGATTGTTAGCATTCCTATTCGCATTTCTGAGATTGTTCGTCGGCCCAGTTACGTTGAAAATATCGTATTTATTGCCACATTTTAGGGAGCTGGATTTTCGAAATTATGTGCGTATTGAATTGTTTATTATTGCTTGCTAAACGGTGAAGAAAAAAAACAAAGACATGAGAAGTTGGTCAGCGTGTTGGACCTTTCTCATAAAAGAGTAGGCCCGTGCCCAGTAGTGGGACCGCTCATTACAGGGCTGCCTATATTTATTATTTTATTTATTTATACTTTATATTAGACCAGAAACATAATTTGGAAGATACATACAGACAATATGAGTAAAGTACAAAGGGCGGCCTTATCGCTTAGAGCAATCTCTACAAGGCAACCTTAATTTTTTATATTGTTATCTGTATATAAAATTCTTGATTTACTGACTGACTGGTAACGCACAGCCAAAACTATAGGGTACAGGAAGCTCAAATTTGGCATGTAAGTTCCTTGGAAACCGTAGAGGTACACTAAGAAGCGACTGCCCAAAATTCCAGCGGGATCGGGAAAACGCTTAAATTAAAATCAAACGTGTAGGCGTGACTGCGAGAGTCGTCTAGTTTATTATATATTTTAGGGAAATTTCGAAGAAGCATCTTTACCTTGAGGAATTCTCATAAATAATTCATCGATTCTTTATAATAAAATTTTTAGGTGAAGGTTGTGTCGTTTCGTTATATTTCGTAGATTTATCAATTCCCATGTTGGTGGTACCTTGGCTTGAATATTCTGATCATCGTTGGGTATCCAGATAGTGGCACTTCTTCAATATAAATGAGTGTATGTTTTGTATCTTTATTGATTTAATATTTGTATGTTATACACATACTGCAGTGACTTCGAAGTTCTGTTTTTTCCTTAGATATTAACTATTACGAATTTTATAAAAGACAAGAACAATGGATCATAGTACTGTTGTCATTATTGAAGACGAGTATGTGTCCACTAACACACAAACACTGATTTGCCCACCAACCTATTCTCCCAAAGACAGTGGGACGCGCCGCTTTGTAACATTGTGAGGAAAAATCTTTTGGATTCATCTTTAAATGTTACAGAGCGTGCTCGCTTGCTGGCTGTGGGGTAATGGGAATCTGGTCTATGGCTTCAGGCACTACCATCGTCCAACACAGGAACCATGTCGGACGATGCGACGTTCCGTAGAGCCACTTGTCTCCGTTTAGGTGCTCCGTGTATTTCTCCGCATCGATGTCATTGTGGAGAAGACATCGATAGTCTCAGACACCATGGGCTATCCTGCAGCAGAAGCGCTGGTAGATTTTCTCGTCATGCTCACCTAAATGACATAATCCGTCGTGCTCTTGTCGCGTCTGGTGTACCAGCTGTACTTGAACCAAATGGTTTAGTACGCGACGACGGGAAAAGGCCTGACGGTGTGTCATTATTGCCATGGAAAATGGGTAGGCCTTTGGTGTGGGACGATACCTGCGTAGACACCGCTGCTGCTGCATCTACGGAAACTCTCAAACGGCGCAAATATATAATTTTATATGATATAATATTCTACCACATTCACACAACACCATCTAGTCCCAAACTAAGCAGAAGCTTGTACTATGGGTACTAGAGAACGGATAAACATACATATATACTTTTATTTTGTAAATACATACATATTATACATAGAAACACCCAGACAAAGACAAACATCCATGTTCATGCACACAAATGTTTGACTTAAGCGGGAATCGAACCCGCGTCGGCGTAGCAGTCGCTTACACTCCCGCGGCGCCAACCGGTCGTCATTAATCTAGTAGTAGCTGATTACGTATTTGAGCCTTTTGGGGTGGAAGCGCTGGGCTCATGGGTTCCGAGCGCTCGTTCTTTATACCGAGAAATATCTTAACAGTTCATCGACGTCTCACGTGACCAGAAGGCTGGTTTATTCTTTGCTCAAAGAATCAGCATTGCTATCCAACGTGGCAATGCTGCCAGCCTTCTGGGCACGTTACCCGATGATATCGATGCGGAGGCATTCTTAGACGCCTAAACTCACCTGTACATATATATTTTCACTTTTTATTTTTAGATTGATGTACATAGATATTCTTAGAAGTTATGATTATTTAAGATAGTAATGTATATAGTTATAATTAATCATCTGTAATGTTATTATGAAAATTAATCGATCAAAATATCATAATCACTATTCACTTTATACATCCAACAGTTAAAACATTGTTAGGTAATAACGATCACAGTAAAAAAACACAAATCAACAGTTTTGATATAATGTTGTCCTTTACAACAAGGATGGGTAAAACGATATGACAGCTACACTAAGGAACATGCGAAAAACATCGGAATAGTTTTTGTGGTGGAAAGTGCAAAATCACTGTGTCGTAAAATTATGGCACTATGAAGTCAGACTTTATGAGGTGTTAAGTTACCGGAAAGTAGAGCCATTGTTTCAGTGCGAATGTAAAGAAAAGAGAGGAGATACTTTCATCACGTAAAATACCAACGTAGAGTAACAGCGTCATACTATTAGCAGTCATCCTCTTCTTTTCATGAAGGGCGGTTTCAGATTAGCGTTTTATACGCGCGTATAAGATCGTTTTTGGATGCGCATGTAGGCGCGTATAGGCGCACCTTTTGGCACACGCACAACTCGTATTCGCACTCGTAGTCGCGTTATGTAGCGCGCGTGTAAGCACGTATTCTTAGACGACCGTATACGTGCAGAAATATACACCGCCCTAACCATGTGGATTTTGTAGTCTAGGGCATTGTTCACCAAAGTCACTACTAAAATATATATATAATAGAACACCTAGCATGATGGTGGCGACTACTGCCTATCTTTGGTTTGCTTTTCGTAAAATGAAAGCAATAAAATATACTTATTTGTGTACATATTATGAACTGAAGTCTCTGACCGCGATAAATGGATTTTATCCAATAGATAGTGTGCTACCTGAGGAATATTTAGGTGTATAATTTACGTAGGTGGAACCTCAGGCGAAATCTAGTTGTTTATTTTATTATTATTTTTATTAAATAAGTACAGTAACAGACAACAGATTAAGCCTTACACAACATTCAATTCAACATTATTCAGTTTCCAATCTGAAGTCCAACTAAAACGATACACATAATTTAAATTTTATTAAAAATTTCCGTGTCGTTCAAAGTCGATCCTTGTATTCTCTTATTTTACGTCGCAATCCAAATTTTGGCTGTGACAAATCTTAATAAAACTACCTGTAAAACTTGTTAATAAAACATACGAAACGTAGGCATTGTCTTTGATACCAGATTCCCTAAACTGTATACCCAATTTCAAACATAATAATATAAACAAACCACTACTTGCCTAACCTAGAACGCGACATCACAATATTCTAAAAGACTAGTTGGCATGGCATGGATATCATCCCATGTCAACAGCCGTAAGTGTTGTTGACAGCGGTAACTGATGATTTAGGGATTCTTTGAGTGGCTTAGAAGTTAGATTGTTATTGTTATTTTGTTTGTTGCAGTTTTGAAGGTGTTTGCTTATAATATTTGGCAATGCCTTTAGGGCCTCTGATAGTGGTTAATTTTTAAAGAATTTAGGGGGGTTGAGAGAAGAAGTTAATGTTTATAATAAAATAATTTAGTAGGTATTATTAGTAACAACAAATATTGATGTATGATTTGCTCTCCCTTCTTTTAGGATAAGATAATAATCATTTAGGTACATGATAATACTATTTGCAATTTATTGTGTTTTATTTAATTTATTTATAGTTTTATGTAAAGTGTTTTTATGAGTGTATTAGTTGTTTTCGACCCATACGTGCAAAAACACCTCATCATCCACTGTATCATCGTTTGAAATCTGGTTAGATCATCATTAAACCTAAGCTTAACGCAAGAATTAAGAAATCTGATATAATAATACACCAGTATTATTCCAAACGTTATGATTTACACGTGTTCACTGTACCAAGCAAATTGTAAACACAACCTTTTAAATACCTCTGAAACGGTTATGTTTATTTTACATCCCGGGAAAAGGCTTACAATTGAAATACCCTTAAACTCTTTATGCCGGCTAATGTCGGTTTACTAAACGCGTGCTGTATACAAAATCCCTTACTAAATGCCTTCACTATTCAGCCACAACCCAAAATCAATTAAACAACAAAAGGCGACATCTAGGGTACGGAAAGGGTACCGTTTCCATTGAAAATCTCTAAAATAGATATTAATTAAAGACACAAATGAATGAAAAATATTCATTGAATGAGAATGTGATGACAATGGCTTCGCGAAGTGAGTGGGAACAATAGCTTCGGATAATTGGAATCTTGCCTCGACGCACTCTCGATGCCTTAATTATTTCCATGCATGTACCTTAGGGGCTCACTCCGACCTTTGGTTTAATTGTGGGTCGCTTTAAAATTGGGGTTTCTTCTTCAAACTGAATCATTAAACACAGCTTTATCTCATGACACTTAAAGAGAACTTGGGTCCAATTAAATACATATTTTATAAGCGGACTCGACACGTAGCGTCTGTTAAGTAAAAGGCGGAGAAATCATTGAAATATTTCGTTGATTTTAGTAGCGTTTGCTGTTTTGTATTATTATAATAATAATATTCTACCACATACACACATCACCATCTAGTCCCAAGCTAAGCAGAGCTTGTGTTATGGGTACTAGATAATGGATAAACATACATATATACTTTTTTTTGTAAATACATAATATTATACATAGAAACACCCAGACCAAGACAAACATCCATGTTCCTGCACACAAATGTTTGACTTGAGCGGGAATCGAACCCGCGACCTTCGGCGTAACAGTCGCTTACTCGCTGCGCCAACCGATCGCCTATAGGTACTTGATTTTAGTATTAAATATTTCGTACTGGATTTATTCACGTCTAGGGATTTTGTCCGCAACTCCGCCAGGTGTCATCCTGAGAAACTTCGTATTTAGGTTTCTTTAAACACCGTTTTATATAAATAATAAAAAATATGGAACCGTGATAAACATACTCGTACTTCTATTGTGTAGAAAGAATTTTTCTTGATATATTGTCCAATTTCGTGACGCTTACTATATTTTGCACCTGATAGCGGATGAGTCAATTTCCCGTCTGCCTTTACGGGTGGCTATCATGATTTAAATTGGCTACCTGGATAATGAAAGGCCTACTCATCGATCTGATATGTTGCAAAGATGACCTTAAATGATTTATAAGTAACTAATATATAACCCTAAAGCCTTTAAAAATCTTTCTCATTTAGATTGCATTTTGGCATAGTAGTACAGTGTCTTGGGTCGTAGAGCCTTGCTGATTTCAGCATGAATGGGCCGCCTCGACCGGGGAAGTACTACCCTCTCATAGAAAATCGACGTAAAGTAACAGCACTTAAAGTGTTGCGTTTCGTTCGGTGAGTGAGAGTGCCGGAGGCCCTATCCCCTATTCCTTCTTATTCATTCCATTCCTCATCCCATCTCTTTTCCCAACCCCAAGAAGTGGCACGCACTTGTGACTCCTTTGGTGTTGCTTGTGTCCATGGGCGGCGGTAATTGCTTACCATCAGGCGATCCGTCTGCTCGTTTGCCGCCTATTACAATAAAAAAGTGTGGCATAGAGGTATAGGCGGTTTTCTTACCGCTTAAGGCTTCAAGTCAAGTGAGTTCGATCTTCACTCAGGGCGAAACTTTGTATGTTTCAAATAGACATATTCTTTATGTATAAAATAAATGTTTTATTAACTTTGGGAACACCCAGACGAATAACACTCTATTCCGGCTGTTTAATTCTTCGTTAAGTATCCCCAGGCTCATGATTCTTAGTGCAATCGGAGTATTTTTAAATCAAGTTTTTTATTTAGTTTAATCAGGAGACACTGGATTGTATAATCCATTTACAAATTATTATGCTGTTGTAACTGTACCAATTGTTTATTTAATAATTTTGATTGATAAGCAACTGCTAACATAAATTTTTATTACTTATGACTCTATCATTTCATCATTATACACTTTTATTTTATAATTATTTTATACGGGACACTATTGATTAGCATACAGAATACATACAGAACAAGAATGTCTCTATCTACAGATCTAAGAAAACATTGTACTTTTTATTTTAAGGCTGATTTTAATTAGTCAATAGCACCTGCATTCTGGATTACTCATGCGCTTGGCCCCACAATTGAAAACCGTAACTATTACACAATGGGTCTGCATGTTTACCTGTGTATTGACCAATATTTCGAACATTTACTTTTATTAGTCGTTATCCCATATTCAGGGACTGCTCGTATTATAACAACCATGTTAACGGCCAATAAAGTGAAACTTTATCTATTAGGCCTCCCACGACACAAACATGATCCATAGACTGGAAGTTCTCGAAATTCCTAGAAATTTCTGAGCTTAATTTAATTTACTTACAGACAAGAAACTTGGTATACAAATAAACTAGTAACTAATTGACTTTCAGAACAATCGACGTAAGTAATTAATTATAATGAAAATATAGGTATTTGCAGATAATAGGCTATACAAATCTTCAAGAAGTTTTCAAGGTCTCTAGCTCCTCCAAAATTGTATAAACTTATTGTTTTAGTCCAATAAACACAGCTTCAGGCAAATCAAGAGGTTTAAATATAATTCCAGACCATTTGGAATGTAAAATTGGACTGCAATTAGCTATACCTAATTTGTTGCTTATATATATATATGTATATATAAATAAGCACATACTTATGAGAATAAGTATGTGCTTATTTATTTATACGTTACTAGAAGAGCTCACCGTGACACTCGTGCGCTATGTAAGGATTTACGCCTTTGTTATATAGCCTTCCTCGATAAATGGGCTATCTAACACAAAAATAAATATTCAAGTCACACCTGTAGATCCTGAGATAAGCGCGTCGAACCAAACAAACTCTACAGCTTTATTATATTAGTTTACATTATACACTAGTATGAACATTTGAAGGAATCTAATATTAATTAGAGTGTATTTCCAGACAAAACAATATTATTGGGTTTCTAAAACTAAACTACATTCAATTCTAGGTAAAAATATTCTGCATCAACCACGCTTAATAAAATGAGACAAGAACAAGTTGTTTCATTAGTAAGAAATTCTCAGTAGAAAACAATGTTTGAAAACATATGTGGTAGAGACTTAAAGCTCGTAAAATATGAATATAGTAAATTTCACACTACTACTTAAAGTAAGTCTGTGTCAAAACTAAACTGTGCTCATCTTGTTAATGAAATTTTAACTCAAATATCTAAATAATAGTTTTCTAATTTGCAAGCCTCACTAAATGTATTCCAAACTAGAAACTTTGAAGAGAAATCTTCGCACACTTCGTTAGGTCTAAGTTATTGCAATGCAGTATGCTTATACTTAGTTCCATTTATTAGGCCATTAACCAGTCATTAAGACAAAGTACGCTTGCCAGTCCTTTATCTCGCTTAGTAAAACCTGTTGCTTCACTTATTGTGCAAATATAAACACGTATCACGCTTGTTTTTCAAAAAGGTACACAGAGGTATGATCTTGGTATACGTCAATTGATTCATAGCACTATACAGCCTTTTTGACCTCTCCTCCGTGTGGTCCAGTGGATAGCGTATGCGACTGCTGATCGGAGGTCCCGGGTTCGATTCCCGGGTCGGGCAAAAGTGTTACTAGGTTTTTTCGGATACTCAGTAGCAGCCCGGAGACTGGTGATGTGCCCGATAACGGCAATAGGCTCGAACCCTATTACGTGGAACCTAAAAATTCATGGCGAAATGTGGGTGTAATATTACGTACCTCTTCGGGGATAAAGGCGTGAGTCTTAAAAATATGTTCAGGGTGTAAAAAGACCCTTAACGAAAACTGAAATCTCGTGTTTTACCAATAACTACAAACATTTCTTACTTCGGCACCATACCTGGGAAATTACTGGTTCAGGAGATATTGAGGCTCAAAGTTAGTTTGGAATTTTTCTAATAAGGTACAAAATCGATGCTTTTACTCCGCCAATATGTCCTTTAGATGCCCTATAACCCCATGGTTAAGTTGGTATTTCGAGAATTGCACGTGCGCGCTTTTAATTGCGGTTTAAAAATGTGCAAACTTACGGCCTCTATATATATATATATATATATATATATATATATAATAAATTCATGTAATTTTATTCGACAATAGATTATAAATAAATTGATTGATAGATTGTAAATAGAAATAAGTCAAGTAAATATAATTTAAGTTAATTTTTATATATATATAATTATATAACGTCACGACATAACTTGATTTAATTAATGTCATCTTTTGCTTACAGCAGAGCTGCTGCGAATATCTGAAATCTAAACTCACATCGCGTAATATTCATTTAGGGTTTATGCACACTTAGAGCGATATAAATCCCATATTTTTAAGAGACCATAATAAAACAATTAACCCATTAAATATGTAAATTTTTCAGACTAGCATATATGAAAAAATTTACACAGAAGCAATTAAAAATATATCAACGTTATTTTATACAGTAAACTTTCTAATGCCCCAGCGTAGGTAAATAATTTTAAATTCTCATTAGTGCTGACACTTGGTGACATTACTTATTCAACATAATAATCCCTACGGTCTTGCTAGAGCTTATCATAAGCTCTGGTCTAACTTAATAGCTCTCTAGATTACTGACAATTAGTACTCATTAGTTAGATTCAATATCTTCTAGTTAGCATAGACTCGGCTGGCATTTCAATACTCTGTTTCAACTTTTTTTTGAGTTTGAGATAATGGCACTTATTGACTTTGAAAGCTGTTTGTACTAAATTGGATGATGTTTGATCTAACTTTTTATTTGTGAAATTGTAATGCAGAAGGGTATTTGTTTAATTTATATTATTAACCGACTTCAAAAAAAGGAGGAGGTTCTCAATTCGTCGGAATATATTTTTTTTTTATGTATGTTCCCCGATTTCTCTAAGACGCCTGGACCGATTTCGAAAATTCTTGTTTTGTTTGAAAGAGTATACCTCATAGTTGGTCCCATGATCATCAGGTTAGGATCTGATCATGGAATCCTGAAAAAATTGAAGGAACTCTTCAAATTTTATAAGCACACTTGAAGCGATTTGACGATAGCAATCCAATGCCGTCGAGTTTGGGCTCGTTTGAGTCGTCTTTACATAGACTTTGATGTTAGATGATTTCCATGGTCTGATGATAGAGCTGGAAGGTAATCATGTGATCTTTGTGATACAACAACCCAATCTCATCGAGTTTAGGGTCGTTTGATTCGTCTTTACATAGACTTTGGTACTTGATGTTTTCCAGGGTCTGATGATGGAGCAGGAAGGTGGCCATGGGATCTTTATAATACAAAGACGCAATCCCGTTGAGTTTGGGCTCGTTTGACTTGTCTTTACATGGACTTTAGTGCTGAATGTTTACCAAACTCTGATGATAGAGCAGGAAGGTAGCCATGAGATCTTTGTAATACAATAACAACGCAATCTCATCGAGTTTAGGCTCGCTTGTTTTGTCTTGGCAAACACTTTGGTATTGGATGATTTCCGGGATCTGATGATGGAACTGAAACGAACGTGTTTAGGCTAGTTAGTTGAAAATAAAAAAAATACTTGAAATTGCCAGAAAGGTACAGGTCTACATTTCAGAATTGAGGCACGTTAGGAAGGCCTCTCCATCATTTACCACCTACACTATCCTATGCACCTACTTACCACCTATTACTATTTTTTAACCGACTTCAAAAAAAGGAGGAGGTTCTCAATTCGTCGGAATCTTTTTTTTTATGTATGTTCCCCGATTTCTCTAAGACGCCTGGACCGATTTCGAAAATTCTTGTTTTGTTTGAAAGAGTATACCTCAAAGGTGGTCCCATGATCATCAGGTCAGGATCTGATTATGGAATCCTGAAAAAATTTAAGGAACTCTTCAAATTTTATAAGCACACTTGAAGCGATTTGACGATAACAATCCAATGCCATCGAGTTTGGGCTCGTTTGAGTCGTCTTTACATAGACTTTGATGTTAGATGATTTCCATGGTCTGATGATAGAGCTGGAAGGTAATCATGAGATCTTTGTGATACAACAACCGAATCTCATCGAGTTTAGAGTCGTTTGATTCGTCTTTCCATGGTCTTTGGTACTGGATGTTTTCCAGGGTCTGATGATGGAGCAGGAAGGTAGCCATGGGATCTTTGTAGTACAAAGACGCAATCCCATTAAGCTTGGGCTCTTTTGATTCGTCTATATATGGAATTTAATGCTGAATGTTTACCAAACTCTGATGATGGAGCAGGAAGGTGGCCATGGGATCTTTTTAATACAAAGACGCAATCCCATTGAGCTTGGGCTCGTTTGATTCGTCTTTACATGGACTTTAATGCTGAATGTTTACCAAACTCTGATTATGGAGCAGGAAGGTGGCCATGGGATCTATGTAATACAAAGATGCAAACCCAGTAAGTTGAAAACAAAAAAAAGAGTATACCTACCTCAAAGTTGGTCCCATGATCATCAGGTCAGGATCTGATTATGGAATCCTGAAAAAATTGAAGGAACTCTTCAAATTTTATAAGCACACTTGAAGCGATTTGACGATAACAATCCAATGCCGTCGAGTTTGGGCTCGTTTGAGTCGTCTTTACATAGACTTTGATGTTAGATGATTTCCATGGTCTGATGATAGAGCTGGAAGGTAATCATGAGATCTTTGTGATACAACAACCGAATCTCATCGAGTTTAGGGTCGTTTGATTCGTCTTTCCATGGTCTTTGGTACTGGATGTTTTCCAGGGTCTGATGATGGAGCAGGAAGGTAGCCATGGGATCTTTGTAGTACAAAGACGCAATCCCATTGAGCTTGGGCTCTTTTGATTCGTCTATATATGGAATTTAATGCTGAATGTTTACCAAACTCTGATGATGGAGCAGGAAGGTGGCCATGGGATCTTTTTAATACAAAGACGCAATCCCATTGAGCTTGGGCTCGTTTGATTCGTCTTTACATGGATTTTAATGCTGAATGTTTACCAAACTCTGATTATGGAGCAGGAAGGTGGCCATGGGATCTATGTAATACAAAGATGCAAACCCAGTAAGTTGAAAACAAAAAAAAGTACTTGAAATTGCCAGAAAGGTACAGGTCTACATTTTAGAATTGAGGCACGTAAGGAAGGCCTCCACATCATGTACCACCTACACTATCCTTTGTAGCTAGTTACCACCTATTACTATTTTTTATTAGTATACCATTAAAAAGGCTCCACCTATTACTATTTTTTATTAGTAGTAGTAGTTTTTGCAGGTAGTAGAGCCTTGCTGATTTCAGCATGAATGGGCCGGCTCGACCGGGGAAGTACTACCCTCGCACAGAAAATTGACGTAAAGTAACAGTACTTAAACTGTTGCGTTTCGTTCGGTGAGTGAGAGTGCCGGAGGCCCTATCCCCTATTCCTTCTCCCTCATCCCACTCCTCTTCCTATCCCTTTTCCCAACCCCAAGGGGCGGCAACGCACTTTTGACTCCTGTGGTTTTGCTTGTGTCCATGGGCGGCGGTAATTGTTTACCATCAGGCAATCCGTCTGTTCGTTTGCCGCCTATTCCGATAAAAAAAAAAATAGTATACCACGTAAAAGCAAAAAATAAAAATTATTTTTAAATAAAAAAGAAAACCGACTTCAAAAATCACTTAGGAACTAAAAAGAAAAAAATAATTGGTTTTGGAGCAAAACCTATTGGAGTCAGTGCCAAGCCCTTACGCAAAAAGAAACTACAAACTACCTATTCAATCAACAACGAAAGTTATATAAAAAAGTGTAGAGGTTTTATAGTCAGATCAGAAATACTTGGCTTGGCACCGACTCCAAAAAGTTTTGCTCTAAAACCAATTATTTGCTTTTTCGTTCCTTAGTGATTTTTGAAGTCGGTTTTCTTTTTTATTTAAAAATAATTTTATGTCAATAGGGTTGCTAAATTGCTTTAACTTTTGTATTTGTTTAATTATTTCTTGTCAAATTAACAAATAAATATTGGATTATCAAAGATTATATGTTATTAAGCACGATGCAAATACCATCTTTGCGTAGAGACGGAAAACTCGACATCAAACCCTATACGACTGCCTCGTTAGTCTCGCGGCATAAATGTGCGCGTGGGATCGGGATGTCCCGGGTTAGATTCCTGGGTCGGGCAGTGTTATTGGGTTTTTCTGTCACGAAAGTCTCAGTAGCAGCACGGAGTCTACAAATGTGCCCGGTACGGCAATAGGCTCGCCCCTTATTACGTGGGACTAAAGTATATCTGGCGAAAAGTGGGTGTAGAAATACACCTCTGCCTACCCCTTCGGGGATAAAAGGCGGGACGTTATAAAAAAAAATATATGTTATTAGTACATATTTCATACAAAAAATAATTTGTATTAAGCATTGATACAGTACAGAACTTCAATTACAGTGCTATACAATAAGCAATAGCTATGTATTTAGTAACAAGCTTGTTAAAACTGTGAAGTATATAATTATTCTGTAGGCAATACATCAGCATATAAGCCGCCGATACAAGTCAATCATATTATGTAATAGGTACTGCACCGAATACCCGACGCTGTATTATCAACGAGTTTGAATGGACGTAGGCACCGTTTGTATGGCGCGAATCAATGAACCGCAATGCTGCGAGCCGTTTTGATAACGTGTATTTTTACTCTATAGGTATTTGCTATGCGATATTTTTTATTTAATAGTCTATTGCCGTGGCTTTTCGCTTGGGAGTCGGTACATGTTTTTCACAGTAGTCTTTTCTCTTTCTCTCTTCAACCCCATAACTATCTTCACATACAAAAATCATACCAAAAAATCGAACCGTTGCTTATGGTATAACGGTTAAAGAAAGTAAACACACTTTTACATTTATAATATTAGTCTGGATGTATGAAGGAATATCTTGTTATGAAGTAATTATACTAGGAACGCTATCACCATAAGATTGGACTTCAATTCACCATACCAAAACTGACAACCAATCATGATCTTACTCTAAGTGCCTTTCTTTGTCCTTTTTCAGATAACTTATTCTTATTAATGTACAGATAATTAATATCTCAATCGATTATAAGTGTTTGTAATAGTCTAAAGCTTTAAGCAGTTATTTCAGTAAAAAGCAGTGTGTCTGACTTCGAGGGATCACATCAGAAATGCTGTCTCATATCAGCACTTATACGAGACAATCTTTCCGGGTTCCACTATTGTTGCTTTGAGTCTGGGTGTTTCTTGTATCCGTTGATCATTTATTCGTAAATTCTAACGCGGCACAGCTTATTTTTTTGGAGCGAGAGTTGCTTTTCAACAAAAATAGCTGCTAAAAACAAACAGGAAGCGAAGTAACCATTTCCCATCAGCTGAACTGCCAACTCGCCTGCAACAGCCAGCGGTCATAAAATATCCCATATCTGTTTGCACATTAACAAAAACGTTAAAACAAACTCTCATTATAATAATCAGCTTTCCTACAATTCACAAAATTTAACCAGAACATATTGAATGACTAGGGTCGAAAGCGGTATCCTTAATTAAATACACGGGTCTAAAGTTACGGAACCTCCTTTTTAATTTTATATTATTCATATTCGCCAATTTACCCCTATTCTGTAATTGTTGGGAATTCGCTGCGTTTATCCGTTGTATGTGCGTGTTGACGTTCAACAAATGTTTTGTTTCGCTACATATCCCTTGTATAATTAGATGTTTGTATCGTATGTGTATCGTGATTTCCATTTTGCGGTGTTTAGCTGACTTTGGTTCTTGATACCTTTTTTACTTTATTTATAGATACGCTTTAGAAGGTTGTGAACAGTTCGTCAAACCTATTGTAAAATGGAACTGATACAATTGATTCGATCAAATCACCTTTAGTTTATTTTTTGGTACAGGAAATCTTTTCCGTCTGGTTTTATGTATTCGTCTAAAGTATACGAGTATTTCTTAATTTCAGTTGTTTAATTTATATGGTTTTGTATGTATGTCAGGATAAATAAATGCGGCGATTATAGCTTTCAAACTTTGGTGACCTCTTCCCACTTTCAATGCATCGCGTATCCTAAGTTCGATTTCTACATAGGACAAATATTACTTCCTGAATTATTTCCTACATTGTCCGTTTTTTGTAAGAATACATTCCAGAGCAGGCGTTGTTGACTATATCAAGATGAGGATAATAGTATCATCCATACTAAACCAATTGCACAATTACATAACCAAGATATTTTATTTCACAAACTTTCACCTGTTATGTAAACAAACAATATTTTTTTCTTATCATCAAAGCTTTATCCTTCGTGCTTTAGTTTTTACTATATTTTTATGGCTCAGCTTGGTAGCGTTCCCGAGCAAAACACGCTTGTCCACATGTTTAGCCGTGTTGTTCTGGCTTATGGGATCTTTATACATATTTTCACAAGATATTCCTGCAGCTTTTACAATAATAATAAACTATACATAAGCATTTACACTTACAACTACACCGGGTGTTACAGGTTCGATTATCATACGGGACAATATTTGACATGGTCTACAAGTTGTTGTTGTGCAACCTATAAAAGTTACTCTTGCAACGTTTACAATAATAACAAACTATACATAACCGTTTACACATAGTTTAAGAAGCTGATTTGCCGCTTAGACTACACCGGGTTCGATAATCATGGTTTACAGACTGTTGTACCTATCAATAAATCTATCTCAGTTCAGTGCTGGAAATACATAGGCCTCTCCCAACACGTGCCACAGTAAACGGTCCTTTTTGTTCCTAACCTAGGTGATAAACGGTATTGGTACTAAGTAGGAGCGCTGTATTGATCAAATTCAATATTCAAATTCAAGTACGCTTGACTGTAGCCTAAATTGTAAAACCTGAACTGTTATAAAAATCGAATAAGTTTATAAATCGGGCAAATTGGTAAGTCATCCTCTACATAAATGGCAAGTAATTACCGTAATAATTTAACAGCATCATATCATCATACAGTATATAAATATGTGAAGGTTTAAGTTTCAGCAGTTGATAAGCAATTTTTGACGTGAACGGCAAGTCAAAAAATACTATGGGAAATCGATAATGTTATTGTGGATTTTTTTTTTATTCAAGCTAATTTTATGCGAGTAAAGCTGAATTTTGGAACTGACATACGTTTTCTCTTATAGTTTGAAGGCAGCGATAGCCCAATGAAGATACCAACAGACTGCCATGCAGAGGGTATTGGGTTCGAATCCAGGGCCGAAACCAATTTCTTTCGGAGTTATGTGCGTATTGAATTATAAATGATCGTTTGTCTCGTGCCTCGGAGAGCACGTTAAGCCGTCGGTCCCGGTTGTCATGAAGATCTTTGACAGTCGTTATGGGCTGTCAGTACCTTCTAAAATAAACTGACACTAGTCCAATCTAAAATTGAATCGAATCAAAATCGCTATCCCTTTGGGTTGCGGAGGTCAGACAGGTCAGTCGCTCTGTGGAAAAGCTAATATTCAGCCAAATTCCAAATTCGGATAGACTAGCAAGCGGACCCCAGGTTGGAACTGGGATAACGCTAGGAGGATGATGATGACTTTTCTCTAATAGTTGGACTCAAAAGCGAGCTTAATGAATTTTACTTTAGAATTTTAAACAAAAGGAGATAATTCGCAGTTAATTTTTAGATTATTAAAAGGAGGATAGCTGGCTTACCTTGGGGCAACGATAATCAACTTTATTTACTAGTTTTTGTCCTCAAGTTTAAATCTAAAAGCTGCATGACTAACCATGCACCTGCTGTCTTGTATATCAGATAAAAAAGAACATCAAAGATTTTTTTTCTCTAAGCCTGCATACCCACGACTGTGGCACAATCTCTCAAAAATACACTAAATGAATGAATACCCAATGCAAAACGTGAAGAATGCTTTGAACGAAATTCAATTTGAGAGTACTATGTTGGCGAAAGTTCTTTTTAAAAATCCCGTGGAATTCCTTGAACAACTATTTTGGCTAAAGAATGTCAAACGCCACTGGAAATATCAAATAGACATTAACGTACATATTTTGGAAGTTTTCGTTTATTTTCTCATGCCAATAACTGCGCGAACCACTGATGTTTCGAAGACAACTAAGGTTTAAGAACAACTTTATTTCTCATAAAGAATTGCATACATAATTCACTTACTAAGAAACAATATTTAAACTAAGATTAATATTTCGAGCGCAAAAAGTATGTAGGTAAGTTAGAAACAAAACAACGTAACAAAAAAGTGGGTAAACAAATAACATTTAAACGTTAAGAAACTCGATCGTAAGTTAACCGAGCAGAACATGGATGCATGAATTGATTTTTACTAGATGTGGCATTGATGGCATCATAGCCTGTTATCGACAACTTTTTTTTTGAAATATTATGATTTTATTATTAAAAGACTATATTAATTTTAGTTTATTATTCGAATTATATTTTTAGGTATTAACGTAGTATTGGATTTATTTGTTGTCGTTTAATTTAAGTAATTACTAATGTTTATTTTTGATTGATTAATTAAATTATGAATTAATTTAGAGGTATTTAGTTAATCTATATATTGTATGTATTTTATTTATATGTTATTGTATAAATATATATTTATTTTATTTATTGACTTATTTGTATGTATTGTGTAAATTTTGAGTAGCTTTTAGAACCGGACATAACTTTTTTCTTCTTTTATTGCTGATGGTAATTTGTGTAAATTGTAACACCCTCATACTCCAAATTTTTTTTTCCATAGTTAGTTCTAGGAGGACGGGTCTCTAAGTAACTAGCACGTCTTAGATTGATCCTTCGTGTTTGCTGTTTTGTTACAAACTTTAAATTTGAGTGGATTTCCTTATTTAATATTTTACGTATGAGAATACATGTGTAGTAAGTGTACGTTTGTCTTATGTTCATTATTTTTGTTTCCTCGTATATCTTTTCAGTAGGTGTCCGAAAATTATAGTTAAATAAAATTTTAATTAATCTATTCTGAACTCGTTGAATTGGATCTATGTTAGTCTTGAGGATTGTAAATTAGATGTCGTACTTTTTGGGGGAGATAATTTGTTATATTGCGAAGCGCCCCTGTGAGTGGACTTAGTTTTAGTTTAAGTTTTTCTAAGTGTGGCTTCCAGGTTAGGCTACTATCTAAAATAAGTCCGAGGTATTTTTCTTTTGGTTTTCGTTCAAGTAGTTGGCCGTCTATTTTAAGTTCAAAAGTATCCGTTAGTTTTTTATTTTTTGCTCCAAAAATTACATAATTTGTTTTTGTAATGTTAATATTTAAGATTTGACTGGAACCACTCATTCAACAAATTAAGATCATTTTGAGCGTCGGCTATTATATCTTCGACAGAGTGTCCAAAGTAAAACAGACTTGTATCGTCTGCATAAAGGGAGATGTCTCCTTTGAGGCCTAATGCACTGATACTGTTTATATAGATAAGGAACATTAGGGGGCCCAGTACTGATCCCTGGGGGACGCCAAAATTGAGGACACAGGGACTGCTTTCATATTCACCTATTTTTACAATTTGTTTACGGCGTATGATTTAAAAATTTCAAGTGCTTTGCTTGTAACACCACTGAGTTCTAGCTTTAGTACCAGTATATCATGGCTGATGGTGTCAAAGGCTTTTTTTAGATCAATAAATATACCTAGAGCAACTTGCTTTTTATCAATTTTATTTTTAATTTTAGTTACGAGATCAATTGTAGCAGCTAGAGTATTTGATTGAGCTCTAAATCCATACTGTTTCCGGTAAAAGAAACGTTTTGAATTAAGGAATGATTCTAATCGGTTGTAAAGAATTTTTTCAAAAACTTTAGAAATCACCGGGAGAACTGAAATTGGGCGGTAATTGCACGGGTCAAATCTACTTCCGGATTTATGAATAGGTACAACTTTTGCAACTTTTAAATCGTTTGGAAAAATACCTCGTGCCATGCAGTGGTTAATGCAAGCTGTTAGTTCCGTAGCAATAATATCTGTTACGCATTTAATCGTTTTTGTACTAATACCATCAATGCCATATGCAGTATTACAGTCCAAGTGTTTAATCATGGTAATAACTTCTTTCGTAGTTGCTGGTTTTAGAAACTTTAATTCGGTTTATCAGTTAGTCTACACTCTTCTAAAATTCGACTTCCTTGATTTTTCGAAGATCTTATTTGCCAGGGTTGAGCCAATAGTCGAGAAGTATGAGTTGAAACTTTCACATATTTCCTTTTGGTCTGTAATAGTACCAACTGCCGTTTCAAGTTTGTCCGGCGTATCAAACTGTTACTTATGGCTTCTTTGACGGTGACGGTAAACATCGAGAGAAAATTTGTATGCTTTCTTTGATTATAGTCCATGTTTGACAGGTTTCCATAATTTTCTCGAAAGACATGTGAAGTCTACCAATCCCCAATATATCCTTACTCTTTTCATAGACAGAGGAGGCCTGTGACCAAAAGTGACGATGAAGAGTAGTAATAATCTTAGCAGAACAATAAAATCCGTACTGACATTGTTTGGTATCATAATATATATCACGGTTGGCGTAGGGGTTTAAGCGGCCGCCTCGCCGCTTGACACTGCGTCGAGTGTTGTGGGTTCTATTCCCACACGTCCCCACTTTGTGTAATTCACAAATTCTTTTGAGTCTGGGTGTTCATTGTGTCCGTTAGTTGTATGTTTGTAAAGTTCCCTGTGACACCGGATTTAGTCCTAATGCGGGAGTTATCTTTAAAAAAAAATTAAGTGTTTCTGCATTTTACTATTATTAATGTACATACATACATACATAGACTCACGCCTGTTTCCCCGAAGGGGTAGGCGTATTTATGTGTCTTTAGAAATTATGATACAAATATGTTTCTTCTTTACAGATCGGTGATTTGAAGCACTTCTATTTATTATCACATCCACACATCAGCAAGAGGTCACCAAATGCAAGCATCGACCATTATAATAGACTGAAAAATGACCCACAGGTAAGAAACAATATTCTACCCATTCTACCCTTGTTTCTAATCCATACTATAACATTTTAAATGTGTTTATTTGTCCGTATTTTATGCGGACTAGAAAGACATAGCCATAGCCTACTTTTAAATGTGATAACTGACTTCGACGCAAGACTTTTGATTTGCACTTGGTCACTTTGCCGTTTGGTACTGCACTATTGGTTCGATTCCCACATCACACAACACTTTGTGTGATCCACGAATTTTTCTTTTTCGAATTCTTCGTGTTTGTTAACACATTCAAATCCTGGTGCGAGAAATAAGAAATTAAGTTGCCTGCTGTTATAGAACATTTAAGGAGGTAGAGGGAGCCAAAATAATTGAAATGAAGAACATGTGAAGTTATTAGGGTTTCCATCGCTCTCCATCACGAAATGGAATTAAATATTATACGAATGGTAAATAAACTTGTTTATGAATATACCTTAAGATAGTTATATACAATATTGAGTCACGAAGATTCTGGAATATCGTTATGGGGAGAGCCTTTGATATACTGACCCTGGTCTTAGCCATGGAATATCCCTATCTCTTTGGATTGGCTCTTAGGAAAAGCAATTTTTTCACAGAGTACCAATTCTTTCAAGTCATGTTAGGCTAGAAAATAAACGATGAAGTCCAAGGAGAAAGTCTTGGATGCAAAAGCTGTAACGCTTGAACAATATTGATGATGTTTTGTACAACCACTGTCGAATCATAAATGAATGCTAGCGAGACAGGCAGCTCTGTACATATGGATAGGTAGCTGTGTGAATACGAAATGTCACCATCCCATATCATCCCGTGGGTGTTGTAAGAGCCGATAGAGGCAGCATATTATGCAGAGAACAGCACTGTAAGAGAAGGAAAACTTGATACAAACCCTATGCCAACCCGTTTAGGCAGCGTGGTATAGTAGGCCAATTCCTCCTTTCAAAGGAGAGGCCTAGTCCAGAAGTGGACTGTTAAAGGCTGATGATAAAACAGGCAGCTCTGGTAAAAAACCGCACGTTTTATGAGGTCAGTCGCCTTTCTCATTAAAATAATATTTTAATATTTCCCTAGCTACTGTCCAATAAAGATCCATCTACGACTCTCTAATTAAAAACGTTGGAGATAAAAAAAGATAAAGCCGAATTAAGTCTTATAATATTTACACGAATTTCGTAGGGCAAAGGTGAGGCATTTTATCTTAGACCTAAAATATAATTAAAAAAGGTTAATTAATGCTAGAGGTAGAAAAAAGGGAGGCTTCGCGGCCATATTGTTTCTTATCGATGGCGGTTCATTGTTATTTAAAGAAACTGTTCTTGTATAATTATAATTAAAACTAGACTCTGCCGCGACTTCACCCAAACTAGTGTCAGCTAAAGCCACAAAAAGTCTGTTTGTTGTACATGAGCTGTATTACTGCAAAGCTTCATCAGAATCGGTTCAGTAATTTAGCAGTGAAAGAGTAACAAGCATAAGCTGTCCAGCCATCCTCACAAAGTTTCAAGTTTATTATATTTATGACATGGTAACATGCAATACTTTATTTTTATATAATAAAATTAAAAGAATAAATTTTAGCTCATTAGAATCCAAAATTATATTCATATTAATTAAATTTGAAATCTAATTTATATGATAACATATATTTTATTATAATTGTAAAATATAATAAATCACATATACATATGAATAGATAATTTTATAAAGCACGTAGCACTAATTAATTATTCATGAATCTTATTTTATTTGTAAATTAATATTTAAATTAGGTTTCATACTTTAATTTACATATAAGCCTTACACAAAGGTTAATTCTATATAGTTTTGATTCAGTTAGTAGGACTTTTTTTAAATGCTAGAAAGGCATCATATTGCTTATTTTATTTCAATTAAATTTACTTTGATAGAGTCGAATATTAAAAACAGTGATAAAACTGAATGTTAAAATTCGAAACGAATCCACTTGTTACAGACCTATACTTTCAACTAGGTACTATTGAATTCGTAAAGCCGGGATAATATTCTATTTTTTAACCACAACAAAGCAAATAAATTTGTATTAAAGTCATTTTTTTTAGATTTAAGTCATTAATAAGTTTTCTTTGATTCTAATTCATCTGTATAATTTGCAACACATTATAACTGCACATAGGGCGTAATAGTTTAAGAGATCGTTTCGTTATTTAGGACTGTCACCTCCCAGTAACACTACCATTTACCACCTTACCATTGCGAATAACACTACCCGTGAATTGTGGGTTCGATCCTACATGAGACAAAACTTTGTAGGATCCACAAATTGTTGTGTCGGGTCTGGGTGTACTTTGCGGCCTTTGATTGAATGTTTGTGAAGTTCCCCGCAACGCAGAATATCAGTGTGGGTGGTGAAGGAAAACATCGTTAGGGTTTCCTCCTGCAATGTCTGAGAGTTCTCCATAAAGTTCTCGAAAGACACGTGAATTTTGCCAACCCACACTTGGCCAGCATGGTGGATTATGGCCTTAGCCTTCTCATAGGGACTAGAGGCCCGTGCCCAGCAGCGGGGCAGTTTATAGGGCTGATGATGATGAGGGAGATGTTTCCCTGGGCGTAAAGGTGGATAGTATTGCAACTGGGCTAAGACGATGATGATGGCGACTCACAACGGCTACTAGTTTTATTCAGAAAATTGTCCAATATTTTTAATTTTCTGATTTGATTCATGTCTCATGTTGGCGATAGTGTTGTAGATAGACCGATAGACTGCCACGCAGAGGCTCTCAGGTTCGAAACGACGGCACGCACGTATGTATTATATTGTTAAATATCGCTTGTTAAACGGCAAAACAGAATATCGAAGGAAATTCTGCTTGTCTGAAAGTTCTCCATAATGTTCTCGAAAGACGTGAAATCTGCCAAACAGCACACGGCCAGCGTGATGGACTATGACTTTACCCTTCTTGTAATGAGAAGAGGGACGGCACTGTATATATACATGAATCATCATCATAAGCAGGGCTGGTGATTATCATCCATGTTTAGATTGATATCTATCAATCTAAAAAAATAATCTATCTAGATTAACACTTTATTGTACACCAGTAAACATAAGGAGATACAATATTTAATTAAGTAACTTAAAACTAGTTGCACAACAGGGCGGTCTTATCGCAAAATGCGATCTCTTCCAGACAACCTAATTTGAAATACAATTTATTAATAAAAGTACAATAGTGTGGGTTACGGTGTACCGTGAGGAACAGTGTTTACATTCTGGCTAAGACATAATTTTGCCTCGTCCTATGCCAAACAGATACACACACACCCCTAGCATAAACAAAAACTCATCGCATTCGATGAACACAACATAATAAAACAAAACAGCCAAAACCATATATATAGCAGAAACTATACTCATTCATATCAGTTCGGATTCACATCGCTCGCGTCCAAATTCCGCCAATAACACACTATGAACTATAAGTTACCGTCAGAATGTCAAATAACATCGGAACTTGATTGACAACGGTCCTCCGTGAAATTATTCATCAGAATAATCCACCTTATCGGATTGGATATCAAGCCGTCGTGTCACGTTTAATAATTAATTCAGTGGCGTATTGACATTGGGGTTTTTCTCAAAGGATTGACCAGTTAGTTAATCTAGGGGAATTTGAATGGGATGTCGATTCGTTCATCTGAAGTTTTCCTTCCAATGGTCTTAGAGAATAGGATCGTTGGGCTGTAAGGATCGCCTTACCTGTGTAATTTTAGAAGTAAATTTATTAAATTGTGTAATATCCATTCGGGTTGGTCGTCTGGGAGTTGAGATGTGTGAGTTTTATATTACGATTTGTGTTTGTTTGTATTTAGTTTGTTAAGAGAGAAGTGAATTTAATATCTAAAAGAAGGTCTGGCCAAAGGAATATTTTATGTAATTAATCTTTCTACGATAAAAGTCGTAAACAAACATATATGGTCTGACGATAATTGCTCACTAAAGCATTTTTGTGAGCTTAATAACAAGCAAGAACAATTTCTATATCGTATAACTATTTTATTATGTGTAAACGTTCTATGATTGTTTACTTAATAAGTAAAATACAGATGTACACTGACATTACGACAGCTAATTAGGGTTTATCGCCAATATTAATTTTTAGATAAATACCAAATTTTATGACTACTCCACATCAATGACTAAGCAGTAAAGTTATAGCTTGCATTGATCTCACTGATGTCCGTGTGGTGATGGATAAAGAATACAAAATGTTACCACCCCATTTCTATAGTGTACTTTAGGTAGTTTAGCCTTGCTGATTTCAGCATGGATGGGCCGGCTCGACCGGGGAATTACTACCCTCTCACAGAAAATCGACGTAAAGTAACAGTACCTAAACTGTTGCGTTTCGTTCGGTGAGTGAGACTACCGGAGGCCCTATCCCCTATTCCTTCTCCCTCATCCTACCGTTTTCCCAACCCCAAGGGGCGGCAACGCACTTGTGAATCCTGTGGTGTTGCTTGTGTCCATGGGCGGCGGTAATTGATTACCATCAGGCAATCCGTCTGCTCGTTTGCCGCCTATAACCATAAAAAAAGTATAGTGTGTGTCGTAAGAGACGACTTTGGAAATCGAATCTAATACTAATATGAAGAGTTGCTGAAGAGTTTGTTTGTTTGGTTGAACGCGCTAATCTCAGAAACTAGTGGTCCGATTTGAAAAATTCTTTCACTGCTAGCCCATTTATCGAGGAAGGCTATACAGGCTATATAACATCACGCTATAAGCCACGGGAGCGGAGCAGTAGCCTTAAAGAACGCGGGTGTAACCCCGGGCTCATCTAGTATATAATAATACATCTGGCCAGCGTGATGTTACCAAAATGCAGCAGTAGCCAGCCAGCTGCAGGGCAAAGCCCTCCCTATCCTCTTTAGACCTTTATATATCAAGAGTAATTGTTTCCACTCTTCATTGGAAACAATGAAGAGTGGATCTTCATTATAATTTAAAAAGCCACCTAACCTGCCACTAACCACTATCTACTATCTGCCAATCCATCCAACCTACCTTCCAGCACTCCCACCTATCACTCCCACCTATCACTTGCCTCAGGTCTTACCTGACCTTAGGCATTCAGATTACGTAGCCAATATTATAAAAGTTCCAATAAAGTAATTCATTAAAAATTACCAAAGGGCAACTTCTGAACTCAAACCCGCAACCCTTGAATTAAAGCAATAAAACTAATACTTTTGGTCTAGGTCGTCTGACAAGTTTCGTTTAATTGCTCTTAAGGTTATATTGGGTACGACATTTTAAATTAAAACTGGCCAAGTTTTACAAGAAAACTTCTAATTTTAGTGGTCAGAATTTTTGTCGTAGTGGTTCGCTACACCTTTCATTTTATCATCATGAATCTTTTTAAAATATGTGCCACTATTGGATAAAGAATTCTTCACATTGCAAGGGTTTGGGCATACTTCACCATGCTAGCCAAGTGCCGGCTACAAGCCTTCACGTCTCCACGACAGCGACCAACATTTGCCTTCAAGCAAGCAATCTAATATAGGCAGGTTTCCTCAAGATGTTTTCTTTTTTGGTGATTAACGCTCAATAATATATTTAAGGCATAAATAACTCGGTATTTGCTAACGTTTCGGCTGACTTGCTTCAGCCATGGTCGCGACGGAACTGGCTGAAGCAAGTAAGCCGAAACGTTGGCAAATACCGAGGTATTTATGCCTTAAATATATTATTTATCGCGAGTCAGACCCGCTAAAATAACCTTGTATACTGTATACCAATCGCAAAAGTTTAAAATCGTTCATCTGGTTGGAATCGCAAGGCAATGTTTTATCCCTTTTGTTGATCTTTAAATTCCAACACCAGAATAACTCACACACTGATACGAAAAGAAACAAAGGTGAAAAGTATATCAAAGAAAGAAATTTACTTTAATGTAAATTTAATGTATAATTTCGTTTCCCAGGTGAGATGGGTGATGCAACAGCGAGAGTTGAGGCGTACCAAGAGGGACCATCAGTGGCCGCGACACGTCATGCGTCAGTCCAGCGCACCCGCCTTCCCAGACCCGCTGTTCAAGGAGCAGTGGTATTTGGTAAGAAAGAAAACAAACATTATAATATTACTAATAAAAAGAGATAGCGAACAAGGGCATGACTTCAAGAGCAATGATACTTGGTAAGAAAGAGAAAAACATATTAGGCAGAGATCGTCAATGTAGCTAAAATAGGAGACTTTATTATAAAATGCAATTGAATAAGGATTCAATGTATCAGTTTCACACCAGAATGGTAGATACACTGCGAGTGAAGCTAAAAAAGGGAGACCCCAAATAAAAATATTTGACATACCGCAGATTAAGTAAAATAAGGTAAATGGCACACTGTAAGTAAAAAGTGAAGTTTTACTTTTTTATAAGGCCGCCCTCTCATTGGCTTCAGCGTCTACGTCGCGTCAGCCGAGCGTTCTTTGAGAATGCTTTGTCTTTTGAAGAACGCTCGGCTGAGGCGACGTTGACGTGGCGTCTACGCGGCGAGGTGCCGCTGCATTGACGCTTATGAAAAGCGCGTGTCGCATTGACACATGTGTTTACTGGTGGTCGTCCTGTTTTTGACTTCGCTACGAGATATTGACGCCTCCAGGGGAGGGTCACACCCCTCTGCCTGCCCCAAAAGGAGGCGGTTGAGGTCGTAATTTGGATTTCGCAGGCAGAAAAAGGACATCCCAATAAGGGCTAAATAATTTCGATAACTTGACTATGTCTATTTGATTATATACCTATACTTTATTATGTCTATTGATATATAATAAAATAAGAAAGTGATCATGGAAAATACATAATAAATACACATTAGTGGAAGTACTATCGTAGGCGAAGTAGTGACCAAGCGCTTGGATATAAGTGCAAAAGCTTGTTGGCTTTAACATTTTATTGTATAGCTTTATTATTATTATACGTTTATTACGTAGGCTCTTAAATTAGTAGTATAATACAATACATCGTTAAGTTATATAATTAAGTAATTTCATTACTCATATCTACATCAGCGCGATTTAAACTGAAATTATCAACCGGGTTAAAAAAAGGCATGGCAATCATGTAAATATTACGAGTAAATATAAAAGCACTTTTGAATTCAGCACGGGTAAAATATACAGTGTATTTCTCTACCAGATGTAAAACGTGAAATAATTTAATACTACGGGTTGTCGACGAACTTTTGCTTAAACAAAGGCAGGCGTCTCATTTGTACTGAAATTTATCTAACATGAAGAATAGTAGGGGTATTACTAATTCAGTAGTTCAGTCCCTGGTCCGAAACATAAAACGTACTTATATATCTCTTGTTCCCACCGATATAACTCGTGACCTTGGGTTGCCATTGTTCTAAAGGCCACTTGTAATAGCTACCTTTGCGTCAGAAGCACTCCTGTATTGAACGACAGGAAAATAAGACTTAATTCGCACGAATAAAATATTTACAGCTATAATATAAACGTGTTGTGTATTAACTTGGATAAATATTTTGAGAATACATACATACATACACAACGTCACGCCTTTTATCCCCGAAGGGGTAGGCAGAGGTGTATTTCTACACCCACTTTTCGCCAGATATACTTTAGTCCCACGTAATAAGGGGCGAGCTTATTGCCGTACCGGGCACATTTCCAGACTCCGTGCTGCTACTGGGAATTTCGTGACAAAAAAACCCAATAACACTGCCCGACCCAGGAATCAAACCCGGGACCTCCCGATCCCACGCGCACATTTATGCCGCGAGACCAACGAGGCAGTCGTATAGGGTTTGATGTCGAGTTTTCCGTCTCTACGCAAAGATGGTATTTGCATCGTGTTATCCCTTAGTCGCCTCTTACGACACCCAACGGGAAGATAGGGGGTGGTGAGACTTGTATTCTATGCCGTCAACCACACGGCTATTACGAGACGGCATATTTTGAGAAATTTTACGTTAATAATAAATCTCGAAAACTTTATGTATTAATATTGTAAATTGAATGCATAGGGTTCCCATCAAGATATTAGGGTCCTAAGCCAACCTCACCTGCAAGTGGTGCACCTGCCGATCAACGGACGAGGCTCTGGCAAACAAAATGACCCAATAAGCGGCCATAGGCTCGCCACCTATTACGTGGGATAAAAACACTGGTGAAAAGTGGGCGTTTAATATGCCTCTGCCTACCCCTTCGGGGAAACAGGCGTGAGTCTATGTATGTATGTAATATTTTATTTTGTTAGACAATAAAGATACTCTGTTGAGTATATCAATAAAATACGAATCTGAGTCATATATAATTTAGCGTCTGTTACATGAACTAAATATTTAATACCTCTATTGTTGCTAGTCCCTTTGATTCTTTTTCGACGTTCAGGAAATTACACTTCAAAATTATAATATATATTTAAAGCTAAAAGCGATTTCGTGGCGCACAAGTATCTATTAGGTACACACACGCGGGTAAAGTTAACATTATGTATTCAACGCACAAAGTATACAAGTCCAGTTACCCTTTATTTCTTACTCGATATGTTTATGATTCTATATGTAGTAATATTTCAGAACGGGGGTGCGGCCGATGGGCTAGATATGAACGTTGGCTACGCTTGGAGAAAAGGATACACGGGAAAAGGAGTAGTCATAACAATTCTAGACGACGGAATACAACCAAACCATCCAGATTTAATACAAAATTACGTAAGTATTTCCACAATAAACAATCATTAATCAATATAGCTAAAACTGTCTTATAGAAACACAATTGGGAGCAATTTCCCTTTAATTTAATACCGCCGTATATAACGTAAGTGAAGTGTATTGAACGGGAAACCCAATATTGTAGGATCCTGCAGCATCTACGGATATAAATGGGAACGACACGGACCCGACGCCGCAGGACAATGGGGACAATAAACACGGCACCCGGTGCGCGGGCGAGGTCGCCGCGGTCGCCTACAACCGGTACTGCGGCGTCGGCATCGCGTACAACGCCAGCATTGGAGGCGTCCGAATGCTAGACGGCACTGTTAACGACGCAGTGGAAGCGCAAGCACTCGCATTTAACACCCATCACATAGATATATACAGCGCCTCGTGGGGACCCGAGGATGACGGGAAAACCGTCGACGGCCCCGGCCCCTTGGCTAGAAGGTATTGTCTAATTGCATGCGATTTAGAGTAATGGTTACAGGCGAGCTCATTAAAAAGTGCTTTGTTTCAGGGCGTTCATAAATGGTGTGACTAACGGAAGAGGGGGAAAAGGGTCTATTTTTATATGGGCGTCCGGAAACGGCGGCAGGCACACAGACTCCTGCAATTGTGATGGATATGCGAATAGCATATTCACTATTTCTATTTCTAGTGCGACGCAGGGCGGGTATAAGCCGTGGTATTTAGAAGAGTGCTCGTCGACTTTAGCGTCTACGTATAGCTCGGGCACGCCGGGCCGAGACAAAAGCGTAGCTACCGTGGACATGGACGTCCAATTAAGACCAGACCATATCTGTACTGTAGATCACACGGGCACATCGGCGTCTGCACCTTTAGCTGCAGGAATATGTGCGCTAGCATTAGAAGCCAATCCATTACTTACGTGGCGGGACATGCAACATCTCATCGTTATGACATCACGATCGCAACCGTTGGACAAAGAAGAAGGATGGATCGTTAACGGTGTAAAAAGAAAAGTGAGTCACAAGTTTGGCTACGGGCTAATGGATGCCGCTCAAATGGTGACATTAGCCGAACAATGGACCAATGTGCCCCCGCAGCACATTTGTAAGTCGCAAGAAATAAACGAGGACAAGTCCATTGAAACATCTTTCGGTTACACGATATCAGTGCACATGGACGTGAATGGATGCAGCGGAACAATGAATGAGGTCAGATTTTTGGAACACGTTCAATGTAAAATTTCACTGAGCTTTTTCCCACGAGGAAATTTACGCATATTGCTTACGTCGCCGATGGGGACAACTTCCACCCTTTTATTCGAACGGACCCATGACGCAACCAGTTCTAACTTCGACGATTGGCCGTTTTTAAGTGTCCATTTTTGGGGAGAAAGTGCCGAAGGGCGTTGGACCCTTCAGATAATAAATGCTGGCAATATCCACGTCACTCAACCGGGCATATTGAAAAAGTGGCAATTAATATTCTACGGTACGGCCACCAATCCGATACGGTTACGGAATAAAGGCTATTTTAATTCCAACAGTGTTTATCAGGAGGAGAAAGCTTACCATATTAATGATGTTTACGATGCCTCGGAATACTCGCAATTCCTCAATGAAATCGAACTCGGCATTTCTGATCGACGCAATTACCCCAAAAACATTCCTTCCGCTCAACGGAAAAATGTTTTGGCAGATGCCAATGATAAACCAGTGCAAAGGTTATGCGATCCGGAATGTGATTCACAAGGTTGTTATGGGAAGGGGCCAACTCAATGTGTCGCTTGCAAACATTATCGTTTAGATAATTCGTGTGTGTCGAGATGTCCGCCGCGAAGTTTCGTGAACCAAGGCGGCGTTTGTTGGCCGTGCCACGAGTCTTGCGAAACTTGTGCGGGAGCGGGACAAGATTCTTGTCTCACTTGCGCGCCAGCACATTTATTAGTCGTTGACTTAGCTGTATGTTTACAACAATGTCCGGACGGTTACTACGAAGACCCCGATGCAAATGCTTGTTTCCCGTGCGCAGAACATTGTGATACGTGCTCCGAAAAGGCAGATATGTGTTCTTCGTGTGCTCACAATTACGTACTATATAATGGATCTTGTTTAGCGGCGTGCCCGCCAGGGACACATCAAAAGGATGATTTCGGATGCATGCCGTGTCACGAAACGTGTGAATCCTGCCACGGCCCCAGCGTAAATGAGTGCGTCTCGTGTCGCATCGGAGATTACGCATTCAAGAATCGCTGCGTGCCAAAATGTCCGCCGGGATATTACGCCGACAGCCAAAGAAGGGAATGCCTGCCGTAAGTACTATTGTTATGATAATTTATCTTTGCATTCCATTCCGTGATGAAACAGAGCTCGTCAATCTTACGAGCGTTCGGAATTTTAAGCGTTCGCTTTGAACTGTACATTGTTGGGGCGTTTAATTGTCGCCTTTACGTTTTATCTCATTTAAAGAACGAATTCCTTGTTGTTTTAGGTGTCCGATTGGCTGTTCAATTTGCACGTGTGCCATTTGTTCTGTTTGCCAAGAGAAATGGATTCTTACTAAAAGCGGGACTTGTCTCCCGGATGGCAATGACAAATGCGATACCAGTGAGTAATCGTCAGTGAACAATGATGCTTTTACTTTGTTTTTGCGTACGCTAACGGTAACTTTTTTTGCAGATGAGTATTTCGAGGTTGGAAGGTGTAAAAATTGTCATTCTACCTGCGAGAAATGTAGCGGATCGAACGAATGGGACTGTTTGTCTTGTTCGAGTCCCTTGTTGTTACAAGGATCGAGGTAATGGTCCTTTACATATCTAGAACTTTTCCTGTGTGCTTTGAAGTGTTCTGTTAACATGAAATATTTGTTTTAGGTGCGTGGCTGAATGTGGGCAGGGGTATTATCAGACCGCTGGGAGATGTTCTATGTGTCCTCATACGTGTACGAGTTGTGTGTCTAGACTGAATTGTACGGCTTGTGCTGGTGCTTTGAGGCTGCAGTCGGGGACATGTCGAGCGACGTGTGCTCCTGGGTACTACCCTGATGAGGGGACTTGTTCTAAGTGTTACTTATCGTGTGAGACGTGTACGGGACCGCGTCGGGATCAATGTGCGTCGTGTCCTCCTGATTGGAGGTTGGCGGCTGGGGAGTGTCGGCCTGAGTGTCCTCAGAACTTCTTTCCTTGGGAGGACAGTTGTCGGCGCTGCCACCATTACTGCCAAGACTGTCATGGAGCGGGACCGCAGCGGTGTACGTCCTGTCCGCCGCACTTTTCGTTGGAGAACGGTCTATGTGTGGAGTGCCTTAGTTCCCAGTACTACGAGCCGAGGTCGAGGACCTGTCGTCCGTGCCACGACTCCTGCAGGTCTTGCTCCGGACCAGGGCCTACCAGTTGCGTGACATGCGCGCATCCACTTCGATTAGATAGGTGAGTTTTGAGCAATTAGTACTTATAAGTGAGATCCATGTGTGTGTCCAGTGAGACCATAGGGAAAATATTTGTTGCCTTTCCACACTGAAAGAAACTTATTCGGAAAATAAGTAATCATTTTAAAAACTAGTAAAGCTTTTTGATCTAAAGTTCCACAATTACTATTGCTTGCAACGTCGTAGTTGTATTAGATTTTTGTATCAGGTAACCAAATTGGTGAAGAGAACATTAACCTAATCATGCATGCTCGTCAGTTATGGGTACTTTTAATTTGGTCCTTTTTCAGTACGTCCTCTACCTCATAAAGTAAATAGATACAGCATTAATTTAATTACGACCATTTTCCTACTTTGTCGAGTAATTTAATTATTTAAAATTTGGTCGACAGAATTCAATATAAAAATTATAGAAATGTAAATATTAAAGCTATGTGTCCACATTGTTTGCATTGACAGGCGCTAATTGTGGTTCGTTTGTGATGAATGATTTATATTTGTGTTCATTTAAACGACACGATTGTATCAGTTAATTAAATTATAGTATCTATTCTGATCAGTACCTTGCGATAAATACGAGTCAACTGATTATAACTGGACAAATGCAGTTAATAATATAAACTAATGATTTTTGTTTATTTAGTAAGGAAATTAACGAAATGGGTTATTTCTTAAGTAAGACAAATAACACGGGGTCAAGTCAATACAAAACAACAAAAGTCAATTTCATGAGTTCGATTTCTAGTCACGATAAATCTTTTAGTGATGAACATGATCCTTTGTGCTGTATTAGTGTATGTAGGTGTAATTTTTTGATAACAATATTATCTAGTTAGCCGAATCACTGGCTTTGCGTAGTTTGAGATCAGATGCCAGTATGTGTTGTCGCAAGATATTTAATTTATTTTAAAGTATATATGTGTTTGTATGATGGGGAAATTCATACTGGGATTTGCTAATTTTAGAACTTGAAGTTCCCGATGATGGTTAGAGTTCCAGAGACAAAAACCTCATAAATCGTGCCGTATTTACTGGCACTACTCCATGCATTACACAGTTGGCCTAGGCGTCCAACGCGATATTACTATTATAGTATATTTTCTACTCATATTTTATTGCACTAGTACCTTATATAAACACTGTTATTGAAGCTTACTTAAGCAAACATTGGCATTGCAATTGGTCCGATGAGAACACGCAATCGTTCGATCGCAAATTAAATCCAATCATTGAACCTTTTTTATTCCTCTATGCAACTTCTATTATTTATAGTCTAGTCTTGTATATATTTTTGTGGTAAGTATATTTTTATTTTGTATTCTATGGTTTAGTTGTGGGGTATGATTGTCGAAACGTTTATTTTCAATTCCGGAAAAATAAACGGTAGTCGTATTTAAATCTAAACAGGTTCTCTTTGTAGAATCAGAAAACTGTTTAACATATTTAAATATACTAAAGAACATGGGGAGACCAGGTATGGTTGTCACACAGATTGGTTATTACAGAGACCATACAGGGAAACACCTCCATCCGTACTTCACGTCAGCCCGCTCCGACATACCATTTAATGGACTTATTCCACTATTAAGTTTTCAGTTATGACCTCTGTGACAACCATACTTGGTCACTCTACTTAGTAAATATACTAAAATATCTAAACACATATAAAACATCGTAGTTTTCACAATCTAAATTCTATCAAATTTATCCACACATTTATCCTCCAGAGGGGAGGGAATCGAAAGTACTACCTCCGGTTTTGCATTGACATCTACACTCATAAACATTTAACATATGAACATATAAATTACTAGAGGACGCCCGCAGCTACGCCTGCATTTTTTTTTAATTTACCTGTTTTGGCCGATCCCGTGGGAATTTCGAGAAATCCCTTCTTAGTGCACCCCTACGGTCCCCAAAGAACATACATGCCAAATTTCAGCTTCCTGCGCCCAATGGTTTCGGCTGTAGCGTGTCTGTCAGTCAGTCAGTAACGCAAGGATTTTATATATTAAGATGACGAGTGTCGGAACAAAATGCTTTTATATTAATAACGTGAATGTTTGCAGTATGAACCACAAATGTTTGCCGTGCTGTACTGAGAGCGTAGTGTCGATGTACGTCAATATCAATCAGACGACGGACTGCTGTCATTGTGATAAGGATATTGGTAAGTTTTATACATCATATTTTGTTGCTGTATGTTTTTTAAGGCGCAGATGAGGCAAGATTTGAGAATTTCATTTGATAACTACCCCATAAATGTAAAACGAGAATTTTAAGAATAAACGTCTATATCGCATCTGCTTTCAAAAAAAATTTGATCCTACGAGGTGCCAAGTTCTCTGTATGTAAACTGTCCCACTGCTGGAAACGGGCCTTTTCTCACTATGAGAAGGGTATAGCCATATGAAGTCTACCACGCTGACCAAGTGCGGTTTGGCAGATTTTTTTGACACAAGTTTGCCATATATTTATTTTATTTTAATATCTTAATTAACTACTCAATTTATTTTTCTAAAAAAATCGTAATTACAATTAGTTGTTATTCTTCTTAGCCTTATACTACTTCATGTAACGTCGGCTAATAAAAATAATTAATTATTCTTTAGATAAAATTATTAAAATCTCCAACGGTAGAAATCTTTTTGAATGAGGTGTAATTCCATTTAATTTGAGCAAAAGTTCACGGGTTAACCATAAAAATATTTTCATATCTCATTTATTATATAATTTAAAGTAATTAAGAGCTGCTCTCTTTTATAGCCGCAATCTCTTTCGTAGCTAAAAATTCGAATGAGCCAAATATGAGTTTCCACGGTTATTTTCATCGATTGCTGAAAATTCATTTTCAAAGTGTCCAATTTAAATCGTATCTTTACGTCACACTCGCTCCTGAAATTTTACAGTCGAAGCGGTCGTGAAAAGTTTTAACTCTATTTTATGTCATTGATAATATTAAAATTTACTTTTATGTTTATATGTTATTTTATTATTGGTATAAAAATGTAATAGTTAAACATTGCCAGATTAAAAAGATATGATTAATAATTATGAAGTAAATACTTAAATAAAAAATAATAAATAAATAAGACTACATACCACGTGCGAAGGATTGTAAGAATATCCGTTCTTAGGCAGTCATTTGATAAAATAACTTTTGCTTGGTAAAATGCCAGTTTGTTAAACAATACGGTGGCTAAAGTGGTTGTGGTACCTACTGTTTATAGATAACCACGTCGCTAAACACCCCACGTTATGTACGGTTAGCTTATAAAGTACTAAAAAACCAAGTCGAACCCGGTAATTATTAAAAGGATTATACGACTTTTAAAATTATTTTCTCAAGATGAGGGTATCTCTTCTCTTCTTATGCTCACGGCAAACGCCGAATAGAATTATTTTCTTCAATTGGGTTCAATAATGATAACACACCCATATTTTTGAACCAGGCTACATATACTATCAAAATGGCTAGTAAATGGCTTACCAACGAATAAATAAGTTTCTTAATACAAAAAAAGTTTCCACCTAGACCTTTCGGGTTCGATGTTATCATTATATAACCAAAATAAACCGCGGATCCAAAGCTTACAACATACTGCCGTAGGCTAAGGCTTTGCAGCTTTTAACCTTAGTTCCATGCCATGTTATTTTACCTTTGAATTGCTGTTTTGTGTCCCATCGCAACACAATGAACCCATTGAACTTGACCTTTCAAACACAGCTCGTATTGTGCTATTGTCACCAGGTGTCATGTGAAGCGACATTTGTTTATTGATGACGATACGATACGGCAAGCGTGACGTAATGTCTTTTGTATGGTAAAAACGTGTATGTGACAATTACTTAATTTTAATAACAGTATAAAGTCTAGTATATTAAAAACTCATGTGACATGTGTTTGAGATCGCTCTCACTCCCTCAAAACGTCATGAACAGTTTTCATGAAATGTTTTGTGTATATTTGGTAGGTAAGAGAATAGGTAATCGATTCGGGTGCTTGGGCCATCGTAAATCGAAATATATTTAACCATATTTTTGGTTTAAAAAACTACATGTGATTCTCGAAATAGTGTCCTATTTCGAGAATCTCATGTAGTTTTAGCTACATGTTATTAGCTAGCATTATTATATTAATCCGTTAAAGGTATATTAAATAGTGTATGTAGAGGCGTTCAAAATGTTACCACTTGGTTCCTAGAATGAATAATTTTGATTCCTCATTTATATTATGACATTTAGTAGTCACCACACCAGTTGATTATAAAGAATGTCATACTTACACGTAATTCAAGTAAAAATGGGCTCGAAAATTTTGTTTAACCTATATACGAGTAGATACAATTGAGTGAATTTTATTATCCGACACAATTATTCTAGAAAATAAACTTCTATTGTTATTATATTGCTATATAGAGCTAGATAGATTATACTTTATTGAACACCAAAACAAAAAAAGTATTTACATAAATTTATAATTTAAAACTAGTGTGCAATTGGCGGCCTTATCGCTAATAGAGCGATCTCTTCCAGGCAACCGCGGATGGACAGAAATGATGTAGGTTAACAGTCATGTTCATTGATGGTGTAGCGTCAGTATTCTATAATATTCATAAATAAGTACCTAAATATATACACGTTGTTATATACACTTACATAAATATATACTATACATACTACATTATATATATAGACGTGACCTTCGATCGAAGTCACGCCATCTATTTAATAAATATTTCTATATTAAAGGCGTTATTATATCGAACCACGATACAAAGATAGGTTTATATGCGTGGGGCATACGATTTTATTGGCTCCACTGAATTCTTCCATCTAAGTTATACAACTATCTGACTTTGAAGCAGAATAATAATGACAGTATACACTATGGTGCTCTTAGCCATATAGGTTTCCTAAAGATCTTTTTATCCACTATTTAGCAAGTGATAAAATCATTTAATTCACACATAACTTGGAAAAGTCTTTGGCCATGACTTCAAACCCGAAATTCTCTGCTTAACAGTCCGTTGATCTCTCTACTAGCCGAACCTGAGACCCTCTGCTAACTAGACCGTTGGTTTCTTCACTAGGCTTTCTTTATAGTCCAAGAAAAAATACTATAATCCAAATTTGTTCTAGGTGGCTGTCAAAACGGTTCATCAGCGGGCAAGCGTCGCATTGCAGAGAACATTCGCACGCGCATCACAGCGTCGTTCTTCGTCGATGAAGCTAAGGACACAGCGAGCCTTCTGGACCGCAACTCTATTGCGGTCACCAGCGCAGGCGCCGTGATACTCGTTGTCATCGCACTCATATTTATTATAAAGGTAATTATTTAGTAACAAATTTTCGACGACCGGTTGGTGCAACAATTATATATATTTGAATTAAATAATAAGATAAAACAATAAATAAATGGCAAGATAAAGAAATGAGGGAACGTACTAAAGGTGATAGAAAAACAATACTTAGATTTTGGAGGATATAGGAGTTTGTGTGATTCGCGCTAGTTTTGATAAAAACACAAGGACGAAACATAGTAGTTTTAAGTTTTAAATTGTTGACAGAGTGAAGAAAAAAGTTAAAAATAGCACTAAACTTTTTACTAATGTAATATGTCAAATTATCAATGTATGATTTTGATTCTTATTTAAAAAATAACTTGAGGCGACCAAACAAATGAATGACGCCAACAACTTTGTCACTAATTTGATTATATATTGGTGATCTTTCAAAGAGACACTGTGTTCATGTTTCGGAGAACACATTGAGGCATAGACGCTAGCGATATTTGCCAATGCTTACGCGGAATCAAGTATCTTGATACTCCACTGTAAACTATGGAGTAATGCTATTCCTTTGAGTTGCCGACGTAGTTGCTCCATTGTAAAGCTAATATTTTGTCTGATCTGATTAGATTTGAAAGCAGACCCAACTCAAAGATCTTAGAACGCAACTGGGACCAAGATAAAACGATTCTACATATAATATAGTTTGACTTGTTGCTATACGAACTATATTTATAACACATACATATACTCACGCCTGTTTCCCGAAGGGGTAGGCAAAGACGTCCTGACATATGTCTGTTGCTTCATTCACTTCAACCAAGTTTCTCATGCATGTCCTGCTGTTTAGGGTATTTATAATCTGTCCTATTTTAGGATGTCTCTAATCTGGTCAGAAAACGTCCATCTAGGTCTTCCCCTTCGTCCTACCCATTCACACTTGCCTTATATATCTTCTTGGCCTTATATTTATAACATATAGTTTGTTTTGTTACCATGTGGAATATATGTATTAGTTAATTTGAAGGAAACGTTTATCAGATAGTCAATTAACTAGTAATTATAGTAGTGTTTGGATAATAAGACTCGACGTCAAATAATACGAGGGTGAAGAGGTTATATTTGATAATCATAGGCATGAAACTATTATAACTGCTAGGGTGCGATTCGAATGAGTGGGAGTTAGACATTAAAATTATACCTTTCTATGTAACTGTTGAAATAATAACGGAAATATATTTTGATGTTCTCAAAATTATTAATATTGTGACGGCCGATGTCATGTCAAACCGTCGTCACGAAACACAATAATTAGCAAAGAGGTTTGAAGACTATTTTATTATTTGGAAATGAGTTTTTAATTCGATGACGTATACATTTTGTCAAGTGTTCGCCAAATTCAGCATCCGTTGACAACAAGGCGATGGCCGTGCGGATAACACATTCCGCTCACGTTCTGATGGCGTGGGTTCAAATCCCAGTCATAACAGTTAAGTGGATTATGGTTTTTATGAAATTTGGAAAATGTTTATGAATATTTGGCAAATATTTAAAAAAAGATTATTTAAATATTTCGAGTAAAAATTAGAAAATTCTAGAAACTTCAGGAAGGAATGGAAAGGTTAAAAAGAGACAGGAGATGGAAACACAAATTTAAATATTTCGAATAAAGATTAGAAAATTCTAGAAACTTCAAGAAGGAATGGAAAGGTTAAAAAGAGACAGGAGATGGAAAAACAATTGAATAACGAAAAGAGAATCGAAATTAGTAGATCTAGAACATTCTTAGGGGTATATAAGGCGGTGTAGACGCGCTAAGCGCCAGTTTAAGTTGAAAAGTGGTAAAGTGAAGAAGAAAAGGAAGAAGTAAAGGAAGAAAGAAGAAGTAGTAAAAAAAGTGAAGTCAAAGTATAGTGCAGTAAAGTGCAGTGAAGTGCAGTGAAAAGGGCAGTGCAAGAGACGCTAGTGTTGGTGCTGTCTGCGTCGGAATTAAACGGCGTGTCGTGTGTCAAGTCGAATAAAGTGTCATCAGTGCTACTCGGTGTTTCCTTCCAATCCCGTTACCCCGTCCGTAACAATTGGTGTCAGAAGTGGGATTGGAAGGTTCGAAGGCTTCGGCAATGCCAAGGAAGGGTCAACGTGCGAGAATTGTTCAGAAGCAAGGGTGTTCAAGCCCGGAAATTGAAGTGAGACCGGGAAGCACACTTTTGCAGGAAGGTTGTGACGGAGAAAGAGTGTCTTCAGCTGAAAGCGCGGCTCACACATTATCTCTCGAAGGACTCGCTTCAGATATTCAGCAACTCCAATCGCAAGTTGAGCTGACCTCGCAAGAACTCAAATCTCAACTGCAGCTAACCTTGCAGCATCTCCAAAGTCAAATCGAGCAGATGGAAATAGAGCAAGTGCGTAAACACAGCGAATTAATGCAGAGCCAGAATGACATTCACAATAGCATAATAGAAATCGCTCGCAAGATTTCCGAGATAGAGAAGAGGTTTGAAGCTATATCGGCTGTCCAGGAGGCAACACAGTTGCGAATAGCAACAGTTGAGTCCCGTTTGGCTACGATGTAGGAGGAGTTAAAGAAGATAAAGTCCAACAGCCCTTCGGTTTCCGTAAACCCATCTAGTTCTGGTGGTTATTTCAAAGTGCCATCATTCGATGGAACCACGTCCTGGGAGGCTTACAGGATGCAGTTTGAGGCCGCCTCTATCAGCAACGGTTGGCATAGCGATCAGGCCAAGTTTGCACTAATCCTCGCGTTGAGCGGCGATGCATTATCAGTGCTTGAGGCCGTGGGAAAGTACGCCACTTACGAAGAAGTTATTGAGGCCCTGGAATCCAGGTTCGGAGATGCGCACTTGCAATATGTGTTCCGAGCCAAGTTACGCAACCGCCGTCAGTATTCGAACGAATCCTTGCAGCAGTGGGCGATGGAAGTGACGAAGATAGTGCGAAAAGCTTATCAGTCGGCACCCGCGGAACAAGTTCAAAGCATGCGACTCCAGGCGTTTATCGACGGAATTTATGACGATGAGGTCAGAGCTGCTGTGCGCTTGAAACACCACAGCAAGATTAAAGCCGCATTAGCACATGCTTTAGAAGTCGAGGCTGTTCAACAAGAAATTACGAGTGATCGAGATAGAGTTATTGCAGCAGAAGAAAGAACTGGTCGCAGATCTTTTGTCCTAAAGTGTTATAACTGTAGAGAGCCCGGACATTTAAGGCATAGCTGTCCGAAACATGTAGCAGAAAGGCGTAAGATTGACGCTAGTGTTCAAGTGTTGAAAGATGATCAGGAAGCAATTACAGCCAAGACTTCGATGCAAGCGCTGATCAGAAGACGGAAAGCTCCTAAAGTTCGTATTCGACAACGCACGGATGGAAATGGTTTAACTATTGATGGAGCAGTCAATGGCGTTATATGTTCACTGACCCTGGACACCGGTGTGACACGAACGGTTATAGGAACACGTTTGACAAGAAAGAATGGAAAGATTCTAACACCGTCAACTTCACCTCGACTGACGACGGCTACCGGTCAGTACATCCCAGTTAAAGGCGAACAGATGGTGGCTATAAAAATTGGAGACAACCTTTACTGGCAACGAGCGGTGATTGCAGATATCGTAGACGATTATATAGTTGGGCTGGATTTCTTTAGAGATCATCAGTGCAGATTAGACATTAAAGGTGGTATACTTAAGTGTGGAGATGTGGAAATTCCAATGAAAGGTGGTAGCATGGGGAAAGTTTTGTGCCTCAAAGAAAGCAAACTTACACATAGATCACTGGCTTCTATAGCTACGAAGTTTAATGATTTGGTCCATGTCAATAGGAGAGCGGTGTATTATGGGTTTAAGGACGCGCGGGACGCGCATGTCTTAGAGGGGGGTAGTGTGACGGCCGATGTCATGTCAAATCGTCGTCACGAAACACAATAATTAGCAAAGAGGTTTGAAGACTATTTTACTATTTGGAAATGAGTTTTTAATTCGATGACGTATACATTTTGTCAAGTGTTCGCCAAATTCAGCATCCGTTGACAACAAGGCGATGGCCGTGCGGATAACACATTCCGCTCACGTTCTGATGGCGTGGGTTCAAATCCCAGTCATAACAGTTAAGTGGATTATGGTTTTTATGAAATTTGGAAAATGTTTATGAATATTTGGCAAATATTTAAAAAAAGATTTTTTTTTTTTTTTTTTTTTTTTTTTTTTCTAGTAAAATGTAACGGACGGCATGAAAGTACGTTTTTTCCGTAATGATATAAAATTATTTTACGTTTATTATATTCGTAATCTAACCAAAATATAATTATATCAAATATTCATACGCACATATACATATCTCTGGAAAATTTGGAAAGGAGAGATCAAACGCAACTCAGAAAAAATCGGAAATTAAAAAGAAGGTCGGCGCGTCGCGCTATTTCGTCGCCCTGCAAGACAATACAAAATATTCATCAAATATTACAGAGATTATAACAAAAAGTTGTTATAAGTACCAGCATACCAACAACAACTAGAGACTACGCCCCACTATGCCTCCGCCGCCACCTGCCATGCGCAAATCAATATGACATTATAATATTATTATGACATTATTTTTCAATATTTTCTTACAATCATGTCTATTTATATTTTAATATTTTGTAAATACTTTATTGTAAATATATAGTTGTACATAGTCATTAAGTGAATAGTACGATGCAAGCAGACAGTGATGGCAATGGTGAGGTAGAAGGGGGCGCAAGTCAACCTACCACATCACTGAGTGAATTAGTACGCTGCCCCTACTGTGACCAGGCCCGCTTCTTTAAAGGTAAGCGGGGTTTGAAAGTACATCTTGGCAAAATGCATAAATCCCAAGATGTACTTTCTGACCCCTTAAATTCATCATATTCAATTTCTACACAAGACTGTGTCCAAATTCCCTTTTGGCAACATCTTTCGAATTTAAAAAATTCTGTTCCGGTTCTGAAAAGAGTTCCCCGTGGCGCAAGGCCATCAGTCGCCAAAAAATTGGCTGACTGCATAGGTCTAGTCGTGCGGGAGAACTCAAAAACGGCTTGGGAACGACTATTAACATTCCCTTATAGGATTTTACATATTGAAAAAGATCAGGCCTCAAAAAAGACACTTACTGCCCAAATTAAACACAACTGTTCTGTTCCGGTCCATACTTTCGACACCAAATTTACTTTTAATACAAATAGAACGAATTATCAATATGTAGAATCCAAACTAAGGGAGGGTGATATAAGGGGTGCGTCGAGACTCTTATTCAGCACTGATGTGGTGGCGCCTTGCTCTCCAAACACGCTTGCGGGTTTGAAGAGCAAGCATCCAGCGCCGATGGATGGCCTCTCTTTTCCTGATGCCCCGGATATGGATTCGGAGCATCTGATTACTACAGCCAAGGACGTGTTCGCAGCAGTTTGCTCCTTCCGGACTGGGTCGGCTGGTGGCCTCGACGCTCTAACACCACAACATCTCAAAGATCTTTTGTGTTTGAGCGCCGGGGAGGCTGGCGATGCACTCCTGAGGGAGCTGACTGCTCTCATGAATTTGATGCTCTCCGGCAATGTGAACGGTGCCATCACTGACATATTGTACGGAGCAAATTTATGCGCTCTTAACAAGAAGGATGGTGGCATTCGTCCCATTGCCGTAGGTTGCACATATAGGCGTATGGCAGCCAAGATATGTTGTAGATATTATAGCAACGATTTATCTGCTAAATTCCAACCCCTCCAATTAGGCTTTGGCTCAAAGGGGGGTTGTGAGGCTGCCATACATGCCCTGGCCACGTACCTTGGTTCTGGTAATGGAGAGGTCATCCTTAAGGTTGACATAAAGAATGCCTTCAACGCAGTGAATAGGGACACCTTGTTGTCAGAGGCAAAATTAGAAACCCCTAAAATTTATAAATTTCTTTCGCAATGTTACAGATATCCCTCAAAATTATTATACAAGGACAACCTATTGGAATCCGCAGTTGGATGTCAACAAGGTGACCCACTTGGACCAGTCATTTTTAGCTTAGCAATTCACCCAATTATTCGGCAGCTAAATTCAAAATTCAATGTATGGTTTTTGGACGACGGAACCCTTGGCGGAGACGCTGACATAGTACTGCAAGATTTGGCAATTCTTAAAGACAAATTTAAATCGATTGGTTTGGAGCTAAATTCAAGTAAGTGTGAGCTATTTCTAAATAAAATTGACGATGAAAAAAAGTCTTTGGTATTATCAAAATTTAATTGTTTGGCACCACACATTAAAATTTGTGACAAGAATTCTCTTCGCCTCCTTGGGTCTCCTATATTTGAAGAAGCCTACGAATCATTCGTAGATGAAAAGATTCAAAATTTTAGTGAAATTTCAGATCGCCTGCTAAAAATTAATATTCATTCGGCCTTTACAATTATTCGATATTGCCTTTTCGTTCCCAAATTTACGCATGCCTTGAGATCTTCACCACTTTGGAAAAATATGAAATGTTTAGAAAAAATGGACCAAATTATTAAAAATACACTTAAAGAAATATTAAATGTGGATTTGAACGACCGAGCCTGGCAGCAAGCGTCTCTTCCTGTACGTCTGGGTGGGCTCGGCGTTCGCAAAATTTCTGATGTTAGTTTACCGGCGTTCCTGTCCTCGGTGCACAGCACGGAAGACTTAACCAGGCAAATATTAGCACCAACACTGGTTAATTCGGAAGTGCTGTGTAAAACCGATGCCGTGAACGCCTGGAAAATGGCTTGTCCAAGCTCTGCTTTGCCTACCAACCCATTCTCCCAGAGGCAGTGGGACGTGCCGCTTTGCAACACTGTGAGAGAAAATCTTATTTTATCATCTACAAGTGTTGCTGAGCGTGCTCGCTTGCTGGCTGTGGGAGAGTGGGAGTCTGGTCTTTGGCTTCAAGCGCTCCCGTCGTCCAATGTGGGCACAATGTTGGACGACACGACATTTCGCCTTGCCACTAGCCTCCGTTTAGGTGCTCCGTGTGTTTCTCCGCATCGTTGTCATTGTGGAGAAGCCGTCGATAGCCTCGGACACCATGGACTATCTTGCAGCAGAAGCGCGGGCCGAATGCCTCGTCACGCCTATCTTAATGACATCATCCGTCGCACTCTTGTCACCGCCGGAGTACCAGCCGTACTTGAACCCAATGGTTTGGTACGCGACGATGGGAAGAGGCCCGACGGTATGTCATTGTTGCCTTGGAAGTTGGGTAGGCCTTTGGTATGGGACGCAACGTGCGTAGATACCCTAGCGCCATCACATCTTCCAAGTACAGCCAGCTGTGCCGGCGCTGCTGCTGCAAGCGCAGAATCCCTCAAGCGGCGAAAATACGGTAATTTAATAGGTAATTACGTATTTGAGCCGTTTGGGGTGGAGACGCTTGGTCCATGGGGTCCGAGCGCTCGTACGTTGTACAGAGAAATCGCCAAACGACTAATCGACGCTTCACGTGACCAGAAGGCTGGGCTGTATTTCGGCCAGCGTATCAGCATTGCCATCCAGCGTGGCAATGCTGCCAGCCTTCTGGGCACGTTACCAGTAGACAGCGATGCGGAGGAATTCTACGACGCCTAAACCTGTCTTGTAAATAGGTATGTACTTTGTATTTTACCCTCCCCTTTTTTGTACATATTTATTTTTTATGTATGTAAATAAACTCCATTGTTTAACATAAAATTATATACATTTTACTAGAAAAAAAAAAGATTATTTAAATATTTCGAGTAAAAATTAGAAAATTCTAGAAACTTCAGGAAGGAATGGAAAGGTTAAAAAGAGACAGGAGATGGAAACACAAATTTAAATATTTCGAATAAAGATTAGAAAATTCTAGAAACTTCAAGAAGGAATGGAAAGGTTAAAAAGAGACAGGAGATGGAAAAACAATTGTATAACGAAAAGACAATCGAAATTAGTAGATCTAGAACATTCTTAGGGGTATATAAGGCGGTGTAGACGCGCTAAGCGCCAGTTTAAGTTGAAAAGTGGTAAAGTGAAGAAGAAAAGGAAGAAGTAAAGGAAGAAAGAAGAAGTAGTAAAAAAAGTGAAGTGAAAGTATAGTGCAGTAAAGTGCAGTGAAAAGTGCAGTGCAAAAGACGCTAGTGTTGGTGCTGTCTGCGTCGGAATTAAACGGCGTGTCGTGTGTCAAGTCGAATAAAGTGTCATCAGTGCTACTCGGTGTTTCCTTCCAAACACGTTACCCCGTCCCGTCCGTAACAATATGAATTGTTGTAATTATTATCAGGTCGATAAACTGACGTAAGCAGCCTATGATTGATAAGGGGATTAAAAAGATAATGAAAATAAAGACTGCCTCGTTGGTCTCGCGGCATAAATGTGCGCGTGGGATTGCGAGGTCTCGGGTTCGATTCCCGGGTCGGGCAAAGTGTTATTGGGTTTTTCCGTAAAGAAATTCTCAGTAGCAGCACGGAGTCTGGTAATGTGCCCGGTACGGCAATAGGCTCGACCGCTATTAAGTGAATATTACACCTCTTCCTACCCTTTCAGGCGTGAGTCTATAAAAAAATAAAAATAAAGACATTTATAGTAGATGAGAGTCTGGCATATATTACCAATATTTGATACCTATTTGATCTGCATACTCTAAGTAGCTCAAACGTAGATTAACTACGGAATTCAATATTCGAAATATAGATAGATCTGTAGATTTTAGATTCGTTTTTGACAGTTTTTGACATAAGCTCCATACAAAATATGTCAAACACGAATCTAAAATCTACAGATCTATCTATAGTTCGAATATTGAAAATGGCCGTAAGTTCACAATTGGACACACTCCATAGTTCGCCCTTTTTCATTTGTCGTTGAGATATCATCGTCATAGCGTTGTCCTGGTTGCTGCCAAGAGTTTCACATTCCATGAAGGAAAAATGGCAATAAATAGAGAATACCCAAGTGCAAATATTATTTCTATATAAGATTATTTAGTATTATTTGGACGGAACTAAAGAGTCAGTCAAATGACTTGCGTGAAGAATATGAGACCCAATAAAATTCTCCTAATAATATTAGTTAAAAATGCAGTTTCGATCTAATGTCAGGGTTATACTTATGTCACAAATGGTATTCTCCTAAATTAACTAATATTTGAATGGTATTGTAATGTTATCGTGACCAGATAGCAAATTGAACAATGTGTCAATGTCGAACTATAGAAGTCAGTTAGACGATAATGACATTAAATTAGCAGAATACCGATTGTGAGTCTATGAAATGAAATGAAATGAAATGCATTTATTTACGAGAAATGTGGTTACATAGTGCTGGTACAGTAATAGTGATCCTCACATTCTACCATAACAATGATGCGCAAATATGTCAATTTATACAATAATATAATTCAAAGAAATTCCGTTTATATTGTATTGATTTATCAGTTAATTAATGTCAAAATGTTAGTCATGTATAATTGTAAAATATAATATTAAATTAATAATTGCATAGAAGTGTCAAATTAAAATAAATTTAAATGTCCAGATAATATTGCTCTTGTTGTCATACGTGATTTTTTTATCATTAATTAATTTTCTTTATATGTCATAAAATCATTTAAAGTAAGGAAACATTTTTCCGCTAGCCACGCTGTAACATTTCTTTTAAATACAGTATAAGGCAGATCTTTAAACGTGTCTGGTAACTTATTATCAGTGATCGGATAATCGGATGCATATTCACCTAAAGTTCATTTTTGGCTAAGATATTATGGAAGCGGCTTCTTAAAATATATTTTTTTAAATATAAATCCCGGGATTCCAGAAAATTCGTGAATGTAAAACTACCCTGTAACATGGTGAGGAAACGACGTCTTTAACATGTGGTTTCATTTAAAAAAAACTGGTCTCCGGGATTACATAATTATTAACCCACTCGCTGTCCGGCGCTAGACACAATAGAAAATCTATGTGTATTTACTTGAAGTAAATTTTAAGCTCCCCATCAATTTATGAGTATGTTGAGTGTAAGATAAATAGTAGGCAGTGGGTGTTAATAAAAAAACATATATAATATGTATCCTAAACTTTCAAATTAGTCGTTTAATACGATACTGTCAGTCAAACTCAATTGAGCGCGGGCGTTTGTTGGTGATGCTGTTGTAAGTTAATAATTATTGAGATGGAATGGTTTTTCTTTGTAATTCTTATTCGATTGAGATAAATGTTTTGAAAATTGAAGAAAATTAAGAGGATTTTATTATTTTTAGAGCTTTTTTATTGGTACAAAAGTTAAAATAAGTAAATATACCCGATTTGATTCTATAGTAAAAAAAACGAAATTTTTTAAACACTCGCGTTGCATGTTTAAGAATATACACCGCTATTTTTTTATTAGTACAAAAAATTTAACAGGGCACTAAGTATCTTTAACTGATCATAATTATGTAGTTGAAAAATAAAAACACTAAGTCCCAAAACTGTCTCAAAACTGTCCACAAAAATACGTGATAATTGGTAAATGCAATACTAATACTATGACTGACCCGTGTACTATCATACCATTGATAAATTATTTTTCGTTGCAAAACTTAATAGTTTGTCTACGTTTGCCCGACGCGATGGCCTATCATATCAGTTCATATCACGGGAGTATGTAGCTATGCTTCGTGCGTACTTTTTGAGTGGAAAAATCGCGAGTGCAGCTGTGTACCCATGGACATCGTATTGTGAGTGTACAAAAGTGACCGGGTCAGTGTCAAACAATTAAAACAGTGCATATTGGATGCTTTTGACAATGGTGGTGGACATTTCGAAGGACAATGGAGATACTTGTAAGTTTAGTAAATAATACGTACTTAAGTAAATAATAATTTGATGCAGGCACCTCAAAATCGGTCTGTGTTCTCCACACACCTTGAGGAAGGCCTGTGTCCAACAGTGGACGTCTCTAGGCTGACATGATGATGATAAAATAATTTGTAAATAGCAGATGATTCTAACTTCATAAATACGCCAAAATTACTCTTTTCTTTTAGTCCAGAACACAATCTTTTATTTTGATATTTGTTTGCTTTCTAATTACATACCTCCGTATTTAATTACTTGTTAAACGATACATTTTACCGGTCCTACGCCCGAATGAAGTATGAAGGAGAGGGTAGAACTAACAAGATTAAAAAATAACTACCTACATTTATTATTTTTCTTCATTTTATTTTCTATTGCTACCTACATCATAAGTGCGACAGAGAGAATGCGAATGAGTAGGATGGAATATTATCAATGAATTAGTGAATGGATTGTAAAATATGACTATGATTTAAGTGAGATTTTCTACGATAAACAAATGATAATAACTTTACTCTTTATTGATATTATGAAATTCTTACGTCACATATATGATAATAATATCTTCGCTAATCTGTCCTTAAAGTTTTTGTACTAATTAAAAAATAGCGGTGTATATCTATACGGGAATGAACGCGAACATGCATTAGATATTTACATACCTTATTTTTGCTTGACGTTTCGAGACGGTTGCACGTCCCGTGGTCGCAAGCTGACTGGTGTAGCGATGTCATGTCTCCGAGTGCAAGATAGAAGATTCTATTTCTACGCCCGCGTTGTTGATTTTCGAGGTGCCGGCGCAAAACACACTAACCGTATCTGTATATTGAACATTCGCCGACTGCGCATTAAAGTAGGGTGTTGTTAACCGGATCACTGGATTCCACGCCGATGACAATTTGAAGCCCTCTTCCTGATTGAAATTTTTATGTTTTCTGATTTCGATCGCTTCACGCACAACTCTTGGGTAAAAGTGGCGTTCCGTGGAGAGGACTTGGGGACGATGAAATTCAATCCAGTGAGTGGTTCCCGATTGAAGTAAATGTTTCGCAATCGCCGATTTGTTCGTTTGACGGTTCTTTACAGCTGTGATGTGCTCCTTTATACGTTCAGCAATGGTCCGCTTCGTTTGCCCTATGTAAGAGCTTCCGCAACTGCAGTTGATTTTATAGACACCTGGGGTTTGTAGCGGTAGAACATCCTTTGGTGTGCCCACCATGTTGTATACTTTGGCCCCTGGTGTAAATACGGTCGGAATGGAGTAGTTTTTTAACTTTGATCCTATTTTATCCGTAACACCTCTAATGTAGGGCATGTAGGTAGGTTGTCTATTTACCGCCGGATGTTTATTTCGCTTGATAGGCCGCGTCATTCGACGATGTATCTGGTATCCGTTCTTCCTAAGTACCTCCTGAACATGGTTACACATACACACACACTCACACACCAGCATGTTTATTATTATTTTTTTTTTTTGTATCTCTCTATCTTTTTTTTAACTGTTAATCAGTTGTTAACTTCTCTTCGGTTAAGATTTTAAACATGTTACATAAAAGTATAACCGAAAATAGAGGGGGCCTGGTGACCTGTAACACAGGTATTCTTATACCTATCTCAGGCACCAGTCTCTCACAAATGCAGCACCGTCATTGTTAGTATGTAATATTAGTGTTTAAGTCAACCATTTGTGAAGAGAAAATAAATAAAAATGTATTATTATTATTTATTATGGTCTAGCTCTAGCTTCAAATGCTCAGGGTCACATAGGTCGTGTGCTCTGTTTTTTAGTGACGTCACAACGGATTGCAGTTGTCGAGGATGGTGGTGCGACGTGGCGTGCAGGTATCTATCTGTGTGTGTAGGCTTCCGGTATACGCAGGTCTGGTCTCACAGTCACTTTGACATCCAAGAATGACAACGATCTGTCAGTTTCCATTTCGTAGGTGAATCTCATCTTCGGATGAATGGAGTTAAGGTGTTGCACATATTGATCTACTTCCTGCTTACCTCCTTTTACGATACTAAAGATATCGTCCACGTATCTTTTCCAAAGCCTGATGGTCTTAGGTCCGATGCTAAGCGCCTTTTCCTCAAAGTGTTCCGTCCAGATATTAGCCAGTACTGGGGCTACTGGACTCCCCATTGCGACACCATCGATTTGGAGGTAATATTGGCCTTGGAAGAGGAAGTAGTTGCCATCTAAGCAGTGTTTTAGTAGATCAATATAGTTGTGAGGCATACCGTTGTCACTCAGTCTGTCCCTCACTACGTCCAGACATTCCCTTATTGGAACATTGGTAAAGAGTGACTCAACGTCAAAGCTTACCATTACATCTTCCGGTTCCAATCGGATACTTTGTACGATCTGGACGAAATGACGCGAGTTCTTCACGAAAGACGGTGTCATACCGACTATTGGCTGCAATACCGATGCAACGTGCTTCGCAAGGTCGTAAGTAGGCGACGAAATCTGACTTACGATAGGCCGCAGTGGCACGTTGGGCTTATGTACCTTAGGCAGACCATATAGCCTAGGTGGTTGGTATGGCTTGGGACCATATAACTTGCTGTACTCCTCTTCCGTGAACAGGTCCTGGTGGTCTTGTATCAGTGCTCGTATTCTGCGCGTTACTCTGGCCGTGGGGTTATATAAGACCGGTTTATACACCTTGTTATCACATAACAACTCTCGTACCTTGTCCGTATAATCAGCCGTATTCATCACTACAGTGGCGTTTCCCTTGTCGGCCTTAAGCACTAAAATATCCTGGCTGTCCCGAATCCTTTTCAGTGCTTGACGCTCTTCCATAGTGACATTACTGGCAGGTATCTTCGACTTCCGTAATATCACCGCGACGTCCTGTCGTAGGGTATCGGCATCACTGGGCGGTACTTTATTACGGATAATCGTCGTCAATAAATACTGCTGATTATATTTTCGTACGGTATTCGCTTAGGTGTTAATGCGAAGTTTAAACCTTTGGCCAAGATGTTAATCGTAGATTCATCTAAAATCGCGTTGGATAGATTAATTACTCGTACGGTGTTACTGGTTTGTACCGATTCCGCAGGTAACGTTTTATTCGCATACCATCGGTTTAATAACTTCGAGAACTTTCGCTCGTGAGAAGCACTACATAGTTCGAATGTCCGACTTGCTTGTAAGAACGTTATCCGATCACACAAATCATAATCAACGCGAGATAGGTACCCACTACACTTCGTATACACGGCATATAACTCACACTGTACACTGTTGAGCTCACTATGTTTGTTGCGTATTAATTGTCTCAGGAGACGTACACTCGCGTTATTCAGAATTTTACGGGAAAATGCGATATCACTAAGTGGTTTTATACGCACACACGTAGGTAATAAGTCCCAATCGCGACATTTTGTTAGAAATATCAACGATGTTTCCACTCGCGCTCGTTTCCTCCGTAATAATTCTAGGTGACGCACTAATTTTGCAATTTCCAACCCGTAGCGGTTTGCAATAAAAACTTTTAAACACTCGCGTTACATGTTTAAGAATATATATCTATACGGGAATTAACGCAAACATGCATTAGGTATTTACATACCTTATTTTTGCTTGACGTTTCGAGACGGTTGCACGTCCCGTGGTCGCAAGCTGACTGGTGTAGCGATGTCATTTCTCCGAGTGCGAGGTAGAAGATTCTATTTCTACGCCCGCGTTGTTGATTTTCGAGGTGCCGGCGCAAAACACACTAACCGTATCTGTATATTGACCGCCGTCCTCCCTATCCTCTGCGGCCAAGGGGGTTTCGTTCGGGGCCCGCCTGACCATCCATCATCATCACCAAAAAAAAAAAAGGTCGGAGAAGCTTAAATTTATTCCTACAGTTTCTACCAACTGTTTCAGAATATTTACTAAAGTATTGTGGATACAGTTTAACAAAAAAAACAGAGTTCTCTAATGTACATGCAAACCAGTGGCCTGTAAACCAAGCTCCACAAATAGCTCTCACGCATTTCTTAAACGTTTAATAGCAAACACGAACCGATCAAGTTTATTGCAGACATATTCAACATGTGCATTCCAGTTACAGTGCTTATCGAGCATCACACCTAGAAATTTCGCTGTACTAACCTCTTGTATTTTATTATTTTTGTAATTTACATTTATGTCAATATGTTTCCTCCTATAATTTTGAAATTGTATCACTTGCGTTTTATCAACGTTAATTTTTAAATTATTGTTAAGTAGCCAATTAATTGTCTTCTTAAGCGTCAAATTGATGTCATGTTCATATGTTTCTTTATTGTCACATTTGATAATAAGTGCCGTGTCATCTGCAAATAAAATAGTTCTGTGGTTTGTAATATTAGGTAGGTCATTAATGTAAATTAAGAATAAAAAGGGTCCCAGTACGCTGCCCTGTGGGACACCGAATCTATTTAGTTTGAAATTTGATCTACATGTGACTTTTTTATTATTTTCTATTTTGGATATTTCTACACATCGATATCGGTCCTTTAAGTAGTTCCTAATCCAATCATTAGCGATCCCTCTTACTCAGTACTTTTCTAGCTTGTAGAGCAACAGTTTGTGATCAACAAAATCGAACGCCTTACTCATATCCAGAAATAATGTCGTTACAGGTATTCTATCATTAATGCATTCAGTAATTATTTTAATCAGATTAAAGCAAGCTAGTGAAGTACTACTGTTTTTTCTAAAACCAAATTCTATTCAAAATTTCATTTCATTTCGTTCAAAATTTAGTTAAGATATCATATAAAATACTAAAATTCGCCTTCTGTATAGATTGTACTGGAATTCTAACAAAGCATTTCTTCCACAGTTAAAATCAAGAAAATACAAATTCCGGACAATGTACCCTCGAACAGAATACTCCCAGTTGACCACAATTGACGAAGACTTCATCGCACTAACCCCATCAACCACACTTAAGGCGAACACCGAGCAAATACTAACCAAAACCGAACTAGAAGAACCAACATAGCAATATGAACCTTAACGTCAATGTAATTAGAGTAATTTTACACCGCAGACTGATATATAGAGGATTCAATATACAATCGTGTAAATAGTTGGATTAACAGCTATTTAATATAACACGTTATTCGAAATGGATTTATACGATTTCTTTTTAAGTTAAAAATAACGTTATTTTAGTAATATCGGTGTAGATTAAATCTATTTCTCTAAGAGATATTTATTTTTAAAATTCTATCTAAAATTAGTGGTGTTATTTTATTTAGTTTGAATTGAATATTAATTTATTGAATTAACGGTGGATTGAATTAAAAATATTGAAAAGCTATATCATGTTCATCGAATTTATTCAATAAATTGAAATTGCTTTTATTAAGGTTAATTTAACTCGGGTTGTATAAACACATATGTTAGTAAAATAACTAACAAAATAATAAAAGGAAACAAACATTGTAATAAGTAAAATTTCCTATTTAAAATATTTCATTTAAACGAAGAAGATAATGTTGCATTTCTCGCGTGAATCCTTAGTTTATTCATCAGTATGTTCATGAAATGCAGCCCATCTCACATATGAGTACCATAATTGTATTTTTAATTAGTTCATGTAGCCATGAATGTTGGAATTTAATTATTAATTAAAGTGAAGCTAATTGTTGGACGTCAACTCATTTAATATTTATGAATAAAACATTTAGATAATGACTACAAATATCAGAATTGGTCAGATTATTTATGTTAATACATACATGGGATTGCTGCACATGTACCAAGACTATACCACACTGTCGTGTCAAAATGGGGCCTACCTGTAGTTAGGTGTGAGTTTCGAATTAAAATGTGGTTGTTATATTGTGGGTATAATAAATTTAGTCGGCAATGACTGCAAAATGTGGTCCGCATGATTTAAACTATTAATTTTCACAACATATTGGGGCTATCCTATCTTCACGTGATGTGGTTGTGGTACGTGAGAACTGCCTTATAATCTTTCATACAATAAAGTAATAATAATTTACAGAGCATACTAATAACTATTAATGTTCAATATGATTCTATTGAATCTTTTCAGCAATTGGCTTCACTCTTAAACCTCTGTGCATATAAGTATTGTCTTAGTCAGTTTGAAATATTTCAAATTGAAAACACTTAAGATTTTTCGCTTTATATGTTATCAAAATCCAAAAGATCGACATTTCATTGCATAGAAAACTGGAAAATGTAAAGTCACTGAAAAATTCAAAAGAGAAATCTGCTAAGATTTTTTGTATCTAAGAGATATCGTCTCGGATATTGTGAATCGTTTTATTCCGCTGAGTCCATCCATCGAACAACAAGAAAAATACGACAAGACGACTAAAGGATCGAAGTGCTACGAGCTCAGCGTAGCGATAGGCGACGTGACGTAGCAGCTACGCCATAGCGTCGTAGCTAACAATGTATGTATAGTTAGCAATAAACGCGTTGAGAGCTTCAACTTGGGCACTGATTTCTTTGCTACGAGGTTCAAATTAATTTGATCTTTAGGTTTTATAATAACACGGGTTATTTTACATATTAATTTATAATGAACAGAAAATACTTGTATAGAAATGCAGTTGTATTACTTTTGTGTCTAACGGTTAAGGCGATTAAACTGCGATTAAGCTCGAAACAGATCTGGTGTAAGCATGCAGCTTATAATGGACTGAATATAACGGAATATGAAAAAGTTTTTAGATACATATTTATTACAACTGGTAAAAAAAATATCATTACTTGTGGTTGCAATTTGAGCGATTATTTCATACTTATTTACTTACAAAATGATAAGTGTATTTGTTGGTTTATTTTCTTTTTACGTCAAATGAAGTAACGGATCGATATAATTTTTAGTATGAAGGCGGTTGGAAAGTCACATTGTTTGCTTAAATTTAACGCAAGTGAAGCCGCAGGCAATGCCTTGTTTGTAATAATTGTTTACCGAAACCCCGAAATAATTTCTACAGAGATTAAAAAGGATAAACAAACAATAAAAATGGATATTCAACATCCTATGCAATGTAATGTCGATCTAAAATGGACCAGTATATTTTTATGGGACCCAATACACCGCTAAATGTTATACCCTCGTTGTATTCATAGTTAAAATATCTAATTTTTGTTTGTTTTAATGTTGCTGAAACATTGAAACATTCACATGTAATGAACATTCTTGCGAGTGTTACAAAAGAGAAAAACAAACGATGTGTTTTAGCGAGCATTCTTACAAACGTTCTGGCGAGCATTCTGGCCAATTGACAGTAAATTTGCTCAGTTTTTTTTTTGCTGATTAGAGTGTTCGCTAGAAAGATTGTGAAAATATTCGTAGCAATGTTTGCCTCCGTTCGTTGTTCAGTTTGCCAAAACATAAATGGCGAATGCTTGCTGTTCTGTTACAAGTGAATGCTCAAGTGTATCAGCACTATAATGTTATTGTTTCCGAGTCTGTAACGTGTAAATATGGTTCAATTACTACTATTATAGAATTTGAATGTTGTAAATATGTAAATAATTGACAAGTGTAAATATATCGATGGTTTTTATGACGGATAATTTATATATGGTGTTTTATTTATGTGATACCCTCTGATGGTGGAGTTCTCAAAATGGTTAGTGGCATCGACTTCAAGTTACAAAAAGAGTTTGTATATCTACAAGTGAGTTGGCAGCATAGTAAGGCATAGTAAGTATTAACTGTCACTTGAAATGCTTATGTTAAAACATCTCCCGCGCTAGAAGTACATGTATGTACATGCTAGAAGTCGTTGAAACTTTAGAAGCATTTAAGCAACGGACATAAAGAACTCCCAGATTCGACAAATTAATTTGTGGGTCACACAAAGTGCTCTTCCATGTGGGGATTAAACTTAATTATTATGGTACTTAAATATATCACAGAATGTTCTGGAGGACATGTAAAACCATCGACCTAATTTTAATCTCAGGAAATATATCGTTATTATAGGCCATTTCTAAGCTTTCTCAAACAAACTCTGACACCCGAACTTGCCATTCACGCCAAAAGAAAATAAAGAATAAATACTATCAGAAATCAATGGATAGCGTTTGAGATCCACAAATTGGGTTCCCAAACACCTGGCACAAGAACAACATCCGTCGATTATACAAATATTTGTTCTGTTCCGCCAATGTAAACCGTATGCAGCGCAATAGTCGTGGCGAGACCACTTACGACTTCACTGTTATCTTTCGCAATCAAATAATGTTCAAAGTCTATAGTAGTTTGAATACCTGCAAACTGATAGGGAAAAGTCTTTTGATTATCTATGTCAGTCCAGAAACTTAAATAAAGATCAAATCTGATGGTCCTGCATCCTGTTGAGATTTTCTTAAAAGGGACTGTGAAAACCTAGTAGAGAAAATGACAGATTGCAATGCAGAAAACACCAGTTAAAACCGACGGTATTCACCACAAACTTTTTGTAATTACTTACTTTTCGTAAATAGTTCAAAACGATGAAGGAAAACAGTTTTTTTTATGGAATAGGGGGCAAACGAGCAGACGGATCGCCTGATGTTAAGCGATTACCGCCGCCCATGGACACCCGCAACACCAGAGGAGTCACTAGTGCGTTGCCGGCCTTTTAAAAAGGAAAACGCTATTTTCTTGAAGGTTTAAAGGTCGTATTGGTTCGGAAAAACCGCAGGCGACAGATCATTCCACAGTTTAGAGGTGCGAGGCAGAAAGTTTCTAGAGAAACGCACCGTTGTGGATTGCCAACCATCTAAATGATGGGGATGGAAATGCTGTCGCGTACAACGATGGTGGAAAGAGGCGGCAGGGATTAATTTGAACAATTCCTCGGAGCACTCCCCATAGTAGTAGCGATAAAAGATGCATAGCGAGGCTACATCTCTACGCAGCGCCAAGGGGTCTAACCTATTGCAAATATCTTGGCAGTTGACATTTCGAGCGGCTCTCCGTTGGATGCGGTCCAGAGGGAAAAGCTGGTACTGGGGTGCCCCTGCCCAATGATGAGAACAGTATTCCATATGCGGCCGGACCTGCGCCATGAGTCGGTCAGTTTCGGTATCACCGCTATGGGACCTATAAAGGCAAGCATAGACGCGGGGGTGGTCGTCGCTATCTATACGTAGCCATAAGGTGGAGAGGTCCCTACCTTCAAGATTCCTAAGGCGACGAGAACTGATATCGTCTCTAACATACACGCACACTCCGGCCTTGGACAGAAAGGAGTGTTCAAGTCCATACCCAGGGTAAGTAAGGTAGGTCTCAGTCAAGAAGAGCAAGGCCGGCTTTGTTGTCTCGAGGTGGTGGTGGACAGCATTAAGGTTGGTGTGTAATCCCCTGATATTGCAGAAGTCCACGGCCAGTGTGGCAGGGGTTGCCAAGATATTTTTGCTCCTATTAAGGGAATTTTCGAGCGCAGTTTTGCCCCCCCCCCCCCTCCCCTATAGTACTTGGAGCGGCCTGGGCGTCCACGCTTAGATGCGTTGTGTCCTGAACGCGGACGTCCAGAGAGGGATTCTCCAACGCTAGCGCAGTTGGTACCCTCCTGGGGTAGCAAAAAGCTTTTCAACTGCACCATCATAGGAGGGGTTGGGGGATTGGGCTTCCGGTATCCTCACTCACTCGGCGTAACACAACGCAAGCGTTGTTCCACGCCGGTTTTCTGTAGTTTCCAAAATCATCATCATTGTTTCAGATTGATGTGGTTGACAGGCCCGATTCTAATTCTTATAGTTGGAAGACACCAGCAGTGGGGCAGTATATAAACATATTATTGGGCTGATATTACATATTGCAAATCGCGTTATCGAAGGTTGACAGGTAGCTCCATAAACGATTTCTTGTCCAGGATGAGTCTCAACAGCTGCTCCATAGTATTTCACTCGTCCACTCCTTGATGTTAAGCAAATTCGATATCTCTCGTCTTTGAACTCTTCATTTCTCGGCCATTCTGTTTATTATTACTATTATAAAGAGAAGAGTTTGACTATTTTCATGTCTTATGTTTCTGTCAACACAACACAACAATTTATAGTCCACCCAATTTGTATCCTGCCTAGCCATCGGCACCTAAACAATCTGCATAGATGCCACGATCGTTTAAGTAGTCACGTCCCCATTACACCAGTTTTAATCCGCGCACGGGATTAGAATTTATGTGACCCGCGCATATAATATGATCCACTTTGAGTTGTTTACGTTGTTTGAATATTTATCGAACGGAGAATGTTACAGGAGGTTTTCCCACATGGTTCTGAGATTTCTTAGTAATAGTCTAATGGTAATACCAATAGATTGTCACGCAGGTGTCGGATTCAAATCCACGGCGCAAGCCATTGATTTATCAAAGTTATAAGGCACTTAAACTGCTAATCATCGCTGACTAACCACCGGATTCAATATCAGATCTAACCATGAATTCGGTGATTAGAGACGTATATTTGACAGAAACTCCGGACAAAATATGTCATTCTTTTTATAGACTTACGCCTGTATCCCCAAAGGGGTAGGCAGAGGTGTAATAATACACCAACATTTCGCCATGAATTTTTAAGTCCCACGTAATAGGGGGCGAGCCTAAACACCTGGCACAGGAACAACGTCAGTCGATAATACAAATATTTGTTCTGTGCCGCCAATCTGGTTTAGATTGGCGGAACAGTGTTATTTTGCAGTGCAATCGTCGCGGCGTGACCACTTCCCACTTCACTGTTAACTTTCGCAATCAAATAATTTTGAAAAGTCTATAGCACTTTGAATACCTGCAAAGAAATCGAGGAATAGTCTTTAAATTGCCTATCTTAGTCCAGAACCTTAAATAAATATCAAATCTGATGCATGACCGTTGAGATTTCTTTATAAGGGACAGTGAAAACCTAGTAGAGAAAATTTTAGATTGCAATGCTGAAAGCACAAATTAAAACCGGCGGTATTCACCACGAACTTTTCGTCATTAAAGACTAACTTTTCGTAAATAGTTTAAACGATAAAGGACAACAGTGTGAGGAAGATTGCCTGAGAGATTTCCAAAATCATCATCATTGTTTGAGGTTGATATGGTCGACTGGCCAAGGCTTTCTTATAATTAGATAACATCACGCTATGAGCGACGGGAACGGAGCAGTAGCCTTAAATAAGGCGGGTGTAACCCCGGGCATCCTCTAGCTATTATATATTCATCTTAAGCAACCATTTAATCGAAGATTGATAGGCAGCCCCCTAAAAGATTTTTGTCCAGAGCTAGTCTGAACAGCTGCTCCATAATCTTGCATCTCGTCCAATCCTTGATGTTACGGACTGAACGGACTGAATCGTCTTTGAACCTTTCGTTTCTCGGCTCTTGGCCATGCTGTTTATTTTTACTATTCGTTATCATCAGCCCTTTATACTGTCCCACTGCTAGACACGAGCCTCTGGCCAAGTGCGGGTTAGCAGACTTCACATGTCTTCCGAGAAAATTATGGAGAACTCTCACACATGCAGGTTTCCTCACGATGTTTTCCTTCTCCGGCAAGCGATAATTAACAATTTAATACGCACATAACTCCGAAAAGTCATTGGTGCGTGCCGTGGATTCGAACCCGAGACCCTCTGCATAGCAGTCTGTCGGTCTCTCCACTCATCTATCGCTGCCTTATTTTTACTATTCTAAAGAGGTAGAATTTATTTCAATGTTTTCACGTATTCTTATAACTGTCAACACAACACCACTATTTATAGTCCACTCAATTTATATCCTGCGTAGCCATCAGCCACTAAACAATTTGCATAGATGCCACAATCGTTTAAGTAGTCACGTCTCCATTACACCAGTTTTAATCCCCGCACGGGATTAGAATTTATGTGATCCCCGCATATAATATGGTCCACTCAGAGTTGTTTACGTTGTTTGAATATTTATTGAATGACGCATGTTACAAGAATTCTTATTAGATCGTGCTGAGATCTCCTAGTAACAGCCTATTAAAGAGACGAACAGACTACCATGCAATAAATATTGGGTTTAAACCTACGGCGTGGGCCATTGAATTGAAGTTATTTTATTTTTTTATAGACTGATGCCTGTATCCCCGAAAGGGTAAGCAGAGGTGTAAATATTATACCTACATGTCGCCATGAATTTTTTGGTCGCACGTAATAGGGGACGAGCCCATTACCGTCACCGGGCACATCACCAGACTCCAAGCTGATACTGAGAATTCTGAAAAACGCAGTAACACTTTTGCCCGACCCGAGAATCGAACCCGGGACGTCCGATCAGTAGTCGCATACGCTATCCACTGGACCACGGAGGCAGTAAAATATATCAAATATGTATATCTAATCTATGTATTCATGATATATTGAAACCGGCGTAAATGGTGCAGTAAAACATCGTGTGGAAACCTGCATGGCTGCTAGTTATCCATAATGTTCTCGAAAGATATGTTAAGTCTGCCAAACCATGGACTATGTCTAACTAGACATTTTATACAGTTGTATCTACTGTTATTAAAAACGAGCCTAACATATTCAGATGCCTAAATCTTAAGAACAATACGGATCACTTCAAACTGCCACCAGTTAACTTAAGAATTCAGTTAATTACAAAATCATCTTTACCTCTGTTACTCAATTTGCCTCAACTAGTTAGTACTCTACAAACCGAAGGCTTACTCCAAATTGGTCCGTGCAACTACAATGTTCCATAACAGTATTGGCATGGTTCCCGAGAATGCGGCTTAAGGTTTTCCTTTCCAAACAACAGCATGCAGTAACTAACTGCAGTTATTTAGAGTAGAGAGAATCGCTACAAAATTATGCAGTAAAGCCATTATTGATCGCATTATGATAAGGTAATGGCTTCGGTTCATAGTTATTTAGGTTACTGTTATTGAACTTCAGTATACGTAAATATTTTTGAATAGTCATGGGTTCGATTCTATGATGAAATATTTTGTTAGTAGTTTGATGTCTGAATAAAGTTTCGCCAGATGTATATTTGGCTTTAAAAACATCGTATATATACTTAGCAAATGGAAGCGATAGATAGTGGAGATACCAACAGACTGCTATGCAGAAGGTATCTGGTACGAATTCACGGCGCGCACCACTGAATTTTCGAAGTTATGGGCGTATTAAGTTATTAATTATCGCCTGCCCCGTGCCTCGAAGAGCATGTTAAATCATCGGTTCCGGTTATTATGAAGATCTTTGACTTTACGGAGAGTCAGTACCCTCAAATGAACTTATACTGGTCTACACCATGGGATATGACTATCCCTTTAGGTCGCGTTGGTCAGATGACAGTCGCACTGTTGAAAAGCTGACATTAACACGCTTTTATTAGGTCAACATGTATGTAACTATGTAATGGTATCTAAGATAACTAATTTAACCATCTTCTAAGGGTCACAGCATACTGAAAATTGGCAGCTGTATATAGTTCTGATGACAATACAATAATATGGTACTGTCGAATTGATCTGATCACGGAGCCGGAACATATGGGAATCGTATCATAGCTGTTTTGGATTTCTTAGAAAAGTCTTGTAATGAACTTTGACCACGATTAGGTTTCAAGGTCTGATGATGAAGCCGGATAATAGGCACTGGCATTTCATGATGGAATATCGTCTCATAGTCGTGTTTGCATTTGTGAGAAAGGCCACTTAATGGATTTTGAACACAATCAGGTTTCAAGGTTATATCAAACTCATTATACATTGTAGACCACGCAGTGGTGTACTACGGGGCCAGTACTTTTGCGGCAGGCGTATGCGGCCCTAAGTAGAGTTAAATCATTTAGTGGTCTCCAGATTAAAGAACTAGCTTCTTTAATCTGGAGACCACTAAATGATTTAACTTTTAGTGGTCTCCAGAATTGTCCTAAGCTGACAGATAAAACACCTTGCAATACAGACGCACTGGCGGAGATGGAGATGATGCGGGCTCATTCGCCTACTTAAAATAAATGTATAAATGTTAACAATATTTCGTTATCAAAGACCAAAAGGTATAAAATAAATTAAAGTTTAAAAAACACTAGAAAAACACGCTTTTATAAATGCAAAAAAAGTGCCAATATGTGTTACCTGCTTCCTGTAACATCTGTTCACTTGATTTTTGAACAATTTATACAAGACGCCCCACGCCCCAAATCAAATATTATAATTAAAAGCACATAGATAGATTATACTTTATTGAACACCAAAACAAACAAAGTATTTACAGAAGTATATAACTTAAAACTAGTGTGCAATTGGCGGCCTCATCGCTAATAGAGCGATCTCTTCCAGGCAACCGCGGATGGACAGAAATGATGTAGGTTAACAGTCATGTATATTGATGGTGTAGCGTCAGTAATCTATAATAATTATAAATAAATAAGTACCTAAATATATACATATTGTAATATACACTTACATAAATACATACTATATTATACTATACATACTACATTATATATATTTTATATATATATATATATATATATATATATATATATATATATATATATATATATATATATATATATATATATATATATTATACTATACATACTATATTACACTACTATAACATACATAAGTATAGGTAATATATGATACAATACATATTATAAATAAAATATGATTATATAATTATAAGGAAGCAGTGAACAGAACACTTGTAGAACGACATCTATACAATATAATTATGATAAATTAACAATGCTTATAATTATTGGCGTTAGATTGACAGGTAGTGTCTTTTTAACATACACTTAAATATGTTAAGTGATTTGGCTTTACGGATTTCTAGTGGCAATCCATTCCACAGGCGTGCAGCTTGAACTGTAAAGGATTTTCCATAGTAATTGCTAGAATGGATTGGCATCGCCAGGGTCAAATTCTCAGACGACCTCAAGGACCTTATATGTGTGTCATGGAGGAACTTAAAACGTTCTTTGAGATAAAAGGGGGTACTGGGATTAAATAATGTAAGAAAAAGATTATAAAGTAATGTAAGAATGTGAGTATTCCTGCGAAGACGAATTGGGAGCCACTTGAGTCTGTTGCGAAATTCTGAGACATGATCATATTTGCGTAATCCAAATATAAATCGTATACAGAAGTTTTGAAGGCGCTCAAGTTTGTCTAGCTGCTCCTCCGTGGGGTCAAGATAACTGACATCAGCGTAGTCTAGAATAGGCAACAGCAGCGATTGTGCAAGCGCAATTTTTGTAGCAGTCGGAAGAAAGTTGCGTAGTCTACGCAGAGATCCGGCTGATGCAAATAGTCTGCGACTCACCTCCTGTATTTGTGGTATCCAGGATAGATTCTCATCATGGTAGATCCCCAGATTTTTAACCTTCTTAGTATAAAGGAGATCTTTTCCGTCAAAAGTAATTAGTGGTAGATCGGACCAGTTAATTTTTGCAGTCATTCTTGGGCTACCAATAATAATTAACTGAGTTTTATCAGGATTAACCATCAGTCCATATTTCTTGGTCCACTCGCAGATTCGAGCCAAATCTGTGCTAATGGTTCTACATGCATCTGGTAACTAATCTAAGGGGGCTTGCGTGTAAATCTGTAAATCATCTGCGTAGAGGTGGTAGGATGAAATTAGTTGGTTAGAGAGTCTATCTCTATAGAATTAATGAATACAGTTACTGTTAACAGGTAACTATGAAACCAGTCAATTGCCGTTGGAGATATGTTAAGAGAGCGGAGAATGCCGAGTATGATGTGAAAATCCACGGTGTTAAAAGCATTGCTGGAATCGAGCAAGGACATAACCGTTAGATTTCCACAATCCATACCTTTCCGAATGTCATCAGTGATGTGTACCAATGCAGAGACGGTACTGTGGCCGGGACAGAAACCAGATTGGTATGGATTAAGGAGCGAATTTTTATGGAGAAAGGAACTGAGTTGAGTGTGGATTAGGCGTTCAAGGACTTTTGACAGAAAAGGTAGTAACGATATAGGACGGTAATCTGAAAAGGAACTAGGCTAAGGTTTTTTAGGTAGGGGAATTATAAGTGCATCTTTCCACGCTGACGGAAAGATGCCACGGATAATGGACTGGTTTAAAATTAGTTTACCCTTCTGCCCAGAAATAGAGAAAACTTGAACGATCCAAAATTTATTTTTTGTTTTACGTGCAAGGGGTGTTTTTCTAGTGTTTTTAAACTATCTTTTTTTTTGTCAAATTTGGTTAGACTAATAAGCGGACCCCGGGCTCTATGGCGTGAAGTCTAGGATGCAACGGGGAGAACACTACGACGATTATAATAGGATGCTTAGCAAATATTTGCACAACAACTACTACTCAGCGTTTGTCAAATAACATCGCTTAAACAGCTGGTCGATTTGGATGCAATTTTGTGTGTATATTTCTACGGGGTACTGCAAATTCGAATGGCACTGGCAGGTGGTGCAAGAGATGTGTAAACATTTGCATGACAGACTGGATGACGTCTGTCGGGTCCGCTAGTCTCTCGTTCTTTATTTTTTACGACTTGGAAAATGCCCAAATCTCTTCGGATCTCCGGCTCTTGGGGAAATGAGTGTGGTGTTACCACTTTCACTCGCAGGGTATTGTGCTTTCAGGGTCGCCGGTGAGCTGGCCGAAGTGCACGCTGGGTAGGCTGAGTGGTAGGCTCAGGCGTAGGCTGGTGCAGTCAGGCGTTAGTGGCCAGGCTGTAGGAAGCTAGTAGGTAGGAGCTGATGCGTAGGCAGCGGCTGGTAGAAGCACGGCGACAGCAGCACGTAGGTCGCAGCTAACAGTAACAGCTGTCCAGTTTTTCTCCCAAGAGCCCGCCGCTACCCACCTACTGATATAAAGCATCTAACTTTTAATGGTAACTTGATGATGGAAAGTATACAATTATGATAGCGAAAAACTACTTTCAGACAACACAAGCTTATGGTTTAAGATTACGAGAATATTCATAGTAAGTATGACTCATAAGGATATGGACCTAATCAGGAGTAAGAAAATCGAGTTTATTTATCAAAACTAAAAATTGCCTCCGTGTTCCAGTGGATAGCGCATGCGCCTGCTGATCGGAGGTGCCGGGTTGGGCAAAAGTGTAGCAGCGCAGAGTCGGATGAAGTGGCCGGTAACGGCAATAGGCACCCTATTACGTGGGACCTAAAAATTCATGGCGAAATGTGGGTGTTATATTACACCTCTGCCTACCCCTTCAGGGACAAATGCGTCAGTCTATATTTAAATTAAAAAATAAAACTATAAATTAGGACATATCACATACAAATTGAAATACGTGATTTCATTAAATGCTTAATTTTATTTTACATGTTTATCAACTTAAATCTTCGGGTAATATAAGAAGTTACTTATCCCAGCTTAAATGTCATTGCAAAGCCTAAAGTACTCAAGCTTCTAATATGAGATTTAGTTAGTGAGTTTCTTGTAAGCATAGATACCCATTAAAGAGAATTATTTACTAAGCTGCATCCGTGGTCCAGTGGATAGCGTATGTGTCTGCTGATCGGATGACCCGAGTTCAATTCCCGGGTCAAGTAAAAGTGTTACTGAGTTTTTCCGGATTCTCAGTAATAGCAAGGAGTCTGGTGATGTGCCCGGTAACGGCAATAGGCTCGCCCCCAACTACGTGGGACCTTAAAATTCACGGCGAAATGTGGGTGTAATATTACACCTCTGTCTACCACTTCAGGGATAAAAGGCGTGAAGTTATGTTCTCATATCATTGCCGATAAAAGATAGTTCTATCAGTTTTCAACTGCCATAAAATAATAGTCATGTGAGACCATATAAACATAAAATATATCATCGGAGTCAACTTCATGGCGGGCCATAAACTGTAACGATATGACATCATAACTCAGTATATCCTGGTTAGATGTCGCAATCACGACGGTATGTAATCGGCCACACTGGATAGATAGCAGTGATGTATTACTTAGATGATATGTATGAGTTGTTTGCATAATTATGATCTTGGAGGTACCGATGACTCGTTGGTTTAAAAGCTTGTAAGTGCTGTGGTGTATGTGTGGTAGGTCATCATCAAAATCCTTTAACAGTCCACTGCTGGACTAGGCCTCTCCCTTGAAAGGAGGAATTGGCCTACTATACCACGCTGGCCAAACAGGTTGGTATAGGGTTTGTATCAAGTTTTCCTTCTTTTACAGAAAAAGAAAAAAGAAAAAAAGTATTTTATTTGTATCTCCATAACCCTTAAAACTAAACACGTATTATGTCAATATTATAACAATTCGTTTTTGTAAACAATTAGGTAGTTGTGCATTTCGACAAACGTATTGGAGTACAAATTGGCACCTGCGTCAGCTATTGTTGCAGATGAACTGCAACGCTGGTATTCTCGCAGGACCAGATGATATATAATAATTATATGTATATGTTTTAATAATAATTAGCACTGTTCCTTGCATAATATACTCCCTCTGTTGGTTCTTACGACACCTACGGGATAATATGGGATGGTGACATTCCGTATTCTTAATCCGTCACCACATGGACAATGATGTGTGGTAGTTGAATAAATTACTTTTTTAAACAATGTTTCATATGCATTATAGATATAGGATCAAAGAGCTTGTCGATACGAACTAAATCAGCCGAAGCTCGATATTGTGTCGTTTTATTGCGGAGTTCCTACGTTCACCTTCTAGCTCCATCATCAGATAAGCTTCATGACATCATAAAATCCATTGTAACACCATACACTTGTATGCATAATTTCAGCTCAATACTCAACACAGACACCGAGAGAGGAGAAAGTAAATACAAGCTTGTAAAATAAGACCTCACTGATCGTTACTACTCACCGCTGGATTCAATATGCGATCTATCCACGGATTTTCAGATGAGAGATACATATTTGACAAAAAATCCATACAAAATGTATCAAATCTTTATTTACCTGGTCTGGCCTAGTATGGACATGTTATGCGAAGAGATGAGATGTACCTAGGTAAGAAAGGGATGAATGTGCACGTAGAAGGACGAAAAGGGAGAGGGCAGCCAAGGGAAAAATGGATGGACTGTGTTTGAAAAAGATGTATTGTCTATGTTAAGTTGAATCGATTATATCAGTTTAGTAACGTTTTATTTTGTCTATTGTAAATTTTGACTATGGTCACACTATGAACTGTCAGATCATTCTTTTTTTCTTGCTTGCGAAAAATTTCTTGTGTCCACGCCGTTTGGGTTTTATCGCGTGATTTGTAGAATTGAATTAAATTGTGTAATAACCTTGCAGTTGTCGCTATTGCATTTGCCCGACAAAAGTTGTGAGCGATTGATAAAATTTGTTAAATATTGAACATTTCTAAAATTGTGTGTCGACGTCCACTCACGTCCTGAAGACATCGCTTGGAGGAACAGCTCGGTAGCTATAAGGATTTCATCATTATTTTGGCCAAATTAGTGAGTGTAATCTTATAGGTCTACTCCAGAACATCACCATTAGATCTCAGCTAAATTAACATGTAATTTTCATCACTGTAAAACACAGTAAATATATCTTAGACTCCTTGCTTGCCATAGTCAGGTGGATGTAATACAAACTTCCACTGCCATCTGCAACACTTTCCCACTTGCCTAAGGCAACTCTGAACATATTTCTGGTAGCATAGCGTGGTTGAGTGTACCTAGCCGCTGTTGAGTATACCTAACCAGCTTAATATTGCAAACTTGTATTTGAGCTAGGCATCACATCTGTTAACAGTGTTGTAGTGTTTGTAAGGTCAGTTTTGCTTAAATACATAATATTTATTTGTATTGGTTGACCTACTTAATTTGAAACACATTGTCATATACATGTCATAACCTTAAATCAGTAGTTGTTTAACTTTAATTTTTGAAATCTAATCATTTATCAGTCAGTTTTGGTTGGATACATAACAGTTATATGTATCAATTGACTTAGTTAATTGTAAACATTAAGTTTGAAACATTATAATAACCAAATTTGACCTTGCATAGATGGGCGGGTCACATTGATAAATCAACTTAATAAATCTTGTTTTTGTTATAATATATTGATAATATTGTTGGGTAACACATACCTGTGTTTACTTACGGTTGTATATATCACAAATAACACGGTAAGTCAACGGTTAGTCTGTCTGTTGCAAATAATTGATTAATAAATTTGAAGTTTCAACTTTAATTTGTTATAAGTTATAACCTTTGATAACTTTGTGTTTGTTTCAATATACTGAAACTTTTAATTTTGTTGGGCAGTAAACACCTGTTGTTGCCTGCAGTTGCAGTATATAGGGTAACACCTTGTTGGTTTCAAAGAATTAGCAAATTTTAAGTTTTGTTAAGTTTTAATTTAACGCTTGTCCGAGCTCTTTTGAGAATTTTTTATGTCGGCTATCAAGGACTTGCGTGCGGCTGCGGGTGCCATTTCATCACATTTGCGCTGGTTTGCCTTAGCCAGTGCTCTGGTAAACCGGCCTAATCGCCAGCAGGCCTTATTACAAAGATTTGAGCAGATCAATGATCGGCTGGCAGGCGTGGAACAGCAATTTTGTACTTTCAGCGCTTGCTGTCTCGAAGTGTCAGTTGTTGACTTCACGGTGGACCAGCGAAATAAAGTCAGTGAGGACTATGCCCAGATATTGGACCTATATGATGCTGTCTCCAACTGTGCAAGACAGTTAATTGCCGAGAGGGACGGGGAACCCATTTTGAAGCAGGAGCTTCCTAGCACCGCGACTGGCGAGTCGGCTTCCCACGCTAGACCTCCCACATTTTGATGGCTGCCTAGGAAGCTACCTGGGCTGTATAAACGAATTCCTTATAAAAATTCGTCATAACGGGCGAGTAATTCCCAAATTCATTATAAGGAACGCTCATTTGCTCCAAATGGAAAAAGAATGCAAATCACTGGGGGAAAATAGCCGACCTCGGAACGTTTTTAGCTTACACATCGAACTGTAGTTACTGCTGGCTGGTAACAGATGGCGCTAGACAGTGTAAATTCGAGAATTACCGTTTGTTCTTCATATATTCTAATTTTTGTTGGAAAATTGGCCTCGGATTTAATGTGTTTGAGTTATTCGTTGCTGTTTGTTATTTCACGCAAAGTTTTGGTACATACTTATTTAGAATATATTTTTATTTGCAGCTTGTATTATTAGTTGTGCATTGTGTGTTTTTTTTTTCGATATTCCAAGACCGCTTTCATTGTTTTGAACAGTAATTCTAATGCAGGTATTAAACTGAAAAATAAGAAACTAGAATCATATTTGACAGTCCATGATAATCTAAAAGCAATCTTAAATCCCAAGGGAAAACTGAATTGGCAGTAAATATTAAAATGTTCAATACCTCTGTAAATTCATATCGTAATCGTAAAAATAGAAACACGTTAGTAAATAGTTTTTATAGATATTTGAAACATGACCTTTTTCATTTCGTTATAATTACACGTCATTTCTAAAATTATACACTTTTTTTTATTCTTTATACATTAAACGTATATAGGTGGACTTAATGCCATAGCCATTTTCTCCCAGTCTACCTTAGAGCGGTGCAGAGATTAATAGTAGGTGTATTCTAAAAGGTTGAGTTTGACTTACCTATATAATATGTATATTTATTGAAAATACATTATGGACGCATATATTACATACAATTAAATCACAGTAATGATGCATATATACATATATACCTACATACACATACTTATTATATGTACATATATAAATAAATATATACCAATACATAAAATATATAATTATAAATGTTACGATAGTTCTGCTAACTTAGCCAATAAAAGCTGTTTTACCCTTCTACAATTACCCTTCTACAATACCTAGTAGTGGCCGTCCTGATTTCGAGAGGAAGGTCATTCCAGACAAGAATAGCTTGGGTAGGAGATGAAAGAAAATCTAAAAGAGAAGGACAAAGAAGGAGAAGGTTATTAGATGAGCGAAGATGGATTGTGGTTACTGTTTAAGTACTGGAAGTAAGAACTTAAATATTCAGGAGTATTAGGAGACATGAGGATAGAATTGAGAGTAGAGTTCGTTATGTCTCTGGACCTTTGAAAAATCCAGAAATAACGACTTTATAAAAACGTACTCCTCAATATAATGACATGTTCTATTACATAATACGTGACCTAAATGAAAACATTCTTAAATCTTCTTTTTATTTGTATATATAAAATTCTTGCGGATTTGTCTGACTGATAAACAAGCCACAGCCAAAACTATTGAGCGCAAGAAGCTGAAATTTTTCATTTATGCTGCTTGAGGACTGTAAGGGAGCACTAAGAGGGGATTTCCCGAAATTCCCTCTGGATCAGGCAGTAGCGGACAAATTAAAAACAAGTGTGTTTATTTATTCATTAATAGATTATCGGTGTCTAAATCAAGTCCAGGCTCAGTGTCGTGCCATTGGAGAGGCCTATATCCAGCAGTGGATTTCGACAGGCTGATGATGATAATCAAATCAAGTCAAGCTTAATCATGACTCTAGAAGTCTGCAAGAACTTTAACATAACGACTTACTTAGTGTTGCAAATCTGGGTGTTCATTGTGGCCGCTGGTTGTATGTCTGTAAAGTCACCCGCGACACAGAATTTATTCCTAGTGCGGGAGTTGTCTTATAAAAAAAAAAACAAAAATACACTGTCCATTAGGCTATGATTGCGTTGTGTGCCTTTTTAGGTATCAAGCATATGCAATGACTTACCTGCTAAACATTAGCAGCTACGTGGAGACAACTATGAGGGTCAGGTATTTGGTCAGTGTGAAGTGAGTGTGAGAAACTAACCAACCGAATATATGTCAGTTAAAGGGCTATTTCGTTGAGCTATACCTTAGGCAAAACAGAAACATAACCCACGGGAAATTTGGCCTTCTGTTTCATTAAAGCCTCCATGCGACCTAAATCTTCCAAAAGAAAATTGCGCAGATGCGCACATATTTGTAACAATGGAACTAATTAATAAAAAAGCAAACATTTAATACGAAGTACGGCGATATAATACGAAGACGCTAAAGAAATTATCGACATTTCTTCAATTCAATTTTTTTATAGAAATCAGATTCTTATTATACACGATCCATGTTTCATTCCTTCTGAGAATAAGGTTGAAATGACAGACCATTCGAATACCAGTAGAGAGGTCTTAGCAAAAATGAAAATTTAATTCCAGATTAAGCTTGAACAGACATTATCCGAACCTGTCAGAATCCAGTGGAAAATGTCGGTAGAAGTTCAAACGTATCTTAAAATTATAAAGGAAGCTTCCTTTAAAATATTCTTCACGATTGAACACGATCTCTAAGAATTCGACTCTTAAAATGCTGACTTCACTCAAGAATTAATTTATTGGTACTAGCTATTTTCTTTGGTGTCGCTTGCTGATAATAATTATGACAAATTTTAAAATAATCGTTTAGAGAGATAAAGATGAAAGTCATCAATCAAGCACATTAGGAAGTTTTAGTATAAATATAATAGGTTTTGATCCATAAACTCACTAAATTGATTTCATTTAGAAATATACTCGTATATTCAGTGCTTGGTCAATGGTGCAAGTGATTAGACTAAATCTTTACGTTTCATCTCTGAATAGCAGCTTTAGACCTAGCAAGGTAGGTAGTCCTGAAAAAAGAAAAGGCAATAATTTAAAATTAAAATGCTTCAGTTGCTAAATATGGAGAAAGATATAAAGAAGTTAAAAAAAGAGATTATTGGATCTCAGGCAATTTCATTTCAGCAATGGACGGCAGCAAAAGAGATACATTTGGACAATATTTTGAAAGGAGGCACCTAGAGCCTTATTCATACCCTAACCGCCAAAGCTCTACCACAAAATAAAATTTGCATTTTGGCTCAATGCCAAAACGGCTATCACTAACTGTCTTCTTTACAGTTCACGTCCGACAAAGAATTCTTACGTATAGATTGTTAGCATTCCTATTCGCATTTCTGAGATTGTTCGTCGGCCCAGTTACGTTGAAAATATCGTATTTATTTCCACGTTTTAGGGAGCTGGATTTTCGAAAGCAAGCAATAATAAACAATTCAATACGCACATAGCGTATTGAATTGTTTATTATTGCTTGCTAAACGGTGAAGAAAACATTGGAATCCTGCAAGTCTGACAGCTTTTTATAATTGTCAGCGACTGACATGAGAAGTCAGCGTGAAGGATCTTTCTCATAAAAGAGTAGGCCCGTGCCCAGCAGTGGGATTGCTCATAACAGGGCTGCCTATATTTATTATTTTATTTAATTATACTTTATTTTAGACCAGAAACATAATTTGGAAGATACATACAGGCAATATGAGTAAAGTACAAAGGGCGGCCTTATCGCTTAGAGCAATCTCTACAAACAATCTTTATTCTTTATATTGTTATCTGTATATAAAATTCTTGAGTTACTGACTGACTGACAGACAACGCACAGCCAAAACAATAGGGTGCAAGAAGCTTAAATTTGGCATGTAAGTTCCTTGGAAACCGTAGAGGTGCACTAAGAAGGGACTGCCAAAAATTCACGCGGGATCGGGAAAACGTTTAAATTAAAATCAAACGTGCAGGTGTGACTGTGAAAATCGTCTAGTCTATATATATAAAATCCTTGCATTACTGACTGACTGACAGACAAGCTACAGCCAAAACTATAGGGTGCAAGAAGCTCAAATTTGGCATGTATGTTCCTTTGAAACCGTAGGGGTGCACTAAGAAGGGATTACCTGAAATTCCCACGGGAACGGGAAGGAACAGTTAAATTTCAAAAAAATTGCAAGCGTAGCTGTGGGCGTTTATTACATTTTAAGGAAATTTCGAAGAAGCCTCTTTACCTCGAGGAATTCTCATAAATAATCCATCGATTCCTTATAATAAAATCTTCTAACGAAGGTTGTGTCGTTTCGTTATATTTCGTAGATTGATCAATTCCCATGTTGGCTTTACCTTGACTTGAATATTATGATCATTGATGTCTATTGAGATACTTAGTGTCTATTCTTCAATATAAACGAGTGTATGATTTGTATCCTTATTGATTTAATATTTGTTTGTTATACATGTACCACAGTGACTTTTAAGTTATGTTTATCTCTTTGGTTCACGATTTTTTTTTTGGATGTTGACACACAAATCAACAGTTTTAATATAATGTATTACAAAATAGGATGGGATAAAAAATATGACAGCTGGTCTAATTGGTTCCAAGGGGTAAAAGATAGGGAAATATGGAGGAAAAATTAGAAAGCCTTCCTGCAGTGGGAGGTCACAGGTTAATGCAAGAAGCTACATTAAGGAACATGTGAAATATCATTAGATTTTTTTTTTGGTGGTAAGTCCAAAATTGCTAGGTAGTAAAGTAATGGCACAATGAAGTAAGACTTTATGAGGTGTTAAAATATCGAATAATAGAGCTATGTTAATGTCAGTACGAATGTTAAGGAAAAATAAGTACTTCCGCCCGTAAATTATCGTCATAGCAACAATAATATTATGTTTAGTAAGGGCATCGGTTCAGTCATTCTTCTTTTCATTCACCATGTGGTTCGTTTTCTATCCCCTTTTCTCTGGATTGGCCATGGCAAAGGTGTTGGTAATCTAGGCCGCAAGTAAAAACACAATTGAATACTTAGGCCACTTTTCTGTCACAAGTTTGAGCAATAAGGTTTTATTTATTATCAAACATACGTAAAGTAGGCGTTATATACAGGGTGTAAAAATACTCTTAACGAAAACTGTAACCCCATAATGTACCAATCATTACGAACATTTTTTACTTCTCTGGCACCATACCTGGGAAATTACTGGTTCAGGAGATATTGAGGCTCAAAGTTACTATACAATTTTTGTAATTACGTAAAAAATCGATGCATTTACCCCACCAACCTGTTCTATAGATGCCCTATGCACCCATGGATAAGTAGGTATTTCGAAATAGCACGCGCGTCCTTTTTATTTGTGGTTTAAAAAATGTGTTTCCTTAAAAAAAAAAAAAACGTTTCCCTGGTTTTATTTTTGATTAGTATGACTTGGCATGTTGTCCAAAACGAGTAGACTTCGGCTTGGTGTTGGGCCTTGTGACCCCCTGTATATAATGTAATGTACAGGATGTCCAAAATTAATGGTTTCTGAGATATCGAGCTTTATAGACTTTCTTGATATTGTCATTGCATCAAAATAATCGAAATTAAAAAAACTATGAAAAAAATGGTTAGGTGGCTATAATTTAACGTATGATTGACGCGAATGGAGCCGCGGGCAAAGTATTTACCAAAAGTGTCCCTAAACTGAGTACACACACAAAAGTAAAGGCAATAATATATTCAAACAACTACTTGCCTAACCTAGAACGCGACAGCACAAATATTAATATTCTAAAAGACTAGTTGCCATGGCATGGATACCATCCCATGTTAACAGCCGTAAGTGTTGTTGACAGCGGTAACTGGTGAGATTTACGCACGGAGGGGTGTGGGCTTGGCGTTATGGATATCTACAAACTGATTTAGGGATTCTTTGAGTGGCTAAGAAGTCAGATTGTTATTGTGTTTTTGTTTGTTGCAGTTTTGAAGGTGTTTGTTTATTAATATTTGGCGATGTTTATGGCCTTGGATAGTGATTCTTTTTATATGCTTTTAAGGTATGGAAGAATGCTGGATGTCGTTACATATTACTGTATTTGTATGGTCTTTAGAAAGTTTCTAGGGCTAATTTAGGACTGGAACTGACATAAAAGATTATTATCGTATGATTTGTCCTTACTTCTTCTACCATTAGATTTACATGTACGAAATAATAACTATAGTCCGTGCCACGAAAACAGATTTTTTGTAAACAAAGAATTTCTACTAAGTGACTTAGCGACAGTTCTGTCAAAAACAAATAATGACAAATCCTATGAGCGCTACGGTACATAGGTACGTGTTATTGGAAACTAATATGTTAATGGATCGGGTTTTTATCGATATTATGCGCTGTCAACAGGATATTTTAATGTTTTGTGGTACAGGAACGCGTCCGATGCCTGCAATGTCAACATTTGGCGTCAATTTATTGAAATGTTATTCTTGGGCTAAGCGTGCATTTATCAGAGGACAACAAAATTTATTTTTTTAGTTGTCAAGAAAATTTATTTTTTTAGTTGTAAAGTTAAATTCATGTTAATAGGATCGCAGCCGACATTTAGGAAAAGCGAGTGCAAATTGCAGATGGTAAGCTGTTAGTCGCACAGAGATCCTTTACACCTTATAAATTGCGTCTTTTGACGCAGGTTACCCCGAAAATAATTTTACCGTAACTTTTCAATGGATTTTGTTTAAGTTTCATCAGACGCTTTCATTCATATACAACGTAATATCTCCATGCCTAAAAAAAATTATGCGATCTGCCTGTAATATTATTCATTTGTGTTTGGTAGATAGGCTATTTCGAGCAAATTATTTATTGAGAGAGTATCATGAAGGTTTGTTCTCTATTCATCATTGACATACATGGTACTCTTTTTTTACTTCATTTACAGAATAAATTCCGTGTAAAACTCCAAAACAAATCGGCAAGCCCATCAATATTCTTGGGGAAAATTCGATCACTCAAACACAAAATCAAATATGTTTACTTTCTTATAAAATGGTTTTGGACACGTCAGGAAGTCAAATATAATAAAGAATATAAAAAATAATTCGATTCAAATACATAGAGCATAATTGAGCATTGAGTCACAACTGTTTGAAGCAAAGGTGAAGAAGTACTGAACATGTGTTAACAAAAAGTCTATCTTCTCGTGGCACCAACTATAGTATACACAGTTATGCAATAAATCAATCATGATGGTAATATGAACTATTTGCACTAAGCAATTTACTACGTCTTTCTTATGCGTACCACTAAGGTGTCTATGCTTTTCAGAATCTATATTTTTTATGAGTGTAATTTTGTTGTTTTTGACACATAAGTCTTTAAGTTACCCCATCATCCACTGTATCATCGTTTAAAATCTGGTTAGATCATCATTAAACCTTAGCTTAACGTAAGAATTAAGAAACCTGATATAATAATACACGCACTATAATTCCAAACGTTTTGATTTACACGTGTTCACTGTACCAAGCAAATTGGCAACACAACCTTTTAAATACCTCTGAAACGGTTATGTTTATTTTACATAAAAAGGCTTACAATTGAAATACCCTAAAACTCTTTATGCCGGCTAATGCCGGTTTACTAAACGCGTGCTGTATACAACCCTTTACTAAATGCGTTCACAATTCAGCCACAACCCAAAATCAATTAAACAACAAAAGGCGACATCTAGGGTACGGAAAGGGTACCGTCTCCATTGAAAATCTCTAAAATAGATATTAATTAAAGGCATAAATGAATGAAAAATATTCATTGAATGAGAATGTGATGACAATGGCTTCGCGAAGTGAGTGGTAACAATAGCTTCGGTTAATTGGAATCTTGCCTCGACGCACCCTCGATGCCTTAATTATTTCAATGCATGTTCCTAAGGGGCTCACTCCGAACTTTGGTTTAATTGTGGGTCGCTTTAAAATTGGGGTTTCTTCTTCAAACTGAATCATTAAAGACTGCTTTATTTCATGTCACTTAAAGAGAATTTGGGTCCAATTAAATACATATTTTATAAGCGGTCTCGACACGTAGCATCTGTTAAGTAAAAGGCGGAGAAATCATTGAAATATTTCGTTGATTTTAGTAGCGTTTGCTGTTTTGTATAATAATAATATCTACCACATACACACATCACCATCTAGTCCCACGCTAAGCAGAGCTTGCGTTATGGGTACTAGATAATAGATAAACATACATTTATACTTTTTTTTGTAAATACATACATATTATACATAGAAACACCCAGACCAAGACAAACATCCATGTTCATGCACACAAATGTTTGACTTGAGCGAGAATCGAACCCGCGACCTTCGGCGTAACAGCCGCTTACACTCCCGCTGCGCCAACCGTTCGCCTATAGCTACATAAATTTAGTATTAAATATTTAGTATTAGATTTATTCACGCCTAGGGATTTTGTCCGCGACTCCGCCAGGTGTCATCTTGAGAAACTTTCGTGTTTAGGTTTATTTAAACACCTAAAAAAATATGGAACCGTGATAAACATGTCGTACTTCTATCGTGTAGAAAGATTTTTTCTTGATATATAGTCCAATTTCGTGACGCTTACTTTATTTTATACCTGATAGTGGATGAGTCAATTTCCCGTCTGCCTTTATGGGATGCCTATGTGGCTATCATGATTTAAATTGGCTACCTGAATAATGAAAGGCCTACTCATCGATCTGATATGTTGCAAAGATGACCTTGAATGATTTATAAGTAACTAATATTATAACCCTAAGGCCTTTAAAATTCTTTCATTCATCATTTAGATTGCATTTTTGGCATAGTAGTACAGTGTCTTACCAGCAGCGATAGCCTAGTGGAGAGACCGACAGACTGCTACGCAGAGGGTCCGGGTTCGAATCCACGGCACGCACCAATGACTTTTCGGAGTTATGTGCGTATTAAATTGTTAATTATCGCTTACAAAACGGTGAAGGAAAACATCGTGAGGAAACCTGCATGTCTGAGAGTTCTCCATAATATTCTCGAAAGACATGTGAAGTCTGCCAACCCGCACTAGGCCAGCGTGGTGGACTATGGCCTTACCCTTCTCATAGTGAGAAGAGGCCCGTGCCCAGCAGTGGGACAGTTTATATATAGGGCTGATGATGATGATGAGTACAGTGTCTTAGGTAGCAGAGCCTTGCTGATTTCAGCATGAATGGGCCGGCTCGACCGGGGAAGTACTACCTTCTCACAGAAAATTGACGTAAAGTAACAGTGCTTAAACTGTTGCGTTTCGTTCATTGTGTGAGAGTGCCGGAGGCCCTATCCTCTATTCCTTCTTCCTCATCCCATCTTTTTTCCCAACCCCAAGGGGTGGCAACGCACTTGTGACTCCTTTGGTGTTGCTTGTGTCCATGGGCGGCGGTAATTCCTTACCATCAGGCGATCCGTCTGCTCGTTTGCCGCCTATTACAATAAAAAAGTGTGGCATAGAGGTATAGGCGGTTTTCTTACCGCTTAAGGCTTCAAGTGAAGTGAGTTCGATCTTCACTCAGGACGAAACTTTGTATGTTTCAAATAGACATATTTCGTTTGTTTGTTTGGTATTTCTTCTACCACCAGCTCTTAGTATGCGTCAGGTCCAAACTAACTTCAGATATGTTCAAACGCGTACACACATAATACAAACAAACACAGACGTACGAAAATATAGGGGCTTTGACAGTTTTGACAGGTTTCTAGACCTGATCAAAGAGCTCAGATATTTACAAGAGCATTTCCTATGGGCGCTCTAAAGACAAACTTTCTGTGACCAAAATTGTCAAATAGTTGACAGCTGTCTCTACGAGAGCAAGAGAAACGAACGTTCCCCCTGTGTTTCTTAACTACGAGAGCAAGAGAGACGGAAAACGACGCCAGCGCCGCCACGGCACCAACTACGAACTAAACTGGAGACAGTCTCCACTTGAAATCGGCACATGAAATCCTTAAGAACTGCGCTTCTATGTAAATCTGAATTCATTGACCTGATGCCTCAATGCTGCCGCATAGTGAGCGTCATTTCAGGAGACCCTCATTGAAAGCCGTAACTATTGCACGATGGGTCTGCATGTTTACCTGTGTATTGATAAATATTTCGAAAATTTTTTTTTATTAGTCGTTATCCCATATTCAGGGACTGCTCGTATTATAACAACCATGTTAACGGCCAATAAAGTGAAACTTTATCTTTTAGGCCTCCCACGACACAAACATGATCCATAGACTGGAAGTTCTCGAAATTCCTAGAAGTTTCTGAGCTAAATTTAATTGACTTACAGACAAGAAACTTGGTATACAAATAAACTAGTAAATAATTGACTTTCAGAACAATCTACGTAAGTAATTAATTTCAATGAAAATATAGGTATTTACAGATAATAGGCTACACAACTCTTCAAGTAGTTTTCAAGATCTCTAGCTTCTACAAAATTGTATACACTTATTGTTTTAGTCCAATGAACGCAGCTTCAGGCAAATCAAGAGGCTTAAAATATAATTCCAGATCATTTGGAATGTAAAATTAGACTGGAATTAGCCATACCTAATTTGTTGCTTATATATATATATGTATATATATAAATAAGCACAAACTTATGAGAATAAGTCTGTGCTTATTTATTTATACTTTACTAGAAGAGCCCATCGTGACACTCGTGCGCTATGTAAGGCTTTACGCCTTTGTAATATAGCCTTCCTCGATAAATGGGCTATCTTACACAAAAATAATTATTCAAGTCACACCTGTAGATCCTGAGATAAGCGCGTCGAACCAAACAACCTCTTCAGCTTTATTATATTAGTTTACATTATACACTAGTATGAACATTTGGAGGAATCTAATATTAATTAGAGTGTATTTCCAGAAAAAACAATATTATTGGGTTTCTAAAACTAAACTACATTAAATTCTAGGTAAAAATATGCTGCATCAACCACGCTTAATAAAAGGAGACAAGAACAAGTTGTTTCATTAGTAAGACATTCTCAGTAGAAAACAATGTTTGAAAACATATGTGGTAGAGACTTAAAGCTCGTAAAATATGAATATAATAAATTTCACACTACTACTTAAAGTAAGTCTGTGTCAAAACTTAACCGTGCTCATCTTGTTAATGAAATTTAACTCAAATATCTAAATAATAGTTTTCTAATTTGCAAGCCGCACTAAATGTTTTCCATATTAGTAACTTTGAAGAGAAATCTTCGCACACTTCGTTAGGTCTAAGTTATTGCAATGCATACTACTTAGTTCCATTTATTAGGCCATTAACCAGCCATTAAGATAAAGTTCGCTTGCCAGTCTTTTATCTCGCTTAGTAAAACCTGTTGCTTCACTTATTGTGGAAATATAAACACGTATCAGGCTTGTTTTTCAAAAAAGTACACAGAGGTATCAGTTTAATATAATATGATCTTGGTATACGTCAATTGATTCATAGCATTATACAGCCTTTATGCCTTTATCCTCCGTGTGGTCCAGTGGATAGCGTATGCGACTGCTGATCGGAGGTCCCGGGTTCGATTCCCGGGTCGGGCAAAAGTGTTACTGGGTTTTTTCGGATACTCAGTAGCAGCCCGGAGACTGGTGATGTGCCCGATAACGGCAATAGGCTCGACCCCTATTACGTGGAACCTAAAAATTCATGGCGAAATGTGGGTGTAATATTACACCTTTGCGTACCTCTTCGGGGATAAAGGCGTGAGTCTTTAAAATATGTACAGGGTGTAAAAAGACCCTTAACGAAAACTGAAATCTCATGTTGTACCAATCACTACAAACACTTTTTACTTCGGCACCTTACCCGGGAAATTACTGGTTCAGGAGATATTGAGGTTCAAAGTTAGTATGGATTTTTTCTAATTAGGTACAAAATCGATGCTTTTACCCCAGCAATATGTCATTTAGATGCCCTGCTAGGACTCCATGGACAAGTTGGTATTTCGAGAATTGCACGCGTGCGCTTTTAATTGCGGTTTAAAAAATGTGAAAACTTGAGAAAAATCGTTTCCCAGGTATTATTTTTGTTTAGTATGACTTGACATAATGTCCACAACGAGTAGACTTCGGTCTGGTGATGGGTCTTGTGACACTCTGTTTATATATGTATATATATATATATACGACTGTTATACATATATATATATATATAACGTCACCACATAACTTGATTAATTTAATGTCATCTTTTGCTTACAGCAGAGCTGCCGCGAATATCTGAAATCTAAACTCACATCGCGTAACATTCATTTAGGATTTATGCACACTTAGAGCGATATAAATCCCATCTTTTTAAGTGACCATAATAAAACAATTAACCCATTAAATATGTAAATTTTTCAGACTAGCATATATGAAAAATTTCACACTGAAGCAATTAAAAATATATCAACATTATTTTATACAGTAAACTTTCTAATGACCCAGCGGTTGTAAATAATTTTAAATTCTCATTAGTCCTGGCACTTGGTGACATCACTTATTCAACATAACAATCCCTACGGTCTTGCTAGAGCTTATCATAAGCTCTGGTCTAACTTAACAGCTCTCTAGATTACTGACAATTAGTACTCATTAGTTAGATTCAATCTCTTCTAGTTAGCATAGACTCGGCTGGCATTTCAATTCTGTGTTTGTTTGTTTGTTTCAGTTTGAGATAATGGCACTTATTGACTTTTAAATCTGTTTGTACTAGGTTGGATGATGATGTTTGATCTACCTTTTTATTTGTGAAACTGGAGTGTAGACGTGTATTATATTTGCTTATTGTATATTCCAATAGGCTTGCTAAATTGCTTTACTTTTTGTTTTCTTTTTTAAGTCGAAATACCAGCAGATTTTCCTAATATGTATTCATCATCCTTCTAGCGTTATCCCAGTTTCAACCCGGGGTCCGCTTTCTAGTCTAACCGGATTTGGCTGAATATATTAGCTTTTCCACAGAGCGACTGCCTGTCAGACCTCTGCAACCCGAAGGGATAGCGATATTCCATGGTTTAAACTAGTTTCAGTTTATTTAGAAGCTACTGACGCCCTATAACGACTGTCAAAGACCTTCATGACAACCGTAACAAATAATAGACAGAAATATTAATAGCGGTTGATATCACGATCGTTTTTAATTATCTTTGAAATGTGACTGCAAATTTTAAATTTTCCCAAACTGCTGATTTGCCAATGCTATATTCAGTACTCATATTTTATATATCAAAACAAAATGTATTAGTATTAAACATTAAGACATAGCCTTGTATTTCCTAACAAGCTTTTTATTACAAACCGTGGTGTGTATAATTATTCCAAAGGCGATACATCAGCATATAAGCCGACGATACAAGTCGATACATTATGTAATTGGTTTGGTGCACCGAATACCCGACGCAGTATTATCAACGAGTTTGAATGGACGTAGGCGCCGTTTATATGGCGCGAATCAATGAACCGCAATGCTGCGAGCCGTTTTATTAACGTGCATTTTTACTGTATAGGTATTTTTTATTTACTAGTCTATTGCCGCGGCTTTCCGCTTGGGAGTCGGTATATGCTGTTCGCAGTAGTCTATTCTCTCTCTCTCTTCAACCCCATAACTTTCTGCACATACAAAAATCATACCATAAAATCGAAACCGTTGTGGTGTTACGGTTGAATAAATATAAACACACTTTTGCATTTATAATATTAATATGGATGTATGAAGGATTACATTATTATGAAGTAATTATACTAGGAACGCTATCATTATAAGGTTGGACTTCAATTCACCATACCAAAACTGACAACCAATCATGATCTTATTCTAAGCGCCTTTCTTTATCCTTTTTCAGATAACTTATTCGTATTAATGTACAGTTAAGGCGAGGTTGCAGTACTTTTTAAGATTTTTGAACGTCTAAAAGTCCCATGAACTATGATATTTTTAATGAATAAAAATTAAAGTATAAAAGTTGAACATATCTTTTAGTAAATGGTAAAGATAAAAACACGATTTGGAATGATTGGCTCGATAAAAAAAAATGTCAAACATGGCACTAAATCACAATTTTAAACGTGTACTGCTTAGAGATATCATAATTAATTTATATGAAAGTATTATCAATAGAAACAACTCTTTATTTTAAAATAAATGGTAAAAACAGATTTCGTAATTTCGTTATCATTTTTCTCCAAGAAAAAAAATAGTCAAAATGTTGGCATTATATCGCTCGCCGGCCGTTCATCAGTGCCTGTCTAGGCGTGATTGAGGGCGGACGTACGTCGTTGCTCCGCAAAATCCCCCTCCACCCCCGCATGTACGTTTTCGCAAAAGTACAAAGTAATTTGTATTCCAAACTCAATCGTTCAAACCATAGACATACTAGTAAGAAACCGTAGACAGGTTACTGACAAGGTAACATGACGGAGCTTACGAGTGGTACGCATCGCGAAAAGCGTACGCACACTAATATAAATATGTCAAAAAGACACACTAAGAATTAGATAAGAAGTGTAAGTGAGATAGCACATCTAATCGCAAGCGCGAAATAGAGATAAACATATACTCTCTGGATCGACGCGCATTGTGACATCATGCTGACCGTTTCACAAACAATAATTTGACTCAGATGCGACATGATCACTTGGTCTGTCTTGAGTAAATTCAATTCGCCTCAAAGTAAATTTGATTAATTCATTTAAGGTAGGGAAATAAAAAGTCGATGTGATTTATTTATAACATTTATTAAAAAAGTACATTTTATTCTTCTCATTTCATTCAATGGAAACCTAAAACAGTACGTTAATATAAAAACTGTGCGCTGCGGACCCACCGTAGCCCTGGCAATACCCCTGTGCAGTAATACCTAAACGTTTTATTCTCTAATTTATCTCCTTGTTGCACTATATCATCGTACTAGCGCTTGTCTTTGCTTGTCTAAAAATACAAAAACGTAAGTAGTAAGTCATTATCATACGAGAGATAACACTGTTCAGTTTAATGTCCACGTAGCACGTTGGTATAACACTACGAGCATTTCAGCCAGGAGTACGGTTAAGCTTTGAAAGACCCACCACACCCCCAGGGGTACTGCCAGGGGCGTGGGTCGGCAGCGAAAACTGTGCAGTACAATCTACTTAGTTGTTTAATACTAAAAGGAGAAAAACAAGAACAAGTGAATGGACGTTGATCATCCGTCAATGTTTGTAACTTACGTGTGATTTTGTATTTCTATAATAATAATATATTGTGTTGATTCAGCCTCAAATCACTTTTATTAGTTGACAACAACACACATCAGTATTTTATTATTACGAATATCCCATCTGGATACTTTGTTTTTTAGTCTTTGAACACGCACAATACTGCTTCTCTTTTACACTCGCTAATGCCAATTTTTTTATTCACTCTATTATTTGTGATATTGAATTTATTATAAATTGTAAATAAAACGTTGTAATATTTCATATTCATATTCATATTCATATTCATTTATTGCCATTCCACAATGTTTGTACAGGTGTTATAGATATAAAGATACAATTTGGTTCATTATGGACCCTGTTTGGGCATAGCAAGAGTTAGGTACATGAAGTATATTCACTTAGGGTTATATAATTAAATTAAATAAGACATAGACTTATAGTATTTATACATAGTACTTAAAAGAAAAATTATACACAGCTTAGTTTTATACTTAGAACAAAAATTATAAACATCTTAGTTTAATAAAGTAAAACAATAGTTTAATAAAATAAAAATATAATTATTATACCTACTCCTCATTCATCGGTTAAAAAATCCTCAATACTATAAAAGCATTTATTAATAAGGTGTAGTTGGAGTGCGTTTTTAAATTTATTGTTATATTCTATACTCCTTATTTCGTTTGGAATTTTGTTATATATTTTAACGCACATTGCATATGGCCCAGAGTGAAACTTTGATAGTGAGGAGCTAGGGAGAGCAAGTTTATTTTTAGAACGCAAACTTCGTTGCTGAGGGCGTTGATCACATGCCAGTGGGAATAATGTAGGGTGCTTTCTTACAAAAAGGCATATTTCTAATATGTATATGCTGGTTAATGTCAGAATTTTTAAATTAATGAAATGCGGTCTAGTACTTTCTATGCTATCTACGTTTTTTATTATTCTTATGCATTTCTTTTGAAGGATGAAAAGTTTTTGTGCGTCAACACTATTTCCCCATAGTATTATACCGTATTTTAGCCAGGAGTAGGCGTAGGCGTAGTATGCTGACATGGCTGTTTTTAAGTCTGTTGCCTTTTTAAGTTCATACAGTGCGTATGTAAATCTGGCCAGTTTGTTTGCAATTTTTTCTATATGGGCTTTCCAATTAATAAAGGTATCAACAGTCAATCCTAGTGATGAGAATTCATCTACACATTGTAAGTTAAAATTTTTATAGGAGTAATTAATTTTTATTTCTTGCTTTTGGTACGGTCTGTGTTGCATTAATTTAGTTTTACTGAAATTTAATTCTAAGTTATGGTCATTCATCCAATTCACTATTTTTGTTATATATTTGTCTAAGGTATTGTTTAGGTTACATAGGTCTTTACAAGGAAATACTATTGATATATCATCAGCAAAAAGGATTGTTTCTGCATCAATTTCTTTAGGTAAGTCATTGATGTAGATTAGAAACAATACACAGCCTAGTACGCTACCTTGTGGTATAGACATTGAAATGTTTGCTTTTTCGGACCGCACATGAGTAATCAGGCCGGCCTGTGTACGGTACTCTATTTCTACGTACTGAACCCGATTTTTAAGATACGATGTAAACCAATCATATGCTACTCCTCTTACACCTAATGAATACAATTTGGCCAGTAGTATTTCGTAAGAAACTCGATCGTATGCTTTACTCATATCTAATAAGATACCAATAGCATATTTCTTTGTATTTATTATGTTAAGTGCTTCCTGGATGTATTTGTACACAGCTAAAGTTGTTGATTTATTTTTCCTAAAGCCATTTTGGCTATCATGAAATAAATTAAATTTTTCACAAAAATTATATAGCCGGTTCGATACAACAGTTTCAAAGATTTTTGCGAAGGTGGGCAGTAACGCAATTGGCCTGTAGTTGCTAGTATTTGAACCATCTCCTTTTTTAAAAATTGGTTTTATTATCGATGCTTTTAGTTGGTCCGGTATTGTGCCTTCTATAAGAGACTGATTAATTAGAGCGCTAAGAGGTATTATTAACTCTTCGGAACAAGCTTTTACTAGAGTTGGTGGTATCTCATCGTGACCCGCGCTGCGTTTATTTTTTAGATGGCTAATTATGTATTTAATTTCACTTGGGTCGACGGGATTTAGATAGATGCTATTTTGGCTAGGGTTTGTTACCGGCCGGCCAGACGGTACGGCACTACCTTGCGTATTGTTTAGAGTACCTGCGTTTCCTACTGACACGAAGTAATCGTTAAATGTATTTGCGATCATAATAGCATCGTCGCTCAGTTCGTCGCCAATTTTCAAACTTATGTTATTCCTTACTTTTTTGTTTAATTTATTTGTTCGTTCTTTAATAACCTGCCACATTGCAATAGTTTTGTTTTCAGAGTTTTGCATTTTTCTTATAAATTGTATTTTTTTAGAAGCTAATACGGTTTTTTTAAGCGTTTTCTCATACATTTTGTAATGTTTGCGCAATATATCATTGTTACTTTGGGTAGACAGTATTTTTAATAGTCGCTTATGTTTACATGATCTTTTTATGCCTTTTGTTAACCATGTTTTTGGTTTGTTTTCTTTAATTTGTATTCGCTTTTTTGGTATACAATTATTTAATATTTTTTGTAAACTGTTGTGGAAGGAAGAATAGTTCTGACTAATATTTTTATCTGAGCTTATAACTGTATCCCAATTCAATTCACTTAATTTAGATTTGAATTTAGTGATGTTGTTTTTATTAAATTTTCTCTTGAAAGTATACCAAATCTTATTCGTATCTAGTGTATTTCTATTTGTGGGTAAGATGATTTGAACTCCTTTGTGGTCAGATAGCCCGAGTTCAACCACTTCAATAGCATCTTTGTTTGGGTTGAATATTGTAATACTCATGAATGAGAAGTGATTCCATAACTTTTAGTCATTTTCCTACTATAGTTTGTGCAAAATCTCATTACACACGACAGCATTTTCAAATGTAACGTACACACACGCGAGTAAAAGAGCAAGCGCTTCCGACCGCAGCGCGAACGCGACTAAAGCCAAATGAGACATTTAGCCTGTTTTAAATGTGCCACTTTTGAAGTTCGCATAACTCATCTACGGTTTTTTTACGCTGCGCTGTGGCACAAGCACACACGAAACCCCCCCTCCCCTCCCCCCGCTCACTCGCTGCCGCCACTGCCGTGTTTTTGTTTTTGCGGGGAGTGAGGTCGAGCTACGCACTGTACTGCAACCTCGCCTTAATTAATATCTCAATCGCTTGTAAGTCAATAGTCTAATGATTGAAGCAGTCATTTTAACACTAAGCAGTGTATCTGGTTTCGCGGGTTCACGCGCAGAAATGCTGTCTCTCGCCTGCAACAGCCAGCGGTCAAAAATATCCCATATCTATTTGCTCAGTAACAAAAACGTTAAAACAAACTCCCATTAAAATAATCAGCTTCCCTACAATTCACAAAATTTAATTGGAACATATTGAATGACTAGGGTCGAAAGCGGTATCCTTAATTAAATACACGGGTCTAAAGTTACGGAACATCCTAGTTTAATATTATATTATTCATATTCGCCAATTTAATTAGCAATAAGTAGAACATTTGTAGGAATACGTAGCTGTTTTAAATTAATTTTAGTCAGTTTGTAATACAACGGGGAATAACAATGGGTATAAACTGGATGTGTTTGACCCTATTCTGTAATGGTTGGTAATTCGCTGCGTTTATCCGTTGTATGTGCGTGTTGACGTTCAGCAAATGTTTTATTTCGCTACATATTCCTTGCACAATTAGATGTTTGTATCGTATGTGTATCGTGATTTCCATTTTGCGGTGTTTAGCTGACTTTGGTTCTTGATACCTTTTTTACTTTATTTATAGATACCGCCACATGTTACGTTTTAGTTGGACGCAGACTATCAGGAACGAAACTGTGCTTCACCGTGTCCACATGCCTCGTAAGCTGATGCCAACCATCAAAAAACGCAAAATAGAGTATCTCGGCCACGTGCTCAGACACGATAGATACGGGCTGCTACAATTAATAATGATGGGCAAGGTGGAGGGGAAGAGACGCGCTGGACGCAGGAGGAAGTCGTGGCTGCGGAACATTCGGGAGTGGACTGGCATTGCCTCCGTAGAGCAGCTGTTCCGGTTGGCTATGGACAGGGAGGAGTACAAAAAGCTGACGGCCAACCTTCAGGAATGAAGAGGCACCAGGAGAAGAAGAATAGATACTCTTTAGAAGATTGTGTACAGTTCGTCAAACCTATTGTAAAATGAAACTGATACAATTGATTTGATCAAATCATCTTTAGTTTATTTTTTGGTACAGGAAATCTCATCTGTCTGGTTTTATGTATTCGTCCAAAGTATATGAGTATTTTTTAATTTCAGTTGTTTAATTTATATGTTTTTGTATTTATGTCAGGCTAAATTATTACGGCGATTATAGCTTTCAAACTTTGGTGACCTCTTCTCACTTTCAATGCATCGCGTATCCGAAGTTCGATTTCTACATAGGACAAATATTACTTCCTTAATTATTTCCTACATTGTCCATTTTTTGTAGGAATACATTCCAGAGCCGGCGTTGTTGACTATATCAAGATGGGGCTAATAGTATCATCCGTACTAAGCCAATTGCACAAACACATAAACAAGATATTTTATTTGACAAACTTTCACCTGTTACGTAAACAAATAATACTTTTTTCTTATCATTCAAAGTTTTATCCTTCGTACTTTAGTTTTTACTATATTTTTAGGGCTCAACTTGATATTGTCAACGCCGTTATATATTCGGGCTATGGGATCTGTAGATGCATGTTTTTACAAGTTACTCTTGCAGCATTTACAATAACATACGCACTGTTATAACCCGTTATTGAACCCCTTATTGCTAACACGGCCCTTAGCCGTGCGCACTAGCATTGTAAGCATTATTGTTACGTCAGCATTTAGTTTCAATAGCCAGTCGACTCTTAGATCGGACAGTCTATGCTGAATGCTCGCGAGATACGGTTGCCTTACGGGTCCTTTCCTCTTGTTAACTCTTTATTGAAATAAATAGTCTAGTTAACTTTAAAATATATTTTTTTTAAAAGACCTGGGAAAGGGACCCCGTAACAGTACGCATCAGGGCTAGGCCTCCCTCCAGGTGGACCGACGATCTGGTTAAGATTGCGGGAAGCGGTTGTTAGCGGGCGGGTCAAGATCGTTCTGTGTGGAGAACATTGGGGAGAGGCCTATGTCCAGCAGTGACGTTTCTAGGCGGACATAATGAAGACTATTATGCCATTACAGGTTTGTTTATTACATGGGACAGTATAATTTGACATAGTTTACAATTTGTTATTTTTCTAGGTCTTATACGGCATTAGTGCAGCTATGCTTGTCTGTTGTCTAAATTATAGACCTTGTACTAAAACTAAAATACGTATAGTTTTATGCTTTAGCAATTGACAAGCCATTTTTAACGAAACCAAAAAGTCAGAAATAACTATGGGAAATCAAATATTCCAAACTTATTCGTAAAAATCAAAGAGGATCATATCATCGTAAGTCACCTATTATTACATTATTCAGATAGGCGTCGCCTGCAACAATAATTGATGTATCCATTATAACGGTAGACGTGTTATTAATGACAAAATTTACATAAAATTGTTTCTAATAACGACGCTATGTCTACGCCAATTGCTACGGGCTACCGCGTAGCATAATTAATCCTGAAGGTGCTATGTTATTTTAAATTGGGTTTTATTTATTTATTTTGCTCTACTTGAATTGAAAACTGATATATTTTAATTAATCGCATTATGTTCATTTGCTGTACTTAGATTACGTAGGTAAGATTTGTTCGGCGAACTATGTATTAAAATGTAATACAGAGTCTGGCTTAGTTTGACTTAAGACCCACTAAATTTTGTTTAAGGCAAAGTTTAAGGCACTTGAATTACTTGTCAACATCAAATAAAGTTAATCACTGTATTAGTTATAATAATTTAATATGTGGTGATAAAATCAAAATATTTTATTATAAGAAAATTATATTATTATTATACATCATCATCATCCTCTTAGCGTTATCCCAATTTCAATCTGGGGTCCGCTTGCTATTCGCGCCGTGGATTCGAAATGAAATACTTCTTTATTTCGAATCCACGGCGCGCACCAATGACTTTTCGGAGTTATGTGCGTATTCAATTGTTAATTATCGCTTGTCCCGTGCCTCGGAGAGCACGTTAAGGCCGTCGGTCCCTGTTGTCATGACGATCTTTGACAGTCGTTACAGGGCGTCAGTACCTTCTAAATAAACTGACACTAGTCTTAACCATAGAATATCGCTATCCCTTCGGGTTGCGGAGGTCAGACAGGCAGTGGCTCTGTGGAAAAGCTAATATTCAGCTAAATCTGGTTGGTAAGAATAGCAAGCGGACCCCAGATTGAAATTGGGATAACGCTAAGAGGATGATGATGATGTATAATAATAATATAATTTTCTTATAATAAAATATTTTGATTTTATCACCACATATTAAATTATTATAACTAATACAGTGATTAACTTTATTTGATGTTGACAAGTAATTCAAGTGCCTTAAACTTTGCCTTAAACAAAATTTAGTGGGTCTTAAGTCAAACTAAGCCAGACTCTGTATTACATTTTAATACATAGTTCGCCGAACAAATCTTAACTACGTAATCTAAGTACAGCAAATGAACATAATGCGATTAATTAAAATATATCAGTTTTCAATTCAAGTAGAGCAAAATAAATAAATAAAACCCAATTTAAAATAACATAGCACCTTCAGGATTAATTATGCTACGCGGTAGCCCGTAGCAATTGGCGTAGACATAGCGTCGTTATTAGAAACAATTTTATGTAAATTTTGTCATTAATAACACGTCTACCGTTATAATGGATACATCAATTATTATTGTTGCAGGCGACGCCTATCTGAATAATGTAATAATAGGTGACTTACGATGATATGATCCTCTTTGATTTTTACGAATAAGTTTGGAATATTTGATTTCCCATAGTTATTTCTGACTTTTTGGTTTCGTTAAAAATGGCTTGTCAATTGCTAAAGCATAAAACTATACGTATTTTAGTTTTAGTACAAGGTCTATAATTTAGACAACAGACAAGCATAGCTGCACTAATGCCGTATAAGACCTAGAAAAATAACAAATTGTAAACTATGTCAAATTATACTGTCCCATGTAATAAACAAACCTGTAATGGCATAATAGTCTTCATTATGTCCGCCTAGAAACGTCACTGCTGGACATAGGCCTCTCCCCAATGTTCTCCACACAGAACGATCTTGACCCGCCCGCTAACAACCGCTTCCCGCAATCTTAACCAGATCGTCGGTCCACCTGGAGGGAGGCCTAGCCCTGATGCGTACTGTTACGGGGTCCCTTTCCCAGGTCTTTTAAAAAAATATATTTTAAAGTTAACTAGACTATTTATTTCAATAAAGAGTTAACAAGAGGAAAGGACCCGTAAGGCAACCGTATCTCGCGAGCATTCAGCATAGACTGTCCGATCTAAGAGTCGACTGGCTATTGAAACTAAATGCTGACGTAACAATAATGCTTACAATGCTAGTGCGCACGGCTAAGGGCCGTGTTAGCAATAAGGGGTTCAATAACGGGTTATAACAGTGCGTATGTTATTGTAAATGCTGCAAGAGTAACTTGTAAAAACATGCATCTACAGATCCCATAGCCCGAATATATAACGGCGTTGACAATATCAAGTTGAGCCCTAAAAATATAGTAAAAACTAAAGTACGAAGGATAAAACTTTGAATGATAAGAAAAAAAGTATTATTTGTTTACGTAACAGGTGAAAGTTTGTCAAATAAAATATCTTGTTTATGTGTTTGTGCAATTGGCTTAGTACGGATGATACTATTAGCCCCATCTTGATATAGTCAACAACGCCGGCTCTGGAATGTATTCCTACAAAAAATGGACAATGTAGGAAATAATTAAGGAAGTAATATTTGTCCTATGTAGAAATCGAACTTCGGATACGCGATGCATTGAAAGTGAGAAGAGGTCACCAAAGTTTGAAAGCTATAATCGCCGTAATAATTTAGCCTGACATAAATACAAAAACATATAAATTAAACAACTGAAATTAAAAAATACTCATATACTTTGGACGAATACATAAAACCAGACAGATGAGATTTCCTGTACCAAAAAATAAACTAAAGATGATTTGATCAAATCAATTGTATCAGTTTCATTTTACAATAGGTTTGACGAACTGTACACAATCTTCTAAAGAGTATCTATTCTTCTTCTCCTGGTGCCTCTTCATTCCTGAAGGTTGGCCGTCAGCTTTTTGTACTCCTCCCTGTCCATAGCCAACCGGAACAGCTGCTCTACGGAGGCAATGCCAGTCCACTCCCGAATGTTCCGCAGCCACGACTTCCTCCTGCGTCCAGCGCGTCTCTTCCCCTCCACCTTGCCCATCATTATTAATTGTAGCAGCCCGTA